>CAUIVZ010000012.1:9314764-10514764 GCA_961763995.1 Juglans cinerea | reverse complement strand
TTGAATTTTTGGAATTCTTGGAGATGTTTTTATTAAGGTCAAAACTTGTGATTTAAGGTTTACTTTTTGTTAAAAAGTTTGGGTCTTTTTACAAAAAGTTTGGTGTTGATAATTAGCTTTTTCTTAATGGATATTTTTTTAAGTGTGTTTTTTAAACTTAGGATAGGAAGATCTTTGTTACAAGATTTTGGTTTATTCATGAGTTTTGAAACTTGAAAGAATTGCAACTAAAATCAAGATAAATGGCCTATGTAGGTTTCGGCCATAGTGAGTTTTTCATAGTTGTGATTGGTTTTAAGTTTTTCTGAGTTGATATTTGAGTTTAGGACAAAATTTATATGAGGAATATAAATTTTAGTAATTTTTGGAATTAGGATGTGAAATCCTTAAGTTAGGGGTAAAATGGTCATTTGCCCATATGTAGAGGGTAAAATGATAATTTTACTCTAAGTTGTCTCTTTTCACATTTCTAATTGTTAGTAGTTAATTTCTAACTTTTAGAATACCCTCTTACAGTTCCTCGTGTTTCGCGCTTTATTCTAGTAGAACACGACGATCGAGGTAAGTTAGCTTTTAACTTACTATCAGTTTAATGTGTATGAGTGATAAGTAAGGGAACTAAAGAGTATGTATGCATGTTATCATATGTGCCATGCTAAGTCATTACATATTTATCTGTTACACAATTTATTCTGTCATGAATTATTCATCTGTTACACAAGATATTATGTCACGTATCGCTATACATTGCAAGTATGTCATGTAAGTATACCATCTATTACATGTATTTCATGTCACGTAATATTCACTGTCACATGTTACGCCATGTTAAGAAATGTTGTCTGTTATATGATATGCTATGTTACGAAATGTTGCATGTTACATGTATGCTATGTTATGAAATGTTTTCTGTTACATTTATGTCTCGAAGTATGTCATGTATGTCGTTTTACGTTCATGTAATGTTATGCTACATCAGGACTTCTGTCTTTTATGTCACGTTCATGTTACATCACGTTACGAAATGTCATGTATGCCAGTTAAGTCATTCATGTCAATCACGACCCTAAGCGCTAGGGTAGAGTAATATCCTAGTAGAACTCCTTTGTTCACGCTGGAGTGTCTAAATATGTGTGAAATTTCCTGGGTTGACGAAGTACAATCAACAGGTTGCGAATGGGGCCTAATTAGTTGGTCACCGGAGCGCGCTAGGGACTAACGCCGATGGTGCCACACATTATGTTACGTGTGTTCACAGCAAGTGTGGCACAAACAAATAAGTCATGGAGCCACAACAACTGTGGAGCATGAAGTATGGGGCCACAACAATTGTGGAGCATACACTACGTGAGACACAACAATTGTGACACGTAGAATACGTGGGGCCACAACAACTGTGGAGTACGTATTAACACACTCACATCTGGTATAGACACCTGTAATGTGATGTGGTAATCGGCAGGGACACACGGCTCAAGGGGACCTGTGTAGCACCCATATGGTCTTTATGATTAAGTCTATTGAATAAGATTCCAAGTTTATGCATTTCACGTTCAAGAATTGTGTCACATTATGTTATGTTCAAGTTTACGTTCATGTAATCATGGTAATCCCATGAGACAAGAATATGTTTCAAGTTCATGTTATGTTATGTTCAAGTTTACGTTCATGCAATCATGGTAATCCCATGAGACAAGAATATGTTTCAAGTTCATGTTATGTTATGTTTACGTTATGTTATGTTCAAGTTTACATTCATGCAATCATGGTAATCCCATGAGACAAGAATATGTTTCAAGTTCATGTTATGTTATGTTCACGTTAGGTTATGTTCAAGTTTACGTTCATGCAATCATGCAATCATGGTAATCTCATGAGACAAGAATATGTTTCAAGTTCATGTTATGTTATGTTCACGTTTACGTTATGTTCTAAGTTCACATTTATGTTATGTCATGCTCAAGTTCAAGTTCAAATTATGCATGTTCACGTTCATGTTATATTTCAAGTCCATGTTATGTTTCAAGTTCACGTTCATGCTATGTTTCAAGTCCATGTTATGTTTCAAGTCACGTTCATGCTAAGCTTCAATTGCAGTTTTAGTTTAAGTTATGCCAGTTATGTTATGTTGTATGTCAAGTTATGCTATGATTACTTATGATTTGATTATGCATTCATGTTTTTACTGCCATGCATGCATCATTAACCTGTGTGGAAGTTTTCTGTGAACTTGCTGAGATTTGTAATCAAATCTCACTGTGGTAGTCCCAACTACCATTCCTCCTGAATGGTAGATTTTGTTACAGGATCTGAAGGAGAATCGGGAATCGACCAATTGGAAACGGTTGATTAAGCGACGGTGCGACGTAGATGGTAGTATGGTAGTTACCTTAGATTACTACTTGTATTTGTGGAGTTCAATCTTCAGCACTCTTTTGATCAAAACCATAGGGACTATTGTTGTGATCTTAGTTGTTTAGTATGTCGTTAAGTATGAAGTATGTTTTAAGTATTTGGGATATTTTAGTTTGGTACATAGTATTGCTAAAGAAAAAAAAAATTATCCGCTGCGAATATTGCATAATGCTAGATGCATGTTAGGAACATTGCATCTTATATGTCATGAACGGGGGCAGGTAACCTTGTGTTGCATGTTTCGACGCTTCAAATGTCCGTCCGATCCCAAGCGGAATTTGGGGGCGTCACACTACTATGATTTTTGTGATATTAGGGTTTTTGTGATTAGGTTTTGTGATTTTTGTGAATCTTGATTGCCGATTGGATTGATAGGATTTTGTGATATTAGGGTATTTTTTTAATCCAAAATTTATTAGTGTTTGACAGTTCCGATTGGGTTGATTGGATTTTGTGATATTAGAGTATTTTTTTTAATCCAAAATTTATTAGTGTTTGACAGTTTGTTATTGCCGATTGGGTTGTTGTTGGTTGTGGCCTAGGCTTTGTCGTTGAATTGGTCTAATGTCCATTCTCCTGTAATGAAATGAACCATTCTACTCAAACCTTAATTAGGTTGATCGGTAAAAGGCAGTCCATGTATGTGTGGTATTTAATGTTAACACTAGGTAACTTACCTAAATAAAATGAATGGCCTAGATCAATGGATAATTAACATGTATAGAAACCTAAGGAACCATGGGATTTTTTAGATTTTACAATCATTTTCCAGATTTTACAATCATTCATTGCGAGTAAGTTTTTCTAAATATGATCAACAATTAATGTTTATTTTTGTTACTACAGAATCACATATGGATCCTTCAAATGAAACAGAAACACATGACAATATTCAACCTACAATGGAAATGAGTCAAAGGACTGTGGAATCAATGGCGACTAATGATCCGCTTTCTCCCAAATCCAATGTAAGTAAGCCATCTATTGGTAGGAAAAGATCAGTAGTTTGGGATTACTTTACAAAGATTCGTACTGAGGATAAGTCGAAACCTAGGGCTTCATGTAACATTTGTGGGATGACTTATGATTGTGGTCCTAATATAAATGGCACAAAATCAATATTGGGGCACTTGAAAAAAACATGTAAGAAGTCTCCACTTAGGAAAGTAGATAGAAATCAATCTATATTGGGTTTCCAGTCTGGATCAAGCAGTGGGGGGCTTGTACCTATTTCTTTTAGTGTTGAGGCATGTAGAGAAGCTTTAGCAGAAATGTTGGTTGTTGATGAGTTTCCTTTTAAACATGTGGAAGGGGAGGGATTTAAGAAATTCATGCTTGTTTTGCAACCTAGATGGAATGCGATTCCATCACGTATAACGGTTGTAAAAGATATTTATAAACTTTATTTGAGAGAGAAAGACAATCTGAAAAGTGCTCTTAAGGGGCAGCGCATTTGTCTAACCATGGATACATGGACATCCGTGCAAAATTTTAACTACATGTGTTTCACTGCACATTTTATTGATGAAGATTGGAACATGCACAAAAAAATTATTAATTTTTGCAAGGTTGAAAACCATAAGGGTGAGACACTAGGTAAACAAATTGAAATGTGTTTGCTAGAATGGGGAAGGCCCAAAATATTTACAATTACACTTGATAATGCAAGTTCAAATAATGTGGTAGTTTCGTATCTCAAAAGAAAGACAAGGAATAGAAGGGATACTATTTTAGAACATGAGTTCTTACATATGAGATGTTGTGCTCATATCTTGAACATGATTGTTCGGGATGGGTTGAAAGAATATGATCAATCAATTGCAAGAATTAGAGGAGCTGTGAAGTATGTAAAATCATCTCCACAAAGGTGGAACACATTTAAGCAATGTTGTGACAGTGAAGACATTACTTGTAAAAGTGGTGTATGCTTAGATGTAGCAACCCGTTGGAACTCCACTTATATGATGAAAATCCGGGATATATTAAGAGTGTTGGGGAGGATGATAGTGATGATGATGGTGTTAGTGAGTTGGATAAAGGAGGGGCATCCAAGTTAGGGCCTCCAACCATGGATGATTGGGATAAGAGTAGGTTGTTTGCAAAATTTTTGAAAGTTTTTTACGATGCAACCTTGCATTTCTCGGGGACCAATTATGTCACTTGCAATAGTTTTTTATTTGAGCTAGCAACAATTCAAGCTGCAATTAATTTGGAGTGTGTGGAAGGGCCTCAAAATTTGAGGACAATGGCATTTAGTATGAAATCTAAATGTGAGAAGTATTGGGAAAATATTGAAAAAATGAATCTTTTGTTGTATGTTGGGTTGGTTTTTGATCCTCGGTATAAAATGCATGGTCTAACATATATTTTTGAAGGAATATATGAGGATAATAGTTCAAAAGTTCTTATGTTGGTGGATCGGGTTCAAGATGTATTGACTCGTTTATATGATAGTTATTGTGAAAATGATGAAAGTAATGTTGGGGCACAAGATCAAACTATAAGCCAATCAAGTGAGAGAGGGGCTAGTAGTACAAGTTCAACTGCTGGGGTAACTCAAGGTGATTTCAGATCATTAATCCATGCACAAATTAAGAAGCGTTTGGAGTCAGATAACTCTTTGGCGACTAAATCTGAATTGGAGAGATATTTATTTGAAAAATGTGAAGAAGATGATGTGAAATTTGACTTGTTGACTTGGTGGAAGGTCAACTCCATTAGATACCGCGTGCTTTCAAGAGTTGCGCGGGATGTTCTTGCAGTTCCGATATCTACAGTGGCCTCTGAGTCAGCTTTTAGCACAGCAGGTCGAGTACTTGATCCTTTCCGCAGTAGCCTATCTCCACTTATGGTAGAAGCTCTTATTTGTACACAAAATTGGCTCCGTTCTCATGCCCCGATTAACATTCATACTTTAATGGATTATGTTGAGGAGTTTGAGAAAATTGATACAGGTATGTAGCATCATTCACCTTTTTTTTTAACTATATCTAAAGTGTAAATCATATTAGTAATTTGTTTTAATTATTATGTTTTTTTTTTCCCTTTTGTGTAGAGCTCATGGACGACCTAGGGAGTTCTTCAAGACCTACTTCTTTGGCTGGAGATAATTAAATTTAAGGTAGGTCAACTTGTATAACATATTTTCTTAATTTTTTTTATTTAATGTAATTACTAACTTTTTATTAGAATTAATTGCTTGATTTATTTTCATACAATTGCAAGGATTGTTGAAGGGACTATTGGAGTTGGTGGCTTGGTGCATAGCTATTGAAGTTTTTTGTTGGATGTTCTAAGTTATTGTAATTTAGACTTGTAATTTGTTGGATTTTTAGACTTGTAATTTGGACTTTTGGACTTATAATTATTTGGACTTGTAATTTGAATTTTTGGACTTGTAATTTGTTGGACTTTTAGACTTCTAATTTAGACTTTTGAACTTATTTTATTCCATAGGCTCATAGGCTTGTTGATGTCCATTCTTGAATTTCTTGTGACTACTCTAAAAAATATGTGTAAATACTAAGTTATTTCCTTTAACATGCAAGGACTTATTGTAGATAAGGCAGTTTATTGCAGATTTTTTTTCCCAATTTTTGTAGTAGTTTTATTTATAACTTTGTAAAGCAGTTTTTTGTTTTTACCAGTTTCTTACCAGTTTTTTTTCCAGTTTTTTAGTAAAGCAGTTTTTTGGAAAATAATTTTTACTAAAACAGATTTTAATTAATCAGATTTTTTGTAGTAAAACAGATTTTTTATAGTAAAGCAGATTTTTTTATTGAAGTAGTTTTTAGTAAAGCAGATTTTTTTAGTAAAAGTTAAAACATATTTTTTTTTAATAGAAGTATAACACAGATTTTTTTAAATCAGTTTTTTTTTTATAAACAAATTTTTAATGAGAAACTATGAAATTTACATTTTAAAAAAATCGAAAAATCAGACCGGACTGGACCGAAAACCGGAAGTACCGGTTTATGAGGGTAACCGGTGCGTAATCGGTTTTGAAAAATACAAAACCGGTACATACCGGTTCGGTCTTAGATTTTGTCCAAAACCAGACCAGTTACACCCCTAGGTGAGCTTAGTATCGAGCGGCCGTCTGTGGGATGTCGCGTTTCGCGGGCCTGGGCAACTTCACAACCTCGGTATACGAGCGATCACCTGCACAGTAACTATGGAGGGGGGACTCAGGGTCTGTTGATCCTCCAATGCTTAAGTCAGTATTGTGAAGAAGAAGATGATAAACAGTAATGAAGTTGAGAGTATAAGGTGATAGTGACAGATTGACAAATTAACGATAATTACCTCGTCCGCTGCTGGTAGTGTTCTATTTATAGTTACCGACCAAGTCTCCACCAAATTGGGGTGTTGCATAGCAGGGAATAATATGCTTGTGCTGTTGATTCACCGAACTACTCCTGTGTCGTCACCTTGCTGAGCCGTGAAGGGCCCAAGCTTCTTGTGCGTTGCTTAGGCCTTGGGTCGCATTGAATGCAGCACGCCTTCTGCTTTGGGCCGCATTAAATGCGGCATGCTTTCTGCACTGGGCCGCATTAAATGAGACATGCTTTCTGTCTTGGGTCCCTTCCATCTAGTGATGTATGCCATGTCCCTTCCTTCTCAAGCCTTGCCTTTGTCCTCTGTCCCGTCAGCCTGGCCCGACCTGGGTCTCTCTCCTGCCTGAGCCCTAATTCAGGTTGTTTGTTTGACTTAGTCCATGTGATGTTGTTGGGCCTTGTCTCTGGCCCAGTCCGACCTAGACCACATATCTGGGTTGTGATTTGGGCCCATCCTTTGGCCCAGTATGAGGGATTTTTCTCCCTTTACAGTACCCCGCGAATTTTCAGCACACTCATGGGCTGGAAATTCTAAGAGATTTTTTTTAATTTTTTTTTACTATGGTCTGGAAACGTAGAAGACGAATGGGCACTCACCTGTTCACTCTTGTCGCGAACTGATCTCTCCGTAGTCATTAACACTGGCCTCATTAATTAAAGCTACTTTCTGACGTGCCAATGTCACCTGGGATTGGTTCGTTCTGTGTACGCATGCGGTAGGTAAACATCACGCCATTTTCCTGCAGCCGAGGCGTCTCTTCAAATTCTGTGCCGCCATTTCGGATATGTAACCATTCCATCGTGCTGTCCCTATTTATTTCTTCTTCTTCGTTCCTTCTTCTCTTTCTTTCCGTTCGTCTTCATCTTGCTCTTCTTCTCCTTTTGGTTTTCTGGAGCCCTAATAATTTCCCAATTCTTTCGTCTACTCTCGCCATGACTAAGAGAAGTGCGAACGAAGCCTGTTTCAACTATTACACCGGGAAGGAGTGGACGTCAACTATGACTAGCAATGAACTCCGATCATTCTACAGAGAGTTTCCCATTCCTACCGAGACTGCTCTGGAACTCCCCCAACCTCGTGCTACAATGGTTGACGAGTAGGGTCTGTCGACGAAGGTTGCTCTTTATCCTCCACATGTTTTCCATTGGCCTACATCTGCCATTCTGCTGTCCTGGACTTCCTGCAACTTGTTCCGGCACAGCTTAACCCTAATGCTTGGCACTTGGTCCTGGCCAGTTGTGTCGCCTTTCGGATAGTTCTGAGTGGCTCAGAGGATTACCCCGACCTAACTGCCCAGGAATTTCTGAGCGTGTACCGAATCAATCGGTTTAATGGGAGTTGTTGCAGCTTTCAATCCTATTCTACCGAAAGATGCTTCGCTATTTTGGAGAGGCGTTATTCTTTGATAAAGGAATGGCACCGGCGATTCTTTTTCGTTAGGGGCTCTGGATGGAAATGCTCGGAGGGGGAGCGAGAATACAATGAGTTTCCAGTTCGATCCATTTGGGGTAAGGTTCCGACCACCAAATCTCTTGCTATTACACTGTCGGAGAGAGAGGAACTCAAAATGGCCTCTGTCATATCCTGGGTTATGGCTCATCCCGACGCGCTACTGAATGACGATTACATTCATCGCTACCTTGTTCTCCCACACCGCTCTCATGTGTTAGATCAGGACTTCTTATTGGGTTCACCCACTCCTTCAAGAGAGAAGCGTCATGCAGCTTCTCCTCCCCTTACAGAGGAGGGGACTTCCGTTCCCACCCAATCGGTTTCTGCCAAAGAGATCCCGGCCACTTCACCGCCCCTCACTAAGCTAGATGCCCCTCTTATAAAGAAGAAAAAGGGCTCTCAGCAAGTCACCCCAGAGGGTAGTTCTGACCAAGCCGCTCCAAGGAGTGGCTCTCACCAAGCTGCTCTTAAGAGTCGTTCGCACCGAGTCGCTCCGGAGAGTAGCTCTCACCGAGCTGCTCTTAAGAGTAGTTCTCGCCGAGCTCATTCAGTGGGAAATACTCAACGAACTGCAGAGAGTTCCCACCGAGCCGTTACAATAAACAACCCTCCTGAAGGTAATTCTTTGAGACTTACCTTTTTTTTTGTAGGCCCCACTAGGGGAGAAGGAGCAGAAGCGGCCGTTGCCTTTCTTTTTGCTCGGCTTTTGAAGACCCAGTGCTTTGGGGACCCAGGCAGGTGACGGGTGTTTTTCCTTCCTTCGAGGAGACTCTCCTTGAGGAGGAAGTCCCCTTGCACAGGCGACCAGCTCGCTTCGCAGAAATGCTTGCCGAAATTGAGGCATCCTTTGGGGAGTGTTTCACCAACTCCCATATTCCACCCCCCGGAGCTCTCTGGTCCAGCTTCCTCTGGTGGCCCTTCGATTCCCCTTCCAACGGTCTCCGCCTCTCCTCCCATTCTACCTTTGGAGACAGAAGTTACTCCCGCCGGGGCGAGGGATTAACTTCTTCTAAAATTGCGTAGACATGCTCCGAGGGGGCTACAGAACCCGTTCCTCCTGCAATCCCAGTTCTTTCTCCCATGTTGGAACAGGTGGTCAAGCCAGTTCCCCCATTGATCCCGGGAGTTACCTCTAAGGCTGGCGTTGCTTAAGTATCTGTTCTTCATTCTCTGCTTTTAGTCCTCTATTCATCATTCATTGTTTTACCTTATGCCGAGCCACTTGAGACAACCCTCAAGCTGAGTCTTCTACTCTGCAAGAGGACATTGTAACAGTGGAGATGGAGGATGATTCTTCCCCTGCTTGCAGCCCCTCTCTTAGCAGCTCCCGAGACAGGGGAGGGGCTGCAAGCAGGGGAAGAATCGTCCTCCGTCTCCACTGTTATAATGTCCTCCATCTCCCATAGGATCCTCTCGTTGAAGCTCTCGATCTGCACGAGGAGGAATCCAATCTACCTTCCGTGCATGCCGAAGCCCTTCTGTCGTTTGTGTGTGTCGAGCCAACTACCTTTTTTGGGCAAGGGAATTCGCAGTGTGCCAAGCCAGGTTATAAGAATGCCCAGGCAGAATCTTTTGAAGCGTATGCCCAGAAGTTCAGGCCTCTTTTCACCAATGTGAGTACCTTTCCTATATAGCCATTTCGGTTTTTCATACTTTGCTAATCAATTTTGTTGCTGTTGATTTCTCATGTTGCCGAGTAGCTAGCCGATATGGTTTCCCAAGAACAACAGGTTCTTGAAGAAGATTTCGAACTCAAAGGGCATTAAACAAGCTGCTGAACCTCTGAGGGGAGAAGTTAATGGGCGACCTTCGTTCTCAAGAGGTCGAGAATGCGTCCCTGAGAGGGGACAATGCGCTCTGTCATAAAAAGATCTGAGACCAGCGGCAGGAAGCCAAGAAGATGGGAAAGTTGCTGAAGGCAATGGCCATGGAGCTCAAGGATAAGGATAAGGAACTCCAATTGAAGAACATGGAGATAGACATACTCCAAACTAAGATGTCCTTAATAGTCGATGGTTTTGAGTCTACAAAGAGAGACCTTGAGGATCTTCGAGTCCAGTCTGGTCCCCTTTTTGCTGAGACAGATGGTGCCCATTCCAAGGCTCTGAGGCTGGAGCGCGTGCTGGAGTTTGCTCAAGAAGCACTGAGGCAGAGCGAAGAAATCGCTGAAGCATTGGTGAATGAGAAGAAATGTGCGGCTGAGCTGGAGCACGAACTGGAATTCGCTCAAGAAGCTTTGAGGCAGAGTGAGGAGACCATCGAAATGCTGGCTAGTGAGAAGAAACACACCGCCCAAATTCGATGTCACATGTTTCATAAGTACATGGGGATAGCCAAATGAGCAGATGTGACAAAGGCTTTAGCCCACGTCTCAGTTTCTCGCATGAAGTCTTCTTTAGGGGCAGCTCGAGACCGCGCAGACCAACTGGAGTCCCAACTCAGAAAAGCTCCGGCCCTTTGCAACAAAGCCTGGATCAATGGGTATAAGGAGGGTCTCGAGCGTCTTCAAGAAATGCTTCTTCAAAACCCCGAGACCGATCTCTATACTCTGAATCTTTGAGAGATCTCACCGAACATGAATGCCTAAGAGAAAATGCTAACGTGGGGAGTAGAGGACATGCCCTTAGCCTTCCGCGATGCTCCCTCTTAGTTCCCAGTTTCCCCTCATGTCGCTCGCATGTACTTGTCCTTTTTTTTTTTTTTGTAATTTTGACGATAGCAATGGAATGATGCCTTTTAATCACATATATACATATATATATATATGTCTCGTTTGCTTCTGTACAGCTTACTGTATATGTCAGCCTTTCTTCTTTATTGAACTGTTTAACTCCATTCATCGTTGATGGAGATTCAATGCTATTGGAGTGGCAAGTGAGACCCTTTCGTATAGAGGAGCAGGTACCCTGGTAAGGGTAGTTGCCGAGTGGTGGTTCTTTGCACCGATCTGAATCCTTGTTGAGTCTCGATATTTGTATGGAGGCATGCCAACAGTTCGTGCGCTACCTTTGTTGTTTTTAAGCCTGCATTGGGTTTTTGATGTAATTTTGATAACTTCAGACAAGATAACATACCTCTGGCTTTGTTTGGGCTTCGCTGACTCAAAGCTTATGACTTTTCCTCCTTTTTTTGCCCGCTGTATCCTATTGCTGGGTGGCAATTCTTCGCACCAATCTTGACTCTTGTTAAGTCTTTACGTTTGTGCAGACGTGTGCTGATAATTTGTGTCCCATTTTTTTGGTCTCGGACCTGCTTCTGGCTTTTGATGTGATTTTGATAACTTTATGCAAAATAATATACCTCTGGTTTGTCCGGGATCGGCTGATTCGAAGCTTTTGACTTTTCCTCCCTTTTTTTTTACCCATTTGTATTCTGTAGTCCTTTATTGTTGGACCCATGCTCAAGCATTTACCATGCAAAAATCTATTCGTGCCAAGTGTTTTACCGCGCGACACCACTTTTACGCATGTGGGCGTCTTGATCTACTGTCGATTTCATGTTTATCCTGATATTACCTTTACTGACATCTCTTCGTTTCGTGTTCGATTTAAATCTATTCGGGCATGCTGTTAATTTCTCCACATGCTTTAGGCAACATGTCAATTGAGGCTTTGTATTTAACCTTCTTGTTAACTGCTCTATGAACTTCGTGCAATGCGCCATTTGTTATTTCTCATAATTAATCTCCTCATTAACTGCTCCATGATCTTCGTGTAATGCGTCGGTTGTGATTTCCCATAATTAATCTCCTCATTAACTACTCCATGAACTTCGTGTAATGCGTTGGTTGTGATTTCCCATAACCTTGAATCTCCTCATTAACTGCTCCATGAAATCTGTGTAATGCGTCGGTTGTGATTTCCCGTATACTCGAATCTCAAATGCCTACGCTTTCCCATGGGAGACACATGGACGACCAGGGAGACCTTAGGGACATATGGTTGCTCTGGGAGATTCCAGGAGTTATGGTACCCCGGGGACGTCAAGCGTCGCTCTCGCCTATAGAAGGGTCCCTTCCCTTTTCCTGGGAAACTCACTCCACCTCGCATCTCTTTTCTTCCTCCCAAACTTGGCGATCTTCTATGGCTTTCTTCTTTCCTCTCATGTTTTACGGGGGGCGATGCCTTCTCCTTTGGTGCTCAGGCTGTCGCTGGTTATGGCGGTTCGAATATCGAAGATGAAACAAACTTTCCATATCTCTTGTCCTTGCCCTTTTGCTTATGGCACCTCGCTTGTTCTTGCCCCTATGCTTATGGGAGACTACCTCTGTAAGCATTACATCAGAACTCGCATCCTACGAGTTATGTACGATGCTCGATCAAGGAAGTGGTGTGGCAGCCACGGCTGATGAGGGCAGAAACAGACGGTTCAGGGGGGCAATAAAATCTTTGGAGTTGATTCCCCTTGCCTCCCTACTTACCCTCTGCTCCCTAGAATTCCCCTCCACCCTGCCCAACCTTGGATCCCAGTTCGCCATTTCGAGATTCTGGGTAGGGTGCCGCTGGATTCCCTTCTCCTGAGAAAGAAAGATAAGCGTCCCTTTAGGGGAGATGCAACTTCACCGCTGAGCATTCTAGTTATACTCAGACGAACCCGGACTGATAGGGCGTCCATCTTCTTTGAGGGGAGTCACACTGCCGATCTCCTTATTCTGTCTGGCCAGGGCGGGACTCCATTGAATGCATTTCTCCCTGATGGAGATACTGCACTGTTACGCTCTTTGTTCTGTCTGGCCAGGATGAGAGTCTACTGGACACCTTCCTCTGCGATGGAGATATTGCACTGCTGGTCATGTTGTTTTACCTGGACAAGATTTCTCTTTTCGTTTTTGTAGCTTTTGTCGATGTAATATCTTCTTGTACCTCTTTTGTAACCATGTTTGGGAATAAAAGGACTTGTTGTTTTTGTATATCTGTTTGTATGACTTTTCGCTTTATTTCGCTTTTGTTCGTTGAGCTTTTTCAATCCAAGCGGTGGAAGGCCCGCCGATGTGAAGTTCTTCCGAGCCGCCATTTTTCCGTTAACTCTTGCTTCATTCAATTGGGTAACCAAACTTGTATCCCGTGAAGGCCTGGTTTGTACATAAAATAATTTTGTGTACCTAATCGTTTGTTTCTGCATCCTTGCACAAAGCTCGGCAAGTCATTTAGACTACGTTGAGAATAGCTGTTAGCAGGTCAAAGCTCGTGGCTCGATTACTGTGCTTTATACTTCGTGGATTGGCATTTATAGGTTGGCAGAGCCCGAGGGCCCTGCTCCCTCACCAACGCATTTCACACTTTGCACGAAGCTCGGCAAGTCATTTAGACTGTGTTGAGAATAGCTGTTAGCAGGTTAGAGCTCTTGGCTCGGTTCCTGTGCTTTATACTTTATGGATTGACACTTATAGGTTGGCAGATCCCGAGGGCCCTGCTCCCGCACCAACGCATTTCACATATTGCACGAAGGTCGGCAAATCATTTAGACTGTGTTGAGAATAGTTATTAGCAGGTCAGAGCTTGTGGCTCGGTTCCTGTGCTTTATACTTCGTGGATTGGCACTTATAGGTTGGCAGAGCCCGAGGGCCTTGCTCCCTCACCAACGCATTTCACATATTGCACGAAGTTCGGCAAGTCATTTAGACTGCGTTGAGAATAGCTGTTAGCAGGTCAGAGCTCGTGGCTCGGTTCCTGTGCTTTATACTTCATGGATTGGCACTTATAGGTTGGCAGAGCCTGAGGGCCCTGCTCCCTCACCAACGCATTTCACACTTTGCATGAAACTCAACAAGTCATTTAGACTGCGTTGAGAGTAGTTGTTAGGAGGTCAGAGCTCGTGGCTCAGTTCCTGTGCTTTATACTTCGTGGATTGGCACTTATAGGTTGGCAGAGCCCGAGGGCCCTGCTCCCTCACCAACGCATTTCACACTTTGCACGAAGCTCGGCAAGTCATTTAGACTGCATTGAGAATAGCTGTTAGCAGGTCAGAGCTCTTGGCTCGTTCCTGTGCTTTATACTTTGTGGATTGACACTTATAGGTTGGCAGATCCCGAGGGCCCTGCTCCCGGACCAACGCATTTCACATATTGCACGAAGGTCGGCAAATCATTTAGACTGCGTTGAGAATAGTTGTTAGCAGGTCAGAGTTTGTGGCTCGGTTCCTGTGCTTTATACTTCGTGGATTGGCACTTATAGGTTGGCAGAGCCCGAGGGCCCTACTCCCTCACCAATGCATTTCACATATTGCACAAAGTTCGGCAAGTCATTTAGACTGCGTTGAGAATAGCTGTTAGCAGGTCAGAACTCGTGGCTCGGTTCCTATGCTTTATACTTCATGGATTGGCACTTATAGGTTGGCAGAGCCCGAGGGCCCTGCTCCCTCACCAACGCATTTCACACTTTGCATGAAACTCAGCAAATCATTTAGACTGCGTTGAGAATAGCTGTTAGCAGGTCAGAGCTCTTGGCTCGGTTCCTATGCTTTATACTTTGTGGATTGACACTTATAGGTTGGCAGAGCCCGAGGGCCCTGCTCCCTGACCAACGCATTTCACACTTTGCATGAAACTCAGCAAGTCATTTAGATTGCATTGAGAATTGCTATTAGCAAGTCAGAGCTCTGACTCGGTTTGTTTAGAATGTTAAGTAATGTTTTGTCGGTTGCTTCTACTTGCCCGTTGGCTTGGGGATGTCCCAACGATGAGTACTTAGTCTTGATTCTGAGCTCCAAGCACCACTCTCGATAATGAAAACAGTCGAACTGTCTCCCATTGTCCGAGATGATGCTTTGGGGGATTCTGAAGCCGCAGACTACAGACTTCCAGAGGAAATTTGTAATTGCCTAGGCCATAATCGTTGCTAGAGTCTCCGCTTCCACCCATTTCATGAAATAGTCTACTGCCACTACGACAAACTTTACGCCTCCTTTGCCTACAGGGAGGGGGTCAATGAGGTCCAATCCCCATTGCACGAAGGGCCTTGGGGCCGTGACAGAAGTGAGTTTTTTCGGGAGGGCAATGAGGAATGGGAGCATTTTCCTGGCATTTGAGGCACTTTCGGGCGAACTCGTCGGCATCCCTGTGAGCGTTAGGCCAATAATAACCTGCCCGAGTAGTTCGCGCCGCTAATGCCCTTCCACTCGCATGATTCCCAAAAACTCCTTCATGTATTTCTGCTAGTACGTACTGAGCTTGTTTGGAGGAGATGCATCTTAATAGAGGGTCGACATAGCCTCTTTTGTATAGGACTCCCACCAAAGTCAACCGAGCCGCTCGGTTCCTGACTTTTTGGGCTTCCTCTCGATCATCCAGGAGGATTTCCTCTTGAAGAAATTTTAAAATGTCCGTGGCCCATTCTAGGGGTTGTAGGACTTCGATAGTCGACACTCGAATTCCTACTGTTGCCACATCAATAGTTCGGATTACAACGTGATCTGGGAGTGGGAATTCTTCTTACCCTGAGGCAGCTTTGGCTAGCTGATCTACTTCTTGGTTCTCTCCTCTTGGAATCTGATGGATGGTAGAGTACTAGAAGAGATCCCTCTCTTCTCCTACCAGTTGGAGATATTTTTTCAGATTTTCTCCTTTCGTAAGGAATTGTCCTGTTACTTGCCCCACCACTATCTAAGAGTCAGCTCTTACTTCAACTACAGTTGCACCCAAAGATCTGGCAATCGTTAGACTTGACAAGAGTGCTTCATATTATTAGTGACTTTGAATCCGAGCTTGAGCGCGTAATCAAGTTTATCCCTTGAGTCTGCTATTACATGGACTCCTACTCCTCCCCCGGACCGGCAGGATGAGTCGTTGACATAGACCTGCCACGGCTTGCCCTAAGGCATAAGGACCATTTCCTCTGGAAAATTCGAGAACTCGGCTACAAAATCTGTTAACACCTGTTCCTTTATTGTGGTGTGAGGAAGATACTGAATTTCAAACTCGCTTAGCTCGATCGCCCAGTTAGTCATCTGACCAGACTTATCTGGTTTCTGCAATATTTTTCTCAAGGAAATATTAGTTTGGACTTTTATTAGGTGAGCTTGAAAGTAGGGTCTTAACCGTCTAGAGGTGATCACTAATGTGAATGCTAGCATTTCTGTTCGGGGGTATCTGACTTCTTCACCTCGGAAGGCCCTGCTTACATAATAAACCAGGTGTTGAACTCCTTCTTCTACTTAGGTCATCACGGAGGACACTACATTGGACGATACAACCGGGTAGACAGTCAAGTCTTCTCCTGGCGTGGTTTGGCTGAGCAAAGGTGGATGAGCCAAGTAGTCCTTCAACTCACTGAAGGCCCTTCCGCAATCCTCATCCCATTCTTGTACCTTTCACAGGACCTTGAAGAAAGGACGGCACCGGTCAGTTGACTTTGCAATCCTCCCTGTCAGTTTCTGGACTTCGTTGATAGTTCGGGGTGGAGGCATGTCCACGATCGCCTTAATTTTTCCGAGATTAGCTACAATCCCTCGCTCGGAGACCATGAAACCCAAGAATTTTCTTGACTCGACTCCAAAAGCACATTTTTGCAGGTTGAGCTTCATCTTGTATTTTCTTAGTACTACGAAAGCTTCCCATAGGTCATCAAGATGCTGCTTGGACTCCTTGCTCTCAACCAGATGATCGTCTACATAGATTGTCATGTTTCTCCCGATCTGGTTTTTGAACATTCGGTTGACCAAACGCTGGTATGTTGCTCCTGCATTTTTTAGGTCGAACGGTATTGCTCTGTAGCAATAAAGTCCTATATCGGTGATAAATGTCATTTTTTCCTCATCATCGGGGCTCATCCTGATTTGATTGTAGCTGAAGTATGCATCCATTAAGCTGAGCAAGGTGTGCCCGCCGTCGAGTCCACTATCAAATCTATCTTTAGAAGAGGAAAACTATCTTTAGGACAAGCTTTGCTCAAGTCGGTGAAGTCGACACACATTCTCCATTTCCCACTTGCCTTCTTGACTAATACAACGTTGGAGAGCCATTCAGGATAGTGAACTACCCGAATGAACCCCGAAGTTAGAAGGCGTTCCACTTCTTCAGCAATGGCCGCATATTTCTCCGCACTGATACTGCGGCGTTTTTGCTTGACTCTTTTGGCCTCGGGGTTTACACCGACGTGGTGTTCTATTACCGATCCGTCAATACCCGACATTTCTTCATGGCACCAGGCAAAGACGTCACGATGTTCCACAAGCAGTTGCTTCATAGACTGGCTTAGCTCGGTGGACATTTTAGATACCATTCACACAGTCCGCTCTAGTTTTTCAGGATCCATTGGTATCAAAAGTAGTAGCTCGTTGGGTTCCCCCTGCCTTAGTGCCTCTTCGTCCCTAACTTCACAGTGTAGTTCAGTTACAACCGGAGGTGGAGGCATGGCCGCCCCGTTGAGTTCCGCCTACCTCAATGCCTCTTTGTCCCTTACCTCTTGGTCTGGTTCGGTCTAAGACAGAAGTGGAGGAGTGGCCGCTTCCCACGCGGCCTTGCTCAAGAGCTTGTATAGCTATTGCTTTTGACTTCAGCTCTTGGGTGTAGCAATCTCTTGCGGTCTGCTGTTCGCCACGCATTTCTCCTACTCCCAATGGAGTCCGAAATTTTACCTTCAGGTGATATGTGGAAGTCACCGCCTTCATTTGGTTCAAGGATGGGCATCCGAGTATCACATTGTAGAAGAAGGGCCCTTCACTACCAAGAAGTCTATCATAAGAGACGTTGTTTTGGGAGCAGTTCCTACCAATACAGATAGAGCGATTGCCCCGATCGGTTGGACGGTGTCTCCTGTGAAGCCTTTGAGGGGCGTAGGTGCTGGCCGTAACCTATTGGGAATGATCCCCATCTTAATGAATGCTTCCCAAAAGAGGATGTCGGCAGAACTGCCATTGTTGATTAATACTCTTTTGGTCCAGTAGTTAGCAATTTGTGCCGTTACTACTAGTGCATCGTCATGTGGGCGTGACAAACCCTCTCCATCTTCTTTACTGAACGTCACGAGATATTCTCTAGACGAATCTCTGTTGTTACGGGATGGTCGTTGGGTAGAGAATATTTCTTCGTACCTGGCGATGGTCGTTAGGAAGTTGTTCCCCATGCGTATCCTCCAAATATGGTGCTGATTTCGCCTATGGGGGGTTATTCTCTTCTCGAGTTTCCCTGATGCGGGTTCTCTTCATGGGGGTTCCCGGTTCTTCTTCTGTCGGGGCTCCTATTATTCCTCCAAGCAGGATTTGGGTCTTTGCGGGTTGGGCTGTAACTCCTATGAATTGGACCCTGATTCCTCTGAATGGGGCTTCGGTCTGGTCTCTTCGAATGGGGCTTCAGTCTTGGTTTCTCCAAGAGTGGCGACGGTAGTCCCGTCGTGGCTCATCCCTCTCGTCTTTATATTGTTGGCAGGAATCTCTGGGCTGTCAAATCTTCTCCACTTCATATAGCAATCTTGCATGTTATGTCCACTGCTCCTATGGAAGGAACAATATTTGGGGCATGACAAACTTTGTCTTTGCTCTTCATGTTGACTTAGGTCCTCCTAAACTTCTACCGTTAAATTAGAGTGTATACGAGGGCTAGTTTTTCCTTTGCCCTTGATTTCATAAATCCTCTTCTTGTGGGCCCCATCAACCCTTGGTCTACTGTTTTCTTATCCGCCCTTTCCAGGTCACACTTTCTGGGGGTATTTAACGCTTGAAGTGTATCCTTTTTGTTTCTGTAACCGTCTGCTTGGTCCATAAATTCCCTCAGGGTTGATGGGGTCTTTCGGGCGATCTCTGTCATAAAGGGGTTATGAGGCCAGACCCCTCCTAACAGTGCGGCCAGAGTGATCTTTTCGTCTTGGTCGTTCATCGTCATCCGTTCTTTGTTGAACCGGAAGAGGTATGACTTAAAGCTCTCGTCATCCCTCTGCTTAACAGTTAACAGATAGGCCACTGGCCTTTTCCTCATTCGGCTGGCCATGAACTGCTTTAAGAACTGACGTGCCAATTCGTTAAAACTATCTATGGTTCCAGGTAGTAGAAAATCGAACCATACTCATGCTGCCCCTTCAGAGTGAGGGGGAAAGCCCTACATGCTATCTCACTAGGGAAGCCGTGGAGAGTCATATGGGCCTTGAAGGTCTCCAAGTGTTCCAACGGGTCCTTTGACCCATCGTATGCTTCTATCTGAGGAACTTTAAACTTTGGAGGTATAGGTACCGCCAAAATCCTGTGTTGTACAGTAGTTCAGCGTTGGTGAGTAGATGGTCCTTCGTGGAGGGTTGACCTACTGCTTTGCTACTTCTATATGGATTTGTAGATTGATTTTGCATCGTTTTCATTTGCAGTGGTTGCATTAGGCTGAGGGTGGTCCCCAGAGTGACGACTCTGTTGGTCTGCCTTAATTTCTTCGCCATTCCTTCATAAGCCAATGTTCTCTTGTCGAAGGGTCTCCATGTCTGTCATGAGTTTCTGTATTGCTTCATTTTGCTGATTAATCTAGCTTCCATCGCTTCAAACTACATCATTTCACGCTGCGAATGTTGAGAGCGGGTTGTTGCCGGCATACGAAGGACATGCTAGTTATAGGACAACAAAGACACTACAGACGGCGCTACTGTTGATGTTGTGTTTCGTGGGCCTGGGCAATTTCACACCCTTGGTATACGAGCGATCACCTGCACAGTAACTACCGGGGGGGACCTTGGGGTCCGTTGATCCTCCGATGCTTATGTCAGTATGGTGAACAAGAAGATGAAAAATAGTAATGAAGATGAGAGTGTAAGGTGATAGTGATAGATTGACTGATTAAAGATGATTACCTTGTCTGCTGCTGGTGGTGTACTATTTATAGTTACCGACCAGGTCCCCACCAAAGTGGGGTGTTGCATAGCAAGGAATACTATGCTGGTGTTGTTGATTCACTGAGATGCTCCTGTGTCGTCACCTTGCCGAGCCGTGAAGGGCCTAGGTTTGCTGTGCGTTGCTCGGGCCTTGGATCGCATTGAATGCGGCACGCCTTTTGCTCTGGGCCGTATTAAATGCGGCATGGTTTCTGCTCTAGGCCGCATTAAATGCGGCATGCTTTCTGTCCCGGGTCCCTTCCATCTGGTGATGTATGCCATGTCCCGTCCTTCCCAAGGCTTGCCTTTGTCCTTTGTCTTGTCAGCCTGGCCCTACCCAGGTCTCTCTCTTACCCGAGCCCTAACTCAGGTTGTTTGTTTGACTCAGTCCCTGTGATGTTGCTGGGCCTTGTCTCTGGCCCAGTCTGACCCAGACCACATATCTGGGTTGTGATCTGGGCCAATCCTTTGGCCCAGTATATGGGATTTTTCTCCCTTCACACTGCCCTCCAGTGCTCTACATCCTGGACTTCCTGCAACTTGCTCCTACGCAACTTAACCCTAATGCTTGGCGCTTGGTCCTGGCTAGTTGTGTGGCCTTTCAGATCGTTCTGAGGGGCTCAGAGGATTACCCTGACCTAACTGCCTGGGAATTTCTGAGCGTGTACCGAATCAATCGCCTTGATGGGAACTCTTGTAGCTTTCAATCCTATTCTGCCGAAATAGCGAAGGCTTTCAATCCTATTCTGCCGAAAGATGCTTCGCTATTTTGAAGAGGCATTATTCTTCGATAAAGGAATGGCACCGGTGATTCTTTTTTGTTAGGGGCTATGGATGGGAATGCCCGAAGGGGGAGCGCGAATACAACGAGTTTTCAGTTCGATCCGTTTGGGGTAAGGTTCCGACCACCAAATCTCTTGCTATTACACTGTCAGAGAGAGAGGAATTCAAAATTGCCTCTGTCATATACTGGGTTATGGCTCATCCTGACCTAGCTGAAACTGACGCGCTACTGAATGAAGATTATATTCGTGGCTACCTTGTTCTCCCACACCGCGCTCATGTGTTAGATCCAGACTTCTTATCGGGTTCACCCTCTCCTTCAAGAGAGAAGCGACGTGCAACTTCTCCTCCCGAAGCTAACCGCGCCAGGCGGTCTAGTACAGACGAAGGGACTTTCATTCCCACCCAGTCGGTTCCTGCCACAGAGATCCCGGCCACTTCACTGCCCCCCACTCAGCTAGATGCTCCTCTTAAGAAGAAGAAAAAGGCCTTAGTAGGTCACCCCAGAGGGCAGTTCTGGCCAAGCAGCTCCAAGGAGTGGCTCTCACTGAGCTGCTCCTAAGAGTAGTTATCACCGAGTCACTCTGGAGAGTAGCACTTACCGAGCTGCTCCTAAGTGTAGTTCTCACTGAGTCGCTCCGGAGAGTAGCTCTCACCAAGCTGCTTCTAAGAGTAGTTCTCGCTGAGCTCCTTCAGTGGGCAATACTCAACGAACTGCCGAGGGTTCCCACCGAGCCATTCCCAAATAAATGACCCCCTAAAGGTAATTCTTCGAGATTTCTAAATTCCTTGCCTTTGTTAAATTCGCTTAAGCAGTGGATGATGGCGTTGAGCCCCCCTTTTTTCTGCAGGCTTCGCGAGGGGAGAAGGTGCAGAAGCAGCCGTTGCCTTTCTTTTTTGCTTCGGCCTTTGAAGACCCGGTGCCTCGTGGTCCTGGGTAGGCGACGGGTGTTTTTCCTTCCTTCGAGGAGACTCTTCTTAAGGAGGAACTCCCCTTGCGTAGGCCGCCAACTCGCTTCGAAGAAATGCTTGCCGAGGTTGAGGCATCCTTCGGGGAGTGTTTCGCCAACTCCCCAATTCCACCCCCAGAGCTCTTTGGTCCAGCTTCTTCTAGTGGCCCTTCGATTCCCCTTCCAACGGCCTCCTCCTCTCCTCCCGTTCTACCTTCGGAGATAGAAGTTACTCCTGCCGGGGGCTAGGGGTTAACCACTTTGGAGATTGTTGAGCCGTGCACCGCGGAGGTTGCCGAACGGCTCGAGGTCGTGGAGTCGTGTTTCGAGGGGGGTACGGAACCCATTCCTCCTGAAGTCCCAGTTCTTTCTCCCGTGTTGGAACAGACGGTCGAGCCAATTCCCCCACTGATCCCAGGAGTTACCACTTCGGCTGGCGTTGCTCAAGTATCTATTCTTCCTTCTCTGCTTTTCTTCCTTTATTCATCATTCATTGTTTTACCTCCTGCCGAGCCACTTATTTGCCTCAGAAAAGCCACAGCCCTCAAGCTGAGTATTCTCCTCTACAAGAAGACATTGTAACAATGGCGATAGAGGACAATTCTTCCCCTGCTTGCAGCCCCCTGCCGCTCAGGAGCTACTCAGGGCAGGAGTTTGGCCCAAGCTGGTGGACAGCCAGGTTCCCAGTTTGTCCTCCCACAGGATCCTCTCGTTGAAGCTCCTGATCTGCATGAGGAGGAATCCAGTCTGCCTTCCATGCATGCCGAAGCCCTTCTACCATTGGTGTGTGTGGAGCCAGCTACCTCTTCTGGGCCAGGGAATTCGCAATGTCCCAGGCCAGGTTACAAGAATGCCCGGGCATAATCTTTTGAAGCATATGCCCATAAGTTCAGGCCTCTTTTCGCCAATGTGAGTACCTTTCCTATATAGCCATTTCGGTTTTTCATACTTTGCTAATCGATTTTGTTGCTGTTGATTTCTCAGGCCGCCGAGCAACTAGCTGATATGGTTTCCCGAGAACAAGAGGTTCTTGAAGAAGATTTCCTAACACAAAGGGTGTTAAACAAGCTGCTGAACCTCCGAAGGGAGAAGTTAATGGGTGACCTTCATTCTCTAGAGGTGGAGAACGAGTCCCTAAGAGGGGAGCATGCGCTCTGTCATCAGAAGATCAGTAACCAGAGGCAGGAAGCCAAGAATACGGGAAAGTTGTTGAAGACAATGGCCACGGAGCTCGAGGTTAAGGATAAGGAATTCCAACTGAAGAACGTGGAGATAGACATACTCCAAACTAAGATGTCCTTAATAGTCGACGGTCTTGAGTCTGCAAAGAGTGACCTTGAGGATCTTTGTGTCCAGTCTGGTCCCCCTTTTTGCCGAGAGAGACGGTGCCCGTTTTGAGGCTCTGAAGCTGGAGTTTGCTCGGGAAGCACTGAGGCAGAGCGAAGAAATCGCCGAAGCATTGGTGAATGAGAAGAAACGTGTGGCCGAGTTGGAGCGCGAACTGGAATTCACTCAGGAAGCATTGAGGCAGAGTGAGGAGACCATCGAAATGCTGGCGAGTGAGAAGAAACGCACCACCTAGATTCAATGTCGCATGTTTCATAAGTACATGGGGATACCCAAACGAGGAGATGTGACAAAGGCTTTAGCCCATGTCTCAGTTTCTCGCATGAAGTCTTCTTTAGGGGCAGCTTGGGACTGCGCAGACCAGCTGGTGTCCCAACTCAGAAAAGCTCCCGCCCTTCGCAACAAAGCCTGGATCAATGGGTATAAGGATGGTCTCGAGCGTCTTTAGGAAATGCTTCTTCAAAACCCCAAGACTGATCTCCATACTTTGAATCTTCGAGAGATCTCACCGAACATGAATGCCTACAAGAAAATGCTATCTTGGGGAGTAGAGGACATGCCCTTAGCCTTCTGTGATGCTCCCTTTTACTTCCAGTTTCCCCTTATGTCGCTTCTTGTAATGCGTCGGATGTGATTTACCGTATCCTCGAATCTCCTCATTAACGGCTCCATGAACTCTGTGTAATGTGCCAGTTGGTATTTCCCGTAATTAATCTCCTCATTAATTGCTCCATGAACTTCGTGTAACACGTCGGTTGTGATTTCTCGTATCCTCGAATCTCCTCATTAACTGCTCCATGAACTTCGTGTAATGCGTTGGTTGTGATTTCCCGTATCCTCGAATCTCAAAGGCCTACGCTTTCCCATGGGAGACACGTGGACGACCCGGGAGCCCTTAGGGACATATGGTTACCTAGGGAGATCCCAGGAGTTATGGTACCCCAGGGATACCAAGCGTCGCTCTTGCCTATAAAAGGGTCCCTTCCCTTTTCCTGGGAAACTTACCCCACCCCGCATCTCTTTTCTTCCTCCGCAACTTGGCGATCTTCTATGGCTTTCTTCTTTCCTCTCATGTTTTACGGGGGGCGATGCCTTCTCCTTTGGTGCTCAGGCAACAGGTTATGGCGGTTCGAATATTCAAGAAGAAACAAACTTTCCATATCTCTTGTCCTTGCCCTTTTGCTTATGGAACCTCGCTTGTTCTTGCCCCTTGCTTACGGGGGTCGACCTCCGTAAGCATTGCATCAGAACTCACATCCTACGAGTTCTATATGGTGCTTGATCAAAGCGGTAGTGCGGCAGCCACGGCTGAGGAGGGCAGGAACAGACGGTTCAGGGGGGCAATAAAATCTTCGGAGTTGATTCCACTTGCCTCCATACTGACCCTCTATTCCCTAGGATGCCCCTCCACCCTTGTAACGCCCGTCCTTGAGGTGAGACTTTTTTCTAAAATATTTTTATAAAAAGGACGACGGGGATTACCGTCCGATTTAAAACTTTTCACTTGCATACCCAGGGTGCAAGACTCCACGTTCATAATTTAAAATGTGCTTTTATCATAAAAGAGATTTACAGCGGAAAACATAAATCTTATAATAAAAAGGTCTCGTACGTTTAAAACTCGTGCCTAGACTTCCGTGCTCTTCCCCATGGGCCGTATCTGTCCTGATCGTGCAGTTCCTGTGAGGGGGAGGGACATACATAAAAACTAAAATGAGTCGAAGACTCGTAAGCATTACTTCATACCGTTAAAAATATAACAATATAGGTTTTCATTCATGCATTCATCATTCGTACATACTATTACGTGCGTGCATACGTGCGTTCGTTTGAAAACTTCACTGGACGGGGTTTTTCTCTTTTAAACATGGGCTTCCTTTTCGTAAAACGTTTCTCCCGTCAGTGCCTTCATTTCTGCAAGAGTTCGTGCATGTTTACGTGCGTTCTTTTGAAAACGTCACTGGACGGAGCTTTTCTTTCAAAAGACTTTCCTTTCTTTAAAAATGTGTCCCCCGTCAGTGCCTTCATTTCTTAAAGATTCGTGCATTCGTGCGTTCGTACATGCGTGCATACATCCATTCGTTCTTATCACTTTCATAGGCCAGTACACACTGTTACGCCCCGTGTGTTTGGGGTTAGCGGTCTTCCTTTGGACCCGGATTCTGCCCGTGGCCACGGGTAGGGAATCCCTTTTCATAGAGAGCAGCACTGGGTGCACTTCCAGTACTACTTACCCGGCATTGCAATCTGCTCATTCATTGGTACCCTTTCATTTCAGTCATGTGGCCGTTACGTATCTTCATACATTCATGCTTTCATTTATTCTTTCTTGCTTTTCATTCATGCATTCGTTCGTTTATGTCAGTTCGAAAGAGCTGAGGCTTTCGTTCGGTTCTTTCTTTCAATTACAGTCCTTTCTTTTCATGAGAAAACATTTCTTTTCGTGAGAAAATATCGTTTGGGGAGTAAGCCCGAAAATGGTCTTTTCGTCTTTCAGTTCATTTCAGTTCTATCTTTTCTTTAACAGTTCGTTCTTGAAAACTTCATCTGAGAACATACATGGGCTTAAACGTCGGCTTTTGTGGCATCCCATAAGCGTCACCTTTGAACGTCGTCTCTCATGGCATCAACGAGAGTCACCTTGTGGCGCACATGAGAGCGTCGGTTCGTAGGATTCACAAAAGCATCCGTTGTCATGCCCTTCATGCATCTTCATCAGTTTATGGATTTTCTTAGAAAATACATACAATAGATACAGCGTATAGTCATCCATTCACATGTGTACAATTAATACTTTGGTTGCGTAAAAAGGGGCTGCCAAGGAGGGGCCGTACATACTTATACATTTTAACAATTAGCATTTTCTTTCTTAAAACGTCTTTCATTTCTTGTATCTTTAAAAACTCTAGAAGAGTATGAACGTAATACTTACCTGGACTTTATGCTACTTGCATGTCATGCAGTCCATTCATGCTTGTCAGATGGCAACCTACATGCATACACATAACTTTAATGTCATTCTCTATCTAGTACATTAGCAACTTGAACTATAAATAGAACTACGCTATACTTGGAACACTCTCCTTCTATCCCGTGTTCTTACGTGTTCCTTACTAAGTTAAAACCTTCGGGGACCCATTACGGTCACCCCATCTTCCAATTCATGTCTTGCCTCGAGTGCTCATCCACTAAAGTGAACTCATGATTCACCTTAGGATTAAGACACTAAGGCCTCTGTCTCATTCTTCTCATTAACCTCATTCCGACGCATGACTCAAACCAACTAAGTCACGCATCCCGTCCTTAGACAGTACACCCGTCACTTTCTTCATGCATCTTAGCCCATACAAATCCTCATTCCCATCCAAACAAGCCATACGGCTCTAAGCCAACTCTGAGGCTTAAGCACCGTGTAACTATACTCAGGATAGATTACCCACTACATATGGTGAATCCATCCGGCACATGTGTCTAACCAGACTACACATGTACTCTACCCCTTATCACCTAAGATCAACATATATAACACGTTGATCACCAGCTTCGAGGGACAAGGGCCATACTCCGATACCAACCTTCTCTTAACCCGGTTAGCATGACTCCTCATGCTACCCGTCCCTTTTGACAGTTCATCCCAACACTTGACACGACAAGACTCCGTTCATAACTACGTTTCATGTCACGTTATATAGCTCAGAATTAACCCCAAGCTACACCGTGACCTTGTCGCGTTACCCAACACCGCTATGTCAACTCCTGACTCATCACG
Organism: Juglans cinerea; assembly: GCA_961763995.1. NCBI lineage: Eukaryota > Viridiplantae > Streptophyta > Magnoliopsida > Fagales > Juglandaceae > Juglans > Juglans cinerea. The sequence goes on along the minus strand of CAUIVZ010000012.1, from coordinate 10,487,927 downwards.
AGTACGGTTCCTCACGTACTCCCGTCACATCGTGACATCCCATCACGTTCCCGTTACGCCATCCCTACACTTTAACACTTCACCCATCATAAGCATGACTCCCAATAACCACGTCACTTCGTGACGTTGCCCAGTCATGCTTCCGTTGCGTACTCTTACACTTATTCCACTACTTCACCCATCACAAGCACGACTGTCAGTAGTCATGTCACTTCGTGACATTCCTCAGTCATGCTTCCGCTGCGCACTCTTATACTTGTTCCGCTATTTTGCGCATACTCCCAGCCATAAGTCCATAACAGTGACACTTGTCACCTCAGACTACAGGCTATGCCATAACTACTTCGGGACACTGTTCCACAGTTCCCGACACTATCCATCACGTTCTACGCCCATCAAACACATAACCATCCTTATCTCTACGACACGCCACACGGAGTGTCGCTGCCACGTGAAGTATATTCCACGTATACTCCCTTCATACATACCACGCCACATCACTACTATGGCATACTCGCCATATGGTACATCACTATATCACATGGAGTACACTCCTCGTATACTCCCTTCATACACACTACGACACATCACTATTATGGCATCCCTGCTATATGGTGCATCGCTCCATTACATAGAATACACTCCGCGTATATTCCATGCACATACGACACATCACCACTACGGCATACTCGCCGTATGGAGTACATTCCACATATATCCCCTTCATATATCATACCCCACACAGAGTACACTCAGCGTGTACTCTTCCCGTTCTACATACACCACGCCACATCACCATTATGGCATACTCGCCATATGGTACATCACTATATCACATGGAGTACACTCCTCGTATACTTCCTTCATACACACTACGACACATCACCATTATGGCATCCCTGCCATATGGTGCATCGCTCCATTACATGGAATATACTCCGCGTATATTTCATGCACTTACGACACATCACCACTACGGCATACTCGCCGTATGGAGTATATTCCACATATATCCCCTTCATATATCATACCCCACACAGAGTACACTCAGGGTGTACTCTTCCCGTTCCACATACACCACGCCACATCATCATTATGGCATACTCGCCATATGGTGCATCAATCCACCACATGGAGTACATTCCACATGTACTCCTTTTACACGCACTACCCACAGAGTACACCTCTCCGTGTACTCATCCCGTTCTACCATATGCCAGGAGGGTATATTTTACATATACCTTCCTTATCTCACATTACGCTACACACAAAGTACACCCAGCGTGTACTCTTCCCATTCCACATACACCACGCCATCTATACAACACATGCCCCACAACTATACTGCACAACACAACCACTCCATAATTACAGCACAAACCCCACAACTGCATTACACAGTACAGTCCACAATGCACCTCCATACAACACAGATAAGCCCAACACTTCACTACACAGAATGCCCAACACTTCATCACACAACTCCACATCACAATGCCACAACTCCATTAATACTAACAGCGCAGTCCACAACCTAATCAACTAATCGATATCTAACATAATTAACGAGGGATAGAGAGTTATACCATCGACGGAATAACCCCTGCGTTGCTCGTTGACCGTCATAGCCGATGATGTCGACAGTGTCGTACGTGGCGGCTGACCCACGTACGTTAACTGTTTAGGCGTTTGGATAGCTAGGTGTGGTCTTGGAAGGGCTTGTGATGGCCCTGTGATGGCGGTGAGGGGCATAACACGGCAGCTCTAGCCGTGTGCAGTGGCGGTTAACCACACGCAGTGGCTGTCCATCACGTGCAGTGATTACCCATCACATAAAGTGATAGTTTGGACCTAGGGCTTGGCTAAGGGAGGTGCGGTGAATCTCGTGGTGGCGTCGGAGTGGCGCCACGGTGGTGGATCTGGGCATTCCATGGAGGAGAAGCCGTGGGAGGGTGAGAGAGTGTGCTCTCGTGGGTGGCAGATCGGGGCCGTGGGAGGTTTGGTTGGCTTAGTGGCGGCCTGAGGAGGCTGGAGGTGGTGGTTACCAGCCGTGGGTGGCGGTGCACGGTGGTTCACGGCGTGCAACCCGTGCGTGAGAGAGGGAAGAACCCATGTGGTGGGGGAGAGGCTATGGGCCTCGGGTCACGTGGAGGAGGAAGGGGGAGGAAGAGGGAGGTCCATGGTGGCCGTGGTGGCCTTGAAGCCGTGCGAAACCCATAAATGGGTTTCGTGCGTGCGTGTGTGCGGTGGAGAGAAGGTGGCTACATGGGAGGGGCTGACTTTGCCGGTGAGGGGTCGCCGGCGTGGGAGGAGGTCGATGGTGGTGGAGGTGGAGCTGTTGGGCTGCGCACGGCGGCGCTACACGCACCAAGCCCATACGGGCCTTGTGCTTCCAACGGAGAGGAAGAGGGAGCGTGAGGGAGAGTAGCTGCCATGGTTGAGCTCGCTGGCGTGAGGAGCAGCCGGTGGTGCCTACGGTGTGGCCTGGCGACGCACGGCGGCGCCGGGCTGTGCGGGAGAAGCTTCGGCATGGAGGAGCTGCGTACTACGTACGCCGAATGAGAGAGGGAGGAGAGAGAGGGTTACAGGGAAATGAGAGGGAAAGAGAGGGGGTCTGGGTATTTAACCCAGTCCCTTCGTCTGGGGATCTACACAACGATCTAACGATGAGGAATTAAAATACTGATTTGAAGATGCGTAAATGTTAACTTAATTAAAAGCACTTAGAGGAATTAAGGTAAATATTATTTTAAACTAACTTTAGTTTATAAAATAATATTCTTCATCATTAATAAAATGATGAAGTCTCACTTAACATATTTAAAAGGGTTAAACCATTTAATTAATAAAAGCTTTCAACATAATTTAAATCCTATAATATCTTAAATAATTGAAATCATTTTAATAATAATATTAAAATGATTTCCGGAAATTATAATATTTTTGGAGCTCTTCAAGAATATTATGATTGTCGTATTTAAGATCAAATCTTAATTCAATAACAATGGAAATACTCCTTATAAATATTTTCAGCATATTTAAAACACTGGGCGTGCCCTAGAAGTCACACGATATCTTTGAGACACGCCATCATGGTTCGACACGCATAAGGTGACTCGCAGTCGCTAATGAGAAGGGCAGATGATCACATAATCTCTAAAGACGAAACATACGTCAGAAAGAAGAAGCGTCCGTAAGAAGGAAGGACCGTACGTAAGAAGAAGGAGCAGGATATCACAACCCTGCCCAACCTTGGATCCCAGTTCACCCTTCAAAGATCCGGGGTAGGGTGTCGTTGGATTCCCTTCTCCGGAGAAAGAAAGATAAGCGTCCCTTCGGGAGAAATGCAACTCCATCTTCTCTGTGGGGGAAGTCACTATACCGATCTCCCTATTCAGTCTGGCCATGGCGGTACAGCCGAGCTCTCCATCTTGTCTGGTCAGAGTGGGATTCTACTGGATGGCTTCTTCTTTGATGGAGATATCGCACTGCTGATCATCTTGTTCTTATCCGGACGAGATTTTTCTTTTCATTTTTGTAGCTTTTGCCAGTGTAATGTTCTTCTTGTACCTCTGTTTGTAACCTTGTTCGGGAAATAAAAGGACTTGCTATTTTTGTATATCTGCTTGTATGTCTTTTCACTTTTATTCCGCTCTTGTTGATGCATATTCTTCTTGTCACCCAGTTTGTAACCCTGTTCAGGAAATAAGAGGACTTGTTGTTTTTGTATATCTGTTTGTACGACTTTTCGCTTTTATTCCGCTTTTGTTGACGCAATATTGTTCTTGTCGCCCAGTTTGTAACCTTGTTTGGGAAACAAGAGGACTTGTTGTTTTTGGTATATCTGTTCGTACGACTTCTCGCTTTTATTCCACTTTTGTTCGTTGAGATTTCTCAATTCGAGCGATGAAAGGTCTGTCGATGTGAAGTTCTTCCGAGACGCCATTTTTTCGTTAACTCTTGCTTCGTTTAATTGGGCGACCAAAATGGTATCACGCGAAGGCCTGGTTTGTACATAAAATAATTTTGTGTACTTGTTTGTTTGTTTCTGCATCCTTGCACAAAGCTCAACAAGTTAATTAGACCGCGTTGAGAATAGCTGTTAGCAGGTTAGAGCTCGAGGCTCGATTCCTATGCTTTATACTTTATGGATTGGCACTTATAGGTTTGCAGAGCCAGAGGGCCCTGCTCCCTCACCAACGCATTTCACATATTGCACGAAACTCGACAAGTCATTTAGACTACGTTGAGAATAGCTGTTAGCAAGTCAAGCCTTGTGGCTCGGTTCCTATGCTCTATACTTCGTGTATTGGCACTTATAGGTTGGTAGAGCCCAAGGGCCCTGCTCCCTCACCAATGCATTTCACACATTGCACGAAGCTCGGCAAGTCTTTTAGACTGCGTTGAGAATAGTTGTTAGCAAGTCAGACCTCGTGGCTCGGTTCCTGTGCTCTATACTTCATGGATTGGCACGTATAGGTTGGCAGAGCCCGAGGGCCCTGCTCCTTCACCCAAGCATTTCACATATTGCACGAAACTTGACAAGTCATTTAGACTGCGTTGATAATAGCTGTTAGCAGGTCAAAGCTCATGGCTCGGTTCCTGTGCTTTATACTTCGTGGATTGGCACTTATAGGTTGGCAGAGCCCGAGGGCCCTGCTCCCTCACCAACACATTTCACATATTGCACGAAGCTCGGCAAGTCATTTAGACTGCGTTGAGAATAGTTGTTAGCAAGTCAAAGCTCGTGGCTCGGTTCCTGTGCTTTATACTTCATGGCCGATCTAGGGATCGGGCATATCTGATTTAGGCTGTTTACATCAGACACAATAATGCAACACTCGAAATTAGTCCATAAAATTTCAATTAATCATAATCTTAGATTGTTCGAGCCTGGCTTGGATTTTTCATACAAAATACTTCCTTAGGTGCTAAGCATTCCATGGATGCGGCAACTCGTGTCCTTCATGGTCCTTAAGTCGATATGAACCAGTTCTTTCAGTTGCTGTTACCAGATATGGTCCTTCCCACTTGGGCCTTAGTTTGCCTTCATTCTAAGTAGTAACCCATGTTTGTTTAGAAACCATGTCCCCAACTTTGAAATTGCGGGGCCGGACTCGTTTGTTGGAATACTGCTCAACTCTCTACTTGTTGGCGGCCCCTCGCTTACAACTTCAGCCCTCCTTTCTTCCAAAAAGTCCAAGTTCTCTCTCAATCGTTTGTCGTTACGATCCGGATCATAATGTTGCACTCGATACTTGGGTATTGCCACTTCAGCCGGTATCATGGCTTCTGTTCCATAAACAAGGGAGAACGGAGTTTCCCCTGTCTTAGTGTCTCTTCATCCCTAACTTCACGGTCTAGTTTCGTTACAGCTGGGGGTGGAGGCATGACCGCCCCGTTGAGTTCTACCTGCCTCCATGCCTCTTCGTGCCCTACCTCTTGGTCTGGTTCGGTCTAAGCCAAAAGTGGAGGAATGGTCGTTTCCACGCGGCCTTGCTCAAGAGTTTGTATAGCTATTGCTTTCGACTTCATCTCTCGAGTGTATCAATCTCTAGTGGTCTATTGTTCGCCACACATCTCTCCTACTCCCAATGGGGTCGAGAATTTTACCTTCAGGTGATATGTGGAAGTCACAGCCTTCATTTGGTTCAAAGATGGGTGTCCAAGTATCACATTGTACGAAGAAGAGGCCTTCACTACCAATAAGTCTATCATGAGAGATGTTGTTTTGGGAGCGGTTCCTACCAATACAGATAGAGCGATTGCCCCGATCGGTTGGATGGTGTCCTCCGTGAAGCCTTTGAGGGGCGTAGGTGCTGGCCGCAACCTATCGGGAGTGATCCCCATCTTCGTGAATGCTTCCCAAAAGAGGATGTCGGTGGAACTGCCATTGTCGATTAATAACCTTTTGGTCCGATAGTTAGCAATTTGTGCTGTTACTGCTAGTGCATCGTCATGAGGGCACGACAAACCCTCTCCATCTTCTTCCCTGAATGTCACAAGGTATTCTTCGGACGAATCTCTATTGTTATGGGATGGTCGTTGGGTAGAGAATACTTCTTCGTACCTAGCCCTCCTTGCATGGGCCTTCCATGCTGAGGAACTCATTCCCCCGGCGTATCCTCCAGCTATGGTGCTAATTTCGCCTATAGGGGGTTCTTCTCTTCTCGTGTTTCCCCAATGCGGGTTCTCTTCATGGGGGTTCCCAGTTCTTCTTCAATCGAGGCTTCTATTATTCCTCCGAGTAGGATTCTGGTCTTTGTGGGTCGGGCTGTAACTCCTACGAATTGGACCCCAGTTCCTCCAAATGGGTTTCGGTCCTAGTCTCTTTGAACGGGGCTTCGGTCCTAGTTTCTCCAAGAGTAGGGGCAGTAGTCCCATCATGGCTCATCCCTCTCATCTTTATATTGGTTGGCACGAATCTTTGGGCCGTCAAATCTTCTCCACTCCGTATAGCAATCTTGCGTGTTATGTCCACTGCTCCTATGGAAGGAACAATATTTGGGGCGTGACAAACCTTGTCTTCGCTCTTCATGTTGACTTAGGTCCTCCTCAACTTCTACCGTTAAATTAGAGTGTATACGAGGGCTAGGTTTTCCTTTGCCCTTGGTTTCGTAAATCCTTTTCTTGTGGGCCCCTTGGTTCGACCCCTGATGCCGGTCTGCCGTTTTCTTATCCGACCTTTCCAAGTCACTCTTTATGGGGGCAGTTAACGCTTGGAGTGTATACTATCCGTTTATGTAACCGTCTGCTCAGTCCATGAATTCCCTCAGGGTTGATGGGGTCTTTTGGGCAATTTCTGTCATAAAGGGGTTACGAGGCTAGAGCCCTCCTAACAGCGCAGCCATAGTGATCTTTAAATCCTGATCTTTAAAGGGGTATGACTTAAGGCTCTCGTTATCCCTCTGCTTAATAGTCAACAGATAGGTGGCTGGCCTTCTCCTCGTTCGGCTGGACATGAACTACGTTAAGAACCGACGTGCCAATTCGTTGAAACTTTCTACGGTTCCAGGTCACAGAGAACCAAACCATACTTGTGCTGCCCCCTTCAGAGTGAGGGGGGAAGCCCTACATGATATCTCGCTAGGGAAGCCGTGGAGATTCATATGGGCTTTGAAGGTCTCCAGGTGTTCCAACGGGTCCTTCGACCCTTCGTATGCTTCCATCTGAGGAACTCTAAACTTTGGAGGTATAGGTACCGCCAAAATCCCAGTATTGTATGGTAGTTTAGTGTTGGTGAGTAGTTGGTCCACCGTGGAAGGTTGGCCTATCTGCTTTGCTACTTCCATCTGGATTTGCAAATTTACTCTGCGTCGTTCTTCATCTGCGGTGGTTGCATTAGGCTGAGGATGGTCCCCAGAGTGATGACTCTATTGGTCTGCCTCAAGTTCTTCGTTATTCCTTCGTAAGGCTGAGGATGGTTTGGGCTTATTATGTCATTTTTCTTAATGACATGTGGAATGGTTTAGGTAGGGTATTAACATGGTCTAATCATGGTTTAAGGGAGTATTAATTCAAGAAAAATTGAATTAAAAAGTTTAAGAAAATATTAAGCGTGATTAAGTTTCAAAGCATGGCTTAAAGTGCACTAACCTCAAGTATGATGGTTAATGACCTTAGCCAATTTTTAAAACTTAATTTGGGTACTTTGAGTGTAATTTGGGCTTAAGGAAACCAATGGTATGGTGTATTGGGCCTTTGGTCTTTGAATGGTAAAATGAGTCCAAACATGACTTTGGGCCATATGGGCTTGAAAAGGGCCAAGGGTCCAATTTTCACCAAAGGCCTTATGCCTTCCTATACTTGGGTCAAGACTAGACTTGATTTCCTAAGGGCTTGGTTCAAGGTTTTCTTGGGCTAGGCCCATGAATGCACTTGGGTCCTAAAAAGACTCACCAAAATTACTAATGGGTTTGCCTCTCTAATCCTTAGCTCATTAACACTAAGTACCAACATTAATGCTAATCCCACTATCAACCTTAATGAAAGTGATTAACTCAAAAATAAAAGCCTAATCTAGAGTACTTAAAGGTTAATCAATAGTTAATTAAGCGGGGTGTTACACCCACCATAGTGGGGTGCTGCTCCTGTGTCGTCACCTTACCGAGCCGTGAAGGGCCCAAGCTTGCTGTGCGTTGCTCAGGCCTTGGGTCGCATTGAATGTGGCATACCTTCTACTCTGGGCCGCATTAAATGCGGCATGCTTTCTGCTCTGGGCCGCATTAAATGCGGCATGCTTTCTGTCCCGGGTCCCTTCCATCTAGTGATGTATGCCATGTCCCTTCCTTCTCAAGCCTTGCCTTTGTCCTCTGTCTCGTCAGCCTAGCCCGACCCAGGTCTCTATCTTGCCTGAGCCCTGATTCAGGTTGTTTGTTTGACTCAATCCATGTGATGTTGCTGGGCCTTGTCTCTGGCCCCGTTCGACCCAGACCACATATCTTGGTTGTGATCTGGGCCCATCCTTTGGCCCAGTATAAGGGATTTTTCTCCCTTCACAGAGCGAGCAAGGAAATAGATCAGCAAAAACCTAGGTGAGTAATAGTGGTCGTGATGAAAAGATATGGTAATCCGAGAAATCTAGGAATCCCGAGATACCCCCAAATCATCTGGTATATGACGTGCCTCAGTATGAAGCGTTTATTTTGTAAGTGTTATATGTTCAATTTAGTGCTCGGGACCGTACAAGGTGCCCCCACGGATCTACTGGAAAGTCTTCATTTAATGAATACGACATCGTTTCGCGAAGAACTCGTGCTAGTCATAAATCGTAACAGACTTCACCACCTTCACACTCCACTTCGATCGGTCACAACAAAGGATCAGAAGCTTTATTGGTTGCATGCCTTGATTCCACAATGGTAGACCAAAAGGACCAGCCCCGATGGAGAAATGAGTTCCTCCTTGGCCGAACGTCTCATTCACAACATGAGCATCATTACCTACCTCTGCCCCTCCAATACAACGTACATCTGGACTGAAGGATGCCAGCCAATGAGAGGAAAAATTTCACGATGTTATGTAGGTAACCTGTGAAGCTTTGTTTCCCTCTCTTTTCTCCTTGAAGGATATTTTCTAAACCTTTTGTTCAGATGTTCAAAGCTCTCTCTCTCTCTCTCTCTAAGTTTCCGAGCATGCACGCGCGCGCACACACACACTTAAACACTACGATATTTCATCTAATTGGGCAATCTCAACACTTGAATTATGCCAATCAATGACCATCAGTAGCTTCTATGAATACTCACTGCTTGAGGTAAGTTATCTTTATCGGAGTTGCATACTTGCTGAATTCCACAATACTGTATCATTGCATTTAACGCGCTTATATACACAGCTCTTCCAAGGGAATATGGAATCAAAAAGGAATAAAAATTGTTACAAGAATTGTAGAGAATAACATAAAGGTTTTCTACGGTTCTTCTAGAACATGCTTAGTGCTATCATCTAAGTTAATACGCCCCCTCGAGTCCAAGGGAGTATCAACGACCTTGAGACTCGACCGAAACTTAGCAAATTTTTCAGCAACTAGTGGTTTTGTAAGGACATCAGCAAGCTGGTCTTTGGAGCTGATGAAGGAAACAGCAAGGGTCTTGGCAGCAACTCGGTCTCTTACAAAGTGAATATCAAGGTCCATGCGCTTTGTTCGAGAATGGTAGACCGGATTGGCAACCAAGTAAGTGGCTCCAATATTATCACACCATAAAATTGGAGCTTGAGAAAGTGGAAGGCCTAATTCACATATCACATTTTGAAGCCAAATAAGCTCTGCTGTAGAGGTGGCAACCGACTTGTACTCTGCCTTTGTGCTTGATCTTGATATTGTTTTTTGCTTTTTAGAGCTCTAGGAAATCAGGTGTGTACCAAGAAAAATACAAGAATCCCCAGTCGAATGACGATCATCGGGGCATCCCGCCCAATCGGCATCAGAATATGCTTGTAGGATAAAAGGAGACTAAGATGAAAAATGAAGGCCATAGTTGATTGTGCCTTTGAGATACCGTAATATCCTTTTTACAACACTCTAGTGTGGAAGCTTTGGGGAGTGCATGAATTGGCACACCTTATTTACAGAAAATGATATATCCGGCCTTGTGAGTGAAAGGTACTGAAGAGCACCTACAATGCTTCTGAACTATGTGACATCCTCAAAATCAGGTGAGTCAAACTTAGAGAGTTTGAGTGAGGCTACCATGGGTGAGGTCATGGATTTCGCATGCAACATGTTGCTGTGAGTGAGTAAGTCTTTTATGTACTTTCTCTGAGAGAGCAAAAGACCATCTCGTGTATAGTCTATTTCCAGTCCAAGAAAGTAAGATAAAGGACCAAGTCCTTGACTGGAAAGGCTTTACTCAAATCACAAATGAGCGTGTCAATGGCATATGTTATTGAAGATGTTATGACAATGTCATCAACGTAAAGAGTAGATAAATTCTTAGATCACCATTTGATAAAATAAATAGAGATGGATCAGCTTTGGAGGCTACAAAACCATACCCTAGAAGCCATGAGCTTAGCTGGGCAGACCCCGCCCTGGTGCCTGTTTGAGGCCATAAATGGTTTTCTGTAACTTGCACACATAGTTGGGATGGACTAGATCAATAAATCATTGCGGTTGTTGCATGTACACTGTGTCCAATAAAAATCCGTGGAGGAAGGCATTTTGGATATCTATTTGTCGTAAGGGCCACCCACAGGTAACTGCTATGGAGAATATCAGACGGATGGTGGGTGCTTTTACCACGGGGCTGAATGTATCATGATAGTCGACTCCAGCCTGTTGATGGTAGCCTTTAGCTACCAATCGTGCCTTCCGACGATCAATGGAGCCATTTGCAAGAAATTTCGTTCGGTAGATCCACCTGCAATCCAAAATGTTAGAAGCATCATCAGGTGGAACTAAAGTCCACGTTTGATTCTGTATGAGAGCTTTGTACTCTTCATTCATGGCAGCAAGCCATTCGAGTATTTTTTAGGCAACTGTAAAGCTGGATAGGGTTCTGGGATGGTGGTAGTGACGGTGAGACATTGTTGAGTGGGATAGGTCACGGTGCCATTTGTTCGAACAAGGGGACGAGAAGAGTTTGTCTGAGCTTGAGTTATGACAGGAGAACGTGGAGGGACTAGAATAGTGGGAGAAGAAGACGTATTTGGAGAAGACTCAGTCGAAGAGGAAGATGCAGGAGATCGAGAGGAAGGAGACAAAGTGCCTGGGAAAGAAGAAGTGGATGAATTTGGGGTTGGGCCTGGGCCGAGGTTGGATGGAGAGAAGATAGGTAAGTGGACCTCAATGTTGTTTGGAATTAACGAAGAGGAAGTAGTGGGTATGGGTTGCGATTTTGACAACGGAAAAGAGTTTTCATTAAATAATACATCTGGACACATAAAGCCGGTTTGTAGTTCGATCCAAGCATTTGTAGCCCTTATGAGAAGGGCTATAGCCCAGAAAAATACAGGATGTGGACTGAAATTGAAGTTTATGATTGTTGTATGGACATAAATTGGGCCAACACTCACAACCAAAAACTTTTAGAAATTTATAATCTGGAATTTTGTTGAAGACAAGTTCATGAGGTGATTTATTTTTCAAGGTTGGAGATGGAAGGAGATTAATTAAATACACTGATGTCTCAAATGCTTCGGGCCAAAAGGTGAAAGGTAGAGAGGCATGGGCTAGAAGTGCAAGCCCAGTCTCAACGATATGTCTATGTGTAAAGCCCATCCTTGTGGTGGGACTTTTTATAAAATGGTTTTAGAAAGGATGACGAGAATTATCGTTCTATTTAAAACTTTTTACTTCCATACCCAGGGTGCAAGACTCTACGTTATAAAATAAATGTGCTTTGAGAATAAAAGAGGTTTATAGTGGAAAACATTAATCTTTAAAATAAAAAGGGCTCTCATACAATTAAACCTTTATGCCTAGACTTTCGTGCTTTTCCCCTTGGGCCGTGTTCGTCCTAATACGTACTGCTCATTCAGTTCCTGTGGGGGGAGGGGCATGCATAAAAACTAAAATGAGTCAATGACTCGTAAGCATTACTTCATACAGTTAAAATATACTAACATAGGTTTTCATTCATGCATTCATCATTCCATACATACTATATGTACATGCATTCATGCGTTCATTTGAAAACATCACTAGACAGGGTTTTTCTTTAAAAATGGGCTTTCTTTTCGTAAAACATTTCCCCCGTCAGTGCCTTCATTTCTTCAAGAGTTTGATGCATTCATACATTCTTTCTTATCACTTTCATTGGCTAGTACACACTATTAGCCCCGTGTGTTGGGGTTTACGGTCTTTTGGACTCGAACTCCGCCCGTGGCCACGGGTTGGGAATCCCTTTTCCGTCAGGGGGCAACACTGGGTGCACTACCGGTACTACTTACCCGGCATTGCAATCTGCCCAGTCCATTGGTACCCTTTCCATTCATTCATGTGGCCGTTACGTATTTTCATACATTAAACGTTCAGTCCTTTCTTTCAATTCATTTCAGCTCTATCTTTTGAGTTCATTCATGGAAAAATATCGTTTAAAAGCAAGAGCTTAAACATCATCTTTCATCGAGTCCATAAAACATCAGTTCATGGCATCCATAAAACATTGGTTCGTAGGGACCTTTTAAAACAACATACTTTCTTCGCATTGTTCAAAGCATCGGTTAAAGGATTAGGCATAAGCCTTAACATTTCTTTTCTTGGAAAAATTCATACAATAGATACTGCGTATAGTCATCCATTCACATGCGTATAATTAATACTTTGGTTGCGTAAAAAGGGGCTACCAATGAGGGCCGTTACATACTTATACCTTTGAACACTTAGCATGCTTTCGCAAAACATCTTTCATGTCGTTTCGTAAGGCATCGTAAAGGAAAAACGTTTCGTTTTCATTTCTTATATTTTAGAAAACTCTAGAAGAGTATGAACGTAATACTTACCTAGACTCCATGCTACTTTCATATCATTCAGTCCGTTCATGTGCGTGTCAGATGTCAACCTACATGCATACACATAACCTTGACGTCATTTTCTATCTAGTACATAAACAACTTAAACTTAGAAGTAGAACTACACTTCACTTGGAAACACTCTCCTTCTATCATGTGTTCTTACGTGCCCTTTACTATGCTAAAACCTTCGGGATCTACTTATGGTCACTATATCTTCCAAACTCAAGGTCTTACATCGAGTGCTCATCCACTAAGGTGAACCCATGATTCACCTTAGGATTAAGACACTAAGACCTTCATTTTACTCTTCCTACTAACCACATTCCGACTCATGATTCTGACCGACAGAGTCATGCATATCAATCCTAGATAATACACCCATCACTACCTTCATGCATCTTAGCCTATACTAAATCCTCATTCCCATCCATACAGGCCACAAGGCTCTAAGCCAACTCTGAGGCTTAAGCACCATGTAACCATGCTTAGGACAGATTATCCATTATATATGGTGAATCCTTCTGGTTCATGTGTCTCACCAGATTACACATGTACCTTACCCGTTTATCTCCTGAAACCAACATATAACACGTTGATCACATGCTCGTAGGGACAAGCGCCATACTCCGATACCAACCTTCTCTTAACCCGGCTAGCATGACTCTTCATGCTACCCGTCCCTTTTGACAGTTCATCCCAACACTTAACACGACAAGACTCCGTTCACAACTATGCCTTACGTCACATCATATAGCTCGAGACTACTCCCAAGCTACACCGTGACCATGTCACGTCACCCGACATCCCGCTACGTCATTTCTACGCCAACTCCTAACTCATCACGAGTACGGTCCCTCACGTACTCCTGTCACATCGTGACATCTCGTCACGTTCTTGCTACGCCATTCCTACACTAACTCCTCACCCATCACAAGCACGACTGCCAATAACCATGTCACTTCGTGACATTCCCCAATCATGCTTCCGCTACGCACTCTTACACTTGTTTTGTCATTTCACACATACTCCCAACCATAAGTCAATTACGGTGACACTTGTCACCTCAGACTATAGGACACATCACAGCTACTTCGGGACACTGTTCCACAATTCCAGACACTACTCACCACGCTCTATACCCATCAACCACACAACCATCCTTATCTCTACAACACGCCACACGGTGTGTTGTTTCACCTCATGGAGTACGCTCCACATGTACTCCCTCCATACACGCTATGACCCATCACCACTACGACATACCCGTCATATGGTGCATCACTCCACCACATAAAGTACACTCCACGTGTACTCCCTTCACACACTCTACGCCTCATAGAGTACACTCTACGTGTACTCTTCCCATTCCACATTACAGCAAGAGGGTATATTTTACATATACTCTTCTTATCCAATACTACGCCATAAGAGTACACTTTATGTGTATTCTCTTCCCAATCCACACGACGCCATGCCACCATTACAGCACAGTCCACAACACTACACAGCACACCTCCCAACTATGCCCAACACTTCACATACACATCACATCACATCACCACACTACACAGCAAACTCCACAATTACTAACAACACAGTCCACAACCGAACCAACCAACTAATATTTAACATAAATAATGAGAGATAGAGGGTTATACCATCATCGGGGTTACCTGTGCATTGCTCGCTGACCGTCACAGTTGATGATGTCGGAAGGGTTGTACGTGGCGGCTAACCCACGTTCAGTGGCTGTCCATCACATAAAGTGGCGGTTTGGGCTTAGGGCTAGGCTAGGGAAGGCCAAGGGAGGCTGAGGGTGGTCTCATGGTGGCTAGGGTGGCGGAGCATGGTGGAGCTGTGGGCTTCCAAGGGGAACCCATGTGTCTCAAAGCATGGAAATAGGGGGAAAAGCTTGGATGGTCGTGGCTGGCCATGGAGGGGCTTAAGGGGTTGCTGGTGGAGCTGTGGTGGCGTTGGGGTGGCGCCATGGTGGCTGGAGGCAGCAGATGTAGCCGTGAGGTGGAGGGAGAGTCCATGAGAGAGGGCGTGCGTGAGGGGTAGATCAGGGCTATGGGTGGTTGGGGTAGGCTGATGGTGGCCAGAGGAGGCTCAAGATAGCGGCTGGATGCCATGGGTGGTGACGTACGGCGATGGAAAGGGAGAAACCCGTGGGTTTCGTGCACGGCCTAGGGAGGAGCTATGGCGGCTGGGTCGAGGGGAGGAGGAAGGGGGAGGCTCAGGGGCTCGTGGTGGTGCTTGGTGGCCTGGGTAGCCGCGTACGACGGTGCTAGGGGCTGCGCACGGTGAAGCCGTGCGTGAGGAGCTACGGGCGTGCGTGGGAGAGGGTGGCTGGGAGGTGGAGACTTGGTTCGATGGTGGGAGCTCGCTGGCATGAGAGGATGCCGGTGGTGGTTACGGTGAGACTGGGCGGCGTGCAGTGGTGCTGGGCTGGTGGGCTGGTGGAAAAGAGAATTGGTGAGAGGGAGAGAGGCTTCCATCGGGCTCAAGGGGAGAGGGAGGAGAGAGAGAGAGAGGGAAAGGAAAAGTGAGGGAGAAAGAGAGAGGGCTTGGGCATTTAATCCAGGCCCTGCATCTTGGGATCTATAAGACGATCTAGCGGTGAAGAATTAAAACACTGATTTAAACTGCGTAAACATTAACTTTATTAAAAGCACTGAGAGGAATTAAGATAGAATATTATTTAACTAAACTTTAGTTTATAAAATAATATTTCTTCATCATTAATAAAATGATGAAGTGTTATATAATATCTTTAAGAGAATAAAACCATTTAATTAATTAGAGTTTTCAACATAATTTAAATATCATAATATTTTAAATAACTGAAATCATTTTAATAAATGATATGAAAATAATTTTTGACAATTATAAAATTTTTGGAGTTCTTAAAAAATATTATAATTGTCTTATTTAAAATCAAGTTTAGTTCAATAACACTGGAAATACCCCATATAAATATTTCAAGGACATTTAAAATGGTGGGCGTATTTTAGAAATCACATAATATCTTTTGAAACATGCCATCGAGGTTTGGCATGCATAACGAGGCTCGCAATGGCTAGAGAGAAGGGCAGACTATTACATAATTTTCGTCCTCGGAATTTGCTTGAGTCTGAAAGAAGGAGCGGGGTGTTACTGTTGGGGTATATGTGGAGACTGGTTTTGGAGCTGAAAAGGTGTTTGCTGAAGTTGGCTCGACTGTTGGCTCGAGCCAAGGTTTGCTCGACTTCGCTCGACAGACCGCTCGAGCGAAGGCAAGTCAGAGAGGTTCGCTCGAGTCTCGCTCGACACAAACCCTAGTGTTCGCTTGACACTCCGCTCGAGCCAATGTTCATTTGGCTGTTCGCTCGAGTTGCGCTCGACAGTCCGCTCGAGCGAAGTACGCAGATTTTGCCAGCTTAGGGTTTCCAGCGCCACTCACTATATATATGTCATATTAGACTTGTGTTGTACGGCCAGAAGCATATTTTGAGAGAGAACAATTGTCTTGTGAGTGCATATTGTGTGAGAGAGCAAAAGCCCTAGAGAGTGTGAGTTGAGATTGAGTGATTGTAATCTCCTATGGTTAATAAGATTTCTGCAGCTCCTGTGGACGTAGGCAATTTGCCGAACCACGTAAATACTGTGTCGTGTTCTTGATTGTGTTGCTTTTACTTTATTTGTCATCGTTGGTGTGTGTACTTTGCATAGTATTTCACAACAACTGGTATCAGAGAGCCAAGGTCGGATCTGAAAGAGAATGATGACTGGAGATAAAGTGAACGCACCCGGGATCGAGAAGTTTGACGGCACTGATTTTGGGTATTGGAAGATGCAGATTGAGGATTATCTCTATGGGAAGAGGGTCCACCTTCCACTGTTGGGAAAGAAGCTGGAGAGCATGTCTGATGCTGAGTGGACCCTGTTAGATCGACAGGTTCTAGGTTTTGTTCGGCTGACTTTGTCAAGAACAGTGGCACACAATGTCAGTAAGGAGAGAACCACGATGGATCTCATGGCAACTTTGTCAGGT
Source organism: Juglans cinerea (assembly GCA_961763995.1). NCBI lineage: Eukaryota > Viridiplantae > Streptophyta > Magnoliopsida > Fagales > Juglandaceae > Juglans > Juglans cinerea. The sequence goes on along the minus strand of CAUIVZ010000012.1, from coordinate 10,470,937 downwards.
ATGTATGAAAATTCGTCTGCGAACAATAAGGTGCACTTGATGAAGAAATTGTTCAATCTGAAGATGTCGGAAGGTATGTCTGTAGCCCAACACTTGAATGAATTCAATACGATCACAAATCAACTGTCATCTGTAGAGATTGAGTTTGATGATGAGATCAGAGCTTTGATTCTGTTGGCATCGTTGCCAAACAGTTGGGAGGCCATGAGGATGGCTGTGAGTAGTTCAGCCGGCAAGGCAAAACTGAACTACGATGACATACGTGACATGGTGCTTGCTGAAGAGGCACGTAGGAGAGACATGGGTGAGTCTTCGGGTTCAGGATCTGCCCTGATTGTTGACAATAGGGGCAGAGGACATGGAAGATTAATCTCCAAGAGCAGGGGAAATAGCAAGATGAGATCTGGGCAGCAGATCATGTAACAGCCCACTAGAAATTCATTGGTAGAATTTCTATTGACTTTAGGAATCTCGTATAAACTCCATAAGTTTTTACGAATCGACCAATCGCATAGGTTTTTGTCTATCAACATAGTCAGTGTTATCACTCACGATGGTGCTAGAAATATGAGTTTTATTTATTTGAGGTGGTTAGAAGTGTCAGAATGCATTATGGTCTACGCCATTAGACTCAGTTGATTATTTAGGATTTTATGGCGCAATAGCCTATTTTCATAATTCCGGACGAAACGTCTGTTAGAAATTGTGAAATTATTTTTAGGGGCACTTCGAGGTTGAATTTCGGTAAAATATTTTCACTATAGGTTAATATGAATATTTAGGAATTTTTAGTATTAAGTTTATGATTCACTTTTTTGAAGTGAATAGTAACCTCGATAAGCACACCAATTGTAGTGTTTCAAAATCAAAGTGTGGAATGTCCAAATTAGGTTAGAGAAGTTTTATTTGGACACTTGGCAAGATCTTAGCCACACATAGTAAATGGTATTAGACACTTGGCACAAAGAAAAACCATTAGATAGATTTGTGAAGGAATCAAGGTGTGAGATCATGCCACCTAAGCAAAACTGTGTTTCATCTGTTCAACCAAATTGTGCCAAACCAAAGAGGGTTTCAACCCTAGCAAAACCCTAAATGGTTGGAATCCAACTGAAACCCCAAAAGCTTGGTTGAAACCAAAACCCTAAATGGTTTTCCCAAACCCTAAAGTTGGTCTCCAAACCCTTTTTAACCCGATTTCTAGCATTGTGTTTAATCACTTGATTAAATCACTTCCACATGCTATTAATTAATCAAATCCTTGTTATGACATCATTATTCAACCTTTTAAACCTTGGAAATTTGATTGGGTCAAGAAAAATTGATTTTGGGCTTGATAGCATCTCAAACCCTAACCAAACCCCCCTTTAAACCCCAAATTGAAGCCCACTTGGTGGGGCCCACCAAGGCCCACGAAATTGGCCACCTTGGCAAAGCTTCTTGGAGAAGTTTCCTCCCCCACATGGCAGACCATCCACCGCCATTGGCTCCACCCAATAGTGCCTTGATGTGAAGGATAAATCCACTCCATCAACCTCCATCTTTCACAGCTGCTGCAGGCAGTCTCTGCCCCTCTTTATTCTCCACTTTATGTCACATAGCCACCTCCAATCAAGGGTCATTCAAGCTCATAACTTCCCCCTCCAGAAGTCTAAAGTCGTGCAAGACACACTTCTCTTCATTTTATCACTTCTTTCCCCCGTTCTTAGAGAGAAACCCAAAAGAGCTCTCTCGGGCAGATTTCTGGGTCTTTTTGCGTGGCTATTTATGATCCTTTGTAAGTATTATCTCACGATGACTCCTTCATATAAGTTGTTCGTCTTTGAGTGTAGTTTCCGTGGATATCTTATGAGTCTCATTACATGCTCATTTTATCGGTCAAAATTAACCATAGAAAGGTCATTCTGGGCGTGAAACTGGAGAGTATGTCATGTTTTGGAAGTTTTGACCAAGCTAATGGACATATCTTGGTCCGAAAATTTTATGGAGTGTTTTTAACATGTGTTTATGAATGTTCATTGAGGTTTTGTTGATTGGATAAAGCTTTTGATGATAGATTTTCTTAGAGTTAGAAACTTGAAAACTGGAAGTGGAAAAACAGTTTCTGTTTGGTGAAAGTTTGAATATTTCGTGGTTTAATCTTATTCCAAAGGCTTTTATATTTTTTATGATGATCCTAATCCTCTTATATACATGTTAGGATGTTATTTCGAAGATATTTAGTATTAGTTTTAAACATATGATTTTCTATGCAAGAGGATTTCGGTTAGGCCTAAACTTTGATGTTTTTTAGTTAGATCCATGTTTTATTAAATTTTAGCCATGTGATTTTAAGTTTGATGGTTGGATCTTCTTTAGGACACATTTTTAAACCATGTGATGTGTTAGTTTGAAGATCACATGTCTTTAAGCCATGGATCAAGAGATTGATCATAGTTAGTTGGGAAAATCAGTTTCTGTTTTGGACTAAGTTTAAAACCAAAAACTCCAAGTGTTGTTTTGTGATTTTTGGTGAGTTTTTTTTTATGATTTAAAGTATGTTTGATCTTAGGATGATGTTATGAATATTTTAGAAGTAAGATTTGATTTTTTTGGAATTCTTGGAGATGTTTTATTAAGGTCAAAACTTGTGATTTAAGGTTTACTTTTTGTTAAAAAGTTTGGTGTTGATAATTAACTTTTTCTTAATGGATATTTTTTAAGGGTGTTTTTAAACTTAGGATAGGAAGATCTTTGTTACAAGATTTTGGTTTATTCATGAGTTTTGAAACTTGAAAGAATTGCAACCAAAATCAAGACAAATGGCCTATGTAGGTTTCGGCCATAGTGAGTTTTTCATAGTTGTGATTGGTCTTAAATTTTTCTGAGTTAATATTTGAGTTTGGGATGAAATTTACATGAGGAATGTAAATTTTGGTAATTTTTGGAATTAGGATATCAAATCCTTAAGTTAGGGGTAAAATGGTCATTTGCCCACATGTAGAGGGTAAAATGGTAATTTTACTCTAAGTTGTCTCTGTTCACATTCCTAATTGTTAGTAATTAATTTCTAACTTTTAGAATACCCTTTTACAGTTCCTCGTGTTTCGCGCATTATTCTAGTAGAACGCGACGATCGAGGTAAGTTAACTTTTAACTTACTATCAGTTTAATGTGTATGAGTGATAAGTAAGGGAACTAAATTATATGTATGCATGTTATCATATGTGCCATGCCAAGTCATTACATATTTATCTGTTACACATGATTTATTATGTCATGAATTATTCATCTGTTACACAAGATATTCTGTCACGTATTCCTATACATTGCAAGTATGTCATGTTAAGTTAAGTATGCCATCTGTTACATGTACTTCATGTCACGTAATATTCACTGTCACATATTACACCATGTTGAGAAATGTTGTCTGTTATATGGTATGCCATGTTACGAAATGTTGCATGTTACATGTATGCCATGTTATGAAATGTATTCTGTTACATTTATGTCTTGAAGTATGTCATGTCTGTCATCTTATGTTCATGTCACGTTATGCTACGTCAGGACTTTTATCTTTTATGTCACGTTCATGTTACGTCACGTTACGAAATGTCATGTATGCCAGTTAAGTTATTCATGTCAATCACGACCCTAAGCGCTAGGATGGGGTAATATCCTAGTGGAACTCCTTTGTTCACGCTGGAGTGTCTAAATAGGTGTGAAATTCTCTGGGTTGACGAAATACAGTCAACAAGTTGCGAATGTGGCCTAATTAGCTGGTCACCGGAGCGCACCAGGCACTAACGCCGATGGTGCCACACATTATGTTACGTGTGTCCACAGCAAGTGTGGCACAAACAAATAAGCCATGGGGCCACAACAACTGTGGAGCATGAAGTATGGGGCCACAACAACTGTGGAGCATACACTACGTGAGACACAGCAATTGTGACACGTAGAATACGTGGGGCCACAACAACTGTGGAGTACGTATTAACGCACTCACAGCTGGTATAGAAACCTATGATGTGATGCGGTAATCGGCAAGGACACACGGCTCAAGGGGACCTGTGTAGCACCCATATGGTCACTTTAATGATTAAGTCTATTGAATAAGATTTCAAGTTCATGTATTTCACGTTCAAGTCATGTTTAAAGTTCACGTTATGTTACGTTCAAGTTTACGTTCACGCAATCATGGTAATCCCATGAGACAAGAATATGTTTCAAGTTCATGTTATGTTATGTTCACGTCTACGTTATGTTCCAAGTTCACATTTATGTTATGTCATGCTCAAGTTCATGTTCAAATTATGCATGTTCACGTTCATGTTATGTTTCAAGTCCATGTTATATTTCAAGTTCACGTTCATGCTATGTTTTAAGTCACGTTCATGCTAAGCTTCAGTTTCAGTTTAAGTTATGCCAGTTATGTTATGTTGTATGTCAAGTTATGCTATGATTACTTATGATTTGATTATGCATTCATGATTTTACTGCCATGCATGCATCATTAACCTGTGTGGAAGTTTTCCATTAACTTGCTGAGATTTGTAATCAAATCTCACTATGGTAGTCCCAGCTACCATTCCCCCCGAATGGTAGATTTTGTTATAGGATCTGAAGGAGAACCGGGAATCGACCAACTGGAAACGGCCGACTAAGCGACGGTGCAACGTAGATGGTATTACAATAGTTACCTCAGATTACTACTTGTATTGGTGGAGTTCAATCTCCAGCACTCTTTTGATCACAACCTTATGGACTATTATTGTGGTCTTAGTTGTTTAGTATGTCGTTAAGTATGGAGTATGTTTTAAGTATTTGGGATATTTTAGTTTGGTGCATAGTTGCTAAAGAAAAAAAAATTATCCGCTGCGAATATTGCATAATGCTAGATGCATGTTAGGAATTTTGCATCTTATATGTCATGAACAGGGGCAGGTAACCTTGTGTTGCATGTCTCGACACTTCAAATGTCCGTCCGATCCCAAGCGGAATTTGGGGGCGTCACAGATCACATGCTCGAGTTGTGGCAAGCCGGGCCACATCAAGAGAAACTGCAGGAATCAAGAAAGTTCTGATGATGATGCTGTGAATGTAGTGGCAGAAGAAATTCATGATGCCTTACTTCTTGCAGTGCACAGTCCGATTGATGATTGGGTGTTGGATTCAGGGTCTTCGTTCCATAGCACTTCACATCGAGAAATCATGCAGAATTATGTTGCTGGTGATTTTGGGAAGATGTATACGGCTGATGGAGAGGCATTGGATGTAGTGGGAGTGGGTGATGTGCACATCACACTTCCAAACAGGAGCCTGTGGACTTTACAGCAAGTCAGACATATTCCAAATTTGAAGAAAAACCTGATCTCTGTGGGACAGCTTGATGACAGCGGTTTTGCAGTAGCATTCTCTGGAGGAGCATGGAAGATCACTAAGGGTGCGCTGGTCTTAGCGCATGGTAAGAGATCTAATTCTTTGTATTTGACATCTGGATCCAGTGATGTGCAGGGAAATACAAGAGTGCAAAAAGGCAGGCTTGATCATGCGAAACATGTGAGGAAGCCAAAGGGAGTCAGCTTTGCCGTTCCTCATGAAAGTCTGAGAAAGTTGGCTAAGGATGACAAGATCGGTTCGAGACCGGATACTCCTAGTGCAGTGGGAGTTGTGAATCACCCTAAGGGCGATGTATGTGGAAGACTGAAGTCGGACTTGATTTCAGTGCGTCTTCTAACTTGAAGACGGGAGCTGTGAGCTGCAGAGATGATAGGGCTTGGCTGGAAACAGTGGCTGGCATGTGGAGACCCAGTCTCCAAGTGGGAGATTGTTGGGGTATATGTGGAGACTGGTTTTGGTGCTGAAAAGGTGTTTGCTGAAGTTGGCTCGACTGTTGGCTCGAGCCAAGGTTTGCTCGACTTCGCTCGACAGACCGCTCGAGCGAAGGCAAGTCAGAGAGGTTCGCTCGAGTCTCGCTCGACACAAACCCTAGTGTTCGCTTGACACTCCGCTCGAGCCAATGTTCATTTGGCTGTTCGCTCGAGTCGCGCTCGACAGTCCGCTCGAGCGAAGTACGCAGATTTTGCCAGCTTAGGGTTTCCAGCGCCACTCACTATATATATGTCATATTAGACTTGTGTTGTATGGCCAGAAGCATATTTTGAGAGAGAACAATTGTCTTGTGAGTGCATATTGTGTGAGAAAGCAAAAGCCCTAGAGAGTGTGAGTTGAGATTGAGTGATTGTAATCTCCTCTGGTTAATAAGATTTCTGCAGCTCCTGTAGACGTAGGCAATTTGCCGAACCACGTAAATACTGTGTCGTGTTCTTGATTGTGTTGCTTTTACTTTATTTGTCATCGTTGGTGTGTGTACTTTGCATAGTATTTCACAACAGTTACACTATGCTTTCGTTCGACAAGCCCATTTTGTTGATGAGTGTGAGGACACGAGAAGTGATGAGTGATGCCTAATTTTTGACAAAAAGGAGTGAGTGGTTTAAATTCACCACCACCATCGGTTTGTAAGACAATTAATTTTTTATTGAATAAACGCTCAAGATAGGGTAAGAAATTGAGAAAAATATTATAGACATCAGATTTTAATTTTAAAGGGAAGAACCAAGTGTATCTTGTAAATTGATCAACAAAGGACAGATAGTATTTAAAACCATTTGAAGAAACATAAGGGGCTGGGCCCCACAGATCCACACAACCAAAGGCTTTGTTGCCTGAGCCCGATTATTGTGAAAGGGCAGCTGATGACTTTTGGCCAAGGGACACTCTAAGCACTGGAAGGTGTTGTCTGTGAGGAGAAACGGCAAACGATTGTGATGCAAAACACGAGAAACTAAGGTGAGGGATGGATGGCCCAACCGACGATGTCACTAAGCCATGGAAGTCCTCTCGCCGATATGAGCTGAAGGTGATGAAGACGAGGCCAACGTAGAGGGAAAAAGGTAGAGACCATTACGGGTAGGACCTGTGAGGAGTAGCGTTCCCGTCAACGTGTCCTTCATAGCAAAATGAGATGCATGGAATTCAAAATAGCAACCATTGTCAGTACATAATTTACAAACTGAAATGAGATTTTTGGTGATTGGGGGAGCATGGAGTAAATTACGAAGAGTAAAGGATGAAGAAGAAGAGGAGGGGAAAAGAGAAGAGTCACCAATGTTCTGTATAGGTAGAGCCGAACCATCACCCACTCGGATCTGTTCACCACCATGGTAGGGTTCCGAGGAGAGATTGAGGTTATTCAAGTCATTAGTGATGTGGTGAGTTGCCCCTGAATTTGGGTACTAGCTGACATTAGGATAAGTGTTGAGGTTGTGAGGTTTGCGGAAAGAGAAGGTGGGGCTTCATACTGGTAAGAGTGGTCAAACTGATGATAGCATTGTAATGCAACATGCCCATATTTTTGGCATACTTGACAGTGAGGCCTGGAGGTTGCATTCTGTGACTGGGTATGGGGGGAAAATGCAGAGTGAGTGCTGCGACCTCCTCGTGAGAAATTGTTTATGCAACCTCTGCCATTGTGACCATGTCGACCTCCTCGTGTGAAACCTCTGCCAGGCTGATCACGGCTTCCAGTAGTAGTGAAGTGAGCTGAGGGCTCAACTTGATTGTAAGGGCTCCATACAGTATGAGAAATGTGATTTTCATGTACAAGCAGCAATTGAAATAATTCATGTGAAGAGATGGGCTCAGCTCGTGTGGTGATAGAAGTTATGAAGGACTCATAAGCTGAGCCAAGACTAGTAAGTAGATAGGTAACAAAATCTTGATCAGGTAAGGGGTTACCAGAAGCTGCTAAAATGTCCGCTAGAGCACGAACCTTGCCAAAATATTTTGTAATGGTTTTGTCTCCACGAGATAAATTTGCAAGTTGAAACCGCACTTGAAATTGCTTTGCATGTGAGTGAGATGTGAACATGGAAGCCAAAGAGCACCAAAAGTCGCTAGACGTGATGACAGAAAGAAAATGTCCTACAACAGAGTCCGAAAGGGAAGATAATAAAATGCTAAGAACGAGTTGATCCGTTCTTTTCCAGGAAGAGAAGTTTAGATTAATGGTTGGAGTGGTTGTTTGAGTAGACAAGAACTCGAGTGGGCAAGGAAAAGACCCATTGACATACTTGTAGAGATCTTGACCTTTCAAGTAGGCGCTGATCTACACCTTCCATAGAGGATAATTTTCTGTGGTTAACTTTGTGGAAACGATATTGGAAAAAGACGAAGCAAGGGAAGGGTTGGGAGGGGGAATCGGGGGAGCAGAGGAAATAGCCATGGAATCGGAATGACTAGTGGTCGAGAGCCTCTGGATACCATATCAAAGTTGCATATTGGCTGAGTTCCACAGTACTATATCATTGCATTTAACGTGTTTATATACACAACTCTTCCAAGGGAATATGGAATAAAAAAGGAATAAAAACAGTTACAGGAATTGTAGAGAATAACATAAAGGTTTTCTACGGTTCTTCTAGAACATGCTTAGTGCTATCATCTATGCTAATAATCTTCAGTGACGGTGCTTACTAATGCTTATTCGATGACTATGGGCTATACATTTCGATCAGTTTACGGCTTTCATGGTGGCACGCGGTGTAAGTGGCTTTAACCTCATATCTCGCTTTGTAACTCAAACATTTTTGCAAGTTTGATTTACGATTCTCATATCTTGTATGATGATTATGTAAGTAGTTTTTATCTTTGTAGTCCACCTTATAAAATGATATTATAATGTTTGATCTATTGTTTTCAACAAAGAGGATGTGTGGGTGATTCACAACCCCAAGTTTGAATGAGTTATCATCTTGGTGGAGCTCCCCTGATCACTTAGGAGTGTTTAAAAATAGAGTGACATCCCCTAAACTAACGCTAGGCTATCAATGAGTTCGGGAAGGTTGTAACGATCTTGGGTCAAGTTGTCGTCTCTTGGCTAGGGACGGGTAGAGATCGCTTATGGTGAACAACGGTCATGCGAAGCCGTAAATGATTCTTCAGACAAAGTCACATGGTGGCTGTTACCCACAATGTGGAAAAGGGAGCCATGTTTGTGCATGAATTTTTAGAGGAGGCCGTGTCACACGGGTTGATTCAGAAAATGGTTAGGATGGTCTTTATGAATGTCAGAGAACCTGGAGGATCTCGGACTCATGAGCTTTCTTTTTAAGTTATATTGCTTGGGAATTATGTTAATTAGGAAATACATCTATTGCTTAGGATTCTTATTGTCTTAAAGTTATGAAAAATGCTATTTACAACCAGCCCTTGTAACCGCTGGCTAATCGCCACATAAAAATAAAAAATGAGCATACGGGATTTCTCTCCCCGTGACCCAGCCTTGAAACCGTTTTGAAACCCTGACTTTCTTTGGAACACTTCTTATGTGGAATAGTAGTCGTCCTTTGCCCTTTCTCTCATCAATGTTCACATTGTAGAGAAACGTATCTGGTTTGGTGGGTTTTGCTCATTCTACTATACTTACTACTGACATGAAGAGAGAGATGGAGCTTGGGTCCTTGGGAATGGGCAATATGGGTTGAATTTAGATTGAAGGAGGAGAGTGGGGAGGTTGCTTGTTTCTTGGGAATTTAATTTCCCTTTTACTACAGTTTCTTTGGATACTGTCTGACTTTCTCGATTTCAAGCCAATGAACCATGCAGTCCTTCTTTTTGGACAATATGGGTTGAATTCAGTTTGAAAGAGGCGAGTGGGGAGGTTGCTTGTTTCTTGGGATTTTTTTTTTTTGAGTAAAAAAACATTCATCAACATCATAAGAAATCTGAGTCATTACTTACAGAGAATTTATGAGGCAACATGTTCCATTGCAGAGACAGATCTAGAGACTTATGAGGGCAAAACAATATAGTTGTCCGTAACAATCATTCATATTTCAATAGAAACAAATGAGTCCAGAAAAATATGAAAATGCAACCTCCTATAAATCACTCCACTCCCCTTTTCTACTGAAGCAAATGTCAAATGGAAGTAACAGCATAACCTTTGTGCTCACGTAAGGTTCTCTCAGCCACCTTTGGGTCCAACTCTAGTTCATTTGCAATTATGTTAACATCAGATGCACTAATCTTAACATAAGCCAGTTCTTTCTCTCTCAATCTCGTAGCTTTCCAATCCACTTCTGCTGATGCTACAATTGACACCATTGCCTCTTGGACGCGAGTGGAGTCGAGCTGGCAATCTTCAGCGCAGTCAGTGAGCTTGTCGAAGGCTTTGCTCTGTTGCTACATGTCCTTGGATTCCAACACTGTCTCTATCCCTCTGTCATCTACGCCCTCCATGATTTACTCCCTTTGCTCGATCGCTTTCTCTACAGAACAATTTTCTTGGGAATTTAATTTCCCTTTGACTACAGTTTCTTTGGATATTGTTTGACGTTCTCGATTTCAAGCCAATGAACCAGGTAGTCCTTTCTTCCTTCGAGAGCTTAGTCCTTCTTCCTTCTTTCTTCTTCTAGTCTGATGGTCTTCTCGATTTTCTTTTTCTTTAAAAAAAAAATTGTCAAAGCCATGTCATCCGGTTACATACGATTCCGCAAGGGCAGTTGCAGAACCGTTGCTCGAGATTTTTGTTACGTACATTAACTTATACATCTGTTGCTCAGCATTCTTACATCTTATATTAGTATACCAATTGTCATTGCCTACATTATATACTTGCCACTAAACTGAACTTAATAAATTCTTGTAATCTTACCATGGTAGTCTCACTACGGATTCGCTCTTTGAAACCATAGACTTTGTTATAGACTTGGGCACGAGTATGCTTAACACTAGGACGACCCGACGTAGCCCGAGGAGTAAGAAAGGAGTCTGCCCCCATTTGGATCATTAAATTTGATTTGCTTTGTTTCTGACCTTTAGCTTATTTCCTATTATTATGTATTGGTTTCACCCCAACGGGGATGTGGTTCTTTGTGATCCTTTTCGAGACACTATGGGTTGTAATGAATTTGATAATTATGGAGTTGTAACTTTGTTAGTTATGGATGGCACTTGAGGCCATGTTTAGAGTTTTTGGATTTTCTCTAGTACTTATATGTGTAGATCTAATATGTGCCTTTTACTTTTTTTCCGTTGTGAATTCACTACACGAGTATGCTAAGCATACGAGCACTCAAACATTCTCGATCGTAGATTCGTAATGGGGTGTGTCACCCGAGCGTTGCACGCTTTGACACCACGGCTTTCTGCCAAACTACAAGCAGGGCCTAAGGCGTTTTTGAATACCGTACCGGACATCGTATCGGTCAAGCCACTGAAACGAAATATTTTGGTATCGGTACCGTTTCGGGATAGCGTTTCGAGATAATGTTTCGGGATATTTGATATATAAATAAATTATATATATAAATATATATAAAAATTATATTCCAAAATAATAGTCTATATATAAATAAATTATATATAAATACATATATATAAAAATTATAAATAGTCTAGTCTGAATTAGGGGTTAAAAAATAAGTTTGTAGTTTGAAAAAATGAAAAAAAAAAACACAGGCCGAAATATCGGCCGGTACCGGCCGAAATATAGGTCGGTACAGGCCGAAATTTAGTCCGGTATGGCCGGTACCGGCCAGTATTTTAGCTGGTACAGAACAGATATAGTACCTGTACCGGCCAGACGGCCGAAACGAAAAATTTCGGCCGTACCGGCCGTTACGGTATGAAATTTAAAACACCACTACCCGATAAAATGTTCGGTTTGCTCAATAAATATCAAGTGGGCTTTAATCTAGTTATTGAGCCCAATAAAGATTCCATAATGCATATTAATAAATTTTGGATCCATTGCATATTCAAAATTACTCAATAAGTCTCATTTGGACTTCCCAAAAATATTAGTCCATTATACCATCTAAAATTATTCTCTAAACCTCAACGAGCCTTAAATAAACTTTTTGGGCCTATGGGCTTAATTAAAATTCCTTAATAAAATACTATTTGTGGGCTTATCTAAAATGTCCATTAAACCTAATATAGGCGCAATAAAATTAATTTCATTTACATGTTGAATTATGTAATGAAATACTTGATTTACATGGTGAATTATGCGTAGCAACTGCCATCCCCCTCCCAAAGATCACCACCAATGGCCTTCCGGTGTAGTTAACTGATTAATCGCCATGGCATTTGTTGATGGTTAATCTTTTGAGCTTGACATTTAGGTATTAAATATAATTGAACAATGTTACTTTTCTTCTTAAATTTCCTTATTTGTAATCACTTGTTGTAACACATTTTAAGTGAATTTGTATGTCCACAACTTTGAACAAAAAATCACTTGAAATGCACACCTCATTAACAGGTGTAACAAGGTATGACAAAACATAGAAAGAACAACAGCATTTCACATTTCACAATAGTGCCTAGGGGCTTTAAAAAGAGTTGGATTAATTGTCATATTAGCTGAAGGACTGGTTTTCAGCAGGTGAATCTAAGTGGAGTTAGCGTATAGGGTATGCCATTTCATTTTCGGCCAGATGGTAGAAGCCTTCGGTCCACATGCAGTTCATTTTCGACGGATCGAATCACTCGGGTGGAGTGCTAATTTGTTTTTCATTCTGTATTTCAAGCATTAGAGAAGATGACAATGCCTTTTTTCTCTACAAGGTTCCCCATACGATTTGAATGAATCAATCAAGAATTCTCACCATTGCATACACATTAAACCTTGCACTGACCATGCTAAACTTCTCATTACTGTCCAATTTTATTTGTTTGCATGTTCCCTAAATGGAAATTCAATAAACTTCGAATATGTATAAAAATGTGAGAGAGAGAGAGAGAGAGAGAGAGAGGAGCCAAACAGTAAGCATTGCTAGTAACAAACAAAAGTCATGGTGTAAACATAAATAAATAGAATTCCCGCCCGACTAAACATAAACTAATTATTCCTTCCCCACATATTGTATGTAAACCGTGAGCTAAGAAGGAATGTATTGGAAAACCTTAAAATATAAGGGAACCAATCATACCTCCTAAAATCAAGTGGACAGTTGGCTCGATCGAACAGCCTTCCAGAGCTTGACCCACTCCTCCATGGCTTCGGCAGCACGGGCAAACATTGGATCCGACTGTCCCAGCTGCTCCTTCACAGTTTTTGCCATCTCAACCACACAATCTTCAGCTTTGATGGCAGATTGCGGCAACCTGACTGACTGAAAGAAAGGGACCACTTCTTCCATCAGCTTCACACCTTCCCACTCCTTCTTCAAGCTATCTATGGCATTTCCCCTTTCATTCCTCCAAACATAAGGTAATCCACTCTTGACACCTAACCCAAGGTGATCACAAATAACCTTAACACACATTCCTGACCATATATCTTCCACTGTTTCCCACCTCAACTTTCCTTCCCCTGCCAATTTCAAACCTGGGATCAAAGCAGGCCCCACCAGCTCACGATTAAAAGCGATGTTGATTCCACTTACAGGCATCATAGCCCTAGCTGGCACAGTCAGAACAGCATCCACATATCGAGTATTCCTCTGTCCTGGTTTGAGGGCTTGTGTTGGTGCATCATAGTCTGCCAGATTGAGCCACAGTCCACAAGACAAAGCACATGCAACCCCACTTCGCAGGCTAAATGGATAACCACGAACAAAATCTGCTCCCTTACGGTACGGATCATAGATTGTATTGAAAAAGAAAGGAGTGGCTGGAGTTTTCAGGTTGTCAGCATGCTGGGCAATAATATCTACTAAAGAGCCTGAACTGTCCCTAGCTGGAATGCAATCATCGTCAACTGAAATAATATATTTCTTCTGGGATATAAGATAACCAAAATATCTGCACGAGTATCCAGAGAAGAGAATGGAAGTGGAAGAACCCACAACTCGATCTATGTCAGACTTTGTATAAACATCAAGGTTGAAGCCTTCTGGTATTTGGAGTTCCTCAGAGAGATCTGGGTCTTTTACAATTATCAGATGGAATCGGGAAAACACAGGCTTCCACTCAATCATAAATGATGTCAGGTCAGAGTGGAGGGCCGCAATCACAATGTCAACCTCATTGTCCTCAATGTTTGCTTGAGACATCTTCCCAGCCTTATCAAAAGATGATCCCAAAACCCAAACCTTTTTTCAAACTCCTTAAAGCAGCTGAAGTTTGGACTCTCAATGTTTTGAAGTGTGCTCACGCAATGCAAACGGTAACTTAAAATTTTTCAGAGCATCCTGCCAAGAAGATCAGAATAGAACTGCTCTGAGCTCAGCTAAAATTTACTGAAAAGACAGGAGCATTGAAAGAAAAAGACATGACTTACTGGTAGGAAGTACAGGTGTGAGGATGTGCTGGATATTAAGAGCCTCGATCAGTGAAAGGACTTTGTCATTGCCAGTTGCCAGGAAGAGCTTCAAGACTTTTTCAGTCAGTTTACCAGCTCGCAAAGTTCTCTGCCCATCGTAAATAGTAAATGTTACTGTAAGGACATTGACAATCATCCAAAAAAAGTTTTTACATAAATGGAAGAGGGCAATATATGATCCTGAAGAGAGGCAAATAATCAAATTATAGCTGCAAAATGCAATCAAAATTCATTATATATCACAGGATACAAACCAGAACCATATGCACAATATCATGCAAAAGCACAAAGCATACGCACTATTTCAAAATAGGAAGCCTTTGACTAAACCAACCCCATATACGCATGTAATCTGCTGCTACCTTTAACTGAGAGTAGAATCCCATTAGGAAGCATTAGGGAATTTCCAAACCACGCAAGTCAAGGGCTGCCAGGCTATTCCCAGCAGCCCTAATATTTTTCTGCCGACCTTATTACTTACCCTAGTAGCCTCTTAATCCTATTAATTAGCAAGGCAACAATAGGAGAAACCCATCAACTCCCCACAGTGTCACCCAGCAGCACAGAAAGCCCTTTGGCTCTTGATTCTAGTAAGCCACCAAGAGAGAGGGCCACAACCTCTTGCATCTGGTGTGCCACCAATCCTTCCTACTACTGCACAAGGATTTTTTGTGCCAAACCAGCAGCAGAAAACCAAGAATCAAGTCACTGCCACTCTAGGTTGCCCGAGAAGTTGGAAAATACACCACCAAGTTCCAGAATTAGCCACTGAGACCGCAAGTCCAGCACCAAAAAGAAGAACCCAGACCCTCCTTGTAATATCCAGACCCAAAGTTTTTAGGTTTTTAAGTTCAGACCACGGGCCCAATTTTTTAGGCTTTATTATTTGACGATCTGGTAGTGAGGAGATAGGATTGGATATGAAATTATGGACCATTCAAGGCATGTTTGGACAGTTGGAGTATCTCAGAATTTAGTGAATCGTAGTGAAATAGTTTGAGTGAAGATGTTTTATTGGGTTTTGGGAAATGAGAGAGAGTTGAATAAAAAAATTATAAAGTTAAAATATTGTTTAAAAATAATTGTTTAATATTATTTTTGTTTTGAAGTTTGTAAAAGTTATATTGATTTTTGTGTTTGAATAATATTTAGGTAATGATTAGATGAAAAAGTTGAAAATTTGAAAAAGTGTTTTGTGTTTGATTGATGTCTGGGAATGAATTAGCAGAAGGTTTGAGAATTTTGAGAATTCTAAGAATTCAGTGTCCAAACATGCCCTCAAACTGGAGTAGGCTCAGCTCATTAGGCATGGATATGGATGGATAAACCCAAGTATTTTCTAGCCAAAGTCCATTTGATTTTTGGTTGTTAAATTTGTGATAATTGGAAACCAGCCCTTTTTGGACAAGTTAGAACTAGATTAGGTGCCAAGAAACCCTCTATATGAAGTTTATCCACACTTAGGTTGTTATAGAAGAATTCTAGCACCGACAGGAGTGTGTTACAGCCTGCTAGGACTCTTTAAGATAGGATTTGAGCTGTTCCAGATCTAGAGAAGTAGAAATCAGCCCCATTTATATGACTCCTTAATGGATCCAAAATAGCAACATATTTATGCTAGAACTTCTAGCCATTAGGATTCTTAGAACCCCTTTTCAAAACAAACTGACTTAAATTCGTACAGCCCTATCATTAGGGTTTTTAGGTCTCATTAAAAGGACTGTATGGCCTGAAAACTAGAAAAAACAGAGGCTGCTGTGAGTCTGGAAGTTTTTATAGCAATCCCATGCAATGTTCTTCAAGAAGACAAATCCCTAACCTTAGATAAATGTTCCAATTTCAGGAGATTGAAAAAAGAACCAGCCTCACCCTATCAAGTCCAACCCTTTTCCAGCATGATTATTGATGTGTTTGTTATCAATAGAAGAAAAGAGGTAAGTAGTATGATCATACCCTTGCATGTATGGTAAGCAGTTTTTTTTTTTTTTTTAATATTACGTATGTATGGCCCTTTATTGAAAGCTCATTTATACGTACCTAGTTATGATATGATGAAAGTGAGTTTAAATGTTATATTACTATATGTTTTACATGCATCATAATATGTTTCCATTTATGATTACGATAAGCTATGTCATTATGTGCTCTACATGCATCATGGTAAGAAAGATAAAAGATAAGTTAAGAAATAAGCCTTAAGAATGGCCATAAGAGATGCAGTTATGGCCTATGGGTGGATGTGTAAGCCATAGACCTAAGCATGGTCCACCATAGATGTTATGATAAGTTAAGCAGCTCCCCTCGTGGCCACAGGTAGTGGATCTGGTGTGCAACTCTGCACACAGGAGTTAAGGTGTGCTGGCCATTAAAGAAAGGGAAAGACAAGTTTAATGAGTTATGCATAGTGCATGTTACATGTTTATGTTAGTACTAGTATTTAGTATTAAGTTTGCAGGCTTTTCAAGAAAGCCCTGTGCTTATTATATTTACCGTGTGATGTCCTCCTTATTGAATATTCGACCATTTTGGTTGTTTATTTGTTTCTTTTTTTATGTTTTTAAAATGTCCAGGTAAAGAAGACGTGTTGGTGAGCTGACGGTCAGGCATAGATCATGTGTCAAGGGATTTTCAGACTTAGTAAATGAGTTTTTTTTTTTTCACAAAAATATCTGTTTTAAATTTTCTTGCTATGAGACTATTTTTTATGCTATTTTTGGAATTTATTTCCGATAAATTAGGTGTTTTTATTATGTTGAGCCTCTTTACCAAGCACAGTTACGAAGGTACATAACACTCCTAACCTACAGGGAGGGGGTGTTACACTCCTCCTTGATGGCCAGTACCTCCCGAGACCTTGAAGGTGAGAAACCACTCAACTCGTTGTAGCACCAAAATTTAAGGTTTGCTGCCAGCAACTTAGACAGACCTAGAACCCTATTTATTATCTAGTATTGCATGTAAGAGGCTTAGGAACTTGCACTTGAAGCCCCTATACACTGTGACACCCTTAATGGAACACACAAAACACAAGCAGTCATGACCATGACAGGATCACAGCGACTCCAGACTGCTATTTATATCATGATCTTCTCAAGAAAGACATGTCTAGATTTACAGCACACATAAATCAAATGTGCATCACCCACATAAAACATGTACACACGTTTTAAGTATAGTTTCATGACTCAATAGCCAGATTTTTCTAATGTTCGAAATTTCGACATTATTGCAGCATGAGCGTGGACAAGCATATATCAAACCACGAATTTTGCATATTTGTCTTGTTTGACTCCATTTAGTTACTACCATATGGTATTCATAACATCAAAAGAAAATTTCGGAACCATGTGCATACCCAAAACATGACATGCATAATTCTTTGAAAAGCTTGTCAACATCTCATTAAAGCTTAAAAAGGGGTTGCTGTTATCAACCCCAATTGACTCTGGAGGTCCAGTTTTCATCATGAAAGACTAAAAGCTTACAAATTTCGTAATGCATAAAAGGGGTTGCTGTCACCGCAGAATGGCCAAACAGCAACTGTTTTGTGAAATTACATGCAACTTTTACATGCCAAAGACATGAAACATGTACATACATCTATGCATAACATGTAGCGGAGTCTAGGAATAAAAATATGTATAAAGTCAGAACTTTTACATATCTTTGTACAATGCTCAGTGACCTGTTTACAAGTGCATGCATTTACACATTCAAACAGCATGTGATATGACCCAAAAACGTTCACTTATGAATCATGAAAGCATTACGCACTCATCCACAGCTCATAAACATGTTAAGTGATGCCATGCATGATAAAATAGTTTTCATATTGCATAATCCACCAGCTGCCATTTTACTGGACAGCATCACAGTCATGTTAATATGAAACTGTCACAGTGTGTTCCACTCAACATGCCTTCTGGAAATTCCAGCGAGGTAACCCTCAAAGGAACTGTCAAAATGGACTGATAGAGGCAAAGTTATGACCTTAGAAACATGCCACTCAACCATGTTTATGATCATGGTTAGTCAGCCATGTTACATGTAACCTTATTTATGAGAATTGTGAATGTGAAAGAGCTTTTATGCATGCTTCACTATGCCATGACATATATATAATTATTATCTATTAAACAAATAAAGAAATGGAAGGAAAGGAAACTATAAGGTAAGGTAAGGAATAGTCGGGAAACACACATAAACCCCAAGGGGGGTTCTTTGGTAGTTTATAAAGGAAAGGAAATGATGAATTAAGAGGGATTGAATAATCTAGACTGTTTTCATTTCCTTTGTTTGGATCCTAAGATAAAGAAAGAAATGGAAACAACCAGTGGCAGAACCACCTTATCCCCCCCCCCCCCCCCAAAAAAAAAAAATAAAAATAAAATTATAACCCTCACGTGTTCTCCAAAACTTTTTCATCAAGCAAGAAAAAGTTCATTTAAAGTCTCAATTGTAGCATTATATACTTAATGTGGAACCATAATATCCAGATTTTATATGAAATGTATAAACTAGCTTACGTACTAGAATGAAAGATGAGCTTATGAAAAATCACTTGTTAGTTTTTATTGAGAAAATTTTTTCTAAAAATATCATTACAAAAATGTTAATGGATCAATAATATTCCATGAAAGACTGTCATAAGAAATTTGAAGGAGATGATAGCTGTGTTTTTTATAATTTTATTTCCCCATGTATATGGCAAATTATAGATTTGTTTCTTTGAAATAAAAGCTTTATTCAAAGATGATTTTACCGAGACGAAACTTTTCTAGATAGTTATGATTTAATGATTTGCCGTGATATTAAACTTGAGATTTATATATTTTTGTTTTAAATAAACGTTACATAACTTACATGTTCGAAAATTGGCCCTCCCGCAGAAAACTTTCTGGTTCCACCACCGGAAACGACACAGCTTAAAAGAACGGAACAGAAACGAGAAACAGATTATTTAATGGAATGGTCTAATCCAGAATGGCCTCATCCTGGAATTAGTTACTTTCAGAAAGTAACAAGTAGTTTTATTGTTAACAAGCAATATTAAGATGCGTCAGAAATACATCTAACCATCTGAGCATCAACAAAATCCAAAAGAAGCCCACCTAATTTATAGTAAATTAAGCTTTCCCTTTCACTTAAAGACAGAAACCAACGTACTCCTGGCTCCTAGAGTAGTGTCCAGTGCCATTTGGGTAAAAGAACACAATAAATTACCACCCAAAGCCAAGGCGCAAATTAACACACAGATAAAAGGGGGTGCAGAGAGAGAGAGAGAGAGCGCACCAGGAATAGGTCGACGAGGATGTGATCCGGGAGAGGAGAGAGATCGGAGATGTTGCAGAGGTTGTGAAGCGCTGACTCAACTGTGAGAGATAGCAGCGATGGCGGGGTTCTCATTCACACACAAGCATTAATAATGATGGCTATCTGAAGCAATTCTATTTCTTTCTCACTCTAGAAAGCGGAGACGATGGACGAGAGAGGATTGGAGCAACTCTTTTGTCCATAAATTGCGGACTGCAGATCCATTTTGTACTGCGTTTTCTCCGTCAACAGAGGACCGATTCATCATTCATCCTTCGCGTCTGCACGTGTGTCTTTCTGCACGTGTACACGCATATCCATCTTCTTCTCTTTTTTTTCCTTTCTTACAGGCAATTGAGATTATTTGATACCCAATGATTATTTAACTACTTTCAAAAAAATTATCTCATCCGATTTTATTTAATTATTACAATTTTTTAAAACTTTTTAATAAAAAATAAAAAATCATTTAATTTTTTTAAATTTTAATATAAAAATTATATTAAAAATTAGATTTTGATAATATAATAAAAATAATATCTTATCTTACAAAGCCTATAGTGGCTTATAAGATTATGGCATTGGGGCTGCCTGGCCTCCATCTCACCGACACGCGGTTGTCATGCGCCACCATAGATGTGCCAAAAGGTAGATGACCGACCACAAATCAGCTCATCTATACCGTACTTTTTTATTATATTGTCGTTTTCTCTAACTAATAATCTTTGGAAAAGGGTTACGAATCTTTTCAAAATATATTTTAGGATAACAAACTGCAGTGCACCCACCACCATCACCGCTTCTAGTGGAGGCTCTATTGTCATCAGTGGTGGTTCTATAGTTCGTCTAACTTTACGGACGATTTATTCCCATCTTTTAAGACAGCGTCCTCTTTGTAGGGTATGAATAAGAACTAAAAAAACTGGTTTCAAAATCCTTTTTTTCTTTTTTGTACCTCTCTTGCACTGTAGTTTTTTGCACTAGAGCTTTCGTTGAAAAATCCCACCCCTCCTCATGTATCATCATTTTCGTTTCTAATAAAAATTTAATTAATTAGGATATATATATATATATATATATATATATATATATTTATAGCATTGGGCAAACCATTAATGTTAATAAAAGTTTGTAGAATTTATTAAAAACATGACAGGTAATGGCCATTGGACATTTCAGGCGGCAGCCCCTTAAGCTGCCTTTTCAGACAGCAAATAAATATGGGCTGGCACCCAGCCAAGAGGTCCAACCTCTCTTGATTGGACACATGTCGAAGCGGAGAGACTTTGTGAACAAAAGTCAACTCTCATGCCTTCTTTGTTCCAACCAAATTGCTTTAATTTACGAAGAAAATGGCGAAACAGAGGTTTAAATATAATTTTAGTAAAGTTAGAGGTCAAAATGCATATAAGTTAAAGTTAATGGAAAAAGCATGATTAAATACAAAACGAAAGGTAAAATTAGAATTTTCATAATTTACAAGGTTAAAAAAGCATTTTCGTAAATTTAAACTGTACACTAATAATTTTTACATTAAACAGAAACCGAGAAGCCACAAATATAAACTAAAAAATTGAGGACAGTGTAAGAAGATGTTTCTATACTAGAATTGTATGTTATAAAGGAAATCGATTATTGCTTTGTGCTGTAATGCACTATTGAGATATGGATTGATTTTTACGCGACCCATATATAATACTTTTGAATAAATGTCTAGTTGACTCTTTAGATCACAAGGTAGTTTCATCTCATCTCATTTTAGCATCTAAAAATCATAAATACAAACACTTTTCAATTTTAAATTTTCAATGTTAATGTCAAAAATCGCACAACAGGTCGAAAGGAGAGAAATAGTCATTCCCGGCCCGCTATGATGATCTGGGCCTCGATCGGTATAGTCTGGAGCCTCCGACATGGTCCGGTGTAGCTATTCATACGTCCATGACAGTGAATGAAAAATAAATACTGAGAATGTAAAAAAGAGAGACACACAGATTTACGTAGTTCGTCATAAAGCTTACGTCCCCGGGTTTTTGGAGAGAGAATATCCACTATAATAAGCTTATTTACAGTCCCTCATTGCCTCTCATTTCTCACTATACAATCGAGATCTCGAATATATTTGCTAGGAAACATGTTCTCGTCGGAGTCGCCTTTTGAGAGGTTGAAGAAGCTGAAGAAGAAGTTCCCCTAGAAATCTTCTGACTGTTTCCTTTTATCTGGCTCCTCTTTCCGCATGCCCCTAGAGAGTGGTGAGGATTGGCCATCTTCCCTTGCGTGTCTGTAATCTTCCTTTCATTTCTTCTTTTTTCCTTCCCCTCTTATCATTTCCTGACTTTTCTTCTGACATCCTCTTTCTCCTTGTCCCCCTTTGCTCTCTCTTTATTGTCTCCTAGTGGTGGCCTTTAGGTGGGCAGGGCCTAGTCTTGGACTTGAATATTTTATTCCATTCCATTCAACTTTTTCATCTAATCATTACCTGATCATTACAACTTTCCTAAACTTCCAAACAAAATACAAAAAATAATTCAAAATTCTCAAATCTCAAAACAAAAATTATATTAAAAAATTATATTATAACAATATTATAAACTTTATAATATTTTTATTCAACTTTTCTCTCTCATTTCTCAAAACTCCATAAAATATCTTAACTCAAACTATTTTATTACTATTCACTAACTATTTCATTACTATTCACAAACTATTTCTCCAATATTCACAAATTTATCGTCTCATCTTATCTCATATCAATATCCAAACGAGGCCTAAGAATGAAAGATTGAATGTTTTATCACAACTCTAATGGGTAGCAAGGGAAAGTCTCAAAAGAACTCCATCAATCATTTTAGAGTGAATAAAAATGAAGTGGTATCTCTTAGGTTAATTATATAAAATCATAAACTTTGGACGAGGTGTACAGACCTTGGCCAAGGGCTTGCTCTTTTGTTGGTGGGGATCGCAATAATGTTCTCGGACTGGGTGTACAAAGTCGGGGCCGAGAACCTTGTTAAAATGATTTTCAATTGGAATTTACGAGTCTCAGGCCGATAACCAAGATACTTGCACGCGTGACAATATCATTTAATCTTAAAGTTCGAAAGAGAAATGAACTAAATGATGTGGTAACATTAATATTTATGATAAAAAGGAAATGAGGTGACTATTTCGTATTTATTCTTTTATAAATTTTGAGAATATTGTGCTTGTGATGGGAAAAAAATCATTACATTGGGCCCACGATAGTAGGGGTTCGTTGCAAGGAGTTGGGTCGACAATGAAACCCAGCCCGGTCACCTAAGCCCAGACCAGGAAAGTAAATAGCCCAAACCAGAATATGGACAGGGAATTCGGATCGAGGTAGGAGATCTGGGGGAAGACTAGGGAAAGAGGAAAGAAGACTGTGACATGCGTCACCAGATGGAAGGGATGCGGAACAGAGGCCATGTCGCATTTAATGCGGCCCAGAACAGAGGCCATATCGCATTAAATGCATCCCAGTGCGCAGGACGTGTGGCATTGAATGCGGCCCAAGACCAGAGTAGAGTACAGAGAAGGCCTGGGGCCATCGCTGCTCGGTGAGGTGACAATGTGAAAGCTGCTCGGTGATGAAGTACGCAGGGCGAATCACCCCGCGCTACGCAACATCCCGTCATGGGGAAGTCCTATACGGTAACTATAAATAAGGGTCGACCCAGCGGCAAATGGGGTAAGGCAATAAGTCCTATCATCTTTCTCCATCGTTCTTGCTTCCATTCTTTGATATTTTTCCCTCAAGATACTGACTTAAATATCGGAGGATTAACGGACCCTGAGGTCCCCTCTCCATTTTGACTATGCAGGATCGCGCTTGGATACCGGGGGTGTGAAGTTGCACAGGCTCGCAAAACACGACATCAACAGTGGCGCCGTCTGTGGGATCTTTGTTGTCCCATAACTAGCGTGTCTTTTGCATGCCGGCAACAACCAGCTCCTAGCATTCATAACGTGAAAGAATGCAGTCCGAAGCGGTCAAAGCGAGGTTTAACCAGCAAAACGAGGCGATACAGAAGCTCATGGTAGATATGGAGACTCTCCGGTAGGAGAACATCGCGTTACGAAAGAAACAGAAGAAAATCAACAAAGCCATCATTCAGGGGACCCCCAACCTAACCCAATCACCGCAGAGGAAGAACAACGTAAAATAAACCTACAAATTCATATGAAAGTAGCAAAGCAGATAGGTCAACCCACCACGGTGGATCAGCTGCTCACTAATGCTAAACTACCATACAACACCGAGATTCTGGCGGTATCGATACCTCCAAGGTTTAAGGTCCCTCAGATGGAAGCGTATGACAAGACCAAGGACCCGTTAGAGCATTTGGAGACCTTCAAAGCCCACATGACTCTTCACAGTTTCCCCAGTGAGATAACGTGCAGGGCATTCCCTCTCACATTAAAGGGGGCGGCGCGAATGTGGTTTGTTTCCTTGCAACCCGGAATTGTGGATAGCTTCAACGAACTAGCACGTCGATTCTTAATGCAGTTCATGGCCAGCCGGACGAGGAGGAGACCAGCCGCCTATCTGCTAACTGTTAAGCAGAGGGATGACGAGAGCCTTAAGTCATACCTCTCTTGCTTTCATAGGGAACGGATGCCAACAAACGATCAAGACGAAAAGATCACGTTGGCGGCATTACTAAGGGGAGTCTGGCCACGCAGTCCATTCATGGCGGAAATCGCTCGCAAGACATCGTCAACTTTAAGGGAGTTTATGGACCGGGCATACGGTTACATAAACGGGGAAGACACACTCCAAGCACTGACAGCGCCTAGGAAGTTGGATTTGGAAAGAGCAGACAAGAAAGCGAGGGGAAGCATGGCCCATGCTTGCACTCTAGATTGGCAGTAGAAGTGGGAGAAGACCTGAGTCGACAAGGGGAACGGGGACAGGGCTCGGCACGACCCAAATATTATTCCTTTCACAGGAGCAGTGGGCACAATACTCAAGACTGTTATACTAAATGGGGAAGATCTGATGATCTGGGGACCCGAACCGAACGACGTGGTAATGAAAGAAGTGATTCACGACGAGGATACCGCCCTTACTCCTGGAGAAACCGGGACAGGAGCCCCGTGTAGAAAAGTCAGGACCGAAGTCCCATTCGGGAAAGACGAGATCCAGTCCGCAGGAGCTGCAGCCCAGTTCGTGAAAGCCAGGATTATGCTCGGAGGAGTAGTGTAAGTCTCGAAAGAAGAAGAGCTGCAAACCCTTATAAAGGGGACCCGCATCGGGGAAATTCAAGAAGGGAAGAATCCCCCATAGTCCCCTCAACACCATAGCCGGGGGGGGTATGCAGGGGGAGCAACTTCCTCAGCGAGGAAGGCCCATGCGAGGAAGGCCAGGTACGTAGAGGTGTTCTCCACCCAACGGCCGCACCATAGAGACCCTTCCAGAGAACATCTGATAACGTTCAGTGAAGAGGATGGGGAGGGGTTATTACGACCCCATGATGACGCGCTGGTAGTGACAGCACAAATAGCCAACTACTGGACCAGGAGGGTATTGATCGACAATGGCAGTTCTGCAGACATCCTTTTTTGGGAAGCTTTCAGCAGAATGGAAATTTCTCCCGACCGGTTACGGCCAGCGCCAACGCCCCTTAAAGGCTTCACCGGGGATACCATCCAGCCAGCTGGTGTGATCGCTCTGTCCGTACTAGTAGGCACGGCTCCCAAAACCACATCCCTCATGGTAGACTTCCTGGTGGTCAAGGCCCCTTCCTCGTACAATGTGATACTTGGGAGACCTTCGTTGAACCAGATGAAGGCTGTCACTTCCACATACCACCTAAAAGTAAAATTTTCAACCGCATGCGGGGTGGGAGAGATGTGAGGTGAGCAGCAGACCGCAAGGGACTGCTACACTAGGGAGATGAAGTCAAAGGCGGTAACCATACAGACTCTAGAATCAAGCCATGAGCAGGCAGCCGAACCAACGCCACCCGCTCGAATAGGACAAGAGCAAGAGGAGGAAAACAAAGAGGCACAAGTACAGACGAGACTCGAAGGGGCGGCCCAGCCGCCATCTTCGGCGGTGACCGAGCTAGACTATGAAGTGAGGGATGAAGAAGCGCTAAGACAAGCAGAGCCCGACGAACCCCTAGTCTTGGTGCCAATGGATTCTGGAGACCTGGAGCGGACTGTACGAATGGGATCCAGAATGTCCAAAGAACTGAGCCAGTTCATAAAGCAGCTGCTTCTGAAGCATAGCGATGTTTTTGCGTGGTGCCATGAGGAAATGCCAGGTATCAATGGATCGGTGATAGAGCACTGGCTCAATGTAAATCCTAACGCAAAAAGGGTCAACCAGAAGCGCCGCAGTTTCAATGCGGAGAAATACGCGGCTATAGCTGAGGAAGTGGAACGCCTCCTCGCCGTGGGTTTCATTCGGGAAGTTTACTATCCCGAATGGCTATCTAATGTTGTACTGGTCAAGAAGGCGAGTGGGAAGTGGAGGATGTGTGTTGATTTCACCGACTTGAACAAAGCATGCCCGAAGGATAGTTTTCCTTTCCCAAGGATTGACTTGATAGTAGATTCGACTGTCTGGCATTCGTTACTCAGCTTTATGGATGCATACGCTGGTTACAATCAGATAAGAATGAGTCCCGGCGATGAAGAGAAAACAACATTTATCACCGATAGAGGACTTTATTACAATACGGCCGTGCCATTCGGTCTCAAAAACGAGGGAGCGACATACCAACGCCTGGTCAACAGAATGTTCAAAAACCAGATTGGGAGGAATATGGAGGTCTACATAGACGATCTGTCGGTTAAGAGCAAGAAGACCGAATAGCATCTTGACGACCTTCGCGAGACCTTTGCGGTGCTGAGAAAGTACAAAATGGAGCTTAACTCGCATAAATGCGCCTTTGGGGTGGAATCAGGGAAGTTCCTGGGCTTCATGGTTTTGGATCGAGGAATCGAGGCCAACCCAGAGAAGATCAGGGCCATCATGGATATGCCTCTGCCGAGGAACATCAACGAAGTTCAGAAGCTGACAGGGAGGGTAGCCGCGCTGGGCCGTTTTATCGCCAGATCAACCGACCGGTGCCTTCCTTTCTTCAATGTCCTCCAAAAGGTGCGGGAATGGGATGAAGACTGTAGTAGAGCTTTCGACGAACTGAAGGGGTACCTAGCTCATCCGTAGCTGCTCAGCCTAACTACACCAGGAGAAAACCTGACTGTGTATCTGGCGGTGTCACCCAACGTAATGTCCGCTATGTTAACCCGAACAGAGGCAGGGATTCAATGCCAAGTTTATTACGTTAGCAGAGCTTTTCGAGGTGCAGAAGGCAGGTATCCCCGAACAGTCGGTTGAGGCCCTACTTTCAGGCCCACCTGATAAAGGTCCAAACCGATGTTTCCCTGAGGAAAATATTGCAGAAACCCGATATCTCGGGCCGAATGACTAGCTGGGCGATTGAGCTAAGTGAGTTCGAGATTGAATACCTCCCTCGGACGTCGATAAAAGGACAGGTACTAGCAGACTTTGTAGTCGAATTCTCGAACTTCCCTGAAGAAGTAATTATTGCACCCCAGGGCAAGCCGTGGCAGGTCTATGTCAGGTGGCGGGGCGAGAGTGCACATAGTGACAGACTCATGAGAGAGACTCGATTATGCGCTCAAACTCGAATTCAAGGTCACCAACAACGAAGCGGAATATGAGGCGCTCCTGTCGGGACTAACGATTGCCAAGTCCCTTGGCGTGACTGAAGTTGAAGTAAAAGTCGATTCACAGATAGTGGTAGGGCAGGTGACTTGCAGTTCCTCACGAAGGGGGAAAATCTAAAAAGATACCTTCAATGAGTTAGAGAAGAGCGGGATCGTTTCCAGTATTCCACCATCCGTCAGATTCCTAGAGGAGAGAACCAGGTAGCGGATAGGCTAGCTAAGGCAGCTTCAGGGCAAGAAGAGGTCCCGCTTTTGGACCATGTGGTTGCCTGAATGGTTGATATAGCTGCGGTGGGAATTCGAGTGTCAGCTATCGAGGTCCTACAGCCCCCGGAGTGGGCCGCGAATATTTTGAGGTTTCTTCAAGAGGGAATTCTGCTAGACGATCGGGAGGAAGCCCAAAAGGTTAGGAACCGAGCACCAGATTCACGCTGGTAGAGGAAATTCTGTATAAAAGAGGCTACGCTGAGCCTCTGTTAAGGTGCATCTCCTCCGAGCAGGCTCAGTACGTATTGGCTGAAATCCATGAAGGAGTTTGCGGCAATCACACGAGCGGCAGGGCATTGGAATTGCGAACTGCTCGGGCGGGGTACTACTGGCCTAATGCCCACAAGGGTGCCGACGAGTTTGCCTGGAAATGTCTTAAATGCCAGGAAAACACCCCTATACCTCAATGTCCTCCCGCAGAACTTACTTCTGTCACTGCCCCGTGGCCCTTCACCCAATGGGGGTTGGATCTCATCGGTCCCCTCCCAGCGGGCAAAGGAGGGGTAAAATTTGTTGTGGTAGCACTAGACTATTTTACCAAGTGGGTAGAGGCGGAAGCTTTAACAACAATCACAGCTCGAGCAATAACAAATTTGATTGTTCGCTCTATCGAGAATGGTGCTCGGAGCTCAAGATCAAAGCCAAGTACTCCTCTCCAGGACATCTGCAAGCCAACGGTCAGGTATAAGCAACCAACAAGATGCTACTCAACATCTTAAAGAAGAAGCTAGGAGCGCAGAAAGGGGAATGGGCTGAAAAAATTTCGAGCACGTTGTGGGCCTATCGGACATTAGTAAGAACCCCAACTAGAGAAACACCTTTCTCCCTGGTCTATGGAGCGGAAGCTATGATACCAGCAGAAGTGGCCATACCCACGTATAGGGTGCAACAATACGACCCGAATCAGAACAGCGAGCGACTGAGGGAGAGTCTGAATTTCCTGGAAGAAAGAAGGGAGGAAGCTGAGCGGTAGCCAACAAACGAAGAGTTGAATTGTATTTTAACAAACGAGTCCAACCTCGTAACTTCAAAGTAGGTGATACGGTCTTAAAGAAAACGAGAGTTATGACCCAAGATAAGGGCAAACTGGGTCTCGAGTGGGAAGGTCCGTACCTGGTAGCGGCGACAGGAAGACCTGGCTCATATCGGCTGAAGGACCATGAAGGGAACGAGTTGCCACACCCATCGAATGCGGAGCACTTAAGAAAGTATTTTGTATAAAAATGATTCGAGCCAAGCTCAAACAAATGTAAAACTATTACTAGTTAAAAGTTTTATGAACTAATTTTGAAATGTTATGTTACTATGTCTCCCCGAAACAGCCCAGGTCATTTAAGCCCGATCTTAAGACCGGCCACGAAGTATAAAGCACAGGAACCTAGCCATGAGCTCTGACCTGCTAATAGCTATTCTCAACGCAGTCTAAATGACTTGCTGAGCTTCGTGCAAAAAGAAAGAAGGAGAGGCATTGGAGAGGGAGCAGCGCCCTCGGGCTTTGCCAACCTATAAGTGCCAACCCACGAAGTATAAAGCTCAGGAACCGAGCCATGAGCTCTGACCTGCTAATAGCTATTCTCAATGCAGTCTAAATGACTTGCCGAGTTTCGTGCAAAAAGAAAGAGGGAAACGCATTGGTGAGGGAGCAGGGCCCTCAGGCTCTGCCAACCTATAAGTGCCAACCCACGAAGTAGAAAGCACAGGAATCGAGCCATGAGCTCTGACCTGCTAATAGCTATTCTCAACGCAGTCTAAATGACTTGACGAGTTTCGTGCAAAAAGAAAGAAGGAGATGCGTTGGTGAGGGAGCAGGGCCCTCAGGCTTTGCCAACCTATAAGTGCCAACCCACAAAGTATAAAGCATAGGAACCGAGCCATCAGCTCTGACTTGCTAATAGTTATTCTCAACGCAGTCTAAATAACTTGTCGAGCTTCATGCACAAAGAAAGAAGGAAACGCGTTGGTGAGGGAGCAGCTCGGGCTCTACCAACCTATAAGTCCCAACCCACTAAGTATAAAGCACAAGAACCAAGCCATGAGCTCTGACCTGCTAATAGCTATTCTCAACACAGTCTAAATGACTTGCCGAGCTTCGTGCAAAAAGAAAGAGGGAAACACGTTGGTGAGGGAGCAGGGCCCTCGGGGCTCTGCCAACCTGTAAGTGCCAACCCACGAAGTATAAAGCACAGGAACCGAGCCATGAACTCTGACTTGCTAATAGCTATTCTCAATGCAGTCTAAATGACTTGCCGAGCTTCGTGCAAAAAGAAAGAAGAAGACACGTTGGTGAGGGAGCAGGGCCCTCGGGCTCTGCCTACCTATAAGTGCCAAGCCACCAAGTATAAAGCATAGGGACCGAGCCACGAGCTCTGACCTGTAATAGCTATTCTCAACACAGTCTAAATGATGTGCCGAGCTTCGTGCAAAAAGAAAGAGGGAAACACGTTGGTGAGGGAGCAGGGCCCTTGGGCTCTGCCAACCAATAAGTGCCAACCCACGAAGTAGAAAGCACAGGAACCGAGCCATGAGCTCTGACCTGCTAATAGCTATTCTCAACGCAGTCTAAATGACTTGCCGAGTTTTGTGCAAAAAGAAAGAAGGAAACGCGTTGGTGAGGGAGCAGGGCCCTCCGGCTCTGCCAACCTATAAGTGTCAACCGACGAAGTATAAAGCACAGGAACCGAGCCATGAGCTCTGACCTGCTAATAGTTATTCTCAACGCAGTCTAAATAACTTGCCGAGCTTCGTGCAAAAAGAAAGAAGGAAACGCATTGGTGAGGGAGCAGGGCCCTCGGGCTCTGCCAACCTATAAGTGCCAACCCACGAAGTATAAAGCACAGGAACCGAGCCATGAGCTCTGACCTGCTAATAGTTATTCTCAACGCAGTCTAAATAACTTGCCGAGTTTCGTGCAAAAAGAAAGAAGGAAACACGTTGGTGAGGGAGCAGGGCCCTCGAGCTCTGCCAACCTATAAAGGCCAACCCACAAACTATAAAGCACAGGAACAGAGCCATGAGCTCTGACCTGCTAATAGCTATTCTCAACGCAGTCTAAATGACTTGCCGGGCTTCGTGCAAAAAGAAAGAGGGAGACGCGTTGGTGAGGGAGCAGGGCCCTCGGGCTCTGCCAACCTGTAAGTGCCAACCCACGAAGTATAAAGCACTGGAACGAGCCATGAGCTCTGACTTGCTAATAGCTATTCTCAACGCAGTCTAAATGACTTGTCGAGCTTTGTGCAAAAAGAAAGAGGGAAACGCGTTGGTGAGGGAGCAGGGCCCTCGGGCTCTGCCAACGTATAAGTGTCAACCCACGAAGTATGAAGCACCGGAACCGAGCCGTGAGCTCGGACCTTTTGACAGCGATCGCCTTGGCAAAAGCAAGGGTGAGATAAGATATGAAAAGCCCACAGAAAAAAGAGTAGATAAAGTTCTTTATATATATCCCAAACAAAGTTACAAGTGGAGCGATAAGGGAAGTCTTACATCGTTAACAAAATAAGGGGGGAAGAGGAGACAAAAAGGGGGCTCAAATACAAAGTTACTACAAAAATAAACACGGCAGCACTAGGAAGATGGACTTCCAGTAGATTCAGCAAAGTACGTCCCCTCTTTTGCGAGCGAGAGGCTGGGTGGCACCCAACCAAGAGTCTCCCAGCGATGAATTGGGATTCAAGGTTGAACCGGGAGGCAGCAGCAGTGCGGGTAACAGAAGATTGATGGGCAGGCAACGACTAAGGCGTAGTTCCCCCCCCCCCCCCAACATCTGTTCCCACCCTCCTCAACCATGGCTGCTGCACCACTACCTTGATCGAGCACATCCAGAACCTGGGGGATGCAGGTTCTGGTTCAAATGCTCACGGAGGTTAATCCCCGTAAGCAAGAGGGCAAGAACAAGTGAGGTGTCGTAAGCAAGAGGGTAAGAATAAGAGATGTGTGGAGTTTGCTGAGTTCCCAACAACTAAGCCCTTACCACCAGCATCCCGAGCACCAGAACAGAACACATCCGCCTTCCTTAAACTGCAGAAAAAGGGGAGAAAGGTCATAGTAGATTGACAAAGCTAATAAAGGAAAGAGAAGGCAGGGCCAGCTACACCACATCAGAAGATGAAAACATCCCTTTTTATAGCTGGAAATACTCAAGGCGCCCCCAGGGCCCCACGACACCTAAGAGCCCCCCCAGCTCCCACGTGTCCACGGGAACTCCAAGGTTTGCCCACTTGTCCCCTGTGGAGTGCGAATCTCGAGGTGCAGTTGGTTAGGAGAATTAAGCATGAGGAATCTTAGCTGACACATAAAACGAAATAAAGAGGGTGACTGATGAAGAAGTTGAGTATGAAACTTGAGTCGCGAGTGTGATAAAGACACCTGATGCGGTTGACCGAAGTAGAACAACACTTGGGCCAAACAAGGAAGAAAGAGATGTCAGTAAAAAGTAACTCCAGGATAATCACGAGGTCGACAGTAGGTTCAGCCGCCCACGTTTGTGAAGATTATGGCGCACGGCCTAGAGGACACTTGGAGAAGTGTGGTAGTTACCCGACAGGATGACAGGGCGGAGTTCAAACTTGAAGAATCACCGAATGCGAAGTAATGTTACCCGACTAAACCCACACGGAAATGTCGCAGAAAAATTAAGTCAACACGAGAAAATGACCTCTAAGCGAGCAGTTACACCTTAATAACCATGTGGCATACCGCCCAGCGGAAGGAGGGCCAGAATAAAAAAATCTGGGATGCGTCACCTTACGCCCAGTAGACCAAGCCACGTTGAGGGCCTCTGCCAAGGAACGTGGCACGGTAATTGTCCTGCGGGGTACTTACCCGCGCAGGGGAACCTAACACCCTACTCAGTCCGATAGGACTTGACATCAAGAGACTACAAGGCACACTACAAAAGCTAAAGGGAGGGTGCAGGTCAGAATAAGAGAATCAAAGTTATTACTCAAGGAAAGTTTATACATTGGTATTTACAAAAAAGAGTATACAAAATAACAATAATAAAGAATACAACAAAAAAAAACATCTAAGAAGAAAGGCTGTTGAAAGCCAGAGGCATCTCCTTCACACCGCAAGTCAACATCTTCTCGTAAGCTTTAACGTCCGGAGAGATCTCCCGAAGGTTCAGAGTATGGAGATCAGTCCCGGGGTTCTGGAGAAGTAGTCCCTGGAGGCGCTCAAGGCCCTCCCGGTACCCGTTGATCCAGGCTCGGTTGCGGAGGGCGGGGGCACTCCTAAGTTGGGACTCCAGCTGGGTTGAGCACTCCTCAGCAGCCTTCAAAGAGGACTCCATTCGGGAAATTGAAGCCCGGGCCAAAGCCTTGGTCACGTCCACATATTTGGTGAGCCCTATG
Organism: Juglans cinerea; assembly: GCA_961763995.1. Lineage (NCBI taxonomy): Eukaryota > Viridiplantae > Streptophyta > Magnoliopsida > Fagales > Juglandaceae > Juglans > Juglans cinerea. The sequence continues at coordinate 10,437,967 of CAUIVZ010000012.1, read as the reverse complement.
TACCGATGGAACATGCAAACCCGAATCTGGGTGGACCGCCTCTTCTCGGCCTCTAGTGTCTCAATTGACCCCTCGCCCTGCTTCAACGCTGCTTGAGCAAACTCCGACTCACGCTCCAGCTCAGCAACGCATCGTTGCTTGTCCTCCAAGGCGTTAGCAGCATCGGCGCTCCTCTCTAAAGCTTCCCGGGCGGACTCTAGTTTGCGCCCCAACCTCCGAATCTCTGCGCGGGCATTCTCCCCCTTGGCCAAGAGGAAGCCAGATTGGGTACGAAGGACCTCCAGCTCCTTCTATGTAGACTCCAGGTCTGCGACCGCGGAGGTCAGTCTAACCTGGAGTCTGTTCGTCTCAACCCCCTTCAGTTAGAGTTCCTTGCACTTGAGGTCAAGCTCCAGACTCATAATCTTCATCAGTTCGTCCTTATTCAGCTTCCTCTGTTCGTGGATCTTCTCAAGATGGAGTGCATTGCTCTCTCTCAGGGACTCGTTCTCCACCTCCACGGACTGCTTCTCACTCAGCAGCTTCTCCCCGCGGAGGTTCAACAATTTATTTAATGCCTTATGAGTCTTGAGGTCCTCTTCCAGAGCCTCTTGCTCTATGGAGACCAGGTCGGCAAACTCCTCGGTGGCCTGGGGAGTCAACATCAACCCGTTTGATCAGCAAAAAAGAAGAGAAAACCGCACGGAAAGAGAGGCTGCCACACGGAAGATCACTTACCTTGGCGAAAAGGGGTTGGAACTTCTAGAAGTATGATTTGAAGAATGCTGTTTGGGCCCTGACATGGCTAGACCCGGGACCCCTCGATGCCCCTATCTCGGAAGAAGAAGGGGGCTCAACGGGCATCAGACGCAGAATAACCTCTTGGTGTGCGGGTGATGGAGTTGTTTCCCCCTCACTCGGAAAGGAAACCTCATTGGGAGGATCCTGCGGGAGGGCAGAGTGAGAGCTTGGTGAGCCTCTGGCTCGGGTCAAGCTCTCACCCTGCACATCGTCCGTGCAAAGGGGGCTGCTGCTCGGGGAGGGGTTGTCCTCTACCTCCACCTTGGTGACATCTTGTTGCGAAGGGGAGGGCGCAGCATGCGGAATCTGACACTCCTGAGTAGAACACACAACCCGGCATGAGGGGAGACAATAAAAAGGAAAACAAGTGAAACAAATCGTCAAACGAATATCAATGAAAATAGAGAAGGAAGAGCCAATACCTGAGCAATCTCCTCTATGAGGAGAGTTTGTTCTGGAGTCATCAAAGGGCCTAACTCAGCAAGGGGAACCGGCGCTGGACTAGACACCGGGACCTTGGGGTGACTAGGAGCCACAATTCTCGGGCAGCTTGGCTCCTCGACCTCCGATGTAGGAGTAGTCCCGTCGGGATTTTGTTCCTTAACCTTAGGTGATTCGGGCCCCCCGGCAGGCAGAACTTCTTATTTTGAGAGAAGGTTTGTCGGGATGGGGATCGGAGAGTCTCCAGAATGGCCGTAGCTAACATGCTCGGGAGCAGGGGTAGGAGAATGAGGGAAACCCCCTTCGAAGGATTTGTCAAACTCGGCAAACATCTCCTCGAAAGAGGTTGGCCGCTTGCGCAGGAGTTCTTCCTCTTCGAGGAGAGCCTCCTCGAAGGAGGTGAAGGCGCCCGGCACTTGCGCTGTCCCCAAAGGCTCGGGACCTTCAAAGGTAGAGGCGAAGAGAGAGGCCACCGCTGCTTTGGCGTCTTCTTCTTCTTCTGCAGAGCCTGTTCGGGAAAAGCAAACGTAATTATTAGTAGCTCAAACAAAAAATATATGTATATTTGAAAATTTACGATGATCTACCTCCAGAAGGACCGACATACTGGGCGGGTCGTCGGGCTCTCTCCACGACTCTGACCGAGTCATCCCTGAGAGCGGCCCAACCAGACTTTCCTCCGGGTGCCACTCGCCGAGAGCTTTTCCCCTTTCGCAGGGCAACTTCGGGTTTAGAGGGAAGGGGTAAAGCGACGGGGACTTCTTCGGCTGGAATGGGCCGAGGGGAAGTTGGTGCATTCGGCTCAATGCGCTGACATTTGGGGCGTTCCCCTTCGGGGAAGGAAGGAGCGGGGCGTTTTTCCCCAGTCGGGGAAAGTGGACCCGACAGGAAATCCCGACCCAATACGTGGTTGCGGGGATGGAGGACGAGGTAACGACGAATGTAGTCGTCGTTCAGAAGCGCGTCTGTCTCAGACAGGTCGGGATGGGCCAAAACCCAGGACACCACGGAAGCGACTCGGAGTTCCTCTCTCTCCAATAAAGTAATGGCCAGAGATTTAGTGGTCGGAACCTTGCCCCAAACAGACCGAACCGGGAACTCACCATAGTCCTTCTCCCCCTCGGGGCACTCCCAACCGGTGGCCCTACGAAGAAAAACCGCCGGTGACACTCCTTTATTGAAGAATAGCGCCTCTCCAAGGACGCAAAATGCCTCTCAGCAGTATAAGACTGGAAACTGCAGCAGTTCCTATCGAGTCCATTGATTCGGTACACGATAAAAAATTCACGAGCGGTTAGGTCAGGGTAATCCTCCGAACCGGACAGAACAATTCGGAAGGTCACGCAGCTGGCCAAGAGTAAACGCTAGGCGTTGGGATTAAGCTGTGCAGGGGCAAGTTTCAGATAGTCCAGGACGTCATGGACAGGGCGGCAAAACGGGAAACGAAGCCTGATGGAGAACATGTGGGGGTAAAGCGCCACGGCCGTCGCCAGACCCTGTAGGTCCACCATAGTGACTCGAGACGACGAAACCTCAACTGAGGTCCCGTTGGGATGTGGAAACTCCCTACAAAAAGTGCGGAGTTCGGTCTTGGTCATGGACGAAACCCACCGATGCCCAGCAAAATAGTTGAAGCGAGATTCGTCAATAGCCTGCTTAGTCATGGCGAAAGGTGAAGAGGAGAAACCGGAAGGATGGTCGGGAATACAAGACGGGAAAAGAGCAAGACGAAGGTATCAGAGAAGGAGAGAGGTAAGAGACGAAATGTAAATATAACAGGGGTGGCATAATAAAACGGTCTTCAAATTAAAGCGATGGCACGGGATTTGAAGAGGCACCTCGATAGCGGAAAGACGGTACGGCGTTACCACAGCATGTGCGCGAGGAACGAACCGGCGCCAAGTTATCAATCCGACACTCACAATTACAAAAAGGAAGGAAAGTGGAAAGAAAAGACTTTTGAATTTCCAGCCCACAAGTGTGCTTAAAATTCGCGAGGTACTGTGATGGGAAACAAATCATTACATTGGGCCCAGGATAGCAGGGAGGGTTCGTTGTTGGGAGTTGGGCCGACAATGAAACCCAGCCCGGTCACCTAAGCCCAGACCAGGAAAGTAAATAGCCCAGACCAGAATATGGACAGGGAGTTCGGGTCGGGGCAGGAGATCTGGGGGAAGACTAGGGAAAGAGGAATGAAGACTGCGACATGCGTCACCAGATGGAAGGGATGCGGAACAGAGGCCACGTCGCATTTAATGCGGCCCAGAACAGAGAAGGCCTGGGGCCATCGCTGCTCGATGAGGTGACAACGTGAAAGCTGCTCGGTGATGAAGTACACAGGGCGAATCGCCCTGCACTACGCAACTTCCCGCCATGGGGAAGTCCTACACGGTAATTATAAATAAGGGTCAACCCAGCGGCAAAGGGGGTAAGGCAATAAGTGCTATCATCTTTCTCCATCGTTCTTGCTTCCATTCTTTGATCTTTTTCCCTCAAGATACTGACTTAAACATCGGAGGATTAACGGACCCCGAGGTCCCCTCTCCGTTTTGACTGTGCAGGATTGCGCTTGGATACGGGGGGTGTGAAGTTGCCCAGGCTCGCGAAACACGACATCAATAGTGCTTCTCTCATGTCATTGTTTACTAGTAGGAGGGCAAGTGCCCGGCTCCCCTTATAAAAATTATTTAGAATTTGAAGAAAATAAAACAAGAATTGATGTTTTCAAAATAGCATGGGATAGTGCTCGGACCTAGGGGCAAGTAGACAAATGCTTGCATATAAAAATGACGGGAGAACGGAAAATGAAGGTAGGATAGAAAAATGAAGCTCGAATGAAAAAAGAGTGACATAAAAATAAAGTAGTATGGAAAATGATAGGAGCACCAAGAAATGATGCTCGGATGGAGAAATGAAATTAGGATAGAGAATTAGAAAATGTGGTCAGTTGGAAAATAAAGGTAGGACTGAAAAATAAGATTGGACAGAAAAATAAAGCTCACATTGAGAATGAAGGTAGGACTGAAAAATATGGGATGACGAAAATATAAATCTTGGATGAAAAATCTAGGACGGGAAAAAAAAAACTAGCCCTTGGTGTTCTGCAAGGTGTTAGAATTTGGTTGAGGTCGGATACTTATAGAGATTGGTGGATGTGGGAACTCGGCTCCGGAGCATGTCAACCTTGATATCTAAAAGACTACCCTAATCACCTAGGAGCTTGGCTCCTGTGTGTACCCTAATCTAAAAGTATTCAACTCGAGAGAGTTCAATTCCAATGCTTGTATACCTTACCAAGTGCTCACACCTAACCAAGCAAAATGGCTTGTACTTTGGGGGCGAGCACTTTGCTCTGTGAGAGCAAAAGTCCTCACAATGCGAGTGAAATGGTCAAACCCCAGGTGAGTGGCAACACTGAAGAAGTGCTCCCACCCCCTAACCAAGCAAAATTATCCGAGGCAGCTCATAAGTCCTCACCACGACAACTGAGCAACATCATCTTGAACCCAGGGATGAGCGCTTTGCTCGCATTACATGCTTGGGCAACTCGTAATAGCCCCAATAGATCTACTATCTCCATAGGCCAGCAAAGAATACTTGAACACCAAAGCGAGCAAAGAGTACTCGCATCCTAGGAAGTGAGCAATAGTGCTTGTACCCACGACCTGAACAAAGACAGCTCAACCACAAGGGCGAGCAAAACTACTTGTTACTCCAAGGCAGGTCACTCCAGAGCGAGCGAAATGGAGTGAGCAAAGACTACACGAACCTCGAAGGGTGGGCCGAAAAGCTCTCACCCCAAGAAAGTGCTCACTATTCACTTGGGCAAGTAACAATTCTCACACCACGGAGATGAGCAACAACATCTTGCACTTTGGATGTGAGCTGAAGAATCTCACACCCAACAACGTGCTCTAACCTCGGGGTGAGTGTCAACTATACACCCCTGGCAAGCAAGCAAAAGGGCTAGTACCTGGGGGCCAGCACTTTGCTCTGTGCGTGCAAAAGTCCTCACAACGCGAGTGAAATGGTCAAACCCCAGGTGAGTGGCAACACTGAAGAAGTGCTCCCACCCCCTAACCAAGCAAAATTATCTGAGGCGGCTCATATGTCCTCACCACGACAATTGAGCGACATCATCTTGAACCTAGGGATGAGCACTTTGCTCGCTTTACATGCTTGGGCAACTCGTAATAGCTCCAATAGATCTACTACCTCCATAGGCCAGCAAAGAATACTCGAACACCAAAGCGAGCAAAGAGTACTCGCATCCCAAGAAGTGAGCAATAGTGCTTGTACCCATAACCTGAACAAAGACAGCTCAACCTCAAGGGCGAGCAAAACTACTTGTTACTCCAAGGCAGGTCACTCCAGAGCGAGCGAAATGGAGTGAGCAAAGACTACACGAACCTCGGAGGGTGGGCCGAGAAGCTCTCACCCCAAGAAAGTGCTCACTATTCACTTGGGCAAGTAACGGTTCTCGCACCACGGAGGTGAGCAACAACATCTCGCACTTTGGATGCGAGCTGAAGAATCTCACACCCAACAACGTGCTCTAACCTCAGGGTGAGTGTCAACTATACACCCTTGGCAAGCAAGCTGCTCGTTCTAGGGGCAAGCAAAGAGCATTTGCAACCCAGGGTGAGCAATAAAGTTCTCAACAGAAGAAATCAATCCCACCCCGAGGAGGTAGGTGCTCGCACCCTTGGGATTAAGTGCTCGGACTCAAGGGCGAGCAATAACAACTCGCAACATGGGCGAGGAAAGAGTGCTTGCACCCAGGGGCAAGGAGCGACTCTCACCCAAGGGGAGACCAATAGGAGCACAAACCTGGGTTGAGCAACAACATACGCACCCTAGGGAGATAGCTCGCACCTTGTGTGAGCATATAGTGCTCGAATTCTAGTTATAGAAACACCATGAAGAAAACAGTTCTCACTGGATTGACTAGGGGCTGAGTGCTCGGGTCGGACAATGGCAATGTCGATAAGAAGTGTCTGTAACCCAAAGATGGCGAGAAAAGATTGCTCGGCCAAATCGAGTGTGACACCCCCAATCCCCATTTGGGATTGAACAGAGACTTAGAGTATCAGGACATGCAACATAAGGTTACATACCCCCGTTCATGACAATTAATATGCAATGCATCCTAGTATGCAACTAGCAGTATGCAATAATCGTAGCGGGAATAAAAGGTTAAGGTGAAAAATATGCCAGAATAACTAAAACATCCCAACTTTATTAGATAATTATCATGTTCAAAATACTAAAATAGCATAGACTTATATACAAAGTCATATCATTCTCTTCATGCGATCTAAAATATAAAGGACTTGGGCTATAAACATCAAAATTAAGTCCAACTTCCTCTCCAAATTTAGCTCCTCCTCATTCATGCGAATTTAGTGCTCCATCAATCTCGTCTCGGTAGATCCCTAGCACAACTTCTATCATTCCGAGTGGAATGATAGTGGTCCCTTAAAAGGGTGAGATTTACTCAAAATCTCAGTAAGTTAAACAACTAATTGACACAAAGTTAAATCAATCAAGAAAAATGATAAATATGCAATACATGAGATGCAGAAAATCAGTATGCATGTCTCTCATCCAGATTCCTCAACATCTTTTAAAAATATAGAGACACGGGCTTTTACTCAGTAAGTAATTTCTTCATCATTTTTTAAAAGACATAACTTCTTCATAAAAATGTTATCATAAACTTTCATCATCATAGACTTACATCATTATCTTAATTAATAACATAATGTGTGATAATGTCACAGTTCCCCATATGCACTGTGAGTACCTGCCAGTGACCGTAGTATAACTTACGTTGAAACTACGTTGTCTATAGACTCGTTCTCAATGCATTAATATAATATAATGTCATAAAATTCATAACGTGTACACCCACCAGCGTTAGGCGTCATAACATGTTGACTTCGTCCCGACGTTCTTTAAAAAGAACCCATTCGATGCCTGTTGACTGTTCTTCGTAGTTACCACTCAATTATTAAACACTCCAGAGTGGACAGAGAAGTTTCACCAGGATATTTCCCAATCCTAGCCTTTGGGGTCGTGACAAAATGATTTTCATGCTATGCTTTTAAAAAAAATATTTTTCATGACATATGCAAATGTACTAAATTTCATGCAAAAAAATGACTTTTATAAATGTAATATGCAAAAACGGTGAAAATGTCATACGTTATATAAGTATGCACTCAATGTGTCATATAACATGATAAATTATGCCCAAAATGATAATTGAAGAATAAATGAAGCATTTATCAATAATTCATAAGAAATTTATCAAGGTGTAAGTTAGAGACCAACTTACAAACTTATGAGAAAATTCAAAATTAGCGTTGTAGTTACGTAAATCGTGTGTATACTAAGTTAAGGTTAATAATCTTATGGATATGTTCAAAATCAAAGGTTTCAAAAATTAGATATTTACAAAAATACCCCTAGACTTTAAAAAATTGTCACTTAGGTCCTAAATTTTCATTAATTGCAAACGAACTCCAAATTTAACCAAATTTCATGGACTTCATATTTTGGCATTCTAAAACTATTGATGCCCTTGGATTTTCAAAATTCAAAGTAGAACTTGTTCAATTAGTCTCAACCCGTGGCATGCATCCTAGTTGATGCCTATGTATATTTTTAATTATTGATCCCTTTGAATGGATGCATATGAGATTTTCTTTAGTCATTAATGATCACTAACATATTTAGGGACATTATGAAGTCTACTCCTTGAGTAATCAAGTTCAAACCAACACTTAATCAAAGCTAAGAAATCATTAATCACCAATATGCTTAAAACTGATTCATGCTTGATAATCAAAACAAGATAGATTTAAAACCTATCATGGCATGCTTATAATCACAAAATTAACATTCCATAATCAGGTTAGGACAATGTTAGATGATATCAAATCATGCTTAGGACATGCCATAGCTAAATTTCCAATTAAAAACATTCAATCATTCAAGCCTTCCTTTAATTGACCCGGTTTTGCATTAAGCATCATAACCTTATCAAAACTCAACCACATTTCATACCAACACTTGGAAACAAAGCTTTACATGGTAGGTAAGATCGAAAGGAAGAGGACTTACAAATTTCATGGTCTTCCAAGCTCTCTAGACTGCCTTACACAAGAACACTCAAGAACTGACCAAAACTCACCCGGTTCGCACTCTTTTGATCTCTAAGAGTGGGAGATGCTCTCAAGGCTCAAGAGGATGCTTAGAGCTGTGGTGTCGGTGAAATGAGAAGGGGAGGGAAGTATTTATAGGTGACCAAGGGGTCAGAGACGTTGACTTGGGTGCTTGGTGATTGGGTGGAGTGGGAGGTGCTCAAATCTGGAAAATTTCCAGATTTGCTTGCATGAGCTTAGGTCACTTGTGCATAATGAAATAATGCCCTAAACCACCATCATTTCCTCTCCACAGTAGTTACAAGGGTCTTGTAGATGACTCCAGGTCGTGGGACATCATTTGGGTGGCAAAAGATCCCTCAAACCACCCTTGAAAATAAGTAGATGGCGGTGGTTTTGTGGGGGCGGAAAATTAGTTCGGTTTTGGATGTTTTTGGGCAACAAAAATGAGTCAAAATCCTTCATGATGATCATGGGACTTCTTGGTGATTGGGTGGAGAAGGAGGTTGCATGGGGTAGTGATTCAAACCATGGCAGGAGGCTGGTTCAAATTCAATCCAAATGGTTCCTACACAAACTAAACTAAGGTGCACCCGGTTTGGTTATTTGAGTTGGTTGATGCAACCAATTTCATCCAAGGCTCAAACTGAGTTTGGGAGGGTCTCATGAGATGTTTAAGGACCATATTAACCTTGAGGACAAACCACAAAAATGTTGGGCCCAAGGGCAAAACAATCCAAGCATTACAAATGGCAATGCACAAAACCGATTGAAGCGTGGTTTGGGCTTGTTATGTCATTTTTTTTAATGACATGTTGGATGGTTTAGCTTGGGTATTAATATGGTCTAATCATGATTTAAGGGAGTATTACGTCAAGAAAATTTGAATTAAAAATTTGAAGAAAAGATTAAGCATGGTTAAGCTTCAAAGCATGGCTTAAAGTGCACTAACCTTAAGTATGATGGCTAATGACCTTTTCCAATTTTCAAAACTTAATTTAGGTACTTTGAGTGTGATTTTGGCTTAAGGAAACCAATGGTATAGTGTATTGGGCCTTTGGTCTTTGAATGGTGAAATGAGTCCAAACATGGCTTTAGGCCATAGGGGCTTGAAAAGGGCCAAGGGTCCAATCTACACCAAAGGCCTTATACCTTCTTATACTTAGGCCAAAATTAGCCTTGATTTCCTAATGGCTTGGTTCAAGGTTTTCTTGGGCTAAGCCCATGAATGTACTTGGGTCCTAAAAAGCCTCACCAAAATTACTAATGGGCTTGCCTCTCTAATCCTTAGCTCATTAACATTAAGTACCAACATTAATGCTAATTCCACTATCAACCTAATGAAAGTGATTAAACTATAATTAAAAGTCTAATCTAGAGTACTTAAGGGTTAATCAAGGGTTAATTAAGCAGGGTGTTACATCAAGCGAAAGTGCTCGCACTCAGGGCGAGCAACATTGCTCAAACCAAACCAGCCAAAAATTGAACTCGCCCCCAAACATGCTCCTCTCAGGGGTAAGCATTCAAGCAAATAAATGAAGTGATATGACACCTGGAGGCATGCACTTTGCATGGTGCAAGAAAAATTCCTCGTATTATATGCTTGGGAATGTTGCCCAATTGCTGTGAGAGCTCATGCAAATAGTACAAGTTTGCAAAAAGTAAAAATGGTTGCTACCCAGGGCGAGCTACAACATCTAACACTTGTGAGATGAGCACTTTACTCGCATTACGTGCTCAGGAATCGTGCTCGTTCAAATTGTTTGGATTACATGGGTGCATTTTTACATGGGACCTCGACTCTTGGGAATCGTGCTGATTGAATTGTTCGAATATATGGGCGTACTAGTATTCCATCAAGTCCATATCTGATCATGACAATATGGTCATCCATCTCTGTCGTGGCTCACGCCATGGTCAGTCTAGACCCATGGCAGCACTGTGGTCCATCCCTTGGTCGATCTGGACCTACGGAGGTGTCTTGGCTCTATCCATGGTCCTTTCGCTAGGTATACTAGAGCTCGATTGGAAACTTAGAACATCTCGTAATTCTGTGAATAGTAGTGAAATAGTTTGAATTAATATGGTTTATTGGGATTTGGGAGAGAGAGAGAAGTTGAATAAAAACATTATAAAGTTAAAACATTGTTTGAATATAACTTTTTATTGTTATATTTGTTTTGAAATTTGAAAAATTTGTATTTTTGTATGTTTTGCTTGGACGTTTGGGAAATTTGTATTGGATTTTGTGTTTGGATAATGATCAGGTAATGATTATATAAAAAAATTGAATATTTGAAATTGAACAGTGTTTTGTGTTTGAATAGTGTTTAGGGAGGAAATAATGAGAATTTTTTAGAATATCTGATAATACCTCGCTACCCAAACAAGACCTTAGACTCATGGAGATGTCGTGGGTCTATCCCTAGGTCGATGTCAACACACAGTGCTGCGTTGTCATAGGACTATGCACCAGACACGCATGGAGATGCCGTTACCGTGGGAGACCCACGGTGTTGCTGTTGGTCTGGTTTGATTCTGCTAAGGTAGGTTATTCTCTGCAACAATGCTAACAACAATGGTTAATGATTGCAAGCATGTTGTGATATGATTTATTATGTTATCACCTTGATTTTTTGATTTTTGGGCATGAGCATTATATCACTATGATTCATTGGCAATCTTGCTAATAAAGTTGACGTGATTCTTTTAAAAATGCTTACTTTTTGGATATAAGGGGAGTAATTGTGTGAGTGAGTGAACCACGGCCCCAAGTCGAGATGATGCATTATCTTGGTGGATCTTCTCTAGTTACTTAGGAAAGTATAAGAATCGAGTGACTTCCCCTAAGTTGTCGCTAAGTGACAATGAGCTCAATAGAGACAATAACGCTCTCGGGTCGAAATCATGGCCTCTAAGCTGGCAGAGGTTAAAGGACGTGTGGTCAAGAACGGGTCGCGAAGCTAAGCGCCACTCGTTATGAAGTTATATGCGTGGTCGTTACTCGCGGTGTGGCGAAGGGAGTCAGGGTGTGCATACGACCATTCTAAGGGGAGACAATGGTGCACACATTAAGAATCAGAAAAATGATTGGTAAGATGATTTTCATGTTGTGCAATGGACCTGGGATCCTTTAATTAAATTCTTATGTGATGTTTTCGGCATTGGATGCTCGGTAACTTTTATATGAACTATTATTACTTTAATTTCTTGGAGACTTTTCACCTCGGTGTGTGTGATAATTTTTTATTTACTTTTAAGTTTTTGATTGTTATATTCATCGCCATTTATTTGCATTATTAGTTTTGTCTTGAGATATAACTTATTGAAATTTTCACGAAATCTTACCATGATAGTCTCACTATGGTTTCCCTCCTCGAAACTATAGATTTTGATGCAAGTGTAGGAATTAAGGTGGATTATGAGCAAGAGGAACCAGTGTAGCCCGTAAACTAGTACTGGGGCTAGTCCTTGTTTGAGTTATTATTATCTTATAGTATTTTCTTGATTATCTTAAGTTGGGTTATTTACAAATTATGGTCTGGAATGTCCTAACTATGGTGGTGATGTGACTTATGGATAATTTGATTAATTAAATTTTATTTCTCTAATACTGTTATTTTTAGTCATGACATGTATCCTAAACCTTTCTATTGTGATTATTTCATAAACATATGTTGGGTCTACGTGCACACAATGTTCCACAGAATGGAAGGGGTATAACCTGTGTGGTGTGTGTCCCGACGTCACAGCCTTCTGCCAAATCCTAAGCGGGTGCCAGAGGCATCACATAAATCTCACCATAGTCACATATGGTACCTGTAAAACAAAATTGCAGGTTCGCAGGTGTGGTAAAGCATACGATAGAAGGGAATAATGAAAATGAGGTTGTCTCTGAAGAGAGCTAAGTGTGAGATATATGTATTTAATATTATTGAGCCCATATTGACTCAATTGGACCTAAACTGATAATAATGGGTTGTTTAGATTGAGAGAGCCTATCAACTCATCTCATCTCATCTCATTTAATTATTATAATTTTTTCAAATTTTCACACAAAATGCAATAAATAATTCAACATTTTCAAATCTCAAAACAAAAATAATATTCTGACAATATTTTATTTAACTTTCAATTTTTATCTAATCTCATCTAATCTCAACTCACTATTCAAACTTCCCTTAATGTATGATGTAGTTGAATGCTTCTCTGCAACTGATATTTAACTAAACTATTCATACATTTTCATAGAATTTAATAGCACTAGAGGACCATGAAGAGTAAGTGTCCAACGTCTCGTTGAACCTATTGATTAAGGAGAAGCCGAGGGCGTCAGGAAGCCAAAATGTTGCTAAACTGGCCCAAATTGGGCGAACATGAGTTAGGCATAGTTTAACCATTCTCAAGATTTAACACGAGAAATACTTTAATCATAAAAAGATTATAGAAAATAAATTCATAAATTAATCTAACTTGATGTAGTACGTTAAATTGTAAAGTTATTTTTAATGTAAAGTAGATCTAACGCATCACGTGAAGTCACGTATGTTGATGTTGTGTTTCGCAGGCCTGGGCAACTTCTCACCCCCGGTTATCCAAGCGCGATCTTGCACAGTCAAAACGGAGATAAGGGACCTCCTGGTCTGTTAGTCCTCCTATGCTTGAGTTTAGCATATGGAATTAGTGAGAAGACCAAAAAACACATGAATCAAGACGATGGTATATTTTTATATATGTCACATGTCATTGGGTTGACCCCAATTTATATTTACCGTGTTGGGTTTTCCCGCGATGGCATTCTGGGTTGGTTGGGTGACTTGTCCTTCGTATTCCATTGCCGAGCAACCTTAGCGTTATTCTTTTACCGAGCAGCGATGGCATTATTCTTTTACCGAGCAGCGATGGCCACAAGGCCTTCTGTGTTCGTCACTCTGACCCTGGGCCACATTTAATGCTACACACCTTGCATCCTGGGTTGCATTTAATGCGACGGGGCCTCTGCTCTGGGCCACGTTTAATGCGATGTGGCCTCTGCTCTGGGCCACATTAAATGCGACGCTGCCCCTGCTCCGCGCCCCCTTTCGTCTGGCAAGGCGTGTCATAGCTTTATTCATTTCTCTCTGACCTCCCTCCTGATTTCTTGCCCTGACCCGATCCGTTCATCCAGTTCCAAATCGGACTTTACTTTATAGCTCGTGCTCCTGTGACTGGGCTGGGTCCTATTGGTGGCCCAACTCCTGCATTTAACACTCCCCTCTATCGTGGGCCGAAACCAATGATTTTTCCCCATCACAACTCTGGGCCGCATTAAATGCGACGTGGCCCCTGCTCCACGCCCCCCTTTCGTCTGGCGAGGCATGTCATAGCTTTCTTCCTTTCTCTCTGACCTCCCTCCGAATTTCTTGCCCCGACCCGATCCGTTCATCCCAGTTCCAACTGGACTTTACTTTATAGCTCGGGCTCCTGTGACTAGACTTGGTCCTATTGGTGGCCCAACTCCTGCATTTAACACTCCCCGCTATCGTGGGCCTAAACCAATGCTTTTTTTCCCATCACAACGTCAATTTATAAATTTACTATATATATATATATATATATATATCTCTTTGTCTGTAACAATTCTCATTCAACATATATCGGATAGAAACAATAACTCAGGCAACAATATTTTAATCTTATTTTGTCTCTCGGTAGCTTGAGTGGTCATATAACTTTTCTCTATATCTCTCAACTCTCAAGTTGCCCCGTTTCAGCTCCATACAAGGAGAATTTATGTCAAGCTGGTTTCTCTTTAGGCCCAATTCTTTTTTCCCAAATTTTCCCTCCATTCTTATGCTAAGTTTGGTTCGGATATTTGGAGTATTTTAGAATTATGTGAATACTAATAAAACGGTTTGAATTAAAATATTTTATTGAGTTTTAAAAAATGAGAGAAAATTTTTATTAAAAATATTAGAAAATTGTTTATATATAATTTTTTAATATAAATTTTATTTTGAAGTTTGAAAAACTTGTATTGATTTTTTTGTTTGGATAATGATTAGATAAGAAAGTTGAATATTTGAAATTGAAAAGTGTTTTGTATTTTAGTAATGTTTGAGAATGAAATTATGAAAATTTTGAGAATTTCATGTCTCATTCTGTGTCCAAACATCCCCTAAGGGATCGGCCAAATTGCCTCAATCGGCAATTGTTAGAAATACTAGATCAAAGTATACAGCGGAAACAATATTATCTCGTTGGTAAATCATAGATCTAGTGCAGTTGTTCCACGGATTCTCCAGCGTCATTGTTCATCCACCATCTTCACATCGATGGTGGAGTGTGCTACGTGGTAATACCAGAGCAACACTCACATGTTCCACAGCCTAGATGTCGTGACTTGAGAGAACTATTTGAGAGAGAGAATAGCCCCTCTAAGCATAACCCCTGGTTGGCCATTAAGGGCTAGCCATCAAGGTTCATGAAATGGTTCTTAAACCACTTCATAACCTCTAAGAGAAGGTGAATGGGTGCCCACTATGGGTACTCCTTTCTTACATCTTCCACTCACACATAGTGGGCAAGACTTCAAGTCTGCATCCATCAATATGTTCTCAATTTTGTTCATACTAGCAAATTGGTCGTGCGACCATGAAGCACAACTATAAAAGAAAAATGGGAGCACTATACCAAATCTCTCCGAGAGAAGACCAACATAGCAACATCCCTAAAAGTGTCTCGTTATGCCCTGGCTCATTTGGTCATCAGACTAAGCATCCCTAATCCCTCTCGAGTCCAAATGACTCAGAGCAATGCTCAATCTCCATAAAACATAATGTACTCACAACTATATTGCAACTCCCACTAAGCAACATAACTTGCTGGCAGTGAATACACACCATTATCAATGTGTTACCAAATAGTCTTCTCTTCGCCCTCATGTCATTTAGTTTTAATTCAGTTGCTTTCCCAGCAATGTCTCTTTAGACCGTATCATTCATGACCATAGATAACATGCAAAAGTAGCTGACACTAAAACATCAATCCCGTGACATAGTCAAAGGTCTCCTAAGGGCATAAATAAATTAAGGTCATCAATTATGACCTACATGACTCACACAGTGATGAAGTAGGGATTAATTCACTCACCTCTACAGTTGGTCGCAAAAGTACATGTAGTATGAAATACATGTTATGATAGAGTTCTCTTTCAAAAAAGAAAGAGTGTATATCTAATCTCAATACACCGTACAGATCATAGTCTAGTCGTTGTCTCAGCGCCTAACCCCAGTCCCCATTTGCTCGCTATCCAAAGTGCCAAAAAGGTTCTCGCATCTGGCTAAACCACAGGCTACATGGATTGTGGGTAACCATGCACGGTCCCATTAAATATGATGGACCTTATCTTAGCTCCTAATAAAGCGACATCTTTTGTGTCTTACAACTTATCCATTTCTGGACAAGTACCGAGTGACACATTGTCTCATCTTTGCTTGCTACCTCTTTGTAGTGCCAAAGGCGATCGCTCGTATGAGTGAGCCAATCTAAGCTTGTCAGTATACTTTTTTCACCATAACTCTGAAATTTATGGTGAATGTGTGTGCTTACCAAAAAATGCTTCTAATCACGCTACATGATCATAAAACACCTCAGTATAATGTGCACAATGAGAAATACCATGAGGTAGAGAGAAATCACATGGTCAACTACAAATTATTAAACCACAACTCTCAAGTGGTGTTTAATGATCATTTCTCTCCATGCGCATTCTAATGTGTAGTAACTTTTCAAAACATACTCCTACCAAGAGACTCTACTTTTACATATAAAAGTCCTTTTTATAACCATGAAGTCAGCAACGACTTATTGCGAATCTCATTTAGGTTAAACTCACAATATAAACTTTAGATTCTAGTCAGCAAGTCCAACTGCGATTTTTAAGAATCTACAAGGTGACCACATATGTCATTCAACAAACTTAATTTGTGACTTCAAGATTTTATATAAATCTCTTATACTCAACAAAAGCATGTGAGATAACCATAATTTATTTTTCATTGAGGGTAAAGCGATTAGGGCCTTTGCCTCCAAAGACAATCATAATAGTCTAGTCATTAATTTTAACGACAATTGCATCACAAACTCACTTAATCAAGTAAGCCATATTTACCCTTTAACAAAATCTTAACCTCTAACTCCCATAAGCAAACCATAATGGAAACACCAAATAGTATAGGGAAAACTAGATTATCTGGTATTGTCCATCTCAGGGTTGAAACCCTATTTTGGTTGACTAAATAGTGTTTGGTATAAGAGACGATCACATGGCTTGATTTACACTCCAACACTTAGAGCACTCCCAATGGATGCTCTATAATACATTTTTCTTTAAAATATAAAGAAATTCTCTTAAAAGTGCCCTCCAATAGATCTTATATTTCATCTTTCATTTTACATTCTGCTACAGTAACATGCTAGATGTAGAGGGAACTATTCATCAATGTAAACATTTTAAATTAGTTTCTCTCTCCTACTGTTTGATTTTCTCCATTTCTTCAAAAGTCATTTATTTTCATTCCAGATCCTCTCTCATTCCCACACTTCTTCGCAGGGCGCCAAAGACAAAATATGAAACTGAATTAATCTTTTCTTTTCATTATATAATCTCTTCTTTTTATTTTTTGAATTAATTTATATTTTGGTTTAGTTTATAATTTTGGATTAATTTAAAATATAACATAATTATATGACATTGTATATTAAGAGATATTGCAAATATCAAAAGATTTGATGATATAATTGATAGTTAGAGAAAATATTTGAAATGAATAAAAAAATATTAAAAAGTACAATAATTAAATGATATGAAGAAAAAATAGATAAGCTAATGTACGGTATATAGTAAAAATCAGTATGTAAAATAGAAAAAGTGGATTTTGGTGATGTATTTTAAAGGATAAAATGAAGAATCCATTGGGAGTGCTCTTACACATTTGTCCTCCACTTGCCATGTGTCCTAGGGTTTCCAATTGAATGATTAGGATTGTGTATGTGTCCAACTAAAAAGTTTTCCTTATGATCCTAAGTGGATTTGGACATCCTATATGGCGATTTGACAACTGTTTGAACCAGTTGCCACGTGGCACTCTCCCAAATGGTTACTATTCATAAGAAAAACTCAAAATTTTTATTGAACCATAAAATTTTAAATATTTATACGAGCCTAGTGGTGCAATTCATTTCAAAAAATTCTTTTCCTAAGTGCCTTAATAAAAAAGAAAGGCACTCTCATCCACTATTCACCCAAAAAACTCAAATTTTTTTATTGCACCGTAAAATTCTATATATTCATCCAAGTCTACTGGTGCAATTAGTTTTGCAAAATTCTACTCCTAAGTGCCTTAATTAAATAGAAAGACTACTTCGTCATCATAGTGGATTGGGATTTGATTATACTATCGAACTAAAACCTAATCGATCACTCATTTCATGAAATCTTTTCTGGAGTTCACGGCGTTTATAAGGTCTACTCCTAAGGTCGTTGCACCCCACATTCCCCAGTACTGTCATTGAAGCTAACCAACCTCTCAGCATCGGGATTGCTACATCGTTGCTCCACTTCTTCCCTGCTTTCTCTGAATAATCTGGTTCCAAAAGATCTCAGGTGTTTAAGATCTCAAAAGTGAGATTTTGCCCCATGTCCAATCCGTTTTATAGGGAAGGACTGTCAGACATCCTTTTGTGTGATGACCTGGATTTTTGCCAAAATCCTCACTTGTTTTTTTAATTATTTTTTATTTAATTTTAACTTAGTTAGAGTTGGTCCAATATTTTTAAAAGCCAAGAAGATGCTAGAACCATGAAGGAAACACTTGGACCTAACAGCATAGGCGTCCAAGCCCAAATCCTAACTAGGGTTTAGAGCATGGTGGTGCCTACTTGGGAGAAGGAAGGCTATTTTGTGCGTTGCCAAAAAATCTCATCATTTGAGACCAAATGAAGGGGCACTCTTCATTAGCACAAAGTTGTCACTTGGCAACCATGCATGAGAGCTTCTAAAAGAAGCCAAAGAATGGGAAGAGAATAAAGGGTTTGCCACACATAGGGCACACCCCCCACTAAACCTCCCATATGCCACATGGCTCACATGCAAGTCCACCTTTAAGATACACTGAAGCTAGACGTGAAAGGGGAAGATGGGGAAGAGGAGCATTGGGGATACCAAGGGTCTCAAGCATGAGTCTCCAAGAGACCTTAGGGATTCGGCCAAGGGCTTCACATCTATCCAAGGAAAACCAACCATCACTTTGCCATGTGTCACGCATGCACGGTTGGGGATTTTCTAGAAGAAAGAAATGATGAGGAAGAAGAAGGGTTACATGGGGAAGGGGCACACACACTCCCCAAGATTCTAGAAGAATATTTTTAAGAAGAGAGGAAGAGAGAGGGTCGACTATGGGCACAAACACACACACACACCGCTTGCCACTTGCCACATGGCAAGCATGCACATGCCTAACCCTAACTTTTGGTTTAGAGTTTTGGTAAAAAGACATATATGCCCCAAAGGTTCATTGAACCTAGATACAAAAGGAGGATGCAAAGAGACTTTTAGGGTTTCAGAATTAGGGCAAGAACACGCCACTTGTCATGCATGATGAAGAGTCTTTTGGTTTTTCAAAAAAAACCAATGATCATGAGGGACAGTGGGAAGTTTCAGCCAAGAGAGGAAGGGCATGCTACATGGCGTCCATGCACATAGACTCTTGAGTCTCCAATGTTAGAAATGATGGTACGAGAGAGAGTGAGTGTGGGAAATTGAAAAGTATATAAGGACTTCTTTTTGGGGCCCCCCAAAGAAGTCACCCAAAGGTCATTTTGTGATTTTGCAAAGAGCTCCTCACCTCTCTTCTCTCTCAAGCACGCCCACCATTGGGGAAGAATAAGTCACTTTTCTTTCACTTTCTCTCCAACCAAACATTACCCACTCCTATACCATCTCCATTTGCCCAACCACATGGTGGAGAAGAGAAGCAAGGAGCCCATGTTAGAAGGAAATCCGCACGGTAACAACTACTGAGTCTCTACTACGTTCATTTCTTCAAAGCACACACGCTCACAAGGGTTCTCTTGGGAAGAAAGGGTTCAGTTTGGGTGAGCAAAGACACCACTCTATCTCGAGATTTGAAGAAGATTAGAGTGTTTAGGGTTTCATTTGGATTGTTTTCAAACCATGGAAAAACTATGATTTCCAAGTGGAAAATGTAACTACCATTAGCAAAGCACAAGTGAAAAAGAGACCTATGGAAGGAAGAGAGACTTTCAATAGCCATTTAGGTCCAAACTAGGGTTTCCTTTCTCTATAAGGTTTCGGCCATGAGAATGATGATCACCACACATGGCAATGTGCACCACACACACGTCGGATTAAGGTTTATGATTTCTTTATTTCTAATAAGTTGAACAAACGTATTTTAGCTTGCTTGATCATGTTCTTTACGTCAGATTTTGTAAGTTAGCTCTTAACCTACCTTTGGATAATGTTCGTATGTATTATGTAAACTTTGCATGTTATCGGACAAATTGGGTTATGGAATTGTTGAATATCAAATGTTCTATATGTGAGTTCTAATGTCATTGCCATGCTTGTATGTGTTGTTTATACTCTGCCTTAACAAGTTTGCCATGCTTGTACGTGTTGTCTATGGATATTGTGATACTCGGCCTTAACTAGTTTGCCATGCTTGTATTTGTTGTCTATGGATATTGTGATACTCGGCCTTAACTAGTTTGCCAAGATCCGAATGTTGTTGCTTATCATGCTAGGCACCGTACTTGTTTTATGTCAAGTATATTGTGTGTTCGAATTTTTTCAAGCCGTAAATGTGATATGCTTAAAGGTGTCACATGAAATTGTGTAACTCATGATCATGCATGATCGGGTCTTTCATAAAAGAAGAAGATTCTCAAAGTTCATGTCACATGCATTTCGGGTTGTGCATCGTTTCTCAAAAGAGTATGTCATTTCCTGTTTTGTCACGACCCCAAATGCTAGGACGGGGGAATGTCGTAGTGGAACTTTTATGCCCACTCTGAAGTACATTAATTGGAAGTGGTAACCCCTAAGTCGATGAAGCAAAGTCGGCGGATCTTGAATGGGTTCTTTCTAAAGGACACCAGAGCGAGGTAGCACCTAACTCTAGTGGGTGCCATGAGATGGATGCGGTGACGACGAAAAACAAACTGCCTCATAATGATAAGAACTCACATATGGGCACAAAATAGTCCAAACCATATGGTCTATACTCCAAAAGGACTAGTTAATGATACAATTTGAGCCCCAATGAAACTTTATAAAGAGCAAGAACTTCTCATTCCCAAGCAATGTGGGATCCCATTGACCACCTACCATTATCCTTATCATATGGGATATCCCAGAGTGGGGCATGTGCCCTATGTGTGCCGAATCCTTCATTCGCTTTTCTATCTTTGGCTTCTTCTGGAACCCCTCATGCATGGTTGCAAAGTGGCAACTTTGTGCTAACTAGGAGTGCCCCTTCCCTAGGTCTCAAATGATGAGATTTATAGGCAAAGCACAAAATAGCCTTCCTTCTCCCAAGTAGGTGCCACCATGCCCTAAACCCTAGTTAGGGTCTTGCCTAATTCCCTTTTTGCCCCTTAATAGCCGATTAACATTAGCCCATTTGGGCCTCTATTGGTCTTGGATGCCTATGCTGTCAGGTCCAAGTGTTTCCTTCATGGTTCTAGCATCTTCTTGGCTTGTCAAAACATTGGGCCAACTCTAACTAAGCTAAAAATAAATAATAAAAAAACAAGTGAGGATTTTGGCAAAAATCCAAGCTGTCACATCCTCCCCCTTAAGAAAAGATTGCGTCCTCGAAATCGGCATCACAACCATTAACTCTGAAAAATTCACCAAAAGTTTGATTCTTATTTGGCCTGACATCGAGAAGAAGAAGCTGATCTTATGTAAAAATTTGGCCTGACTTTGTTTTTGTTGAATTCATGATGAAGAATTAGAAAGAGTTCACCTAATCCGTCACACAAACAGTTGGTATTGTTTATTCACAGTATGATGTTTTGCTCAAGATTTCATGAAATATTGATAAGCTTGGATTCCATCTCTTGATTTAATGCAGAAGACTGCTTTTATAACCTTTATCTCGTTCATCGATCTATAATCTAAACCTGCTTGTTCAATATGCATGTCATATTACCAGCCATGGAAGGATCTTTCATTGGATCTCACTGACTTGCAGAAGATGGATGAACTCCATGCTTGTCAAACGCTTTTGGTCATTTTTGCAAATGCGTTGAGAAAGAACCATCAGATTTGCAAGTTTTATAATCTCAAGATATGGAGACATTTGGTGTGTATTAGTGGGAAAGAAGTATCATAAAAGAGACGTAATTTTTAGATTTTTCTTTTTTAAATTCCAACCTTTGTTCATGACTATGAGAGGTTATGGAATCAAAATTTTGTCCAGAGGGATTACTTGAACCCCATGATTCTCCATATTAATGTATATTTTTAGTTTAATAAACTTGGATTTATGGCAAATTCCTTGGTATTTATCATCAAACTGCGTAGTTCACCCTCAGCTCAGCCTCGATAAAAAAAAATAACATAAAATAAATACCAAATAGTTGTGGGAAAAAAAAAGATAGAAAGTGCCTAAATTTCAATGAGCCTCCCATTCAGATGAGCCTCAAAGGAGACATATCCTCAGTTTTAAAATGATAGAGTTAAAACTAAATATATGAATGAACGAGGAAAAAAACAAACATAAATGTGATTAAAATTGACACGTTGCACATTGACATTCACTAATATCCAAGAAATTTCATAACCCCTTAGATGAGTTTGGATGTTAAGATGAGTTTGGATGTATTTATGGGAAGTTGAAAAAGGTTGTGGGTCCCATGTGTATAAAAGTGTTAAATTGAAAAAGATTGTAGGTCCCACGTGTAAAGAAGTTTTGAGTTGAGATGAGTTTAGTAAATTAAGAGTTGTGTGTTTGGATGTTAGACTTAGTTTAAAATTAGACTGAACTAAGTTGAACTCAGATGAGTTTAACAACCAAACGGGGCTTAATCTAGAAGCATAGCTAGTCTTTGTCAGCGGCAATGCGGTGGCTAGAAATTATGTGGCATGTTGGTGACTTGGGTGAGGTGAGCATGGAGCAATAGTGGCCTAGCTTAGGCGAGGTGTCAATCGGTGGACTTGGGCGAGACGGACGGCGATGGACTTGTTCTCCTAGAATCCTAGTGTTAAAGCCTGTTTTGTAGCCACCAACTACGATAGTGCACTGGTACCTATGTGGATGGAAGGAAGGGTGGTTGGGTGGTGGCCTTGTCACCTTTGATGCCAAAGTCAGAATCTCTCAGGTAGAAAAAGGAAGGAAAAGTATAAAGGCTCATTTGGATAGCGAGATGAGATGAGATGGTTTTAGATGAGTTGAATAAAATATTGTTAGAATATTATTTTTTTAATATTATTATTGTTTTGAGATTTGAAAAAAAATTAAATTGTTTATTATATTTTGTATGGAAATTTGATAAAGTTGTAATGATGAGATGAGATGAAATCGTTTCTCTATCAAAACAAGCCCTAAGAGAGCTTGACAGAGAGTGATCGAATGAGTAACTTGCCTTTTCTCCGTCTCTTGTTCCCCCTTAGTAGGGATCATGTCCCCTCAGACTGTCGTTCTACCACATTCAATGAGGCAGCCCCTTGTCGGTAATTGAATCTTCTATTGAGGTTCTTCACTCACATACCATGTCAGCACATTTAATGCGACATGCCCTCTTCATGTGTGATTCGAGCGGGCCCCAGCTGCGTCTGTCGCGACCAAGGCTCCCCTCACAAAAGGCTGGGCCAAGCTGGGCACGGTCTAGTCTCAGGCCTAGAGGCTTTACAGGCAAAGGCTCGGCCCCTTAACAGGGAAAAATATCCCTTCCACCTAGCTTGGACGAGGTAGAGAGGCACGGTTGGGGGGGCGAGGTAGACAAGCACGATTGGGGGAAAAGGCGAGCAACAAAAATTCATTCACGTAGCTCTCTTTCTCTATTTGTTTTGTCAAATAAGTACTGTACATTAAATAACCACCTCATCCCACACATTGGACGGTGTGGCCAGTGTGTTAAAATGGGGATGCTCCCATAGTAGCTCTCATTTAATATTGACACATGAAATGTACTACCAATGGCCCAATATGTTATACTTTTACATCATATTACATTAAAAAAATTAATATTTTAAATGTGAAGGGATAAAATCCCTTATACTGGGCCAGATGATGGGCCTAGATCACAACCCAGATATGTGACTTGGGTTGGTCTGGGCCAGAGTCAAGGCCCAACCATATCACATGGACTGAGTCAAACAAACAACCTGGATCAGGGCTCGGGCAGGAGAGAGACCTGGGTCGAGCCAGGTTGACAGGACAGAGGACGAAGGTAAGGCTTGAGAGGAAAGGGACATGGCATACATCACCAAATGGAAGGGACCCGGGACAGAAAGAATGTCGCATTTAATGCGGCCCAGGGCAGAAACCATGCCGCATTCAATGCGGCCCAAGGCAGAAATCATACCGCATTCAATGCAGCCCAAAGCCGAAGGTGTGTCGCATTCAATGCGACTCAAGGGCCGGGCAACGTGCAGCAAGCCTGAGCCCTTCACTGCTCAACAAGGAGATGGCAAAAGGAGCAGCTCGATGAATCAACAGCACAAGCGTATTATTCCCTACTATGCAACACCCCACTATGGTGGGGACCTGGTCGATAACTATAAATAGGACACTACAAGCAGCAGACAAGGTAATCAGTCAATCTATCACTATCACCTTACGCTATCATCTTCATTACTATTTTATCATCTTCTTCACCATACTGACTTAAGCATCAGAGGATCAACGGACCCCGAGGCCCCCCCCACCCCGTAGTAGTTACTATGTAGGTGATCGCTCGTATACCGGGGGCGTGAAGTTGTCCAAGCCCGCGAAACACGACATCAATAGTGGCACCGTCTATGGGATCTCTATTGTCCCATAACTACCGTGTCCTTCATATGCCGACAACAACCTGCTCTCAGCATTCGCAGCATGAAAAGATGTAGTCCGAAGCAATGGAAGCAAGATTCAATCAGCAAAATGAAGCAATACAGAAACTCATGGCAGAGATGGAGACCCTATGACAAGAGAACATTGCCTTATGAAGGAATGACGAAGAACTTGAGGCAGACCAACAGAGTCATCACTCTGGGGACCATCCTCAACCTAATGGAACCACCGCAGATGAAGAACGACGTAGAGTAAATGTGACGCCCCCAATCCCCGCTTGGGATAGAACGGAGACTTAGAGCGTCGGGACATGCAACACAAGGTTACATACCCCCGTTCATGACAGTTAATATGCAATACATCCTAGTATGCAACTAGCAGTATGCAATAATCGCAGCAGAAATAAAAGGTTAAGGTGAAAAATATGCCAAAATAACTAAAACATACCAACTTCACTAGAAAATCATCATGTTCGAAATACTAAAGTAGCATAGACTTATATACAAAGTCAAATCATTCTCTTAATGCGATCTAAAGCATAAAGGACTTGGGTTATGAACATCAAAATTAAGTTCAGCTTTCTCTCCAGATCTAGCTCCTCCTCAATCATGCGAACCCAGTGCTCCATCAATCTCATCCTGGTCGATTCCTGACACAACTTCTATCATAGTGATCCCATAAAAGGGTGAGATTTACTCAAAATCTCAGTAAGTTAAACAACTAACTGACACAAAGATAAATCAATCATGAAAAATGATAAATATGCAATGCATGTGATGCGGATAATCAATATGCATGTCTCCCATCAAGATTCCTCAACATTTTTTTAAAAATATGGAGACATTGGTTCTTACTCAGTAAGTAATTACGTCTTCATTTTTTCTTTAAAAGACATAACTTCTTCATAAAAATTCCATCATAAATTTTCTTCATCATAGACATACATCATTATTTTAATTAATAATATAACGTGTGGTAGTGTCACAGTTCCCCATATGCACTGTGAGTACCTACCGGTGACCGTAGTATAACTTACGTTGAAACTACGTTGTCTATAGACTCATTCGCAATTCATTGGTAAATATAACATAACATCATAAAATTCATAACGTGTACACCCACCAGCGTTAGGTGTCATAACATCTTGACTTCGCTCCGGCGTTCTTTAAAAAGAACTCATTCGAAGCCTGTTGACTGTTCTTTGTCAACCTAGGGGTTACCACTCTATTATTAAACACTCCAGAGTGGACAGAGGAGTTCCACCAGGATAATTCCCCATCCTGGCCTTTGGGGTCGTGACAAAAATGATTTTCATGCTATGCTTTAAAAAAATATTTTTCATGACATGTGCATATGTAGTAAATTTCATGCAAAAATGACATTTATAAATGTAATATGCAAAAATGGTGAAAATGTCATATGTTATGTAAGTATGCACTCAATATTTCATATAACATGATAATTTATGCTCAAAATGATAATTGAAGAATAAATGAAGCATTTATCAATAATTCATAAGAAATTTATCAATGTGTAAGTTAGAGGCCAACTTACAAACTTTCGAAAAATTTTGAAATTAGCGTCGCAGCTGCGTAAATCGTGTGTATACTAAGTTAGGATTAATACTCTTATGGATAGGTTCAAAATCAAAGGCTTCAAAAATTAGATATTTACAAAAATACCTCTAGACTTTCAAATATTGCCATTTCGGCCCTAAATTTTTACTAATTGCAAAAGAACTCCAAATTTAACCAAATTTCATGGACTTCATATTTTTGGCATTTTAAAACCATCTATGCCCTTAGATGTTTAAGCTTCAAAGTGGAACTTATCCAATTAGTCCCAACCCGAGGCATACATCCTAGTTGATACCTATGTATATTTTCAACTATTGATCCCTATGAATGCATGCATATGAGATTTTCTTTAATCATTAATGATCACTAACATCTTTAGGGATATTATGAAGTTTAATCCTTGAGTAATCAGGTTCATCCCTAATCACCAATATGCATAAAACCGATTCATTCTTGATGATTAAAACAAGATAGATTTAAAACCTATCATGACATGCTTCTAATCACAAATTTAACCTTCCATAATCATGCTAGGATAATGATAGATCATATCAAATTATGCTTAGGACATGCCATAGCTAAACTTCCAATTAACATTCAATTATTCAAACCTTTCTTAATTGACCCGGTTTTGCATTAAACATCATAACCTTCTCAAAACTCAACCAAATTTCATACCAACACTTGGAAACAAAGCTTGACATGCTAGCTAAGATCAAAAGGAAGAAAACTTACAAATTTCGTGGCCTTCCAAGCTCTCTAGACTGCCTTACACAAGAACACTCAAGAACTCACCAAAACTCACTCGATTTGCACTCTTTTGATCTCTAAGAGGGGGAAATGCTCTCAAGGCTCAAGATGATGCTTGGAGCTGTGGTGTGGGTGAAATGAGAAGGGGAGGGAAGTATTTATAGGTGGCCAAGGGGTGAGGGACGTTGGCTTGGATGCTTGGTGATTGGGTGAAGTGGGAGGTGCTCAAATCTGGAAAATTTCTAGATTTGCTTGCATGAGCTTAGGTCACTTGTGCAGAATCAAATAGTGCCCTAAACCACCATCATTTCCTCTCCACAATAGCGGCAAGGGTACTGTAGATGACTCCAGGTCGTGGGGCATCATTTGGAAGGCAGAAAATCCCTTAAACCACTCTTGAAAACAAGTGGATGAAGGTGGTTTTGTGGTGGCAGAAAATCAGTTCGGTTTTGGATGTTTTTGGGCAACAAAAATGAGTCAAAATCCTTCATGATGGTCATGGGATTTCTTGGTGATTGGGTGGAGAAGTAGGTGGCATGGGGTGGTGGTGCAAACCATGGCAGGAGGCTGGTTCAAACTCAATCCAATTGGTTCCTACACAAACTAGACCAAGGTGCACCCAGTTTGGTTCTTTGAGTTGGTTAATGCAACCAATTTCATCCAAGGCTCAAAATGAGTTTTGGAGGGTCTCATAAGGTGTTTAAGGACCATATTACCCTTGAGGATAAATCACAAAAATGTTAGACCCAAGGGCAAAACAGTCCAAGCATTACAAAGGGCAATGCACAAAATCGATTAAAGCATGGTTTGGGCTTGTTATGTCATTTTTCTTAATGACATGTGGAATGGTTTAGCTAGGGTATTAACATGGTATAATCATGGTTTAAGGGAGTATTAATTCAAGAAAATTTGAATTAAAAAGCTTAAGAAAAGATTAAGCATGATTAAGCTTCAAAGCATGGCTTAAAGTGCACTAACCTCAAGAATGATGGTTAATGGCCTTAGCCAATTTTTAAAACTTAATTTGGGTACTTTGAGTGTGATTTGGGCTTAAGGAAACCAATGGTATGGTGTATTGGGCCTTTTCTCTTTGAATGGTAAAATGAGTCCAAAATGGCTATAGGCCATATGAGCTCAAAAAGGGCCAAGGGTCCAATCTACACCAAAAGCCTTATGCCTTCCTATACTTGGACCAAGACTAGCCTTCATTTCCTAAGGGCTTGGTTCAAGGTTTTCTTGGGCTAGGCCCATGAATGTACTTGGGTCCAAAAAAGCCTCACCAAAATTACTAATAGGCCTGCCTCTCTAATCCTTAGCTCATTAACACTAAGTACCAACATTAATGCTAATCCTACTATCAACCTTAATGAAAGTGATTAACAAAAATAAAATAAAAACCTAATCTAGAGTACTTAAGGGTTAATCAAGAGTTAATTAAGTGGGGTGTTACAGTAAATTTGCAAATCCAGATGGAAGTAGCAAAGCAGATAGGCCAACCTTCCACTGTGGACCAGCTACTCACCAACGCTGAACTACCATACAGTACTGGGATTTTGGCGGTACCTATACCTCCAAAGTTTAGAGTTCTTCAAATGGAAGCATATGATGCGTCGAAGGACCCGTTGGAACACCTGGAGACCTTCAAAGCCCATATGACTCTCCACGGCTTCCCCAGTGAGATAGCATGTAGGGTTTTCCCCCTCACTCTGAAGGGGGCATCACGAGTATGGTTTGGTTCTCTGCGACCTGGAACTGTAGATAGTTTCAACGAACTGGCACGTCGATTCTTAACATAGTTCATGGCCAGCCGAACGAGGAGAAGGCCATACCTCTTCTGGTTCAACAAAGAACGGATGACGACGGATGACCAAGACAAAAAGATGACTCCGGCCGCACTATTAGGAGGGGTCTGGCCTCGTAACCCCTTTATGACAGAGATCGCCCAAAAGGCTCCATCAACTCTAAGGGAATTCATGGACTGAGTAGACGGTTACATAAACGGAGAGGATACACTCCAAGCGTTAACTGCCCCCAGAAAGAGTGACTTGGAAAGGGCGGATAAGAAAACGGCAAACCGACATCAGGGGTCAAACCAAGGGGCCCACAAGAAAAGTATTTACGAAACCAAGGGCAAAGGAAAACCTAGCCCTCGTATACACTATAATTTAACGGTAGAAGCTGAGGAGGACCTAAGTCAACACGAAGAGCAAAGACAAATTTTGTCGCGCCCCAAATATTATTCCTTCCATAGGAGCAGTGGGCATAACACGCAAGATTGCTATATAAAGTGGAGAAGATTTGACAGCCCAGAGATTCATGCCAACCAATATAGAGACGAGAGGAATGAGCCACAACGGGACTACTGCCCCTACTCTTGGAGAAACTAGGACCGAAGCCCCGTTCGAAGAGACCAGGACCGAAGCCCCATTCGGAGGAATCGAGGTCCAATTCGTTGGAGTTACAACTCGACCCGTAAAGACTAGAATCCTGCTCAGAGGAATAATAGGAACCCCGACAGAAGAAGAACTGGGAACCTCCGTGAAGAGAACTCGCGTCAGGGAAACATGAGAAGAGAAGAACCCCCCATAGGCAAACGTAGCACCATAGCTGGAAGATACGTCGGGAGAACGACTTCCTCAGCACGAAAGGCCCATGCAAGGAGGGCCAGGTATGAAGAAGTATTCTCTGCCCAACGACCATCC
Organism: Juglans cinerea; assembly: GCA_961763995.1. Taxonomy (NCBI): domain Eukaryota; kingdom Viridiplantae; phylum Streptophyta; class Magnoliopsida; order Fagales; family Juglandaceae; genus Juglans; species Juglans cinerea. Next base: position 10,408,484 of record CAUIVZ010000012.1, on the reverse strand, counting down.
CGTAACAACAGAGATTCATCCGGAGAATATCTCGTGACGTTCTATGAAGAAGATGGAGAGGGTTTTTCGTGCCCTCGTGAAGATGCACTAGTAGTAACAGTGCAAATTGCTAACTATCGAACCAAAAGAGTATTAATCGACAATGGCAGTTCCGCTGAAATCCTCTTTTGGGAAGCATTCATTAAATGGGGATCACTCCCGATAGGTTGCGGCTAGCACCTACGCCCCTCAAAGGCTTCACAGGGGACACAGTCCAACCGATCGGGGCAATCGCTCTATCTGTATTGATAGGGACCGCTCCCAAAACAACATCTCTAATGATAGACTTCTTGGTAGTGAAGGCCCCTTCTTCGTACAATATGATACTCGGACGCCCATCCTCAAACCAAATGAAGGCTGTGACTTCCACATATCACCTGAAGGTAAAATTCCCGACCCCATCGGGAGTAGGAGAAATGCGTGGCGAACAGTAGACAGTAAGAGATTGCTACACCCGAGAGATAAAGTCAAAAGCAATAGCTATACAAACTCTTGAGCAAGGCCACGTGGAAACGGCCACACCTCCACTTTTGGCTCAGACCGAACTAGACCAAGAGGTAGGGGACGAAGAGGCATTGAGGCAGGCGGAACTCAACTGGGCAGCCATGCCTCCACCCCCGGCTGTAACTGAACACTAGACCGTGAAGTTAGGGATGAAAAGGCACTAAGGCAAGGGGAACCTAACGAGCTGCTACTTTTGACACCAATGGATCCTGAAAAACACAAGCGGACTGTGCGAATGGGATCTTAAATGTTCGTCGAGCTAAGCCAGTCTATGAAGCAACTACTTGTGGAACATCGTGATGTCTTCGCCTGGTGCCATGAAGAAATGCCGAGTATTGATGGATCGGTAATAGAACACCACCTCGGTGTAGACCCTGAGGCCAAAAGAGTCAAGCAAAAGCGTCGCAGTTTCAGTGCGGAGAAATATGCGGCCACTGCTAAAGAAGTGGAATGCCTTCTAACTGCGGGGTTCATTCGTGAAGTTCACTATCCCAACTGGCTCTCCAACGTTGTACTGGTCAAGAAAGCAAGTGGGAAATGGAGAATGTGTGTTGACTTCACCGACTTGAACAAAACCTGTCCTAAAGATAGTTTTCCCCTTCCAAGGATAGATCTGATAGTGGACTCGACGGCCAGGCACACCTTGCTCAGCTTCATGGATGCATACTCCAGCTACAATCAGATCAGAATGAGCCCCGATGATGAGGAAAAAATGGCATTTATCACCGATAGAGGATTTTATTGCTACAAAGCAATGTCGTTCGGCCTAAAAAATGCAGGGGCAACATACCAATGTCTGGTCAACCGAATGTTAAAAAACCAGATCGAAAGAAACATAGAATTCTATGTAGATGATCTTCTGGTTAAAAGCAAGAAGTCCGAGCAGCATCTCGATGACCTCCGGGAAGCTTTCGAAGTACTGAGAAAATACAAGATGAAGCTCAACCCGCAAAAATGTGCTTTTGGAGTTGAGTCAAGAAAGTTATTGGGTTTCATGGTCTCCAAGCGAGGGATTGAAGCTAATCTCGAAAACATTAAGGCGATCATGGACATACCTCCACCCCGAACTATCAACGAAGTCCAGAAACTGACAGGGAGAATAGCCGCCCTATGCCATTTCATTGCAAAGTCAACCGACCGATGCTGTCCTTTCTTCAAGGTCCTGCGAAAGGTACAAGAATGGGATGAAGATTGCGGAAGAGCCTTCAGCGAGTTGAGGGAATACTTGGCTCATCCACCTTTGCTCAGCCAAACCACTCTAGGAAAAGACCTGACTGTCTACCTGGCTGTATCGCCCAATGCGGTGTCCTCCGTGTTGACCCGAGTAGAAGGAGTTCAATGCCCAATTTATTATGTAAGCAGGGCCTTTCGAGGGGCAGAAGACAGATACCCCCGAACGGAAATGCTAGCATTCGCATTAGTGATCACTGCCAGACGGTTAAGACCCTACTTTCAAGCTCACTCAATAAAAGTCCAAACTGATATTCCCTCGAGAAAAATATTGTAGAGACCAGATGCTTATGGTCAGATGACTAACTGGGCGATCGAGCTGAGCGAGTTTGAGATCGAGTATCTTCCACGCACCACAATAAAGGGCCAGGTGTTAGCAGATTTTGTAGCCGAGTTCTCGAATTTTCCAGAGGAAATGATCCTTATGCCTCAGGGCAAGCCGTGGCAGGTCTACGTCGACGGCTCATCTTGCCGGTCCGGGGGAGGAGTAGGAGTCCATATAATAATAGACTCTGGAGAAAAACTCGATTACGCGCTCAAGCTCTGATTCAAAGTCACCAATAACGAAGCCGAGTATGAAGCACTCTTGTTAGGTCTAACGATTGCCAGATCTTTGGGTGCAACTGAAGTTGAAGTAAAAGCTAACTCTCAAGTAGTGGTGGGGCAGGTAACCGGACAATTTCTTTCGAAAGGAGAAAATCTGAAAAAATATCTCCAACAGGTAGGAGAAGAGCGGGATCTCTTCCAATACTCTACCATTCATTAGATTCCGAGAGTAGAGAACCACGAAGCAGATCGGCTAGCCAAAGCTGCCTCAGGGCAAGAAGAATTACCACTCCCAGATCACGTTGTAATTCGAACTATTGATTGGCAGCAGTAGGAATTCGGGTGTCAATTATCAAAATCCTACAACCCCCAGAATGGGCCACAAACATTTTAAAATTTCTTCAAGAGGAGATCCTCCCGGATGATCGAGAGGAAGCCCGAAAAGTCAGGAACCGAGCGGCTCGGTTCACTTTGGTGGAGGGAGTTCTATACAAAAGAGGCTATGCCGAGCCTCTATTAAGATAGATGCATCTCCTTCGAACAAGCTTAGTACGTACTAGCAAAAATACATGGAAGGGCATTGGCGGCGTGAACTACTCAGGCAGGTTACTATTGGCCTAACGCTCACAGGGATGCCGAAGAGTTCGCCCGAAAGTACCTTAAATGCAAGGAAAATGCTCCCATTCCTCATTGCCCTCCCGAAAAACTCACTTCTGTCACGGCCCCATGGCCCCCTCCCTGTAGGAAAATGAGAGGTAAAGTTTGTCGTGGTGGCAGTAGATTATTCCATGAAATGGGTGGAAGCAGAGGCTCTAGCAACGATTATGGCTCGTTCAATTACAAATTTCCACTAGAAGTATGTAGTCTGCCGCTTCGAAATCCCTCAAAACTTCATCTCGGTCAATGGGAGATAGTTTGACTATTCTCATTATCGAGAGTTGTGTTCGGAGCTCAGAATCAAGACTAAGTACTCTTCGCCGGGACATCACCAAGCCAACGTGCAAGTAGAAGCGACCAACAAAACATTACTTAACATTCTAAAGAAGAAACTGGGAGGCCAGAAGGGGAATGGGCTGAAGAACTTCCAAGTACATTGTGGGTATACCGAATGTCATTAAGAACCCCAACAGGGGAAACTCCCTTCTCCCCCATCTATGGAACAGAAGCCATGATACCAGCTAAAGTGGCAATACCCACATAACGAGTGCAACATTATGATCCGGATCGTAACGACGGACGATTGAGAGAGAACTTGGACTTTTTGGAAGAAAGGAGGGAGGAAGTTGTAAGCCGAGCAGCAACCAACAAGCGGAAAGTTGAGCAGTATTTTAACAAACGAGTCCAGCCCCGCAATTTCAAAGTTGGGGATATGGTTTTGAAACAAACAGGGGTTACTACTCAGGATGAAGGCAAACTAGGGCCCAAGTGGGAAGGACCGTATCTGGTAACAGTAACCGGAAGACTTGGTTCATATCGACTTAAGGATCACGAAGGACACGAGTTGCCGCACCCATGGAATGTCGAGCACCTATGGAAGTATTTTGTATGAAAAATCCAAGCCAGGCTCGAACAATGTAAGATTATGATTAATTGAGATTTTATGGACTAATCTCGAGTGTTGTATTATTGTGTCTCCTGTAAACAGCCTAAATCAGATAAGCCTGGTCTCAAGATCGGCCACGAAGTATAAAGCACAGGAACCGAGCCATGAGCTCTAACCTACTAACAGCTATTCTCAATGAAGTCTAAATGACTTGACGAACTTCGTGCAATATGTGAAATGTGTTGGTGAGGGAGCAGGACCCTCAGGCTCTGCCAACCTATAAGGGCCAATCCACGAAGTATAAAGCACAGGAACCGAGCCATGAGCTCTGACCTGCTAACAGCTATTCTCAATGCAGTCTAAATGACTTGCCGAACTTCGTGCAATATGTGAAATGCGTTGGTGAGGAATAGGGCCCTCGAGCTCTGCCAACCTATAAGGGCCAATCCACGAAATATAAAGCACAGGTTCCGAGCCATGAGGTCTGACCTGCTAACAACTATTCTCAACGCAGTCTAAATGACTTGCCGAGCTTCGTGCAATATGTCAAATGTGTTGGTGAGGGATCATGGCCCTCGGGCTCTTCCAACCTATAAGTGTCAATCCACGAAGTATAAAGCACAGGAACCGAGCCACGAGCTCTGACCTGCTAACAGCTATTCTCAACGCAGTCTAAATGACTTGCTGAGTTTCGTGTAAGGATGCAGAAACAAACAAACAGATACTCACAATTATTTTATGTACAAATCAAGCCTTCGCAGGATACAAGTTCAGTCGCCCAATTAAACAAAGCAAGAGTTAACGAAAAAATGGTGGCTCGGAAGAACTTCACATCGACTGACCTTTCATAGCTCAAATTGAAGAAGCTCAACAAACAAAAGCGGAATAAAAGTGAAAAGTCATGCAAACAGATATACAAAAACAACAAGTCCTCTTATTTCCCGAACAGGGTTACAAACAGAGGTATAAGAAGAATATTACATCGGCAAAAGCTACAAAAACGGTAAGAAGAATCTCGTCCATATAAGAACAAGAAGATCAACAGAGCAATATCTCCATCAAAGAAGAAGCCGACAAGTCGAATCCCACTCTGGCCAGACAAGATGGAGAGCTCGGCAGTACCGCCATGGCTAGATGGAATAGAGTGATCGGCAGAGTGACTTCCCCCTCAGAGAAGATGGACGCCCTGTCGGTCCGGGTTTGTCTGAGCAGAACTAGAATGCTTAGCGATGAAGTTTCATCTCCCCCGAAGGGACGCTTATCTTTATTTCTTAGGGGAAGGGAATCCAGCAGTACCCTACCCAGGTTCTCCGAAGGGCGAACTGGGATTCAAGGTTGGGCAGGGTGGAGGGGCATTCTAGGGAACAGAGGGTCAGTAGAGAGGAAAGAGACCCAAAGATTTTATTGCCCCCTTGTACTATCTGTTCCTGGACCCCTCAGTCGTGGCTGCCGCACCACCACCTTGATCGACCCCTTAGTTGTAGGTAGTAAGTTCTGATGTAATGCTTACGGAGGTTGGCCCCCGTAAGCAAGGGGCAAGAACAAGCGAGCTGCCATAAGCAAAAGGGCAAGGACAAGAGATATGGAAAGTTTGTTTCTTCTTCGATATTCGAACCGCCATAACCAGCGACAGCCTGAGCACCAAAGGAGAAGGCATCGCCCTTGTAAAACACGAGAGGAAAGATGAAAGCCATAGAAGATCGCTAAGTTTGGGAGGAAGAAAAGATATGCAGGGTAGGGTGAGTTTCCCAAGAAAAGGTAAGGGACCCTTTTATAGGCAAGAGCAACGCTTGATGTCCCGGGGTACCAAAACTCCTGGGACCTCCCTGGGCAACCATATGTCCCTAACGCCTGCCGAGTCATCCATGTGTCTCCCCTGGTAAAGCGTAGGCCCTTGAGATTTGAGGATACCGGAAATCTCAACCGACGCATTACATGGAGTTCATGGGACAGTTAATGAGAAGATTAATTATGGGAAATCCCAACCGGCGCATTACACGGAGTTCATGGAGCAGTTAATGAGGAGATTAATTACGGAAAATCCCAACCGGCGCATTACACGGAGTTCATGGAGCAGTTAATGAGGAGATTAATTACAAGAAATCCCAACCAACGCATTACACGGAGTTCGTGGAGCAGTCAATGAGGAGATTAATTACGGAAAATACCAACCGGGGCATTACACAGAGTTCTTGGAGCATTTATTGAGGAGATTGATTATGAGAAAAACAAACGGCGCATTATACGGAGTTCAAGGAGTAGTTAATGAAGAGATTAATTACGGGAAATCCCAACCGGTGCATTGCACGGAGTTCATAGAGCAATTAATAAGAAGGTTAAATGCAAAGCGAATAAGGAACGAATAACCGGTGGAAAAATTAATAGCAGGCACGACTGCGCCAATCGGAGTGGAAAAACATTCAAAGCGAATAAGGAACGAAGAGACGTCGGTAAAGGTAATATCATGATAAACATGAAATTAACAGTAGATCAAGACGCCCACGTGTGTAAAAGTGGTGCCGCGTTGTAAAACACTTGGCACGAAGAGGTTTTTACGTAGTGAAACACCTGAGCATGGGTCTAACAGTAAAGGACTATAGAATACAAACGGGTTAAAAAAAAAACGAGGAAAAAGTCAAAAGCTTCGAATCAGCCGAGCCAGACAAACCAAAGGTTTATTATTTTTTATAAAGTTATCAAAATTACATCAAAAGCCAGAAGCAGGTTCGAGAACAGAGAAAATGGGACACGAATTATCAGCACGCGTCCGCACAAAGGTAAAGACTTAACAAGAGTCAAGATTGGTGCGAAGAATCGCCACCCGGCGAGCACCCCTACACGGGTACCTGCTCGGTACCCAACAAAGATTGTTGCGCGGTAAACGCCTGAACATAGGCTCAGCAAGTAAAAGACTACAGGATACAGCGGGCAAAAAAGGAGGAAAATTCATAAGCTTCGAGTCAGCCAAGCCCAGACAAAGCCAGAGGTATGTTATCTTGTATGAAGTTATCAAAATTATGTCAAAAACCCAATGCAGGCTTAAAAAGAGCAAAGGTAGAGCACAAATTGTTGGCATGTCTCCATACAAATATGAAGACTCAACAAGGATTCAGATCGGTGCGAAGGACCACCACTCGGCAACTACCCTTACCAGGGTACCTGCTCAGTACCCCTCTATATGAAAGGGTCTCACTCGCCACTCTATTAGCATTGAATTTCCATCAACGATGAATGGAGTTAAACAGTTCAATAAAGAAGAAAGGCCAGCAAATACAATAAGCAGTACAAAAGCGAACGAGATATATATATATGTGTGTGATTAGATATATATATATATATATATCTATATATATATATATGATTAAAAGGCATCATTTCATTGCTATCGTCAAAATTACAAAAAAATGGGGGGGGGGGGGGACAAATACATGCGAGCGACATGATGGGAAACTAGGAATTAAGAGGGAGCATCACATAAGGCTAAGGGCATGTTATTTACTCCCCACGTTAGCATTTTCTCGTAGGCATTCATGTTCGGTGAGATCTCTCGAAGATTCATAGTACGAGGATCAGGATCGGGATTCTGAAGAAGCATTTCCTGAAGACGCTCGAGACCCTCCTTATACCCATTGATCTAGACTTTGTTGCGAAGGGCGGGAGCATTTCTGAGTTGGGACTCCAGCTGGTCTGCGTGGTCCCGAGCTGCCCCTAAAGAAGACTTCATGTGAGAAATTGAGACGTGGGCTAAAGCCTTTGTGACATCTCCTCGTTTGGCTATCCCCATGTACTTATGAAACATGCGACATAGAATCTGGGTGGCCTGTTTCTTCTCACTCGCCAGCGTTTCAATGGTCTCCTCACTCTACCTCAACGCTTCCTGAGCGAATTCCAGTTCGTGCTCCAGCTCAACCTCACGTTTCTTCTCATTCACCAATGCTTCAGCGATTTCTTCGCTCTGCCTCAGTGCTTCCCGATCAAACTCTAGCTCACGCCCCAACCTCAGAGCCTCGGAACGGGCGCCGTCTCTCTTGGCAAAAAGGGGACCAGACTGGGCTCGAAGATCCTCAACGTCTCTTTTTGCAAACTCAAAACCATCTACTGTTAAGGACATCATTGTTTGGAGTATGTTTATCTCCACGTTCTTCAGTTGGAGTTCCTTATCCTTCATCTCGAGCTCCATGGCCATTGCCTTTAGCAACTTTCCCGTCTTCTTGGCTTCTTTCCGTTGGTCACAGATCTTCTAATGGCAGAGTGTGTTGTCCCCTCTCAAGGACTCATTCTCCACCTCTAAAGCGCGAAGGTCATTATCAACTTCTCCCCTCGAAAGTTCAGCAGCTTGTTCAACGCCCTCTGAGTTCTAAAATCTTCTTCAAGTGTCTCTTGCTCTGGGGAAACCAGATCAGCTAGCTGGTCAGTGGCCTGTGAAACCAGCAGTAACAAAATTCATTAGCAAAGTATGAAAGATCGAAACAACAATATTGGAAAGGTACTCACATTGGCGAAAATCGGCCTGAACTTCTGGGCATACGCTTCAAAAGATTCTACTCAGGCATTCTTATAGCCTGGCCTGGGGCCCTGTGAATTCCCTGGCCCAGAAGAGGTAGTTGGCACGACACACACCAAGTGTAGAAGGGCTTTGACATGCATGGAAGGAAGACTGGATTCCTCCTCGCGTAGATCCGGAGCCCTGTGGGAGGACAAACTAGGAACCTGGTAATCCCTCAGCTTGGGCCGAACTCCCGCCTTGAGCAGCTCCTGAGCCAGAGGGGGGGTTGCAAGCAGACGAAGAATCATCCTCCATCTACACTACTACAACATCTTGTTGCAGAGGAGAAGACTTAGCTTGAGGGGCATGACTTTCCTAAGATAAACAAGTGGCTCGGCAAATGATGGAAGAATGATGAATGAACAGAGAAAAACCAAGGAGGAAGAACAGATACCTGAGCGACGCCAACCGAAGGGGAAGCTTCTGGGATCATTGAGGGAACTGGCTCGACAGCTTGTTCCGACGCTGGTGAGAGAACTAGAAATTCTAGAGGAATGAGTTCCGTAGCCCCCTCGGAACACGGCTTCATGGCCTCGAGCCGTTCAGCAACCTCTGCGGTGCGCGGCTCAGCAATCTCCAAAGAGGGTAACCCTTCACCCCCGGCAGGAGTAACTTCTATCTTTGAAGGCAGAACGGGAGGAGAGGAGGAGACCGTTGGAAGGGGAAACGAAGGGCCACCAGAGGAAGCTGGACCAGAGAGCTCCGGGGGTGGAATAGGGGAGTTGGTGAAACACTCCCCAAACGATGCCTCAACCTCGACAAGCATTTCTTCGAAGCGAGCTAGTTGCCTGTGCAAGGGGACTTCCTCCTCAAGGAGAGTCTCCTCGAAGGAAGGAAAAACACCCGTCGCTTGCCCGGGACCCCGAGGCACCGAGTCTTCAAAGGCTGAAGCAAAAAGAAAGGCAACGGCCGCTTCTGCTCCTTCTCCACTCGCGGGGCCTGCAAAAAAAAGGGGCTCAAAGCCATCATCCTCAGCTTAAGCGAATTTACCAAAGGGAAGGAATTTAGAAGTCTCGAAGAATTACCTTTAGGGGGTTGTTTATAGGAATGGCTCAGTGGAAACCCTCTGCAGTTCGTTGAGTATTGCCCACTGAAGGAGCTCAGCGAGAATAACTCTTAGGAGCAGTTCGGTGAGAGCCATTCCTTGGAGCGGCGTGGCCAGAACCGCCCTCTGGGGCGACTTGCTGAGAGCCCTTTTTCTTCTTCTTAAGAGGAGCATCTGGCTTAGTGGGGGGCAGTGAAGTGGCCGGGATCTCTCTGGTAGGAACCGACTGGGTGGGAATGGAAGTCCCTTCCTCTGTATGGGACTACTTGGCCCGGTTACCTTCAGGAGGAGAAGCTGCACGATGCTTCTCTTTTGGAGGAGAGAGTGAACCCGATAAGAAGTCCCGACCTAACACATGAGCACGGTGCGGGAGAACAAGGTAGCGACGAATGTAATCGTCATTCAGTAGCACGTTAGTTTCGGTTAGGTCGGGATGAACCATAACCCAAGATATGACAGAGGCAACTATGAATTCCTCTCTCCGACAGCGTAATAGTAAGGGATTTGGTGGTTGGAACCTTACCCCAAACGAATCGAACTGGAAACTCGATGTATTCGCGCTCCCCCTCTAGGCATTCCCATCCAGAGCCCCTAACGAAAAAGAATTGATGGTGCCATTCCTTTATCGAAGAATAACGCCTCTCCAAAATAGCGAAGCATCTTTAGGCATAATAGGATTGGAAGCTGTAACAGTTCCCATCAAGCCGATTGATTCAATACACACTCTGAAACTCCTGGGCAATTAGGTCGGGGTAATCCTCTGAGCCACTCAGAACGATCCGAAAGGCCACACAACTGGCCAGGACCAAGCGCCAAGCATTAGGGTTAAGTTGCGCCGAAGCAAGTTGCAGGAAGTCCAGGATGTCACGCACTGGACGGCAGAATGGCAGACGCAGGCCAATGGAAAACATGTGGGGATAAAGAGCCACCTTCGTCGACAGACCCTGCTCGTCAACCATTGTAGCACGAGGTTGAGGGAGTTCCAGAGTAGTCTCAACAGGAATGGGGAACTCTTTGCAGAATGATCGAAGTTCGTTACTAGTCATAGTTGACGTCCACCCCTTCCCAACGTAATAGTTGAAACGGGCTTCGTTCACACTTCGCTTAGTCATGGCGAGAGTAGACGAAAGAATTGGGGAAATTATTAGGTCTTCAGAAAACCAAAAGGAGAAGAGCAAGACGGAGACGAAAGGAAAGAAAGAGGAGAAGGAACGAGAAAGAAGAAATAAACAGAGACGGCAAGATGGAACGGTTGCATATCCGAAACGGTGGCACAGGATTCGAAGAGATGCCTCGGCTGCAGGAAAACAGCGTGACGTTTACCTACCGCTTGCGTACACAGAACGAACCAATTCCAAGCAACGTTGGCACATCAGAAAGCAGCTTTAATTAATGAGGCCGGCATTAATTATTACAGAGAGATCGGTTCGCGACAACAGTGAACAGGCAAGTGCCCATTCGTCTTCTATGTTTCCAGACCGGAGTTTAAAGAAAAGAATTTCTTAGAATTTCCAGCCCATGAGTGTGCTGAAAATTCACGGGGGACTGTAAAGGGAGAAAATCCCTTATACTGGGCCAAAGGATGGGCCCAGATCACAACTCAGATATGTGACTTGGGTCGGTCTGGGCTAGAGGCAAGGCCCAGCCATATCACATGGACTGAGTCAAACAAACAACCTGGATCAGGGTTCGGGCAGGAGAGAGACCCGGGTTAGGCCAAGCTGATGGGACTGAGGACGAAGGCAAGGCTTGAGAGGAAAGGGACATGGCATACGTCACCAGATGGAAGGGACCTGGGATAGAAAGCATGCCACATTTAATGCGGCTTAGGGCAGAAACCATGTCGCATTCAATGCGGCCCAGGGCAGAAACCATGTCGCATTCAATGCGGCCCAGGGCAGAAACCATGCCGCATTCAATGCAGCCCAGAGCCGAAGGAGTGCCGCATTCAATGCGACCCAAAGCCCGAGCAACACGCAGCAAGACTGAGCCCTTCACTGCTCGATAAGGAGACGGCAAAAGGAGCAGTGATGAATCAACAACACAAGCGTATTATCCCCTGCTATGCAGCACCCCACTATGGTGGGGACCTGGTTGGTAACTATAAATAGGACACTACCAGCAGCGAACAAGGTAATCAGTCAATCTATCACTATCACCTTACGCTATCATCTTCATTACTGTTTTATCATCTTTTTCACCATACTGACTTAAGCATCGGAGGTTTGACGGAGCCCGAGGTCCCCCTCTCGTAGTAGTTACTATGCAGGTGATCACTCATATACCGGGGGTGTGAAGTTGCCCAGGCCCTCGAAACACGACATCAACATTAATCATTTTCATGAATATAATGAGCCATATAATAAGAGTAATACCAACACTTGTTCATTTTACTTTCATCTTACTATATAAAATTTGGTATAATAGTTAATGGGAAATGTCACATCATCATAATGAGATAAAAGTGGAATAGTAGTATAGTGTATATAATTTTTTTTATAATAAATAATAAACTTGTAAATAGCTCAATCTTGACCCTTCTAACACTTACAAAATGGTGTTGAAAATTCTGATTTAGACACATTGTCAAGCAACTAAAAGGGGTAGCGGCAACTGTGGACAATGAAATTGAAATAAAACACGTTAGACAGAGAGAGAAATAGATAGAAGGAAAGGCCGAGGGGCTTACCATGTGGTGGAGCACGATAGTGGAGTGCAACCTGTGCGTGTGTAATGAACAGCAATGATATAGGGATGTGAGAAATGAGAGAGAGCGACAGGTGGCGACGAGAATGACAATAGAGGGGGCCACAATAGGAGGTGTCAATTCGCGTATTAAATCACCGACATTCAACTGTTTAGATCAATCCAAACATAACATGTTAAGCTAAATGGATTAGATTTACAAATTCTAATACAATCATTTAAATAATAGGTAACACCACACAATCCGTTTTAACTCATTTAATAATTAATTAAAAATAAATCAATACGACACGATCTATTTCAACTTCTTTTTTTATAAATGAGTTAAGCTGACCTGTATAACCCATTTGACCTGATTAATATAATCTCACATCAAAGTTAAATTCTATATAATTTATTAGTAGCTATAATATCTTAAAAAAATAAGACTACCTATTAAAAAAAAATATCAATATTTTTTACATTTGAATTTATAATAAAACCAATATTACAAATGTAACAATAACAAATATGAGCATAGTTTCAAAATTACAATCACAATAATATAAATACAAGCATATTAATAATTATCAATATTACAATCCAATAATAATAATATTGTAATTTTAAAATAAAAATTAAATGAGTTATTGCGGGTTGACCTATTTATTAATCAAGTATTAATGAATTAATCCTTTTTAATCCGAATTCATTTATTTAAAATTTAAACCTACTAATTTTACATTGTATTTGTATTGAATACGAATTGCGTCGTATGTTATCTCCTCTAGGATGCACGTCGACGATGTTTTGCAAAGGAGAAAGTTTGATGGGGTTGTTTGAGGGACTTGGGCCAGATTGTTACAGAAAAAGTCAAAATAGATTACTCCTACTGGGGAAGGGCTCCAGCCCAAAAAAAAAAAAAAAAAAAAAAAAAGATAAGAGAGGCAACCAGACAAAAGTTAAATGTATTTTTTTTTTGGAAAATAAACCTCAGGAACTTTCCATTAAGATTCACGTATTACAATTTGTATAACTATTCAGACATCCCACAATAAAATCTGAGACCTCCTCCATCCATACTTGTTCTTCTCCCATAGCTAAGCTTCTTTTGCTAAAGTATGAGCTATTATTCTTTTTTCTAAGAGCAAATTGTAAATGCCAATCTGTCCTATTTTTGAAGTAAAATCTAACATCCTCAATGATAGAACTGAATTCAGATAAGACTTCATCCTTACTATTTACAACATTAATTACTACTTTTGCATCACTCTCGAAAATGGCATTTTGAATGTTAATATCATAGCACAACTCTACTACTTTCTTCAAAACAAAGCTTTCTGCAACTGCTCCATTCACCACATTAGTCTTATGATCACACACAGTAACCAAAGCCTCACCTTCTTCATCTCTTATCATGATCTCAATCCTCATTCTCTTCCTTTTTACATCCAAAGAGGCATCTTAGTTAACCTCAACAAAGCCCCTTTCTAGTTTCTCCCACTACACCCTTTCATTCAAATTGTTCTCCTCAATACCATTTTGCCTGCCTTGAAGAGCTTGAACCTGAGTCTCTTGATACTCTTGTAGAGCTGCCTTTGTAGCAATGAAAGAATTCATGGGGCAAACCATTCTTTTTTCAAAAACTCATTCGTTTCTCCTAAGCCAAACCTTCCTTAACAACATTGTCATCTCTTCCAACTAGCTCTTGGTAAGTCTGGTCATAAGTTGCTCCCACAGTTTTAGGAAGTCCATCTCTGATCTAGCCCATTTCTTGACACAACTTGCATCATTACCCCATATGTCATTTGTTGCAGGACACTCCCACAACACATGCATAAGGGATTCTTCTTCTGCATCACACATAGGGCATCTTTTCTCCTCTGTCACCTTCCTCTTGTACAGGTTCTCTTTTGTTGGTAGCAGATTATTGGCAGCTTTCCAGAGGAATAACTTTGTCACACTTGGCACCTCAAGGTCCCAAATGCTTCTCCATCTATCTAGGACTATTCAACCGACCCGACCCGGACACGCAAACTTCCGAAAAGGGACTTCCGAACTAGCTAGATTAACCGAACCAAAAAATTTCTAGAAATTAACCGATTAATCGATTTTTTTTTTAATTTTCATTTTATTTATTTATTTATTTATTTTAATGTTGATATTGACATTGTTGAAGTGCCCACATATTGGTAAAAATGCTAACATCGAAGTGAGTTCAATCATCGATATTAATATTATGGTTTAAGATCGTGGTGCATGTAGGTGTCAAGCAGCACGAGTTCTTTCGTCTTCATCAATGAATTGCCATGGGCCCATGATATTAAGGAGGAAATTATGGCAGTTGATGTTAAGTTTTAATTACTCTTGCTTTGTTTTCTTTCTTTCATGAATGGCAACAAGTGTATACTTATAATTAAGCTGTCTAAGTGGTATGATATTGCCTTTTTTTTTTTTTTTTTGGAATAAATTAACTTCAACATGCATTACTTGAACAATGGCGCTTATAACAAAAGAAAGATTATATAGATTTAAAAAAAGACAAGAAAATTGACATTTTGATGTTCAAAACGAATAAGCATCTTGATATTTATTTCTTCACTCTCAAAGTTTCCTTCTTTTTCCCTTCCCAAATTGATCCATTCCATCTTTCATCGAGGTTAAATACACTCTTTTATTCTGTAAAAATTTGTCAAAAACAACCCCATAACTTGAGCCTTCACGTGTTACCCCTGGGAAGAAGAAAGTGCCAATGGAAACAAACCGCAATCAATAACTTGCTAATCATGATGCAAAACAAACTACATATACAAAACTATTCATCCCTGGAAATTGACAGCAACTATTCATCTTGAGTATCATTTCCAAACTATGTACCTGGTCCTACATGGGCATAATCCCAGTTTACAAGACCGAAAACAACAAAAATTCCCATGTTACATATGTGGGCAAGTCAGAATAGCATATAAATGAGTCAATGACCATCAGTTGGGTAAGGGTTTGAAAGGAGACTTCACAATAGCTTGTTTCCTAGTCTAGTGACAAACCTCATTCATTGCAACTCATTGAAGAACTTGGACTACTCACCTGCAAAGACAATTCAAGCATACAAATGGTATAAGATTCTCCTCTTATCAAGCATATTTGCCAGCATATATGGAAAACAATCAAATAAGGAATCTCAATAATCACCGTGAGTTCAAGTAAGGAAAATTCAAGTAATCTTCAATCGGCCTCATTCAAGATATTCATCAAAGTCATCTCTACATGGAAAAAAAAATTATGTTATAAATATAATTAATTGAAATGACTATATGAAAATATTTTTCAAATATGAATCTTACCAGTTTCTAACTTGTAGATTTCCGCATCTTCTATTACATCTTGGGAGTCATAATTAAAGGAGAGAGCCATCAACCAATTTTGTGTGCAGATAAGAGCTTCAACTGTTGTAGGGGCCAATGAGCTACGGAATGAATCTAAGACACAACCTCCAACAATAAATGCCGACCTGGAAGTAACAATAGATATGAGAATAGCTAACACATCTCGAGCTATATTGGCAAGGATCAGAAAATTGATTGAATTCATTTTCCACCATATTAAAATATCAAAGTTGGGCACCAATCCTTCAAGGCTCCCCATAAAATATCTATCCAACCCTGATTTGGACTCTACGACACCCTTTGATGCTTGATACTGCTGATACCTACTATAAATATCCTCCGCATCATAAGACGTTGTGATGCTTTGACTCTCACCAACACTTGAACCTACATTGGATTTTGAATATTGTTTATACATCCGCTCAATCATCCTCCTTAACCTTGTAACAAGTTCGGACGCTCACTCATCGCCAAGAAAATCTGTAAACCAAAACTCCAAAACTTCCAACTTGGAGCGTGGATCAAACACAGCCACACTAAATAAGATTTTGTTTACTTTCTCAAAGTCCCCCCAATACTTGTCATATTTCAACAACATCCTCTTCAACATAGTTTTCAACACATCATCATCACCCATAGAAAATTTGATCAAATGGTTATAGATTGAAACTATTTCTCTGATGAACAAATGTGAAGTTGCATAAGTTGAGGCTGAAATCTGCAAGGTGATATCGTAAAAAATGTTCAAAAATTGTACAAAAATCTTGACAATTTTCCAATCATCCAAAGTTGGTGCTCCTTCTCACCTCACGTAAATGCGGACCAAACTGATTGTCTTCGTCTTGCATCACCTCAAAAGCTGCATAATAATTTAGAGCCGCATTCAACATCAGATATGTTGAGTTCCACTTGGTTGGAAAATCAAGAGAAAGAAGTGCACCACCCAAGATATTTTGTCTCTTCACGCATGACTTGAAATTTTCAAGTCTTGCAGGGAAGAATTCACATATTTCACTGCATTTTGAATCTTCACAATTGATCTATCGATTTCTTTCAAGCCATCATGGACAATAAGATTCAAAATATATGCACAACATCTTATGTGCATAAGGTCATTGTCTAGTTCCAAACAATCTCTAAGTTTGGTAATCTTCCTCAAATAATCAATAGTTGTAGTATTAGAGGATGCATTGTCTACTGTGATTGTAAATATTTTTTTTATGCCCCATCTAAGTATAGATGACTCGATCTCTCTTCCTATTGTTGTCCCTTTATGATTAGGAACTTTCATAAAGCCTATAATTCTTTTATGCAAAACCCAATCATCATCAATAAAATGGGATGTTATGCACATATAGTTAAGATTTGCACTAATGTCCACATGCCATTAGTGATGCAAATCTTATAATTGGATGCCATGAATATATCCTTTAACTTGCCTTTTTCTGACAAGTACATTTTTATACAATCTTGCGTAATAGTAATGCGAGAGGGGATTGGAAATCTAGACTCAACTTGTAACACCCCCGTCCCGGATGGGTCGGAGAGTTATCTCTTAACACTTAAAATCATATCTCATTGTACAAATGTAAACTCCAATTCCTCATTTACTCATAGACTCCATTGCTTTAAACCATCTACTCCAAAATAAATAACTAAGATTACGACGAAATCTCAAAATAAAAGCCAACTTCCCAAAGTACTAAGTCAACAGAGAAAAACGAAACTATTCAATAAAATTCTCCAATAACAAGTACCCTCTTTGTATTTAATAGACTATGCTCACAAAGCCTTACCCATGCTTCTTATTCTTGAACCTCCGCTGAAGTATCCAAAATATCTGAAAAATGTTGTGGAGATAAGGGGTGAGTTATCAACAACTTAGTAAGTAGAGGACATATGCTAGCATGCAAACATGAGCACCTACAAAGTACTGTATGCATAACAAAATATTTTCTGGAGTTATCATGTAGAACAAAACATGTTTTCAAACGTAACAGAGCGATGATTTTAAGACACATAAAACCCAGAGTACTTTGGCATAACATAACCTGAGCATCATCATCACATCAAAACAGAGCATCTCACATAGCAGAGACCATGTTTCACCCCCGTGGTAGGGTTGTACTATCCTCGGTGGCCAAACCGGGCAAAGACAGAGGTAAAATATTTCTCTTATTACTCTCGGAGTCCCAACTGTGCACACAGGAAATACCACATAAAAACCACTTTGTTTCCAAAGTGGGTGCACTCAGAGACAGATAAATTGGTACCAACCCAAACAGAGTAGAGTAGAGCATAACAAAGCAGAGCAAAGCAGAGGCAGAGGCAGAGTCAGATACAAAATCAATGCACCATGCCAAAGGTTTCAGATGCCATATCAAAACAAAATAGAGTGTCGAAACATATTCAGATCATTCTCACATACTAAAAACACAAGTCAGAGCATATTTCTAATCAATGCACAAATTTTTAGATTTTCAATATCACCCTTTTTCACATTTCAGAGACAGGATAACAAAATAAAGCTCATGTCTACACAATGCATGTCAGAAAATATTTTTCCTTTTTCATACATTTTCATGAGTAATGCAAATAAGTGACCGAGGTTGGTTTTTCCCAGGTTCTCATTTCATCACAAAATATGCAAAGTTTTCAGAAAGTCAACCTCAGTCTCAATAATTCATGTAAAACCTAGCATAGGAATCCCGCTTACCTGAACTTCTTAGCTTTTCAGAATTTCTCCACGATAGTACTAAATGAAAGTCAATTGTCACCTATAAAATAGACACGTACTCCCATAAATTTTCAATCGAACGCTTATATCAATGCTTAAACCTGAAACACTAAGTAATCTATTCTTCCTTAAAAAAAATCTACAATTCTCGTAACTCCAAAATATCGTCACTTTCCAAATTCATCGATGTCCACTAAATATTCACTGAACCTAATTCTCACTTACTCACAAGTTTATTTAACAAAAACCAAAATCCAGCCCATTTTAAAAATGGAAAGTCGTTGAAATAAAAAAATATTACCTGAATCAATAATTTAGAACCCGAACTCAAAATAATTTAGAAACAAGCCCGACCCAAAACATTTAACTTCTAAATAACTTACCACAACAAAAAGAGAACCGGTAGAACACAAGTCCATGTGGCCCAAAGGATAAGTTGTAATATATTAAAACTAAGCCTCCCTACCTCCTATGTAAAGGGCTTACATGAAAAACATAAACCAAAGCTTATTGCATGGAGATACTCGCTAGACCCAGGGTAGTCGTGCGACGGAGACTCACCTGAGAGCCGTTGCGAGGTGGTGGAGACACGGGCTGAGCTTGCGGCTTAGAGTGGCGTGAGGTGGCCGACGAAACTCTTTGTGCAGGTGGCGTCGAAGTGGAGGGGGCTCGTGCCGTGGGGTGGCTGGGTTAACTCACGGTGGGGAAATAATTTTCTTGTTTTAGTGTGGCAGACCAGGGCAGCACTTGCAGTGGTTTTATTTTTGGTGGCTAGGCAATGATGGTCAGAGGGTGGAGCTGCGACGTGGGTGGCTAGTGACGCCGCTAGACTTCCATCGTGCAGCGGCTGAGAGCAAACAAAAGTGCTCTGTTTTCTTACTTTAAACAGGGGTCTTCGGTGGTTATTAACTTTCCATGCAATCTGTGTGCTCGGTGTTTCACGTGGTGAAAATGTGGTGGTGATAGCTTACGGTGGAGGGAGTCAAGGTGGATGAGCTTACAGTGGCTTGGGTAGTTCTATAACTACTGTTGCTCGGTGATGCAGAAACAGAGGTGGTACCAAATGGCTAAGCAGTTTGGGGCCGTGACTAACTAGGTGGTGGGTTTGCATTGCTTACGGTGGGGGAGAGTGAGGGGTGGGTACTCTGTTTCGGGAAACAAAAACAAAGGATTCACACGGCCTGAGTTGGGTGGTTTGGGACGCGGTGGTTGGGCTTTTTTTTTTATGGTATTTCTGACGTGAGGCAGCGCCTTGCTAAGTGGTTGAGCAGAGGAGGAAAGTTGTTGACTAGTTCGCGGAGGAGGGATAGACGTGCGACAGCGCTGATTCCTTCTTGGCGTGATCTTGACTAGTTTAGCAAAGGCTGACGAGTGTGTGGGACAGGTTCCCGTTGAGGACACAGAGGTGCTAGGTCAAGGGGGCTGACCCATGGTGGTTGGATGGTGGAGTTTCCAGGTGCCTAGCGACTTGGTGCAGAGAAGATAGATAAATAGAGAGAGAGTTTGCGAGGATGGAAAAAAAAAATAGAAATGCACTGTAAGTAGAAGACAATAAAAATAGGAGGGAGAGACTCGAGTGATGGACGAAAACGAAATAAAGGAGAGAACTCAAAAAGGGGAAGGAAGTTCAAACTTCAAACTGCCTAGACGTGGAGATAATGGGAGATTGGGTGGAGGAATCTTCGGAAGTGCAGAAACTAAAATTGAAAAACGGTTGAGAAGATAAAATGCAAGTAGCAAGATAAAGCTCACTGCAAACGACGTCGTGGGGTTGGGGAGGATACTTAGCTGCGCGAAAACAAGAGAAAGAAAAAAAACAAGAGAATCCAATGGACCGGCCTTGAGTTTAATGGCCCGGGTGCTACACAACTGTAGTCATAAAGTCTTTAAATCCCTGTTTTTCTACAAATCTAAATGGTAGCTCATCCATAATGATCATCTTAGCTACCGCCAACCTTATTTTTAGCTCATTATACTTGGCAAGTCCAAAACTAGGACTACTAGTTGTACCATCCACCTCATCCCTCCTAGGTCAGGTCGTTTTTGATTGGGGGTTATCCCTTCCAATCCTAGTCTCAATAAAGGCCTTACATGTGTCAATATAGTATCTCAAGGATGAAGTACCTTGTTTTTTAGAAAGACATAATAAAGCCTCACCACAGTAATTGCATGCAGCTCAGTGGTCATTGGGATCCTCGTTCTCAATCCTAGAAAAATGAAGTCATACATCCGATCTACCCCGAGATCTTTTGATAGGAGGGTAAACATGAGAATGAGTAGTTGTAGGGAGAGAGCTATCCAAATGAATTACATCATGGATTGATTCAAACCCTGACGAAGGCACAGTAGCACTAGGCTCCATAACTGCAATTTGAGATAAAGAAAGCATCATCAATATATATATATATATATATATCAATATATATCACATATATATATATATATATATATATATATATATGATTAGGTATCATGATTTCCAAGAAGAAAGAACTTCTTGGACATGACAAAAAATGGCATTTGATCAGTTCTCATTTTTAGCAGACTAAGAGCTAGGCATAAAAGATGCTTGAAAATCAAGAGCTAGAGGATATGCAGAAGGCATCTGAATTCCATACTTAATTAAAAAGAAACTGAAGTAACTATCCCGTGCAAAAAGCTTTTGAAAAAAAAAGGGAAAAGAATCAAAACTAGAGAAATTTTCATCCATTTGAGCAACAGAAAACTAGATCAAGAGGTAAAAGCCAAACAAACATTAAGCCACATGTAATTCACACCCATGACAAACTAATTTCTCCCGTCCATGCATCCCTACAAGTACCAGTTCAAACTAAAACCAGATGCAACAAAGTCAATCCCATTGTGATTAAATTCAGAACGCCATCTGTCCTCAGCCCATTTATTTAGCTTTTACATCCTGGTTCCACGCACTCATACAGAGCCAAGACTCATCTGCCCACTTCCTTGATTCTAGTGGTTTAGATTAATATGATATGAGACAACCCAACTTATATGAAACAAGACTCTCACACTTCTGGAAAATGTTTCAACATTTTGAGAACTACAGAGCCACATGTGTAGTTTCGAGAAAAAAAAATTCTCAGTTGTTTCAAACTTTCTATTTTTGAAATGAGAAATATAGGAGTACCATTTGCCACCCAACTCCCTAGAAACAAGAAGCAAAAAGGGATGTCCACATTCTCTGAAAGAAATGGGGTTAGCCTATGAAGGATGAAAGTCAGAAGATAACACATCATTGTCACTCAGTTGCAGAAATGATGATGATAAGCTAATCAACACAAAGGGGATTTCCAATACACCAGAGAAAGAGCCAATGTCAACATCCCCCGGTGAAATGTGCTAAGACTATACCTAAAAATAGTGTCATTTTAGGTCTCATTACCACTATAACATGGTGGTTTTGGAGTATGGATGCAGCAACAGAAAGGATAGAAATTATCTGTTTTAAGGGATAGAGAGCAGAGAATCACAAAGAAAACGGAAAACCCATAATACCCAAAAGTCCAACAACCAAGATCAACCCAAACTCAAGAACCCTAACGGTTAAATCATCCATACCTTCTGTCCAAGAGAGAGATTGTGAGACCGAGAGTGAGAGGGCAGAGTGCGAGAAGGCTGAGTTCTGAGAGGAGAGTGTCTAAGAGACAAAGAGTGAGAAAGAAATGCTAAAATGCTGAAGTGCCTAAGTGGATGTCCAAGAGAGAGATTGAGAGACCGAGAGTGAGACTGAGGGCAGAGTGCGAGAGAGTACCAGCTGAGTTCTGAACTTCTGAGAGGAGAGTGTCTGAGAGACTGTGAGTGAGAAAGAAATGTTGAGAGCCTGAGATTGTTGAAATGCCGGAGTCTGGAAGAAATAAATTGAAAAAAGAAATCTAAAACGGCATCATTTGGTCAACAAATATGGTTATCGGGCATTAACCGATTTAGCTGACTGATTTCAGAAGCCAAACGGAATTCTTCCATTCCACACCCGTTTCGTTTCAGGTCGGGTAATTCAAACACTTCAGGTCAGGTCAGTTAAGCTGTTCAAATTTACACCCCTGCATCTATTGTCTACTTTCCTCTCTGATGAGCTCTCACATTTACTTCTCTCTCTTATTTCCAAGTGCAGAAAATAAGCACTTCTAAAAATAAAAAGATCCTTCTGAGATGGGCCCCAAATCATCTTGTCATTTGCTCTACCTCTGCTAAAAGGCAAACTGAGAATCTGTTCAGCTTCTTCATCTGAAAAAATAGCTCTGATCTTTGTTTCATCCCACTCTCCCTTCTGTTTATCAATTAATTCTTCAACTTTAAAGTCTTCTTGTAGCAAGGATACTGGAGACTGTACAACAAAAGAGATGGGACTAGGTAACCATTTTGAGCCCCATATATTAATCTTTTTCATCCCCCACTTTCTACCTTATTCCTTCTTTTAAGAGATCCCTAGTAGACCGTATGCTTCTCCAAACAAGCGAAGGTTGAGTGCCCAGCTTTGCCTCCATAAAGCTTCCATGTCTAAAGTATTTTTCTCTAAACATCACTACTGCCAAGGAAAAATGATATTTTAGTATTCTCCACCCTTGTTTTGCAAGAAGTGCAGTATTAAAACTCTCCAAATCCTTGAATCTCATTCCCCTTCTCTACCTTTCTGCACACTCATCCCAACCCATCAGAATTTAGAAAGCAGAACATTAATGGGCACAATTTGTTTGGGAGTTTAAAAACACCCATGGTGTAAGTTGGAATGGATTGCAAGACAGCCTTAATTAACACTTCTTTCCTAGCTTAGGACAAAAAGTTATTTTTCCAACTAACCATTTTCTGCCAAATCTTCTCTCTAAGGTTTCTAAATGTATTAAACTTTGATCTCCCTACCATAGCAGGGAGACCAAGGCATTTTTCATAAGTACCACAAACAAATGAGTTCCCAACTTTCCTTTTGGCCTGTTTATCATAAAAATGAGTATTGTTGCTGAAAAATACATATGTTTTATCCTTATTATGAAACTACCCAGAGGCCTTTTCATAAAGATGAAGTACTTCTTGAATCCTCTCCCACTCCTCAATTTTAGCTCTGCCAAATAAGATACAATCATCTGCAAAAGGCAGATGATTGATGTTAGTTCCTCATCAAGCCACTTGCACCCCTCTTGTGAACTTTATCTTCTCATAATAGTCTAGCAGACTACTCAGTCCCTCAACACAAACAATGAATAGATAGGGTGACAAGGCGTCACCTTGTCTGACCCATTGTCTCAATCCTCTTGAAGGCCATAACTTATGCCGAGGTACCCCGTTAATTAACACAGAATAGGAGACATATTTTACACATTTTATCACTAAATCTACCCACTGTGTACAAAACCCAAGTTTAGTCAAAACAGCCTCCAAAAAATCCCACTCCACACGATCATAGGTCTTAGACATGTCTAACTTCATGGTCATGCTTCCCACTTTCCCTTTCTTTCTATTCTTCATTGAGTGTAATAACTCACAAGCCACCGTGATATTATCATTTATCAACCTTCTAGGTAAAAAAGCACTTTGAGTAGGGGAAATTATCTCAGATAAGACATGTTTAAATCTGTTTGTGATTGCTTTGGAAACAATTTTGTACTTGACATTACACAAACTTATGGGCCTATATTTAGTTACTTTTTTGGGGGACAGTATTTTTGGGATCAAGGCTAAATAAGTATAATTGAGACGAGTTAAATATATTGTTATTTTCGTGTACATACTTTCCTTCTTGTCCTTAAAATAATTGGCCAAAGTTAAAGCAAATCTCTTTGGCATAATTCTTTAGAGTTCATGTTTTTTTCAAGGCTCAATTTTAATTAAATAATAACAAAATTACAAACAAAATGATTTGCAATCAAATATATTTTGGGTTAAAAAGATGTTTTTCAATTCTCAATATTTTCTCTAGGTCCAATATCAAAGATGTGAGATTTTTGCTTTCCAGTCCAAAAAATTATATCTATCTATGTAAGGATTGAAGTTCAAGAAATGATTTATATAGCCTTAAAGTATGCAAGCCTTCTGCAGTCTATTTGAAAATAGTAGAAAAAAATTAGAACCCATGTGAAAAAATCAACTTTTTCACGATGGGTTCCATCTTTTTTTCAAAGAAGTACATAGGACATACATATTTTAAAATTATATCTAACATTATTCTAGAAATTCTTATTTCATAATTAAGATATTGAGTAAAAAAGATATTAGTTATATTTTCGATTCAATAAAAGAAAAATCTTTTGTGCCCAACTGTCACTCCTTATATAATGCCGTGGTTATGTTGTATTTGCAAATACTTGTGTGTATTTCTTTTTATTAATATCCGATTGCCAAAGTTAAGAAATAGTTTTATTTATTTTGAATTTTATTATATTTAATTACACAAACTAACTTTTTCCATCAAAATTTAATTATCGAAATTTTGATCCACCATTTATTAATTTTTTTCTCAATTTTAATGTAAGCTCATATTATAAACTTGCACAATATTATATTATATGTTAAATCTATTTTACATTAAGAGTTTTATAATCTGACGATCAAATACGTGAATTTATAAAATTATTTTTATAAAAAAATATTTATAAAACAAATATTGTTTAAGAAATCGAGACAATCTCGTAAAAGAAATTTTCTAACATCACCTTTTACCTCACTTTGAATTGCCCGTCCCGCCATGCGAATGGAGTGAACGGTACAGGCAGGGCCTGCTACCCACCCCTGGCCTCATTGTCAATTTTCTAATTATCATGAACTTTTAGATTTTTTTTTCAAAAATAAAAATATCATATCTTAGATAATGGTGATTAATAGCCTTAACTTAAAATATTCCAGACATGTTGATGGTTATGATTCTACGCTTAGCTCCCAAAATTTTCCGTCTTCGTCCTTCTCCTCCTTGGCCTCTACGGTTTGGCTACGGCTAGGAGGGACCTAACTGAAGACCATCTCCGATTGCCCTTAGAAGCCTGTAGATTCTTCGGCATAGTGGGTGGTGTTGTTGATGATGATGACAACGACATATCGGGGACGAGATGAGCGATACTGATTGCCAGCTATAAGGATCCTTTTAAATCCTCACTGCCAATCACTCAGAATCACACAAGGAAGAGCAATAGATGAACACAAAAGAACTCAGATAGAATGATCAAGATTCCATGGTGAATCTTGCAGAGAATCTTCGAGGGATTCTCAACCTCCAGAAAATTATCTCACTTAATTCTTCAATGCCAATTACATGAACCCTCTAGCTTTTATAGAAGCAATCGTGAAGCAGAAAACAATGTAATGTTCTAATACCCAAAACGCAAACTACAAAAAGCTAAACGCAAAGTAAGAATGCAAGAAAGATGAAACGCGCCGTTTTACTTATTCCTTTCAACAGACCAAAACACATCGTTTCACTAAAGAACTTCATTTCGTTATTTCTATTACTCTCAATCTGTTAATTCTGTTATTCCCCTTCTACACAGACTGTACTTCCATTCTCCCCTTTCCCTCTTCAAGGCCTCGCCCACTGCACCCGTGACAATCCCTACCTCTTCAAGGCCTTGCCCACAAGGCACCCATGACACATTACAAAATTGTACCCACCAAATGGGGATATGAAGCTTTAAGGTCCCAGAGCAATTCCCATGAACTATCCTCAATGGCAGTCCCTACCCATTTGACAAGCACTTCAGTAGAGGCATGGTTCCCGACTTTCCTCACCCTTCTCTCCAAGATTGCTTCTGGTTCAGGTTGTACACTACCTTCTTTGTCAACAGGAGGCAAAGTAGACAATGGAAAAATCTGATCACCGAGTTTCTTCTTTAAATAGGAGACATGGAAGACAGGATGAATTTTTTAGGAGGAGGGCAGATTCAACTTATAAGCTACCAACCCAATCCTCTCAAGAATCTGAAAGGGGCCATAACACCTCAGGGCCAACTTCATGTTGTGTCTCTTGGCTACAGACTTTTGTCTATAAGGCTGCAACTTGAGAAAGACCCAATCACCTGCTGCAAACACCCTCTCAAATCGTTTCTTATCAGCAAACAACTTTATTCTTTCTTGAGCCTTCTTCAAATTCTGCTTTAACAACGACAATATCTCATCCCTCGACTTCAAGTGCTGACTTGGGAGCAGGGAACCCATATAAAGCCTGGAATGGTGAAAAACCAATAGAGGAATGTACAGTGGTGTTATAACACCATTCTGCCATTGGCAGCCACGTGCACCAACTCTTAGGCTTAGATCCCACATAGGATCTCAAGTAACCCTCCACGCACTTATTTAATGCCTCAGCTTGACCGTCAAATTGAGGATGGTAAGCTGAGCTATAGGCCAAAGTAGTCCCTTGCATCTTGAACAACTCTTTCCAAAATAAACTGGTAAAAACCACATCTCTGTTAGACACAATTGTTTTAGGTAACCCATGGAGTCTGAATACACCATTAAAGAAAACCTCAGCCACCTTACTAGCTGTATAAGGGTGAGTCATTGGGAAGAAATGGCCAAATTTAGTTAATTTGTCCACGACAGTTAGAATTACTGACATACCACCTGAGCTTTGAAGGCCCTCAATAAAATCCATGACAATGTCAAGCCAAGGACTTTGAGGAATAGGTAGGGGTTGGAGTAATCCTGCTGGCAGCATAGTCTCATGCTTATTCATCTGGCAGATTTAGCACTCCCTCACTAACTTCTTTATGTCCTTCCTCATTCCTTGCCAGTAAAAATCCAATCTAGCCTTCTGTAGAGTTTTGTGATACCCAAGATGGCCTGCTTTAGGATTATGATGAATATGTTGTAACACCTTTTGATGAAATGGTGAAGAAGGAACTAACAACAATTTCCCTTTTCTGAAAATGAGTCCTTGCTGAAGAGAAAATTCCTTAGAGACTTGCTGCCCTTGCTGTAAATCAACCAAAAGATTAGCAATATCAACAGAGAATGCATAACTTTGCTTAAGCTCTTCTAACCACACAGGAGTGGGAAATGAAATAAGAGCCAATGTGGCTGACTCTTCCTCCTCTTTTTTGGAAAGTGCATCAGCAACTTTGTTGTCTCTACCTCTCTTGTACTCAACAGTAAAATCATACCCCATGAGCTTTGAGATCCACTTGTATTGCGCCTCAGTAGCCACCTTTTGCTCTAATAAATGTTTCAGTGCTTGTTGGTCAATTTTGATCTTGAATGTCTGACCCAACAGATATGGCCTCCACTTGCCCACTGCACACACCAGTGCTAAAAACTCTTTTCCCTACGTTGACAAGGACAATGCCTTGCCCTTCAAAGCCTTGCTAAAAAAGACAATTGGCTGGCTATCCTGCATTAACACAGCTCCTAGCCCCACCCCCGAGGCATCACACTCAATTGTAAATGCTTTAGAAAATTCTGGCAACTTCAAGCCAGGAAGCTTTGCAACAGCAGCCTTCAAATGATTAAAGGCTTCTTCAGCTTCTATAGACCAAACAAAGGAATTCTTTTTCAATAACAAGGTTAATGGGGCAGCAATCGATCCATAACCTTTGATGAACTTTCTGTAGTAACCCCTAATTCCTAAAAGCCCTCTGAGTGCCTTCACTATTTTTTGTATGGGCCAATCAAGCATGGAAGAAATTTTAGTTGGATCTGCCATTTCCCCCTTCCCAGAAATAATATGACCTAAATAATCAACTTTAGTAACTCCAAACTTGCATTTTGATCTTTTTGCAAACAAAAACTGCTGCTGTAAAACAGATAATACTGTTTTCAAGTGTGCAAGGTGTTCCACCATGTTGTGGCTATAAATCAAGATATCATTGAAAAAAACTAACACAAATTTTCGAAGATAAGGCTTGAATACATGGTTCATCAAACCCTGAAAGGTGGCAGGTGCATTGGTAAGCCCAAATGGCATTACCAAGAACTCATAGTGGCCCTCATGAGTTCTAAATGCAGTTTTTGGTATGTCATCTTCTTTTACTCTTATTTGATGATAGCCTGATATGAGATCAAGCTTGGAAAAAATTTTTGCACCATGAAGTTCATCAAGCAGCTCATCAATGACTGGAATTGGGAACTTGTCTTTGACAGTTGCTTGATTGAGTGCTCGATAATCCATACACATTCTCCAAGTTCCATCAGCTTTTTTAACAAGCAGAACAGGAGATGAAAATGGACTTTGACTAGGTCTTATAAGGCCTTACTGAAATTGGTTCAGTGCCTTCCTTTAATAGAATCTGGTGATCAAAGGCTCTAACTGGTGGCAACCCCACTGGTTCCTCAAATACTGACCCAAATTGTTGCAACACTTCCTCTACTTCAGCTTGCAACTCAACCTCTTCCAGCCTTGGTTCCACTGCCACCAATTGCAATAACAACCCTTGCTTTCTAACAAAAGAAGACTTCAACAGATTAGCTCCAGCTTCCCATTCTGCACATCAGAATTAATACCATGTAATAACAAATGCCTTTTTTCCTTTTTTCATCCATTTGAGCAGAAGTAATTTTCTTTATAGGAACCATGCTCTTCTGTCCTTTAATAGAAAGATCACCCCCATGGTCAATAGGCCACTTATCACTATAATGCCCAATATGTCTCCAAGGTTTCCTCGAGGACAACACATACTCCTCCTGCATTTTGGCTAAACCAAAAGCAGCTCCAAGATTTAGTGGATTAAACATCTTTACAGGCAGTCTTATCTCGTCTTTCAATCCACTAACAAAGTAGCTCAGCTTATTTTTTTCAGATAAGCCTTTCAATCTATTTGACAATACTTCAAACTGAGAATTATACAAACTAACAGAAGTTGTTTGTTTAAGTCTGGTTAATGCTTCCATTGGATCATCATAAGTAGATGGTCCAAATCTGACTTTCATTGCTACCACTAAAGATTCCCAAGAATTGAACTACCCCGAGTCCAAAGCATCTTGGTACCAAACCAATGCTTCTCCTTCCATATGGTATGAAGCCACCATTAATTTTTGATGGAAAGGTACTTGATAAAAATCAAAGTACTGGTTGGCCTTAAAGACCCAACCCGCAGGATCAATACCAGCAAATCTTGGAAAATCTAATCGAAAATTCCTCTGAAACACAAGCCTATCCTCCTGACCTCTAAGTTCATTAGAAACCTCTCTATCACGACGAGAGTTTTCATTAACAGTTTCAACTAATGAACGCAACATGTCAGAAAATTGTTCTAACCTTTCTGCCATACCATTGATGGCTTGTTGATGGTTCTCCAACTGCTTCTGAACCATTTCTTGTTGTTTCTGATATCCTTCTTGCATACCCTTCATGGCGGCACGAGTACCATCCGCCATCACCACCTCCTCAAGATCGACTACTACTGATACCACTTGTAAGGATCCTTTTAAATCCCCACTGTCAATCACTCAGAATCACACAAGGAAGAGCAATAGATTAACACAAAAGAACTCAGATAGAATGATCAAGATTCCATGGCAAATCTTGCAGAGAATCTTCGAGGGATTCTCAACCTCCAGAAAATTATCTCACTTAATTCTTCAATGCCAATTACATGAACCCTCATGCTTTTATAGAAGCAGTCATGAAGCAGAAAACAATGTAATGTTCTAATACCCAAAATGCAAACTACAAAAAGCTAAATGCAAAGTAAGAATGCAACAAAGATGAAACGCATCGTTTTACTTATTCCTTTCAACAGACCAAAACACACCATTTCACTAAAGAACTTCATTTCAGTATTTCTGTTACTCTCAATCTGTCAATTCTGTTATTCCCCTTCTACACAGACTGTACTTCCATTCTCCCCTTTCCCTATTCAAGGCCTAGCCCACTGCACCCGTGACACCGGCTCCAGTGGCAATTGGAATTACAGGCATCAGGTTAATTTACTTTCTATTATTTAATTATTTCTCTTACTTGATCAGTGTATCTTTCTCAGCTTGTATGTCGCAAGTATCTAACTTGTTCCCTTTTCTTAATTTTATTTTCGATTGTCTATGAATTATTTATTGAGATTTTATTGCTCTTGTTTCATATTATTGGTTTGGGGTTTAAGAACTTTCAATTTCGTTTCTGAGATAGTGAGATTAATAGGAGACTTATTTTTCACTCTCAGTTTGTATTGTTCTTGGTATCGTATGACTCAGCAAACACTTGGACAAATATGGTTGTGGAAATGCCCTCCAAAAGAGCAACTTCGCAGGGGTGTCTGCTCGGTATGCAACAAAGGCTGCCGCGCGGAAAAGGGGGAGTAGACAGAACTACGCCGAAGGTCCCGTACGGGGTTAAAAACGATGAGGTGGCACCCGTGCCATTGCTACGACTCTATGTAAATATGGAAACTTATCAAAAATCAAGATTGTTGCCAGAACCACGGCTCGGTGACCACCTTGCGGGGTACTTGCCTGCGCGGGAGAGCCTTGCACCCTACTCAGTTCGATGGGATTCGATACCAATGGATTGCGATACACGGTACAAAAATAAATGAAAAGTACATGCCAGGATAAAGGGATCATTTTCATTACTATAGGCAGATTTACAAAAGAAATATATATATAGCGAATACACGTGGATGGCAAAAGGCAAAAAGCGGGGAACTAAGGGGGGTGTCGTGAAAATCCAAAGCCAAAGGCATCTCCTTTATGCCCCATGTCAACATCTTCTCATAGGCTTTCACATTCGGTGCAATCTCCCGAAAATTCAGAGTACGAAGATCGGTCTCGGGGTTCTGATGGAGCATTCCCTGAAGGTGCTCATGGCCTTCCCTGTACCCGTTGATCCAAGCCTGGTTGCGGAGGGCAGGGGCCCTCCTGAGTTGGGATTCCAGCTGGTTTGCATGGTCCTGAGCTACCTTCAAGGAGGACTCCATGCGGGAATGGAGGCGTGGGCTAAAGCCTTGGTTGCATCTCCAGATTTGGTTATTTCCATGTAACGATGGAACATGCGAACCCGAATCTATGTAGCGCGCTTCTTCTAAGGCACCAGCGTCTCAATTGTTCCCTCACTTTGCCTTAATGCTTCTGAGCAAACTCAAACTCGCTTAGCTCGGTCGCCCAGTTAGTCATCCGACCAGCACCTGAGCAGAGGGGGCTGCAGCTCGGGGAAGGATCGTCCTCTGCCTCCATTGTCGTGATGCCTCGTTGCAGAGGAGAGGGCTCAGCCTGAGGAACCTGGCTTTCCTGAGTCGAACATCCAACTCCGCGTAAGGTAAGACAACAAGTTGCGAATAAGAAAAAAAAAATAGAGAAGGGAGAATAGATACCTGAGCAACCTCCGCCAAAGGAAGAGTTTGTTCTCGGGTCGTTGAGGGGCCTGGCTCGGCAATTGGCGCCAATACTGATAAGGGTGCTGGGATCTTAGGAGGAATGGGTTCCGTAACCCCCTAGGAACATGGCTCCGTGGCCTCCGACCTATCGGCAACCCCCTCAGGGCGCGGCTCCATAGCCTCTGGAAAACTTAGTCCCTTACAGGGGGAAACCTCCACCTCCGAAGGTAGAATGGTAGGAATGAGGATCAGGGAGCCACCAGAGTGAGCTAGACTAGAGGGCTCCGAAACTGGGACGGGGGGATAAGGAAAACACCCTTCAAAAGACACTTCATAGGCCAAAGCAAAAAGAGAGGCAACGGCAGCTTCTGCGCCTCCTTCCTCCTCAGGGCCTGTTTAGGAAGGGCAAACGCCATCACCCACGACTCAAAAGAATTTAAGCAAAAGGAAAGAACTTGAAAATTCGCGATGGTTTACCTCCAGAAGGGCCGATATCTTGAACAGTTCGGCGGGATCTCTCTGCGGCTCGGTGGGGACCATCCTTGGCAACAGCTCGACGGGAGCCATCCTTGGGAACGGCTCGGTGGGAGCCATCTCTGGGAGCGATTCTGACTGAGCTGTCCCTAGGAGCAACCCGATCAGAATCGCCTTCAGAGGCACTCGCTAAGAGTCTTTTCCCCCCTTTCGAACAACGTCTGGTTTGCTGGTGCATGGTGAGGCGGCTGGAATCTCCTTGGCAGGAATGGACTGAGTGGGGGTAGGCATCTTCTCCTCCGTGCGGGAACACTTGGGGCAGTTCCCTTTGGGAGGGGAAGTTGCGCGACGCTTCTCCCTTGTTGGGGAAAGTGGACCCGATAAGAAGTCCCGACCTAACACATGGTTGCGGGGCGGAAGTACGAGGTAGCGAAGAATGAAGTCGTTGTTCAACAATGCGTCGGTCTCGGATAGGTCAGGATGGGCCAATACCCACGATACTACAGAAGCAACTCTAAATTCCTCCCTCTCCGATAACGTAATTTCGAGAGATTTGGTGGTCGGAACTTTACCCCAATCGATCGGATCGGGAACTCACCATAGTCCCTCTCCCCCTCAGGACATTCCCAACCAGTGCCCCTTACAAAGAAGAATCGCCGATGCCATTCCTTTATTGAAGAATAGCGCCTCTCCAAGGTGGTGAAGCGTCTTTCGGCAGTATAAGACTGGAAGCTACAACAGTTCCCGTCAAGCCGATTGATTCGGTACGCACTCAGAAACTTGTGGGCAGTCAGGTCGGGGTAATCTTCTGAGCCACTCAGAACGACTTGAAAGGCCACGCAACTAGCCAGGAGTAAGCGCCAGGCGTTGGGGTTGAGTTGCGCCGGGGCAAGCTTCAGAAAGTCCAAGACGTCGCGCACTAGACAGTAGAATGGAAAACGCAGCCCAATAGAAAACATATGGGGATAAAGTGCCACCGCCGTCGCCAGGCCTTGCCCATCCACCATAGTGACGCGAGATGAGGGGACTTCAACAGTGGTCTCGTCGGGAAGAGGAAACTCCCTACAGAACACACGGAGTTCAGTTTTAGTCATGGTTGACGTCCATCGATGCCCTGCAAAATAGTTGAAGCGGGCTTCGTTGGCACTCTGCTTAGTCATGATGAAGAGCAAGACGAAGGTAGTAGAGAAGAAGGAAAAGAAGAGACGAGAACCAGACACAAATGGGGGCGGCGTGATGAACAATCGCACATTTAGAGCGATGGCACGAGATTCGAAGAGACACCTCGATGGTGGAAAGACAGCGTGACATTTGCCTACCGCACGTGTACGCAGGACAAACCAATGCCGAGTGATGTTGGCATGCCATAAAGCCCCATTCATTAATGAGCCAACACTAACGATTACGGTAGGAAAGAAGGGAGTCTTTGAATTTCCAACCCACAAGTGTGCTAAAAATTCGAGGGGTACTGTGAAGGGAGAAAATCTTTTACACTGGGCCCAGGTGGCAGGAAGGGTATATGGCAGGGAGTTGGGCCGAAAGTAAGGCCCTGCCATATCACCTAAGTCTGGGCCAGAAAGGTAAATGCCCAAATCGAGGCGCGGATAGGAGACTCGGGTAAGGCTATGCTGATGGGACAAAAGATATGAGTAAAGACTGGGAAGGGAGGGACGCGACGTATATCACCAGATGGAAGGGACACGGGACAGAAAGCACGCTGCATTTAACGCATCCCAGAACAGAGGCCACGCCGCATTCAATGATACCCAAAATAGAGACCATGTTGCATTCAATACGGCCCAGAGCATAGACTGTGCTGCATTCAATGTGACCCAAGACCTGAGCAGTGTACAGTAATCCTGGGACCTTCGCTGCTCAGCAAGATAACGACTTAGAAGTCGCTTGGTGAATCAATTATGCGGAGCGTATTATCCCCTGCTATGCAACACCCCACTGTGGTGGGATCCTAGTCGGTAACTATAAATAAGGGCCAACTAGCAGCAAATAAGGTAATGAGAAAAATCTATCACCCCCCCCCCCCGATACGTTATTATTTACTTTCGTTTATTATCTTCTTCACCATACTAACTTAAGCATCGGAGGATCAACGGACCCCGAGGTCCCCCCCCCCCCTTGGCGTAGTTACTGTGCAGATACACGCTCGGATACCGGGGGTGTGAAGTTGTCCAAGCCAGCGAAACACAACATCAATAGTTCTTATGGTGTCGAAAAGCACAAAAAATTAACCTTCAGTTGTTGTACATCCTATTTGTTTTCTCCTATTTCAAATGGCTAGAATTTCTTTATTATTTTCAATTTTGCGCTTAATTTTGTATCCATTAGTTGTACGAATTATACTATGGTCTAGAGTGGTAAAATTCAGTGGGAATTCCGGTTATTTGTCTTGCTGTGGACGATATCCCAATTGAATCTTATCACCTTGTAATTAGGCTATGGATTAATAATGTTATATTGGTGAAGGAATGAGATATTACCAGATGGAGAAAGAGGATTCATTTTGGGACAAGACAAGAAAATCATGTGCTTCGCAGCATATATAGTCCTGTTGGCTAGCTTAATGAGTTACTATTGTCTGAATGAAATATTTTGTTATTGGTTTTTCTTGCGGTGTATGTCCTGGACATACTCATGTTCTATTTAGAGCTTAGTAAGAAACAAACGAGTAATGCTACATACAGTCGTGGAATGCACAAGCGCCGTGCAGTCGCTTTGAAAAAGAGTGGAGTCCACTAATAAAAAATTAACTTCTTTTCATGTGGGTCTCATATTTATTTACTTTTTTCAAAGCGACTGCACGGCACTTGTACATTCACGACTGCAAGTATCATTTCTCGAAACAATAACATCTCTTGTTTCTAATCTGAACTTATTTTTTTTTATTGAGTTGCCAATGGGCACCTTTCTTTTTCTCATCTTTCTTCCCAGGCTGATATTTGTCATGCCTACCAGCTCTTGAGGAAAGATGGTTTGAAAAATGAGAACATTATTGTTTTCATGTATGATGACATTGCTTTAAATGAAGAGAATCCAAAGCCTGGAGTTATCATTAACAGACCGAATGGCTCTGATGTGTACAAAGGAGTGCCAAAGGTCGGGTTTCTTTTCTTAAGGCCTTAAAATACTGTTGATTCTGTAAGTCGTAATTATCCCTCTCATGCGGATTTTCTTGTGTCAGGATTATACTGGGAAATATGTTACTGTTGGCAACTTTTTTGCCATTATCCTTGGAAAAAGAACTGCTTTCACTGGGGGCAGTGGGAAGGTTGTTGATAGTGGTCCCAATGATCATATCTTCATATACTATAGTCATGGGGGTCCTGGTGTACTTGGTCAGTATCCCTCTAGAAATATGTTTCTTCCAGTATTCTGTAGCTTGCTTTTGTTTTCATTCATGAGATGGCTTACTTCTAATGTATTTTGGCTACAAGTGTCTAAGCCTTTTGTGTCACTTTCCTTTTGCTGGTTATATGGCTTCATTAGTATTAGTTTATGAACTTGTTTAGAATTCTAATTTTGAAAGACTTGACCACATAATGAATTTAATAATCTCTTATCCATATTGTAATTTTTTTTAGGGATGCCTACTTATCCTTACCTCTATGCTAACGATCTGATAAAAGTCTTGAAGAAGAAGCATGCTTGTGGGACCTATAAAAGTTTGGTATGTAATTGATTCAACTATGATTTCCTTGATGCATACTACATTCCGGTAGGAACTTTAAATTTTAGGTTGACTGCATAGAATTGTCGGTATTGTATCTAGAAGCTTGTGAATCCGGAAGCATTTTTTAGGATCTTCTTCCAGAAGGTTTGAACATCTATGCAACTACAACAACAAATGCAAAAGAGAGCAGTTGGGGAACTTATTGCCCTGGAGAGGATCCCAGTCCTCCCCCAGAATATGAAATCTGTTTGGGTGATTTGTATAGCGTTGCCTTGATAGAAGACAGGTATGCTCAACATTGCTCATAGGATAAGGGAAACAAAGGAGTTTGATAATGTCAGGTTCTTTTCAGTTATACCATGTTTTTATTACAAAGAACAATACTTCAGTTGCATCAAGATGTTTTTGTTCACGATATACTTTTTTTTGAAGTCTTAACAATCTAAATTTGTGATCAGTGACATTCGCAATCTGCAGACTGAAACCTTGCAGCAGCAGTATGAACTGGTAAGAACCAATTGCATTGTTATAGGAAGAGAGATTGAGAGAAACCACTGTCACTTCCACTAATATTTTTCTCAGAGTTGATGTTTATAACATTTAAATATTTTATTCTAATTTGAGTCTTGGTGGGCCTAAATTTCTTTCATGTGAATAATGGGTATAAATACAAGGACAAAAAATCTGTGTTTCAAGGGTCTGTTGTATTGAAAGTGTCTAGTTGTTGTCCTTCCTCTTATCATGTGTTGATAGCATTTATTGGGTTCATTATTCTGGCATTCACAGGTTTTTTTTTTTTTAAGAAATAACTCATTTCCGTTTAATCAACCCAAAGGGAAACAATTAGGGAGATCCTCCAAAGTTACAATATGATCATAATTGGATAGAGCATCTTTTGCTAACAAGTGAGCTATAGAGTTGTCATTTCTCCTTACATGAGAAACCTCCCACTTAGCAAAATTTTCTAAGAGCTGTTTTGCTTCACAAACAAACATACTTGCACTGTTACAGCCTTCTTTGACCCTTCTAAGATTGTTGATGACTTGAAGGGAATCCCCTTCAATAATTACTTGTGTTAGACCAAGCTCCAGTCCAAATTGTACTGTTTTAAGAGCTCCGAAAGCCTCAGCTAGCAAAGGATCAGGGAAGAGATGCTTCTTAGTCCTCAAGGTTGCAATGATTTTAACTGAACTGTTCCTCACAGCCACTCCCACTCCAACGATACCTCTAGCCTTATCCACTGCACTGTCCCAATTCATCTTGAGCCAATTTGATGGTGGAGCCTGCCAAACCTCAGCTAAAGTACAGACCTTACTGGCTCTACAACCCTCCTCATTCAACACATCCAAGATGATTCTTGCCTCTAGCACAATTACCTTCGGGTGAGCAAAAACACCTTTAAAGACTAAGGTGTTCCTCTCCACCAAATCTTACTAGCCACCACAGCAAACTCCTGAATAATCTTGCTTTCCATAGTCTGAAATAAGGCTTCGAGGAGTTGTAGCATAGACATGTATGGTAAATGACATTTCTATAACCTCTTATAGCATTGACTCCACACATCCTTGGTTGATTCACACCCCCATATAGCATGAATAGAGTCTTCTTCCTCCAAATTGCATATAGGGCAAAGAGGGTGTTTTACTACTTTCTTCTTAAAGATGTTAGATTGGGTTGGAAGTGCCTCTTGACAGGATCTCCATAGGAAAACTTTAACTCTAGGTTGCACTTTTAACTGCCATAGCTACTGCCAAAAACCTTTGAGGGAGGAGCTACTTGATGCTTGACTAGAAGCAGGAAGACTTCTCTCAATTTCCTTGTGGTAGGCACTTCTAACTGAGAATTCACCATCAACCTGTGAAATAATTATGCTATTGAGTATTGAAATTTGACTAAATTAATTATTATTTGGAAAAACAAAATTTGAAGAATGGTTTATCTAAATTAAATTGAAGAAAAGAACAATAAAATTAAGATTTTCAAAATAATAAGAATAAATCTAGAGCATTTGACTTTACCTAGCAAATCTCACACAATTTATTCTTCCTTATTATAGAATCTCAATTATCCCAAATTGATGATAAGAATTCCTTAACTATTCAATATTTTCTCTCGAACAATACCAAAAATATCTCTAACTAATAACTCTATATCTCTATGTGAATTTAACTAATTGGAAACTCATTAAGTTCTTTGGATTTTTCTTAAAAATCACACTAGTCGCGGTAAAGCATCTCTGCTTTCGCTTAACTAATGGTGTTTAATCCCAGAGCTATAATCACAAATCACCTCTCGGTCTTATTGCAATCCAAAAGATTGAACAATAGTTAGCTAGAAAATTGTAAGCATTAAGAACAATGAATAAACACTCAATCATGGAAATATTGAAAATAAAATAACTTTGAATATAAATTGTGTGTTGAATGTTAGGCTACATCAAAACTCTAGAAAATAGAATTAATTTATAATGAAATTATATAAAAAAAATAAAAATAAAACTGGTGTTCTTCGTTGAAGTTGGTTAATAAAGCATGTGGCTCTTACCTATGCCCTCCAGTTCCACCTTCTCGAAAGAACACCTAAACAATAAATTCTGGAACTCTAAACTCAAACTCAGACTTTAAAACATAAAAACTCTTGACTCCGATTCAGAACTCCCTATTCATCCCACAAGTCGAGATTAAATAGGTGTCAAAATTCAAATCTAGAAACAAGATAACTACGGCTACAATCTAGCCTAAAAATCTAGAAAATAGTTTCTAAAAATAGATGTTAACATAAAAGGAAATTATCCCAAGAATATCATAATTACATAAAATGGAAGATTCAGTGATATGCGGCTTGAATTGCGGAGTTCGGGAGGATTTGGTCGCCAATAGATTGATTGCGGAATTCGGAAGGGTCCCACCGGGTAGATGTCGTGTGCGCTAAATATAACTGGCGGGCGTGGAGGTCACAAATGAACCGGCGTGGAGGTCATAAAGACCACAGGGCCCTCTCCTCGCCTACCGAATGGAAAGACTCCCGACCGGGATAAAAGACTCCTCTCGCCTTTTCTAGTTGTTGCCCACGATGTCATTTAGGTTGTTCTTTTAAGTTGGTCCTTTAGACTAGTCGCCTAATCTAACCACCTAGAGCCTTGTCGCTAAGTCTTCGTGCCTTCTAGTCGCAAGTTTTCTTGCCTACTGAGAAGTAAGTCTTCTCGCCTTTGGGTGAGAGAAATCTCTTTACTACCCACGAGACAAGGCTCCTTGCCCAAATCTCATCGGTTCTCTTCAAATCTCGCTGCCTCTCATCGGTCTGGATCCGTAGTCTCTTCTTTTGTATCAAAATGCTCTCCTTTTGCATTAGATCTTCTCATTCCTTCAAATCCAAGAAAATAAATAAAAATATGTAGAAATAAAATAAAATCAATAGTATTAAAGGGAAAAAGACACTTTTCATAAATAAAAAAGTGATAAAAATCACATAAAAAACATTGTCTTATTCTGTTCCATTTGTTCTAACCAAAAATAACCCAGATCACTAACCCCACATCTTGTTGAAAGGCTTGTACTTGAAAATCCCAATTTTTTTCCTTTAAATTTCTTCTAGATACTCCTGCTATATGTATGGATTAAGTGTGCATCCTGAACAATTATCTGTGTAGGTGAGGACTTTCGAGACACATTGCGGATCCCTCTCATAGTACAAGATGAAACACATGAGAGCCTTCGCAAATATCTATAATGCAGGGATTCAAAAGGAGCAGATGGATGAAGCATCAGCTCAAGCTTGTGGCAGCATCCCTTCTTGGCCTTGGAGCTCTCTGCACAAATGACTCAGTAAAGAGGAATATTGATGCAATGGGATCTAACTCTCCGAAGGCTGACTTGATTTCACTGAAGCTTTGAAATAACAAAATGAGTGGTTACTGAGATAGGAAGGAAACATAAACAATACCGCTACGTACAGGCATACAGACGCGGAGTCCCTGTACACCGTGCTGACGCGGCGCATTTTATTTAAAAAAATGAAAAAGATAGTCGAAGCGGGAAAAAGGTGACCGTATAGGGTTCCAAAATTCCAAAGAAAACGAATAAGACACTTGGCTCGCAATCTCAGTCTCCCCAAGGATTAGATAGTCTCTTCTCTCACCTAAATAAGCTCATTTCTTTCTTGGTAAAGTTTGCCAATTATTTATTTGTTCTTTTCTTGCTTTCGGTGAAGCCTCCCAAATGTGTGATGAACTAGACGTGATTGTGTTCTTGCTTGTTAACTCCTCTTGAGGTGGAGCTCCCATGCAGACTCCCTGTTGAAGCGTTATCATCATCATCATCATCATTATTATTATTATTATTATTATGGCACTGCGCTTAATTTGCGTATTGATATAGTGCTACTCAATAATCATTTAATCAGCTAGAATTTTATTATTTTCCAAAATTAAATCTAAGATTAATAAATATTACCACATTTTGGAGATGATAATTAAGGTAGGATATTTAACGTTTTCCCCTTTTGAATGGCTTTGTGGTGCAGTTTTTGACAAAACGTCTTTTAGAGGACATCTCTGTTTATGGAATGTGAAAGATCAAACACCAAAATGTCAAAAAAGTAATAAGCTAGGGGCCAGCTTTCGAGAGTGGGGAGCAAAGCATGAGGGTGGGTGGAGAAAACAATTGAAAAGGTTCAGGAAGTGGGTTCAAGTTTCTTGGATACCACAAATCAGATTTTTGAAGTTGTTGGATGTATATGACTCCCAACTTTGAAAGCTCATAATAATGTTAGCACATTTAACTTTTATATTGTATCTGGAATTTTCTTTCTCTTATATAGCTTGAAATACTGATGAATTGTTTTTTCCAATATATTTTAGATCGACTATATATTTCAAATGTAATTGAGATGATCTTTTTCTTAAGAGACACGACAGTAGACATTTCACACATTTTAGTAAATATTTCAGCTTCTATTTGGAATTGTGAAGATAGAGAAAGAGAAAGAAGATGCATCCCCCATAACACCTCTCACTAATCCATCAACTCAGGCATTGTACACAACACACACAATTGGCATGTGTTTATTATATATGTAGTCACTGCCCATCTGGGTTGATTAACATCATGCTCCAATATGTTAGGATGGGTCAAGACCACTTTATCCAAACTTTTCAAACTACATGTCAAGTTACTACAGTCCAATGCCTCGTGCGTGGTTACCATCTTTTGTGCCTCCTCCAAGTGCCAACCAACACCCATGGAACTCTACTTCTGCTGCCACGTCAAGTACTGCTGCATTGAGTAGTTCTGCTATCTTATATAGTTCTGCTATACTAATGATGGGATCTCCTCCAATTGCATATCCATATCCATGGAGCAACCAGGTGATCACTGGATGGTAAAGTAGTTCATGTGTTTTAATTTTATGAACTTGAATATTCGGTCTAACTATTTATTTTTAAATTTTTGTTTTTGAAAAACTGCAGCAACACACATACTCTACTTTTGCTATAATGGATATTTTTGCTGCCATGTCTACTTCTGCTCCCATGTGTAGTTCCACAACTAGTGCCAGCTCTAGTGTAGTAGTTGTTCCTCTGACGAATGCCAAACCAGATCCATGTGTTGGCAAGGTGATGTGATGGCGGTTTCACATGCTGTGTCTTAAATTATCAAAAGATATATTGTCATACAATAATTTTTTCTTCTAATTTGCAAGAAAATAAAGTGCAGCAAAGTAACTCTGTTGAATAAATTAGTGAGACCACATTAGACTCAATAGAAGTTGAAGTGCCTCTTTGGGTAATATTGTTGATACCAAAGAAGCTGGCAATTCTGGATCACTTCATGTGGATCCTACTGATGGGGGTGATAATGAGTTGATGAATTACTATAAACATTATGGAAAAAAGATGTGGTTTCGGAGTAATGACACAAAGGAGTAGAAGGGAAAATGATGGGACTATCAAATATGTCACTCTGAGATGTGCTCGTGGTGGCAAGGCACGGAATAGGACATCAAATGTCTCCAAGCCTCGACCCACAAGCAAGACAGATTGCAAGGCAAGGATAAATGTGTTGTTGAAGGATGGGAAGTTGTGTGTCACATCAATCTTTAACACACAATCATGTGCTCAGTCCAAGAAAATCGAGGTTCTTTAGATGCAATAGAGAAGTTGCCGGAAAAGTATATATTGGACCCGTGGAGAAAGGGCATAAAATGCAAGTATACTATTATTCCGAGCACTTATGAGACATTGTTGATCAGAGGCCTGAAACTGAAAGGTATAAACGTCTATTGAAGATTTGTTATGAGGTAATAACAAATTCAGTGTTGTGCGATGGACATATTGAGGATATGGTATCAAAGTTGTATGAGATGAAAGAGGTATACCGACCTCGAAGCCCCACCACATGGATTTCAATGTTAGAGTTAGTAATGTGAATGCAGCCACGGAAGGAAGTTCTAACAAGGTACTAAGTCCCCATGTTGTTAGAGGCAAGGGAAGACCCTCGTGTAAGAAGAGAATGTCAATGATGGAGGAACACGTGAAGAAAATAAAAACTAAGGCTGCTAAAAAGAAAAAAGATACAGGAAAAAGTAGACTGGTGAGTGCTTGTTAATTTTTTAAGTTATTGTCATTATTACCTGATGCTTTTCTTTGAGTATTTGATAATAACGTACATTTTTACCCATAAAAAAGTATTTGATATCAACGTACCATTTCAACTTGATTTAAAAATTATAATTATTTTTTATGTTGTCAGAGGTGTGGATTGGACACCAAACTATTGGAAAGCAATGGAAATCAACTTGGCCCATCGATAATGGGGATGCAAGAAAGTGTACAAACTCTCGTAATAGTGGCTCAAGAAAGTGTACAATAATAAGTGATGGGGACACAAGAAAGTGTACAAACTCTAGTGATGGGGACACAAGAAAGTATGCAATTACCACTTTGAAGAGTTCTTTTTATTTGTATGTTTTTTATGTGGGTCTTACTTTATTTGACATTACATTCACAGATGCAACTAGGAACAGATGGAACACAACCAGAGATGGCAGATGGAACACAGCCAAATATTCTCTTAGCAAGAATTTCCAATCCATTATTGGAGTATGGTGTGCGTTGGTTGTGGTTTGTTGGAATATGTTGTGTGTTGGCTATTTGTTTGAGTAAACAATCATTGTGTTGGTGGTGGTTTGTTGGTGGTTTTTTGAAATTTATGTGTTGGGGGTGGTTTTTCTTGTTTTCTATAATTTACTCATTAATTAATATGTCCAAACTGTTATGCAAGCATCTAACTTTAGTTTTATTTATCGTATTAGGTACAACAAAAGAATATTGTTTTGGGTGTCACGCCGGCATTTCACTAGAGCACGAGAAGATTCCCTTGTGCATACAGATATAAAAATTAAGCTCACATTTTGTATTCTAGTATTTAAGCCTACATTTTGTATCCAAGTACTCTATTTGTGTAAAGTTGACTTTGTATCCAAGTGCTCAATTTATGGGAATGATATTTGTTTTATTTATTTTTATCACTGGATTAATGTATAGAGTATAAATTATATCTATATACATCTAGATGTGGATATATTAAAGATCAGACAAAACCTAGATGGCCAAAATGGAAGTATTTCTTTCTTTGTCACAAAAATAACAGGCTGGCATGCAGCTTGTCTACATGCCATCACAATGCTGGAAAGTTTAGAATCTGATTCCATAAACCATTAATTTATTGACAATCCATAAACCTGTAATTTATTGGCAATCCACAAGCCTGTAATTTATTGGCAATCCATAAACTTGTAATTTATTAGCAAGTTCATTTCACGCAGAAAATAGGCATCTTCACTTCGAGCATATTAAATACAAGTAAATAACTATGGATATTAGAAAATAGGCACGAAGAAGTGTGCATGCATGCCGCATGTCGACTTCTTGACTACAATGCTGGGCTTGATCATTGTGGAGTGCCAACTCCCTCTTCCCAATCTCTTCTTCTCTCTTTTGAAGTTCTTCCTCCCTCCTTAATGACATTGTAAATCTGGGAATGAAGCCATGACAAACTGCCTTAAGAATATGCGATTGTATACAAAGCTAAGAAGGAATGACAAAAATGTCACATAACTCCTACAGGTCCTACTAACTATAACATCTTTTTCTAGGTGCACACCGAGAAAAACCACTTGCAAGCATTATCTAAAAAATAATTTAGCTTTCTTCACCAGTCACAAAAAGCAATTGTTACAGCACCCTACATTCTTGTAACATAAACTGAAATAGTTACTCCTCAAATTTGGAGAAAACAGGAAGCTATAAGCACTCATAAGTAAATAAATAAAAAGAAGAGAACAAAATAATCAGCATTTTTTGGCTCAACCCAGCTCACGGTTGGGTCATTATCACCTAGCTTAAATTGTGGGTTCATCATCTTTTGCCTTGAACAATTAGCACATGCATGATTATAATAGTCAACAAAAGCAAAGCCTCTGTTATTGCTGGTGTGTTCTTTACATCATGTGATAGAGTTTAATAACATCAGTACACGATGCTTGTAACACAAATAAATTCAAACCTCAGGCTGTTTTTAAACATAGTGTGTTCCAAAGCAAGCATAATTCAGATAATAAACAAACAACAAGAAGCAAAAATTAAAAAATAAATTGAAAAGAAAACAAATAACACCAACAATTAA
Organism: Juglans cinerea; assembly: GCA_961763995.1. Taxonomy (NCBI): domain Eukaryota; kingdom Viridiplantae; phylum Streptophyta; class Magnoliopsida; order Fagales; family Juglandaceae; genus Juglans; species Juglans cinerea. The sequence goes on along the minus strand of CAUIVZ010000012.1, from coordinate 10,364,136 downwards.
TGAAAATTACCATAATTATTCATAACTACTACATACTGACCTTAACCAGTTGAGACAACAATGGGTTTCATATTGCCAACCAAGATAAGGAAAAGTAGAAGGGGGAGAAGGGAAATCGCACATCTGGCAGAGGACGAAGAAGTTCAAAACGCACCGTTTTATTTCTTCTAAACGGTGCATTTTGAATCCACGTATGAAGTAGTGCACGAGGAGCTGCGGACGACACCAACATCCATACTTTTTCAAACATAAATTGAATTAAAGCTTCTTCTATTTTTCCCCTTCTAAGGCATGTGTCATTATGTTGAGGGTATTTTAGTAAAATAAGTTATAGAATAGTTATACGATTTTATAGAAGTATCTTGAATTTAATAGTAGAGTTGCAAAAATGTCGACTCTTTAAAAACGATAACTTGTTAGGAACATTACGAACAAGATGGAGATCATGTTTGTCATCATTGATCAAGTTACTTGAAAATTATATATACATAATATTTATGTTACTATATATATTGCCAAAGTTGGATACATAATTAAGCTCCTCAAATGTGTATGTTTAGATTATCCATTCTCAACCGTTCTCACATCAATCACCATAACTTTAATCAAGTCAAACAGAAATGACATATCCATCCTGCTTGTAATAATTACAAAATGATCGAATAAGAATTGAATGAGTTTTAAAACAGAAATCAAGTTACAAGGTGAGATTGTTGTTCTACACCATTATGGAGTTTTGGCATAATATATTATTAGCAGTCTTAATTATTCAAGGATCCAACAATGGATTTTCCTTTTTTCTTTTTTTAAAAAAAAAATGTTGCATACAGGATAATAAGGTGGGATTGTTGTTCTCTACCATTATGGAGTTATAACGCTTCCTTCAATTTCTTTCAAATAGATCTAGAGGGTACAACATCGAACGTCAAAAAGGATGATTGTGGCTTTTGCTTTTATGTGGATTGGCCGTTCATAGTCCTAAAAGTGGTATCATAGTAAAAAAGAAAATGTTATTTGCACTTAAAATTTTTACTCACATAATTATACGTGTTGACGTGCCAGTCATTAATATGCTGAAGATTGTAAAATTTAAAATTCAAAATTTGACAAAATGTACATAAGATTGTAAGTACATGTAACACTATTCTAATCAAAAGTCATCAATTCCTAGCTGAAGTATCTTCGTGAGGGAGAGATTGGAGGAGTATGTCCACAATACCGCTTAATGTAAGGGGATACTTGGGGAATGAGATAAGATGATAATTTTATGAATAGTAGTAAGATGGTTTATGAATAGTAGTGAGATAGTTTAAGTCAAGTATTTTTGGAGTTTTGGGGAAGGAAAGAGAAAAAGTTAAACAAAAAATATTATAAAATTAAAATATTGTTAGAATATAAAATTTTAATATTATTTTTGTTTTAAGATTTGAAAAAGTTGAATTGTTTGAAAGTTTGTAAAAGTTGTAATGATTAGTTTTAAAAAGTTGTAATAATTAGTTTGAATGTATTTGTATTTGAGTGATTTTTGAGAAAGAAATAAGATGAGATGAGAAATACTTCCAAACATCCCCTAACTGTTAGGGGTTAAAATTCCCTAGCCCTTACGCCCACACCAGGCCCAGCCCATTAAAGGGCCAGCAATAAAAGGCAAGTGAGAAGAGAGAAGGAGAGGACAAGGAAAAGTAAATGTCAGATGAGAAAAGAGAGACAGGGAAAGAGGAACAAAAAAGGAAAGGAAATGTGCGCTTGGGGGACCAAACAAGAGGGGAAGGCCGGTGTCAGGGGAAAAGAGAGAAAAATGAGAAATGAACGAAAGCAAGTCAAACATGCAAGGGAGGAGTGAGATAAAGTCGTCGTTCCTTACCACACCCAGGGCCCAGATAAAAAAGGAGTCGGATCGTATGAGAAGTGGACTCCTTCAGCTTCTTCAACGGGAGGATGAGAGCTCCAGAGAGAAATCATAAAAGACTGTAAAATTCTCATATTATAATGGATTTGCCCCTCCCAAACGACCCGTTGGCGTAGGGCATGTGTCGAACCATGTAAATCTGTGTGTCTCTATCTCTTTTTATATTTTTTGTATTTATTTTCTATTCACTGCTATTGATATATGTATGGACTCTGTACAGTTGCTCCGGACCGCCGTCAGGGGATCCAAACCACACTGATCGAGGCTTGTATCGTAACAGTGGGTTGGGAATGACTTTTTCTCCTATTCTGGCCTGTTGTATGAATTTTAGCATAAACATTTGGCACCATTTGTGGGATCCAATTTATTTTCTACATCAAAAGTGGGAGAATGATGATTTTTCGGCGTGCAAAATAATCTCTGAATGAGCAAATAAGTTTTTTTTTCCCAAATAAGTATTCTCAGCTTTTCCCTCCTTATTTTTATTAATGACACTGTTACAAAAAATTGGGCGAGTAAACCTTTCCTCGCCCATGCAGTTAAGGGTACTGTGCATTCAAGTGCACAGTACATAAAACACATGCACCCAGTGGGTAGCACCCAGGACGGAAATTTCCTTAGTAAAGAAAGGTCCCTCACCCCAAAGAGATTTGCAAAGTACACGTGCCATATGCACCCCTTATGCAAGTGAGTACACGGTACACATACCACATGCGCCCACTATGCACATAAGTGCACAGTGCATCAAACACGTAACCGGCTATGCATGGCATGCACAGTGCCGTGTGTGATGGGTACACGTAACCATGCAACCAACTGCTAGTGGCAACAGGCAACCAACCCGCATCTCACGAATGGCTCCTCCTACCGAAGACTACTCCATTGGAAGACTGTACAGAATCGGCAGAGATCGCCCCGCCTAGTCCACGAGGCGTTGAATCCATCCTTGTTAGACCCCCACATCGAGTTGCCTCTAGAGATGCCGCACATGCCCTAGTCATGATGGGGACATACCCTTTGGCTAGCCCACAAGCATGCATTGGCTCATGTAGTGACACGCACGGGATGCCCAGCATGCATGCATGACTTGGCACGCGCGACATGCAGGCCAGCAAGAGGTTAGTGACCCTGGCATATGCATGCCCATGCACGCAACACAGCACCACGCGCTAGCCGTGCGCCCATGCGCAGCATCACACCGTGAGCCCATGCGCACGGCAATGCACCCCATTGCGCATTCATGTGCGCAGCGTGGCCTTCCACATGGCCATGCGCACGCCCCAGCCCACCAGCAACACCTTAGCGAGGTTAGTGGCATGCCCTCACATGCATGTCATCTACCGCACGGCTCCTGCCCTTGCCTTGCAGGCAAGGCCAGTGGCATGCCATCCAGCGCATGGCTCCAACCCATGCCTCGCAGCCTCAACACCCAAGCCACTAGCTTGGGCCATGCAGAGTCAACGCCAAGGCCACCAGCTTGGGCCATGCAGCGCACACACATGGCTCACCATCAGCAAGCCAGGCCGCACCTCCTAGCCATGGACCAGCCCGAAGACCACCATGCACCAACCTAGCCCACCATGGGCCCATGCATGCCACGGCCAAGCTTAGTCCATGCCACTATCATGTTTATCTATTTTATTTAATTAATTAATTTTATTTATTTATTTCCAAGGGATCTATTGAGGGTTTCCAATTTGTATTGCTTATAAATAAGACATCTTTCACTTGCTTTAGAATCTTTTGGAAAAATTTCCTAGAGGGAAGACTATTGTTTGAGAGATCATAAACGGTGCCATTGCACTTGGGCTTTTTGGGTGAAATTGGTGAATCCCAAATATCACATTTTGCAATTTTTTGAATAAGTGTGATTCATTTATCTTGTTCTTGCAACTTGGTGCAATTCGTGAATCCAAGTTGTGTTTATCAATATATGAGGTTTATTCAACTCTTGTGCAATCCGTGAATCAATTGTTGAATTGTCATTATTGTTCATTTGTTCATTCAAGTTCTTAAGTATTTTTGCTTTTGTACTTGAGTGTTCATCATTGAGATCTTGGTGTTCTTCATTCATTTGCTTTTCCAATCCATCCAATCCATATTTTCGACCAACCCTAGTGTTTGTCACTTTCCATAATTGTTGCCTCATCTTTTTGTGTACTAGCCGAACACATCATCCTTGCTACACTCAAACTCATTTTCAGCGATCACTAGCCATATTGGGATTTGACCTAGCCGCCACTCTCCTTTCCAAATTGGTGTTCCTATAATTTAGGAACCCTAGTTGACCCAATCCACTCCCCATAGCCAGCCATATCCCTTCCATATTGAGTCCCAAGATTTTAGGAATCTTTCCTAAAATACTCAACCATCCAACCCGTCCAACCCTAGCCGCCCATCACCAAACCCTAATTCCAAAACACTAAACCTAAACCCTAGCCACCCATCACCATCTTCCAAACCCTAAACCCAAAGTTCCAAGTGGTGCCAACCCTTGTTCCTCACTAGTGTCGTGCGCCCCTTGCTCCATTGTAGCCCATACACTTCATCAACCCTTTCCACCATTCCATACACCAATTCAAGCCTAAACACATAACCTCACCTTACCAAAGTTGTCATCTTTGTGACCACTATTCAAGAATCAAGCAAGAGAGGAACGAGCATTCAGTCATCTCAAGGAGATCCTAGGTGTAGAGATCATAGTGATTAGGGACTTGACCGAGATCCCTAACATTAATTGGTGCTTTCATTAAGAGGATTCTTGCTCGGTGACATTATTGAGAAGTTCTCACTTCTCCACGAGGTAAACGACGCGTTAACCCAAAGACTTTGTGAATTGGTTGGGGGAGACCCTCGTTGGATCCCATTTATTTTTATTGTTGATTGTGAAACATGAAGTTTGGAGATTTATGTGGAGGACGGAGTAGTGTTCTTGAAGGGATCGACCACCCTTGAAGGTGGAGGATCCAAGGTTGGACCGTGAGTGTGCAAGAGGGGTTGCCCACCCACAAAGGTGGACAACTCAAGGTTGGACTTTTTAAGGCCTTCCTACCGTCCAAGAGGAGTGCAAGTTGCTGTAGAAGCTGCTCCAACCAGAAAATGCAGCTTGCAAGCAACATGTCCGGGAGTAATCAAGAAGTCGAGTTGAACAAGAGTTCCAACCGGGAACGAATTGAGTTGCTTGAAGAGTACAATGCTAAAGTCATGGACATTCTAAGTGAGGTCAACACTACGATGGCCAAACTTAGTATGGCTTTGAATGTGAATACTTGTGATAGTGAAGAGCATAGAAGAACCATGGAGTCTATGAAAAGAGAACCACATGAGAGTATTGAAAGAGTTGAAAGAAGAATTGTTGAAGGCCAAGCCCCACGGCATGAGACTAATGGACAAAGGCAAGATGCTTTTGTCGATGGTGGATTCTATACCATCATATTTTTAATGGATGAAGAACAAGGACCAAATGGATGAAGAACACCAAGAACAAAAATATGAACACTAAAGAACAAAAGCAAAAATACTTATGAACCTGAATGAACAAAAGATAACAATTCAACAAATGATTCACGGATTGCACAAATGTTGAATAAACCTCATATATTAATAAACACAACTTGGATTCACGAATTGCACCAAGTTACAAGAACAAAATAAATTAATCACACTTATTCAAAGAATTGCAAAGTGTGATTCTCTCTTTGGGATTCACGAATTTCACCCAAAAAGCCCAAGCGCAATGGCACCGTTTATGATCTCTCAAACAATAGTCTTTCCCTCTAGGAAATTTGCCAAAAGATTTTAAAGCAAGTGAAAGATGTCCTATTTATAAGCAATACAAATTGGAAACCCACAATAGATCCATTGGAAATAAATAAATAAAATTAATTAATTAAACATGATAGTGGCATGGACCAAGCTTGCTGATGGTGAGCCATGTGTATGCGCTGCATGGCCGAGGTTGGTGGCTTGGGCCATGGCTCACCATCAGCAAGCCATGCCGCACCACCTAGCCATGGACCAGCCCGAAAACCACCATGCACCAACCTAGCCCACCGTGGGCTCATGCATGCCATGGCCAAGATTGGTCCATGCCACTATCATGTTTATTTAATTTATTTTTTTCCAATAGACCTATTGGGGGTTTCCAATTTGTATTGCTTATAAGTAGGACATCTTTCACTTGTTTTAAAATCTTTTGACAAATTTCCTAGAGGCGAAGACTACTGTTTGAGAAATTATAAACGGTGCCATTGCACTTGAATTTGTTTGGTGAAATTCGTGACTCCCAAAGAGAGAATCACACTCTACAATTCTTTGAATAAGTGTGATTCATTTATTTTGTTCTTGCAACTTGGTGCAATTCATGAATCCAAGTTGTGTTTATCAATATATGAGGTCTATTCAACATTTGTGCAATACGTGAATCATTTGTTGAATTGTTATCTTTTGTTCATTCAAGTTCATAAGTATTTTTGTTTTTGTTCTTGAGTGTTCATCTTTGTGTTCTTGGTGTTCTTCATTAGTTTTCTCTTCCAAATACATTAAACCCTAGAAGTCGACCAACACTTGTGTTTCTCAACTTTCCATAAATTGTTGCTTCATCTTTTGCCCTAGCCGAAACACCTTGCCAATTCAAAATTCAAATTTTGGCAATCACTTGCCTTATTTGAATTAACCTAGCCACCCACTCTACTTGCCATATTGATGTTCCTATAATTTAGGAACCCTAGTTGACCCAATCCACTCCCCATAGCCGGCCATACCACTTACCAAATTGAGTTCCAAGATTTTAGGAACTTATCCTAAAATCTCTCAAGTGACCAACCAAGCCTCATCCACTTGTGGTCGTCCAACCCTAGCCACCCAACACTCTTACCCTAATTCCAAAACCCTAATCCTAAACCCTAGCCGTCCATCACTATCTTTCAAACCCTAAACCTAATTCCCAAGTGGCGCCAACCCTAGCTTCCACTAGTGTCGTGCGCCCCTTGCTCCATTATAGCCCATACACTTCATCAACCCTTTGCACCATTCTATACACCAATTCAAGCCTAAATACATAACCTCACCTTACCAAAGTTGTCATCTTTGTGAGCATTGTTTGAGAATCAAGCAAGAGAGGAACGGGCATTCGATCATCACAAGGAGATCCTAGGCGTCGAGATCATAGTGTTTAGGGACTTGATCGAGGTCCCTAACATTAATTGGTGCTTTTATTGAGAGGATTCTTGCTTGGTGATTATAGAGAAGTTCTCATTTCTCCACTAGGTAAATGATGCGTTAACCCAAAGACTTTGTGAATTGGTTGGGGGAAACCCTCATTGGGTCTCATTTATTTTTATTGTTGATTGTGAAACACGAAGTTTGGGGGTTGAGGTGGAGGATGGAGTAGTGTTCTTGAAGGGATCGACCACCCTTGAAGGTGGAGGATCCAAGGTTGGACATTTGCTTGTGCACGAGGGGTTGCCCACCCACAAAGGTGGACAACTCAAGGTTGGACTTGTGAGCCCTTTCTATCGTCCATAGAAGAGTGCAAGTTGTTATCCAAAGCTACACCAACCAAAAATTTTAGTTTGCAAGACTAGTTTGCAAGTGTCTCAAGTGGGTAGTTTGCAAGCTTCATGTCTACAGGCAATCAAGAAACCGAGTTGAACAAGAGTTCCAACTGGGAACGAATTGAGGTGCTTGAAGAGCACAATGCCAAAGTCATGGACATTCTAAGTGAGGTCAACACTATTATGACCGAACTTAGAATGGCTTTGAATGTGAATACTCAAGATAGTGAAGAGCATAGAAGAGCTATGGAGACTATGAAAAGAGAAACACATGAGTATTGAAAGAAGAATGATTGAAAGAATTGAAAGAAGAATGATTGAAGGCCAAGCCCCACGGCAAGAGATTAATGGACAAAGGCAAGATGCTTTTGTTGATGATGTTGAAATAAGTGTGACCAGCTCTATGCATGAACTACCAAAAGTTGAGTTGAAAAGAGGTGGACGTGTTGAGCATGATGATGTCGTGGTTGAAAGATGGATTCAAGGTGGAAATCACCATAGAAGCTCGAGCATTAGAGGAAGACATCAAGATGTGAGGTTTGAAATATATGAAGATGGTCATGAGGCCGATTATGCTTATGAAGGAGAGAGGCCTTGGGGCCATGAAAACTAAGATGATGGAAGACACCATTACTATGATAGAAATAGAGGCAATCATGGAAGAAAATTTGATGATAAATTCCATGAAGAAAGAAGGGGAAATCGGGCTAATGACCGGGGAACCAAGAGACCTAAGGTGGACTTCTCTAAGTTCAATCCATATGAATGGCTTGACAAGGTGGATCACTACTTTCACACTTATGAGGTGCCGAGAAGGGAAAGAGTGTCAACGACATGTTTTTACTTTGAAGGAAAAGCTAGCAAATGATGGAGGTGGATTAGAGATCAATATGAGAATGATAAGAAGAGATTGGGGTGGACCGCATTTGAGAAAGAATTTGTGTTACAATTTGGCCCTTCGCCCACCATTAATCATCTTGGGCAATTAGCCCAATTGAAAAAAGAATGAAAAGTCCACCACTACATTGAAGAGTTTCGACAACTACAAACCCTTATGAGAGGATGGTCCGAAAAGGCTCTTGTAGGTACATTCATTGATGGTTTGAAGCCTTGGTTAGCCAAGAAAATTAAGTTGAAGCAACCTACAAGAATTCAAGAGATCATGAGGATGGCAAAGATCCTTGAAAAAAGTAACACCATGGATAGAGTTTTCCAAGGATGTGGGGGGTAAAGTGTCAAAAACTTTACAAACCAAATCACCTTGGAAAAATAAATTGGAGGTGAATATTTATAAACCTAAGCCATATGAGGTTAAGAAACTTTCTAGAGATGAAGTACAAGAGAGAATTAAGAAGGGATTGTGCTTCAAGTGTGGAGGAGCACTCTTGCAAATCGGGTAAGGCATTTGTTATGATTGAAGATGATGAACATGAAGAATCTTCACGCCATGAATCTAAAAATGAGGAAGCCGAACCTAGTAGTGAAGAGGAGGATGCCAAGTTGTCTCTTAATGCCATCTCCGGTGTTCAAAAGCCTACTTCTAAGAGGATCATGGCATGGATAGGCAAGTTTGAGGTTACCTTATTAGTTGATAGTGGGTCAACTCACAATTTCATCAATTCCAACATTGTCACTAAGGTTGGATTGAAGCCGACCACTGTTGAACCATTTGAGGTGAAGGTTGCCAATGGAGATAAGCTAAGATGTTAACGCCTTGTGAGGGAGGTCAAGATGAATGTCCAAGGAGTAAGGATTGTTGCGGATTTACATGTTCTATCACTTGTAGAATTGGATGTTGTCTTGGGCAATGCTTGGCTTCGAAGCATTAGGAAGGTTGTGAACGACTCTGATAAAATGACCATGGAATTTTGAATTGGGTCCAAGAAGAAATTGTGGACAGCTTTGACATCCAAGGAAGTAAAGTCATGTGAAGCTGTGATGTTTGAAAGATTATGCAAGAGTGGAACTAGTTGCTTCGCCATCATTCTAGCAAAGCAAGAGGCACTTTTTGAGGTTGAAAAGAGTGAAGATGGGAGCAAGAAGGAAGACTTGTCCTTGCTGCCCGTGGAGGTCCAAGAGATCTTGAGAGACCATGGGGGGTTCTAGAGGTGCCAACTACTTTGCCATCTACTAGGCCCTTTGATCATCGCATTGCCTTGGTGGATGAGAGTAAACCGGTTAATGTTCCTCTATACCGGTATGCTCACTTTCAAAAAGAGAAATTCATAAGCAAGTGGAAGAGATGTTGAATGGAGGTTTGATAAGACCTAGTACTAGTCATTTTTCTTCACCGGTATTGTTGGTAAGAAAGAAGGATGGCACTTGGCAGTTTTGTACCGATTATAGAGCATTGAATGAAGCCACCATCAAGGATAAGTTTCTCATACCTACCGTTGATGAAATGTTGAATGAGTGACATGGAACTAGTAGATTTTCAAAGATTGACTTGAGGGCGGGTTATCACCAAATTCGCACGAGGGAAGGAGATGAGCATAAAACGGCTTTTAGAACTCATAATGGCCACTTTGAGTACCTTGTTATGCCATTTGGGTTGTGTAATGCTCTCCTTTAACATTCCAAGCCGCCATGAACACTATCTTCAAGCCGTTGTTCAGGAAGTTTATGTTGGTTTTCTTTGATGACATATTTGTGTATTCCAAGACCGTGAAAGATCACAAGCTACACTTGAAGATTGTAATGAAGAACATCATTTTTCATTAAGGCATCCAAATGTGCCTTCATCGAAAAAGAGCTTGAGTATTTGGGACACTTTATTTCGGGAAAATGAGTGAAGGTTGACCAAAGGAAGATTGAAGTTATGGTAGATTGGTCATTGCCCATTGATGTTTCGGCCTTGAGGGAATTTTTAGGCTTGACTGGTTATTATAGAAGGTTTGTCAAGCATTATGGGTTGATTGCTAAGCCTCTCACTTCTTTGTTAAAAAAAGACAATTTTGAATGAACATAAGAAGTTAGAGAAGCCTTTGATGAGTTGAAGAGGGCAATGATTACCACTCCCGTGTTGGCTTTGCCAAACTTTGAGAAGCCTTTTGAGGTCTACACCGATGCTAGTGGTGAGGGGATAGGGGTTGTTTGGGTCCAAGAGAAAAAACCAATAGCCTTTATTTCCAAAGCAATTGGTCCTATGAAGAAGGCTTGGAGTACATATGCTAGGGAAATGCTTGCGGTTGTGCATGACGTGAAAGTGTGGAGACCGTATTTGTTGGGAAGAAAGTTTATCATTGTCACGGATCAACAAGCATTGATGCATCTATTACAACAACAGATTGTGACACCGGAGCAACAAAAATTCCTTACAAAGCTTTTGGGCTTTGAATATGATATTGTGTATCAACCGGAGAAATAAAACAAAGTGGCGGATGCTCTTAGTAGAAGAGAGGGAAGTTCTTTGTTGTGGCAAGTTCATGAAGAAGATAAAGTTAGCTTAATGGCCTTGAGTAGGGCCGAATGGAGAATATGGGACAAGATCCGGGAAGCAACAAAGTTATATGCAAGAGCCATAGAGATTGTGAAGCTTTTAGAAGCTAAAGGAGATGGAGTCATCGGGTTCAAGGTGAGAGATGGCCTCATTTACTACAAAAATTATGTCTATGTTCCCAATGTACCTAATTTGAGAAGAGAGATTCTTGATCACTTCCATCATAACAAAGAGGGTGGACATTCGGGGTGGTTGAGAACTTACATAAGGGTAAAACACTTTTTCTATTATGAGGGCATAAAGAAGGCCGTGAAGAAGCTTGTAGCCGAATGTGGTGTGCCAAAAGTCTAAGTATGAGACAAGACCTTCATCCGGGTTGCTACAACCTCTTCCTATTCCTAATTTGATTTGGAAAGACTTAAGCATGGATTTTGTTGAAGGACTTCATATTAGTGGCGGTTTTGAAGTGATCCTTGTTGTGGTTGATAGATTAAGCAAGTATGGGTACTTTATTCCACTCACTCACCCATACACGGCCAAGAATATGGCCAAGGCTTTTATTGATCATGTTGTGAAGTTTCATGGATTTCCCAAGAGTATTGTCACAGATAGGGATAGAGTATTTATGAGTTCCTTTTGGAATGAGTTGTTTGAGCTCCAAGGGAGAAAGTTGAAGACGAGTTCATCATATCACCCACAAACCGATGGGCAAACGGAAGTTGTTAATAGAACACTTGAGCAATATCTACGGTGTTTTGGCCATGAAGAACAAAGAAAGTGGGGTGATTACTTGTCTTGGGCCGAATATTGGTATAACACTACATTCCATGCTTCCATACAACGAAACCCCGTTTGAGGTTGTTGATGGAAGACCACTACCAATATTGGTAAACTATGAGAGTGGCACGGCAAAAAATGATGAAGTTGAGAAAAAGTTGATTACTATGGATGAGATCCTAGTGAAGGTGAAAAATGAGCTTGCTAAAGCTCAACAAAGAATGAAAAAAATACTTTGATGAAGGTAGAATGTTTATGAAGTAGGAGATTATGTGTACCTTAAGCTACAACATTTTGGCCAAATGACATTGAGAAAGAAGCTTAATTTGAATTTGGCCAAGAAGTACTATGGACCTTTCAAAGTGCTTGAAAGGTTGGGTGAAGTGGCACATAGGTTGGAGCTTCCTCCAACTTCCAAACTACACCCTGTCTTCCATGTAACCGTGCTCAAGAAGAGAATTGGTGACCCTAGTCTTATTGTGGAAGAGCTACCCAAGTTTGATGAGGAAGAGTTTATGCTCTTACAACCAAAGGAAACTCTTAATTATAGGGTCGTCTCAAGGGGAAGAAAGAGGCAAAGTGTGTGGCAAGTTTTGATTAAGTGGGGTAGAGCTCCAAGAGAAGAGACTACTTGGAAAGATTATGATGATATAAGGGAAAGATTTCCTGAATTTATCCTTGAGGGCAAGGATATACTTGAAGAGAGGGGGATTGTTAGGCCCCATGTCGAGTTGCCTCTAGAGATGCCGCACATGCCCTAGTCATGATGGAGACATACCACTTGGCTAGCCCACAAGCATGTCTTGGCTCGTGTAGTGACACGCACGGGACGCCCAACATGCATGCATGACTTGGCCCACGCGATGGCATGGCACGGGGCGCCCAGCATGCGGACTAGCGAGGTTAGTGGCCCTAGCATACGCCCACCCATGCGCATACCCATGCGCGCAACACAACGCCGCGTGGCAATGCGCACAGCACTATGCCGCGCGCACAATGCGCAAGCCACTACACATTCATGTGTGCCGCGTGGCCTTGCCCGCGCCCCAGGCCACCAGCAGCACCTTAGCGAGGTTAGTGGCATGCCCTCACAGGCATGCCATCCAGCGCACGGCTCCAGCTCGTGCATGCCATCCAACGCATGGCTCCAGCCAAGCCACTAGCCTGGGCCATGCAGACTCAGCGCCTAGGTCACCAGCCTTGGCCATGCAGTGCACATACATGGCTCACCATCAGCAAGCCATGCCGCACCACCTAGCCATGGACCAGCCCAAAGACCACCCTGCACCAACCTAGCCCACCATGGGCCCATTCATGCCACGGCCAAGTTTGGTCTATGCCATTATCATATTTATTTATTTTATTTAATTATTTTATTTTATTTATTTATTTCTAAGGAACCTATTGGGGGTTTCCTATTTGTATTGCTTATAAATATGACATCTTTTACTTGCATTATAATCTTTTGGCAAATTTCCTAGAGGGAAGACTATTGTTTGAGAGATCATAAACGATGCCATTGCACTTGGATTTTTTGGGTGAAATTTGTAAATCCCAAAGAGAGAATCACACTTTGCAATTCTTTGAATAAGTGTGATTCATTTATTTTGTTCTTGCAACTTAGTGCAATTCGTGAATCCAGGTTGTGCTTATCAATATATGAGGTTTATTCAACATTTGTGCAATCCGTGAATCATTTGATGAATTGTTATCTTTTGTTCATTCAAGTTCATAAGTATTTTTGCTTTTGTTCTTGAGTGTTCATCTTTGTGTTCTTGGTGTTCTTCATCCATTTGCTCTTCCAAATCCATTAAACCCTAGAAGTCGACCAACACTTATGTTTATCAACTTTCCATAAATTGTTGCTTCATCTTTTACCTTAGCCAAAACATCTTGCCAATTCAAAATTCAAATTTCGACAATCACTTACCTTATTTGAATTGACCTAGCCGCCCACTCCACTTGCCATATTGGTGTTCATATAATTTAGGAACCCTACTTGACCCAATCCACTCCCCATAACCAGCCATACCACTTACCAAATTGAGTTCCAAGATTTTAGGAACTTATCCTAAAATCTCTCAAGTGACCAACCAAGCCTCATCCACTTATGGCCGTCCAACACTAGCCACCCAACACTCCTACCCTAATTTCAAAACCCTAATCTTAAACCCTAGCCATCCATCACCATCTTCCAAACCCTAAACCTAATTCCCAAGTGGCGCCAACCCTAGCTTCCACTAGTGTCGTGCGCCCCTTGCTTCATTGTAGCCCATACACTTCATCAACCTTTTCCACCATTCCATACATCAATTCAAGCCTAAACACATAACATCACCTTACCAAAATTGACATCTTTGTGATCATTGTTTGAGAATCAAGCAAGAGAGGAACGGGCATTCGATCATCACAAGGAGATCCTAGGCGTAAAGATCATAGTGTTTAGGGACTTGACCAAGGTCCCTAACAATAACGCGGCGCGCCCATGCGCTCGGCAATGCGCGCAGCACTGTGTTGCCCGCCCATGCGCTCTGCAATGCACGCAGCACTATGCTGCGCGCCCATGCGCAAGGCAATGCGCACGCCACTGCGCATTCATGTGTGCCGCGTGGCCTTCCACATGGCCATGCGCACGCCCCAGCCCACCAGCAGCACCTTAGCGAAGTTAGTGGCATGCCCTCACAAGCATGCCATCCAACGCACGGCTCCAGCTCGTGCCTTGCAAGCAAGGCCAGTGGCATGCCCACCAGGCATGCCATCCAGCGCATGGCTCCAGCCCATGCCTTACAACCTCAATGCCCAAGCCACCAGCTTGGGCCATGCAGAGTCAGCGCCTAAGCTAGGGCTGCAAATGGTCCGGTCCGGTCCGGTCTGGCGATCCATCATTTTTCCAAACCGGACCGAACACCCAAAGGGACTGAACCGGACTGATAGCCGGTCCAGTCGGTCCGGCCTAATTTTTTTAAAATAATTAATAAAAAAAATTATTTAAAATACTAAATTAAATTAAGTGACTTATTAATGTGGATTATGTAACAAACTCAATAAAAAAATATTTTATATGGTCAATGATAATAAATTAGATGAAAATTATATTATTAATTTATATAATTACTATATAATTAACTAATTGATATTATATATTTATTAATTCATAGAATATTAACAAGTGTTAATAGTATATTTAAAATTTTATATTATTAATAGTGATAGGTTAGATGAAGATATATATAAAATATTGTTGATTTATAGAATATTAACAAGTATTAATAATATATTTAAAAATTTATATTGTTAATTGTACAATTATTATATATAAAATATTTTTTTTCCATTCGGTCTGGTCCGGTCTGAAAAAACCCTGGACCGTGGACCGGACCGAATGTTTTCGATCCTCTAAAATGTGGACCGGACAGGTCTAAGTCTCGGTCTGGACCGAAACGGTCGGTCCGTTCGGTCCAACCAGACCGTTTATCACCCCTAGCCTAAGCCACCAGCTTGAACCATGCAGCGCACACATATAGCTTACTATCAGCAAGCCATGCCGCACCACCTAGCCATGGACCAGCCCGAAGACCACCATGCACCAACCTAGCTTACCATGAGCCCATGCATGTCACGATCAAGTTTGGTCCATGCCACTATCATGTTTATTTATTTTATTTATTTATTTTATTTATTTCCAATGGACCTATTGGGAGTTCCCAATTTGTATTGCTTATAAATAGGACATCTTTCACTTGCTTTAGAATCTTTTGGTAAAATTTCCTAGAGGGAAGACTATTGTTTCAGAGATCATAAACGGTGTCATTGCACTTGGACTTTTTGGGTGAAATTCGTGAATCCCAAAGAGAGAATCACACTTTGCAATTCTTTGAATAAGTGATTCATTTATCTTGTTCTTGCAACTTGATGCAATTCATGAATCTAAGTTGTGTTTATCAATATATGAGGTTTATTCAACTCTTGTATAATCCGTGAATCAATTGTTGAATTGTCATTATTGTTCATTTGTTCATTCAAGTTCTTAAGTATTTTTGTTTTTGTTCTTGAGTGTTCATCATTGAGTTCTTGGTATTCTTCATTCATTTGCTCTTCCAATCCATCCAATCCATATTTTCGACCAACCCTAGTGTTTGTCACTTTCCATAATTGTTGCCTCATCTTTTTGTGCTTTAGCCAAACACATCATCTTTGCTACACTCAAACTCATTTTCGGCAATCACTTGCCATATTGGAATTTGACCTAGCCACCACTATTCTTTCCAAATTGGTGTTCCTATATCCCTTCCATATTGAGTCCCAAGATTTTAGGAATCATTCTTAAAATCACTTAACCATCCAACCCGTCCAACCCTTGCCGCCCATCACCAAACCCTAATTCCAAAACCCAAAACCTAAACCTAAACCCTAACCGCCCATCACCATCTTCCAAACCTTAAACCCAAAGTTCCAAGTGGCGCCAACCCTAGTTCCTCACTAGTGTCGTGCGCCCCTTACTCCATTGTAGCCCATACACTTCATCAACCCTTTCCACCATTCCATACACCATTCCATACACATAACCTCACCTTACCAAAGTTGTCATCTTTGTGACCGCTGTTCGAGAATTAAGTAAGAGAGGAACGGGCATTCAGTCATCTCAAGGAGATCCTAGGCGTGGAGATCATAGTGCTTAGGGACTTGACCGAGGTCCCTAACAATCTTGCCAGCCACGTGGGAAGGGGAAGCAGTAGGTGGCCACCATGGGGGTCACTGGCGGTTTCTGTTTCCACCACCACAGTCCCTCTTCCCAAACCACCACAGCGGCCGAAGCACCCAAGTCCAAGGCACACAGCAGACAAGATGCTCACGACAGTAGGCATTTAAAGCCCGCTGCCGTCATGTCGAACACCCAAACAAAGTCATGGGCAACGGTACCCGGGCAGTTCCTTGTCGTTGAGCACTTAGAGGTTAGCTGGTTACTAACAGCCAGAAGCCACGACTGGACACGCCGACGCTTTCTACCTCCAGCGTACTGGCCCTCAGCAACAGAGAACACCAGTGGGCCCTTTCCAACTGCCCCCATCGCTTTCCTCCTCAGCCTTCTATCAAATGTCCCCACAAGAAGCTTTCTCAGCCACCCATCAACGTGCCAAACAATAAGCTTCCTCGACCTAAGCTTTCTTTGGCCACCACATTTCTCGGCCATGAGTTGCTTAGTCCCCTGGAGTTGTGTAATGCTAATCCTTGTGGTGAGACTTTAGAAAATAGTTTTGGAAAACAAGATGAGAATTACTGATCTTTTTAAAAAATTTCATTTCTTTTCCAGGATATAAAAGATTTGACAGTAAAAATCTAAAATAAAGTTTTGCAGCATTATTCATTAAATTAAAAAATATAAGTCCTTTTACAAAGTATGATTTCATACATTTAATAAAAGCTGCCTAGGCTTCTGTCACCTCTTATTTTGGTCGTGTCTGTCCAGATGTTTCATCCTCATTTTATTCCTAGGCTGGGCACACATAAAAACAAAATAAGTCTAATACTCAGTAAATATTATTTCATACTATAAAAATATATGAACATAGGTTTCATTCATGCATTTCTCATTCATATACATAGTTTACATAAAACATTTTTTCTTGAAAACATTACAAGGTGTGGTTTTCTTTGAAAAGATTTTCATTCCTCAAACATTTCTCACCTTGTACATTCCTTCTTAAAACTGAAACGTTTTATACATCCAATTGCTCTTATCACTTTTTCTCTACCTGGTACACATAGTTACACCCCATGTGTTGGGGTTAGTGGTCTTTTGGACCCAATTCTGCCCATGGCTACGGGTTGGGAACCCCTCAGTCAGGGGTAGCACTGGGTGCACTACCAGTACTACCTACCCGGCATTACACTCTGCCCAGTCCATTGGTACTATCATTCATTCATTCAATTATGGTAGTTACATAGCTTCATACATTAAAGCATTCATTTCTTTTCAGTCATTTCCTTTACTTTCCTATCATTCATTCATTTCATTTTCATTCTTTTCATTCATCAGTACATTTCATTTCATAACATAAATCATAAACATCATCATTTGTTTCATGGAGAATAAATACAATAAGTACTACATATAATATCCATTCGCATGCACACAACTATTCTTGGGGTGCATAAAAAGGGACTGCCAAAGGACATATATATACGTTAAAATATTAATACCTTATCATACTTTCATAAAACGTCATTCATTTCTAAGAAAATACTTATTTTTCCTTCATTGCATAAAGAGAACATTTTTCTTATAAAAGCATTTAATTTCAACTTTTTAAAGAAAAATGTTTCTTTTTCATTTTCATAAAATTTAGGAAACTCTAGAAGAGCATGAACATAGTACTTACCTAAACTTCATATCATTTTCATTTCATGCAGTCCATTCATGTGCGTGTCAGATGGCAACCGACATGCATACATAATTTTACGTCATTTCCTTTTTCATTTACATATGAAACTTAAAATCAGAACTTGCAAAATAAAACTACTCCTAACTCTTAGTGCATTCTCTATCTGACTGACATGAATACATAATTTTACGTCATTTCCTTTTTCATTTACATATGAAACTTAAAATCAGAACTTGCATAATAAAACTACTCCTAACTCTTAGTGCATTCTCTTCCACATGGCCTTAACCTCCAATTGGTTCCTTAAACTTCCTCCACTTAGACTAGTCATCTTCCAAAAATCTCCTAAAACTATTTACTTGCATACTTCTTCATAATATTCCTAATTGTATAAACTCACACTTCTAGGCATTCATAGCTTCCCTTTCATTACACTTGTATAAGTCACTATTCAATCCTTGAAGTATTATCATTTCCATAAATCCTAAGCCTAAACTATAAACCTAAAAGCCTAATTTCATTTTCTAATTAATAAAGTGAGCTCCTATGCTTCACTTTAACCTCCAAACCATCACTCAACAAACTTTACAAATTAGTTCTACTTCACTATTAGATCCAAACTACAAATACAATGCCCATCCTCCATACACATACAATACAATCCAACATCAACTCAAGTGCCCATTCACTTCCTCATCTATAGACATATTACACAATCCAAACCAAACATACATATACAATCCACCAAACATACACGTGTCATACACCTTTAACACCTAAAATCAACATACAATTCATTCAAAAGTACTCATTTGTTTTTATAAGTTTCATCCATACTCAATACATTTAGAGTACACAAATCGTTCCATACTAGAATCATCAACATATGTACAATGTTTTTAAGCATCACTAGTCAATTCAATACATGATAAACTCCAATACTTGGCACCAATTCACAGCACTCCACTTCAAACTTCCATACACATAATTTGATTTATAAAGTTACTAACATGCTGCGTTGCTCAACAATACACACTAGGATTGCTAGTGGCTTACTAAGCACAAGTTGGGACTTTCCAAGTTGATTACGAGGTTAAAGAAATGAAAGACTTAAGAGCTGGCTTACTAAGTAAAATCCCCAAAAACAGAATTAGGAAAGAGGAATCATATCACATTAGGAAAACCACAACTCAATCGATTATCCTTGATTTATGTCTCCATCTAAATCAACTTTTGTTACATAACAGCCACTTGACCTCATAACTAATATAATCCTATACCAAGTTGACAAAACAAAACCTGAAAATGATCGTGTTCTATACCCATATTAATGCCTAATCCATATATCATTCAACTCCAACACAACTCCCAATACTTCAAGACAATCCACCTCCATCCAAACATCATACATTCGCATCAAATCTCTCAACACAATTCAATTATGTAGCATAGTCCAAAGTTGAGGATAATTAAGCAATTACAAAGTATTTACATACTCAAACATTAAGTACGCCTAAAGCCAAAGACTAAACATTAAATCTGTCCAAATGCATACCATCCACTCCATTGAAATCCAAGCCAACACATCCAATACATGAAATTCTTCCCTACAATTTATACACATACACCATACATTCATAAAGCTTTATAAGTTAAAATTCATGGCTCCACAAAACCACAATCATATATCACTTCAATAAATTTGTACTAACTCACATCATCCCACTCCAATCTTTTATATACACAACTTAAATTCATAAAACATACTAACATACTTGTTGCCCATGTACATCAATCCAACGCGAACATACATATTATATTCATTTAACACTTGAGCTCCACACAAATCCATTACACAACCAAATAGTCAAATAGATTTCATATTACATCCAATATGCATAAAAATCAATCCACCCAACATTCACAAACACTTTACTCAATTTACAAGCCTCTTGGTAATACATTATATATTCTCAAGTTACCATCCAATACAAACACACAATCCATAACAAGTTCCAAATCAATACATCACTTCCTCATAGTTTATTAAAACAACACGTTCAGTATATAAAATCTGTCCCTGTCATTTATACACCAACTCAAACACAATCACTAAGTTGTGCAAGCTTTAGTCATACAATACATTCAATGTACAAAAATATGTCCAGCCACATATATCAACATACAAATGGTCTTTCAAGTTTCATACACCAACAATATTCCCCAACACCTTACATGGCATTGGACTATTTCACAAACTATAGAGTCATCCCCTCACTTCACATAGCACAACACATCACAATTAATTATCATAATCAATACATTCAATATATATAAATACATTTTTGTCTATAATATCAATTTCTTGCATATATAAACTCAATATACAACAACCTACCAATTTACAAAACTTTGCTGGCTCAACTATAAACTTTCTTAGTTCATGTAATCAACACCATATCATGCAACTACACACATATAATTAAACTCATTATCCATTTAAACTCAATATACAACAAAACAACACCAAAGAAACATACTAAGCCCATGGCCCGTTCAAACTCCACACACAACAAAACAACATAACCCCCTACAACTCCAATTCAATCTCATCCACACTTCACTTCTTCTAAGTCTACCACAATCGACACGGTCAATATATATAGAAAAATTTATCTAATTCAACACAACATCATTTTAGCTTCACAACATAAAATTTTCTAAATTAAAGGGATAGAAAATATACCATAAATCGAAGGGATGCCGTGTGGGGGTTCTTGGTGGACTTACACAGTTGAAACAGAGGACAGGTTTGGTGCACAACAATTTCGGGACTTGGTGGCTCATGATGGTGTTTAAAACAGAGGATGTAATGGTGGAAGTCTCAGACTTCCATGGCTAGAGACGCTGACAGAGGGGTTGGTTGGGTTTCGACGATGGTTCACGGCTGAGCAGGGGCTGTTTGGAGGAGGGTTACAAGGTTCTCCACTGGGTGCAGTAGTTATGGCCATGGGTGAATGAGATGGTGGGGGGGGGGGGGGGTAGAGGCATCGGTGTGGGTGCCGGTTCTTGGCAACGGCGGTGTCGGGTGTGAAGGAGTGGCGCGAGCCACTCTGTGGCTGGGGAGATCGCGAGGGAAAGGTAGAAATCTAAAGAGAGGGGTTCTGAGAGTGAGGCGGTCATGGTTGGTGGTGGCCTAGTGGCACACGGCGCAAGGATGGCGGCCGAGGGAGGAAATAGAGACGAAAAGAGAGAGAGGGTTGGGTGGAGTTCGATCGTGACTACATGAAGGGTGGTTGCCCATGCGTAAGCCTTGCAGTGGCTGCTGTTCATGGTGGCTTCGTGGCTGTTGGTGATGGTCGGTGCGAGAGAAGGGAGGGAGAGGGTGCAGGGCATAGACGGGAGAGGGCAACACAATGGGAGGGGGGAGGAAAGAAAGAAGAGGAGAGGGAAGGGAAATTAGGGTTTTGGGAAATTAGATCCTAGCCCAACATTTGGAGTTGATTTAAATCCAACGGTGGAGATAAATCCAACTTAAATAAAAGATTAATATAAAATAAGAGTAGAAGTAATTACAAGGGAAATACACTGAGTTTTAAAACCAAACTCTTTACTCTTGATCCAAATAATATTCTTCATCATAAGATAAAATGATGAGTTTTTATAAATATTTCTAAGAGAAATAAAATCATCTAAATAAATAGAGTATTTAACATAAAATAAAATTATGAATATTAGATAATATTAATCAAGAAATAAAATCATTTAAATAAAATGATTTTTTAAGACTACATTATTTTCAGGGCTCCAAAATTTAAAGAGTCTTATTTGAAAATTAGGCTTGGTCCAATAACACTAAAAATACATCATTTAAAATAATTTAAACTTTTAAAATATTTGGAAGGATTTTAAAATACTTGGCTCAATTTAAAAATCATATGCTAGATTTTAAATAAAGATTTGATATTTAAAACGATTAGGCAGGGCTCATGGCCAACCTGAGAGAAAAATGAGTGGTTGGTCACAAGTTGCTCGGTCACAGGCATCATGGCCGCAAGCTACTCGGCTGTGTGTTTCTTAGTCGCATGCACCTTGCATGAGAACATGCAACGTGCTCACCTTCCTTGGCCTGGAAGTTGCGAAGCACAAGGGTGCTCATTAACATGCATGGAGGGTGCGATGCGCCCTCCACCTCTCACAACGGGCAACCTCTTGCCCGCCACGAAGCATCCTCACCCACAGCGGGCAACCATCCCAATATGAGTAGGTAAACCTTTGCCCACCACAACGAGATACGAGTACCTCTCCATTTAAGTCTTTCCAGTCGGAAACCACCACAGCACGTTGCATGGCTCATGCAATGTGCACCACCGCCTCTCACAGTCGAAGAGCATAGTGCACTCGGACATAACTTCTAGCCACAAAGAGTCACCAGCCATAGCTTGACCAGCCAAAGTTTCTCGGCCTTGTACAAAAAGTGGCTCAGCCAACAAAGTCGCTCGGCTTGGATTTCCTCAACCACGATGACGACAAAGTGGTCTGGACCATGGATTTCTCAACCACAGGAAGATGCCCAGCCAATGAGAAGTTGCTCGGCCACACATTGGTCAAGGCTTCTTACTTTCCCATAGTGACGGCCAACGACCACACATAATTCCTCATACACAGTTGGCTCAACAATAGTGCTTTACACAGCCACAGTGAACTATGCTCGGAGATGCAATTAAAAAAAGAATAGAAAAGAGGAGCGACAATCGGCAATGGACAATCTCAATCAAACAAAAATCGGCTACAGTGACTAAGCTATCTCGATTTGTCTTTCTTAAGGTTTTCTATTTGAATTTCATTTTTACTAACGAAATTGGTTCCTGTGAAAATGAGATACCAGCTACATAATCCCAATTTGGCACCACTCGGACCTCTTAAATTGGTCTTCATCAAAATAAATTGCACGGTATCGCAAACATCCAGATCTTCATCTCAAGCCTAGCCGCTGCATCTCGAGCCTCTGCCATACTCTAACAAAGCGATTCAGGTTTGCAAATCTCACATTTGTGATTTGGATTATCTATACTAACCAGTTTGGCTTTCTAGCATGGTCAAGCATATTCTCCAATAAACGGTGGCAAGTCACTTAATTGCCTGACCTCTCTCAACAGGTGGTGACAAGTTACTTGGCTGCCCGACCTCACTTATCACACGTAAAAGGCGAGACAATTCCTTTGACTGCTCGACCTCACTTATAGCGCTCAAAAGGCAGGACAAGTCATTTGACTACCCGACCTCACACACACGCACTCAAAAGGTGGGACAAGTCTTTTAACTACTCGACCTCCCAGGCGCTCAACAGGAGGGACAAGTCCTTGACTACTTGACCTTTCTTGTGCACAGAAAAGTCGAGTGACTGGACTCGCACCTAGACAACAACACTAGTACAACATCTTTTTCAGCAAACGTCGGGTGTATGCACTCGTGCCCCAATCACCGCCAACAGGTTACCTCTAGGAACGAGCCTTCAAGCTCCACAAACCACCTTGCATGCCGTCGGGAACAAGTCGACGGGCTCCCTGACCACTTAGTGCAGGTTACAACAAACAAACTCCAGCATCAATACCAAAATGAAAACACCCACAACAATTAACGTAAATTGGTGAAAATTTGCTAACGCCATCGAAAACAAAAATGATCGGTAGAATACGCATTTTTTGCTAATGATAAAACGATCTCATGCAGCCTATCTGGCAAAAGTCCTTACAAGCAAACTCAAAGTCAAGTATCTTGACTCGCAACAAACAATGACAATGACAATCCCTTAGGTTGCTTTGCCCTTCGGCAAAATTGAGTCCCTAGACTCGCCACGAACTACGGGCAATGATGGTCTCTTAACTGCCCGACCCTTGTGCTCCAAGTCGAGCTCAATGCTCGCAACTAACATGATCAAGCACATCTCCCACCTACCTCACCAAGTTGAGCTCCACACTAGCACCTAGTGCAGTCGAGTACATCTCCTGCCCAAGCTGAGCTCCGAGCTCGCACTCAGCACAGTTGAGTGCATCTCCCGCATAACTCCCAAGACGAGCCCCACACTCGCACATAGCGCGGTCGAGTACATCTCTCGCCCAAACCGAGCTTCACGCTCACACCCAGTGCAGTCGAGTAATCTCCTGCCTAACTCTCCAAGTCGAGCTCCGCACTCACACTTAGTGCGATCAAGTACGTCTCTCGCCTAGCTTTGCATTTAGAAATCTTTATTGCTTAACTCAAACAAAACTGAAAACCAAGAACCAGCTCCAATAATTTATTTTTTTATAGATTTCTGCCGGCTATCTCTGTCACAATTTAACTTAAAGATTCTCCTGACCTTCTTGTTGAGCAAGTCGACTTTAAAAAACCTGGGCATTTGTTAGGGGATAAAATGCCCCTAGCCCATAGCCCAGCCTAAGGGTGAGCATTGACTTAGTCGAAATTCAAATCTGAACTCTGACTCCAACTTTGACTTGTGTAGATTCCGATCCGAATTTAGCCCATTTTTTTTTTAAAAAAAATTTGTGGGCATTCAAATTTTAATTTTTTCAAAAATTAAAAACTAAAACTAAATCATTCACTAGTGATTTACTTATATACTAATATCTAACTTATTTTTATATTAGAGTTATAGTACTATAGTTCTAATTACATATTATCGTACTATAGTATTTCGCATTATTTATAGTGTCTAATTGCATGTTATTATACTATAGTATTATGTATTATTAACTTATTATATTAGTCTTATTTATTTATATATTATAGTATTACATGGTATTATATTATACTATTGTCTAACTTATTTATAATTTATTTTTACACTAAACTTATTTCTAGTGTCTAACTACATGTTATTATATTTTTAGTATTATTTGTTATTAACTTGACTAGACTTATTTCAATATTAGTATCTAACTTATTTATATACTATGGTTGTAATACTACGATGTTTACATATGCTAAATTATTATTAGTACATTTTTTTATAGTATAAGTATATTATTTTATAATAATTAGCTTATATTAGTATATTATTAAATTTAACTATATAAGTTCTAGTTATAATATAATATAACTATATAACTATTCTACTATATAAGATAAATATAATATAGATAAATACATATTTTTATAACATATGAACAATATGAGAGTCGGAATCAGATCGGATCAAAGATTTTCAAATTTTTGCTCAACCCTAACCCAGCCCATTAAAGGGCCACCATTAAGAGGCAAGTGGGAAGAGAGAAGGAGGGGCCAATGAAAAGTAAATGTCAGATGAGAAGAGAGAGAAAGGGCTCATGGGCCTAATTTTAGATCTAATCCTAATTTACTCTTTAAAATAGAAACTCTCAATATAATATAACCCAATTTTCCTAAATTAGAAATCTCAAAGTTATAGATAATCCCAAAATTTTCTCGTCATCAACCCTACAAGAACTGTTTAAAAGATTTGAAGCTTGTGTTCGATTATGATTTGAACTATATGTTGGTTATAATGGGTCTGAGGTTATAATCGGTCCGGTATCGGGTTTGGTTCGGTTCGGTTTGGTACCGGTCTTATTTTTCTCAAAACAGTCAAAATCAATTCGGTTCCGGTTTTCCTTTTTTTAACACCGAACTGAACCGGACCGAACCGGTTTATATATATATATTAATTTTTTATATGATTTTTTTATATATAATATAAAATTACATATAAAATAATTTTGTATTATATGATAAATTACTAATTAATATAATAATAAATTTTAAAATTCTATATAAATAACTATATATTATCACTAGTCTATTGTATTAATAGTTATATTAATACTATATCACTATATATTATAATATATTATGATATATCACTATATATAGTCTAGAATAAAATTGTAATATATATTATAATATACTACAGTATATTATCATTATATTATTATGTACTATAATATATTATATTATATTATATATATACTATAGAATATTATATATATACTATAGAATATACCGAAAAAACCGGACCAAAATCGATAAATCCAGAAGTATCGGTTTAGGGGTGTAACTGGTGCGGAATCTTAAAATTGATATATACCGGTTCAGTTTCAAAATATATCCAAAATCAAACCGGACTGAACCGAACCGGTTACACACCTACTAATGGAGATATGGTCTTTCCTTGTGTTCCATGTTTTCGAGTTTGTTCTAGTTGTACTAAAGCGAGATTGAGAGAAAAAATGTTATTTTATTTTATTTTATTTTATTTTAATTTGACTTGGCTTGTTTGGAGAGTGAGATGAGATAATAATTTTATAAATAGTAGTAATATAGTTTGTGAATATTAGTGAGATAGTTTGAATTAAATATTTTTTAAGTTTTGGAAAATGAGAGAAAAAATTGAATAACAAATATTATAAAATCAAAATATTGTAATAATATAGTTTTATAATATTATTTTTGTTTGATAATTTAAAAAAGTTAGAATTTTTTTTTATTTGAAAATTTGAAAAAGTTGAAATGATTAGTTTAAAAAAGTTATAATGATTAGTTTGAAAATTTTGTATTTGAATTATATTTGAGATGAGATGAAATGAGATCAGATGAGAATTTTATGTCTCATCTAAGGCTCCAAACCTGCCATTTGGATTTGATTCATATAGGCTTTTAACTCTATTACACATGTTAGACATGGAAAGCCTAAAAAATAACATTATTTTTTCAAGTGTTTGGATTTTATTTCAGGTGGAATTGAGAAAATGGATTTAGTTTTATATTAACATGAAAATGTGAAAAGACTAATCTTTCATCTTCTCATGCAGCCAGAGGCAAAGGAAGGGGGACAGGAAAGTGTAGTGCATGTTTGGGTGTGAGAGTTTTCTGGCTACAGTAGAGTAGTGTTTGGTAAGACTTTTTCCCCACCTTCTTTCCAAACGTACCATCCTACCATATTTTACTTTAAATAATGAGGAATTCTGGGGAACAGCTGGAAGCCCGCACCACGTTGAAGAATTTTTATTTTTTTTTCAACCCAGCACGTTAGGTTGCTGGGGCTTCTTCACACAGTAGAGTGTGAATAAGAATTTTTCTTAAATAATATAGCCATGTGGTGTCCTGCTTCAATTTCCCAGTTTCTTCACTTTTTTTTTTCTTTTAAAAAGTAAAAAATAATTTTAAAGAAATATTTCACAAATTCTTTATTGAAATATATTTTTAAGTTGAGACTTAGTCCTAGTTTGTTTTTATAGATAAAATGTAATGGAAGTTGAAAGTTAAATAAAATATTATTAAAATATATTTTTTAATATTATTTTTATTTTAGAATTTAAAAAAATTAAATTATTTATTTTATTTTGTATAAAAATCTGAGAAAGTTATAATGATTATATAAAATGAGATGAGATGAAAAGTTTTATAAAAATGTCTCGGTTTTATTGCTTCACTATTCATAAAAAACCTTCTCAAATTTTTACGGACAAATATACCCTAAGTTCAAACAACCATTTTCACCATCCGTTAGATAATCCTATTTTAAAATAAGGATATTTTTATAAAATAATTGATAAAAATAACGTAAAAATAAAAATCATAAAACAGTTATACATATATATTATTACTCAAATTCAAAGTTGGGATCCAGTCCCATGTATCTCGTTACTTATTCTAACACTAACACCAATAAGAAGTTTAAGGCCCGCCTAGATAAAATGAAATGACTTTAGATTAAATTAAAAAATTAATTAAAATATTATTATAATATTATTTTTTAATATATTATTATTTTAAAATTTGAAAAAGTTGAATTATTTATTATAGTTTATATTAAAATTTAAAAAAGTTGCATCGGTAATGGGTAAATCTCATGACCAAGTGATGCCCACATGGATGAAGAAATTATTTGTTTACTCTCTACCACTATCACAACTCTGGAAAAATTATTTAACTTCCACATATTTAGGAAAATTAATTAACTTCGAGGTATGTAAACTCTTTTAAGATAAGAGGACGTACATATTTTTTAGGTGTGTGAAAAGAGTCCTACAAAAAGACAAAAAAACTCTTATCTCTCTCTTTATTTTTCCTAGAGAAACCATCTAAATCTGTTAATATTAAATCGTGTAATTTTCTAAGAGACTCTAATAGCCTCCTAAACGATGTAGAAGTACAAACAATAAAGTGACGTGGGCTGTAAGACGAGCAAAGATTCGACCTTGTGGGAATTCTACTCATTGAGGTAATTTGATTTAACCTTATTTAACAAGTTGTAATGATTAGATGAGTTGAGATGATTTTTCAATCCAAACAAGGGTCATTTACCTATCAAGAAAAAAAAAATTCTATTTGAAGGAGAATTGTAATAGAGAAATGCTAGATACATTCCTCATTTGGGAACTGCAATGTAAGCCTAGGTAATTTTATTTTCAAATTTTTTTAAAATTACAAAATTATCCCTCCTGAAATGATTTTTTTATCATTTAATAAAAGGCCTACACATGTCCCCACTTGGGGACTGCAAATAGAATTTCTCATTGTAATATAATGCTGCCTACTTATTTTTTTTAAAAATGAAATTTATTATTAAAATATTATTATTTTTTATATATAAATCTCATTTACACTTTTTAAAAAAGAATATATAGCCGTTACGCTACAAATATCATTTATGATAGCATTATATGCCCAGTCGGTTAAATAGGACGCTCATAAATTCATAACTAACTTTATTGCTGTATTGCCCGTGGAATTGAATCCCACCCTCCCCCAAAATACTATAGGGAGTTCGTGACCAAACCAACTGATATTTCCCTTGCCACGCGCAAACCTCCTATACATCATACAGATATAACCTGTTAATTCAAATTCCCCAGAATACCCTTATTATTTTTCTTTTTAAATATTATTTGAAACACACATTTTTGAGGTCTAAGGGTATCTTTAGACACTATGAAAATATCAAAATTCTAAAAATTTCTTATAATTTTATTTTCAAACATCAAACACAAAATAATTTTTAATTTCAAATTTTTAAATTTTTTTCTAATCATTATTCAGACATAAAAATTAATATAACTTTTATAAACTTCAAAATAAAAAATATTATTAAAAAATAATATTATTTTTTAAAATTTTTATTCTACTTTTTTTTCTTTTCTTTCAAAATCTAATAAAATATCTTCATTTAAATGATTTCATTACTATTCACAAAATTATGAGATATTCCAAATTTCTAAATATATTCTAAGGCTAATAGGTCGAGTCTTAGGGGATGTTTGGTGATATTTTTCATCTCATCTCATTACATCACATTCTATCTCATTTCCTTCCTAAATATCACTCAAATATAAATACTTTCAAATTAATTATTACAACCTTTCCAAACTAATTATTATAATTTTTCTAAAAATAAAAACAAAATACAAAAATAATTTAACTTTTTTAAATCCTAAAAAAAATAGAATATTAAAAAATTATATTTTAATAATACTTTAACTTTATGATATTTTTATTTAATATTTTCTCTATTATTTTTTAAAATTCTATATATTATTATAACTGAAATTATTTTATTATTATTCACAAATAATTTTATTATTATTTATAATTTTTTCATCTTTTCCTTATTTCGCAAGCATCTCCTAAATAATGAGCAGGTCTACAAGGTACCAGTTTCAAGTAAATTTTTAAAGAAATTGAAAATCATGCGAAAAGATTTTACTTCTTTTTATAATAAATCATTTAAAACAAATTGCATTCTTTTAAATTTATATATATTTAAGAGAAGTGCTATAACTAGCCACTAGGCCTGTGCGAAAAAATCCTGAGCCCGATCAGTTCGAAAGACCCGACTGGGCGATGCCCCATCATGGTCGGGTTTATTGGGTCAAGTCCGAAGTCGGTTTTAAACACTCGGCTATAATTATAAAAATATTTCGTAAAGATAAAAACACAAATATGATTTCATGTCGGATATTAGATCAATTTTTATATAAACGTAAAAAATTAATTTTATAGACCGAGTATTGCTAGAGCCATCGCTGGTGGCTCCTGTTGGGAGTTATTGCTGCTCTAACATATGTTTTTTGATGTGTTTTTTTTAATTATTTTTTATAGAGATTTTTTTAATGCTTTTAAATATTTTAAAAAAATAAAATAAATTTAGAATATTATTAAAAAACACTTCCTTAATCATAAAGTAAAAAAATTATTAAAAAATATTTTCTTAATCACGAAGTAAAATAAAAAAATTACTTCGTGATTAAGAAAATATCTTTTAACGATATTATGAACTTTTTTAAAATATTTAAAATTATTAAAAAATAATCTATATAAACAAAATTAAAAAAAAAACACATAAAAAAATACACATTAAAGAAAGCAATAGCTCGCAGCTGGAGTTGAGAGTGTGAAGCTTAGCATTTTCCTTTATAGTCCGGTACCACGAGTTTATTTTTATGAGATTTTTTTGTAATTAAAATATTTTTTATATATTAATATTTTTATATTTTTTTATGAAAAATTAAAATCACACTTGCAGATTATTATAAAGAGTTTTGTTATTTATCATCTCATACATAATATTTTTTATTTATTTTTATTTTATTCTTCTTAAATTTATTGAATTCTTCTATTCATTATTTATATACTACATATTTAATAATAGAAAAAATAAAAAAATAAAAAAGTGTTTTTCTATTACAAAAACCATATTAACCCAAAAATTATAGATGGACTGCAGCGTGCACGCGTAAATTTGAGTCGTTTTCGAGGAAAAACAACGTCATTTGTGGCCAAAATCACCGAGGGAAAGAGAAAATAAAATCAACGAGGGGCATAAGAATCTGTTACATGTTTAATGCAGGATTTTTTGTTGTGTATTTGGTTTTTATTTTTTAATCTAAAATCACTAAATGTTTTCTCTGTGAGTTAATTTACCTTCCGGATATGCCCTTATCTTCTCCCTCTCTTGTTGAATTGGGACTTTTCTGGTTATATAATCTTATATAACCTCTGATTTGTGATTCTTCTTGGTGAAATTCCTTTGATTTTGCAGTCAAGACTTCTCGGTGGGGTGGGTCTTGTTTCTCATTTGTGGATCTGTGGGTACCCTTGTTGACCTTTTTTTTTTTTTTTTTTTGTTCTTGGGGTTCCTTCTGCTCTGCCTAAATCGTTTTGTTTCCCTCCCAGCCATCTTGGTTAGAGTTAGGGTTAGGGTTAAGGTTAGATCTGCTTCATCAGATTTACTCTTCTTTTGTTTTTCCTTTTTATTATTATTGTTACTGTTGTTAGTTTTTTCTTTTTTAATAAAAAACTGAAATTAGGGTTTTCGAATATAGAATCGTTTTCTGGTAATAATTCCTTCCTTGAACCAATTGGGGATCAAGTAGTTGGTTTGTTTAAAAGCTGGTGGAAGTTGATGGTGTTTTGAGCTCCTTTTATTTCACTGGGAATTCCAGACTCTTGGATCAAGAACATGTAAGCACAAATTTTATTTAGTTTTTAATGTAATCTAATTAATTTTATTTAGTGATTTTATTTATATTTTATTTTCCTTTTTTGGATTTCTGTCTGATTGCAACGAATTCAGGGATAAAATTATAATTGCAGGGCCTTTATTTGATCATTGTGGCGCTGAATTGATAGCTTTCAGTTCAGTTGTGTCATTAAGAGTTTTTGATTATATTGTTTTTATGACTTGTCATAAAAAATTCTTGTGAACATCTGTAGGATTTAGGATCATTATATTCGTAATAATTTGTAATAACTACTTGATTCTGTTACCAAAAAATGCACGATGACATTAATTTTTTTTTTTGTTTAAAAATTAGGCCTGATGGAATCTCTCTCTCTAGGTAATCGTTCTGGTGGATTCAATCTTATTCCCCTTTCCTTGTTATTTCTTGTTTTGTTTTTATAGGTGAAATTTTAATTCATATTTAGGAGTTGATGATATTGCAAACAGTATGCTATGCTATGCAATCCAATTTTATGGTTCCTTAAATTCGTTAATATTTGTGATATCTACTTGATTTTGCCACAAAAAAAGAAAAGAAAAGAAAGCAAAACAGTACAATGTGCCTGGTGAATCTTGGATTCAAATGCTAAAATTATTGTTTTTATTTTTTTAGAAATTAGCCCTGATGGGCTATGCCTATTATTATTAATACAATTGTTTAATTATCAAAAAAGGAAATTAGGCCTGATGGATTCAATCTTATTACCTTTATCGTTTTTTTTCTTCTTGTGCCTTTTTTTCAAATAATTGAAAATTTAAGTGATTCGTAGGAGTTCATGATACCGCAAACATAATGGTATGTCATCCAATTTTGTGGTGTCCGCTATGGTGTTGAAATAAAAGTTTCTGGGAGGTAGTGAATTATTTATACTTGTAATCATGATATATTTGGAGTCATGTTGCTCCGTTTCGATTAGCCCCAAACCATGGGGTTTCTGAATCTTCGGTGAAACAGTTGATTTCTCATTCTACTTATAAAAAAAAACAGTTGATTTCTCGTTCTCTTTCTCATTTTGTTTTGCATAGGAATATATATTTTTTTATTTATTAAATAATTTTTTTTATTTTTTTTATTGTAGAGCAACTTTCTTTACTCTGGAATATACCTGGGATAGTGTGTTAGTTTCTTTGGAGCTGGGCTATTGCAAGATACCAGGGGAGGTTTGGACGCAATGCTGCACTTGTCACTTCAGATTTGCATTTAGTCACATTGCGAGGTTGATGAGCCTGAGACAGACAACTTTGATACTGGATTGATTCCTTTTGGCATGGAGTGAACGATTCAGAGAAAATATTTTATGCTGTCTTCGTTTCATGGTACTAATGGGGACAGAGCTAATGAGAGCTTGCATTAAAGATGAGAATGATGAATTTCCATCAGTTCCACCGGGCTTTGAGTCAATTACATCATTCACCTTGAAGAGGTTACAAGATAGTGAGAAACAAGATATGGAAAACGTGGATGCTTGTTTGGCCTCCACAAATACTTCTCAATCAATGCCCATTAAGATAGAAGCAGAGGTTGGTGTCAGTGATGCTACAAAGCCTAAAAGGTGTCTCCGGCTTAGACCTTCGATAAACTATGGGCGTTATGATAACAGTTCAGGAGATGAATCTGATGCCGAGCAGCTTGATCAAGTTAGTTTCATTCTGTTATTATATATAATATATGTGTTTTTTGTTGCTCTCTGTTTTGTTGATATTTTTTTTTATCTTTTTCCACTTCCTCTTTGAGAATGCTGTATTTGTACATGATGAGTTATGTGCCACTTATTGTTGCAGAATTTCTCTTCAAAGCCTCGTCTTCCAAAAGGGGTCATCCGTGGATGTCCAGAGTGTAGTAATTGCCAAAAGGTTATTATTTTAGAATTTCATGCTTTAACACCGTTGGTCTTTCCCCTTCCTTTTAGCGACTCCTCCATAGCTGTAATAGTTATCTGTTGCCTCCTAATTTTTTTACAACCTAATGTCGATCAAAACAAAAATTTTTTACACTGCATCATGCCATGATGTCTTTGTCTTTCTGACATGCTGATGATTGCCACAACGACAGAGGAGTTTAAACTGATGTGGTCCTAAAATAGTATTTGGGCCTGTATTTTAATATTTTGTTATTGAAAGTTGAAGTCTGACAGGTTACTGCAAGATGGCGCCCAGAAGATGCTTCTCGAACAGACCTTGAGGGTGCTCCCATTTTCTACCCGACCGAAGAGGTTGTTATTTTTTCCAATAGGATTTAACTTAATAGAAGTATGACAATTGTCTTCTATCATTTTTCTATTAACTATAAATTTCACAGTTATTTTATTTTTAGAAATAGGATATTTGAACTTTTAAATGGCTTTTCCAGGAGTTTGAAAATACTTTGAATTATATAGCAAGTATACGCCCAAGAGCTGAACCATACGGAGTCTGTCGCATTGTTCCTCCCTCGTCCTGGAAACCTCCCTGTCCTCTTCAGGAGAAAAATATGTGGGAGACTGCTAAATTTTCTACACGAGTCCAGAGGATTGACAAACTTCAGAATCGAGATTCAATGAGGAAGAGGTTAAAAGTTCATAATAGTATGAAGAGAAAAAGGAGAAGATGTGTGCGCATGGGTGCAGATTGTGTGACTAGTAGCGGAGGACTTGCTGATGCTGGATTTTATGAGGCTGAAACGTTTGGGTTTGAACCTGGTCCAGAGTTTACTCTGGAAACTTTTAAGAAATATGCAGATGACTTCAAGGTCCAATACTTTAGTAAGATTGAACATGCCAGTAATATTGGTTGTAATCTGGATATGCTTAAAGAGCAGTGGGAACCATCCATTGAGAATATTGAAGGTGAATATTGGCGGATGGTACAGAAACCTTCTGAAGAAATTGAGGTATGATTTTAGAGTTTGAATCCTTTTACTTGCAAGCTGGTGTGGAAGACACACCTCCACACTGACAGGATGTGGTTTGCAAGAGAAATCTAAAATTAAAATCTTTTGCAAATCAAATCCTATTATATCATTGGTGTGGAGGGTATGTCATTTACACCAACTTGCAAATATAATTTTCTTATAGTTCAATATGAATATTATAACAACCGCTCCCCTATGGTTAAGAATAAAGTCATTTTTAGAAATATAAGGGAACCGGAGTGCTATTGACCTTGACTTTTAAAAAAAATATTTTCTTTTATTCTTTGCCTCGCCACCCTAGGCGAAGTCCTGTCCTGCAGTGCCATCCTCATAAAGATCCTCACCTGGGGTGGTTAAAACATAAAAACATGCAAAAATGAGTCGAATACTCTATAAGCAACACATCATACAGTAAACATAAAAGAATGCTACTTAGCATCCCACACACCACACATCTTTTAAATTTTTTTTTTTTGCAAGTATGTAGTGTTTGGATGATGAGTAGAATAACTCAATTAGTTTAGTATGAATAAAATAAGAAATAAAAGATAAAAAAATAAAAAAATTTAAAACATGTGTGGTAAGTGTTGTGGGATGCTGAGTTGCATTGTTTGTAAACATAATATTAACATAGGGATTCTTGAAAGACATGCATACTCATAGTTACATACGTAAATAACATGAACATGAACCTGATCTATGCATGCAATGCCTTAACTTGTAATTTACTTGTCATAGGCCGGTACCCATTGTGGACCCTCGTGAGTTAGGGTTAATAAATTTTGATTCTGACCGTGGCCGCGGGTTGTGGAATCCATACATAAGGAAGACACACTGGGTGCACTACTAGCATGTACATCCTAGCAATGCAATATGCCCCTTAACATATGGTACCGTCTTCATACCATAACATAGGCCGTTACGTATCTTAACCGTCATACTTCATCATAATCATACATGTATACTTTCTTGTCATATATTGTCTTATCATATCATAATCATAAATTTCAAATGAAATCGTGCCGTATCATATCATAGATTTCAAATGAAATCGTAATCTTTCATTAAATGTTGTGATACATGTTTCATTTCATAAAATCATGACCTTTCATAAATATTTTGATACATAGCTCTTCACATAAAATCATGACTTGTCTTTATTTTGATAAGTAAATAAAATCATGACTTGTCATAAATATTTTGATGCATAACTTACATAAAATGACTTTTCATAAATATTTTGATGAATAACCCTTCACATAAAATTATGGTTTTTTATGAAATATCTTGATGCATGTATCATGCAACTAACATAAAACTTATGCATAGAATCATGACATTTATAAATCTATCATGGTAGTAAAAAATCCTTCCATGCATGACTTGAGTACGTAAAAAGGGGCTTCCAATGGAGGGCGTACATGCATAATATTTTTTATTTATAAAAGACATGTCATTTACTGTACATACGTGTAAGAGTATGATCATACTACTTACCTCGTAGCGCTAAACCAGTATTTCCGGTGCATTATTGATCACTTGTAAAATAGGCAAGTAACTTACGTAAATTTCTAATTTAATGCGTACCTTTTAATTAAAACCTAAAATACTTAGATAATCTACGTTTCCTAAAAATCTAAAATTCTCATTTTAAGCCTAAAAATATCTCTGCATCCCAACGTTTATTTTCTCTTGTTTTTATTATAAAAATATAATCATAAATAATAACCCTATGGTCAATGCTAAACTAGGTAGGGGTATTTTTGTAATCTAGCTTTCTTGAAGAGAGAGAGAGAGAGTGAGAGAGAGAGAATAGTGAGAGGTGCTGAGAGAGAGAGTGCATGATATGAGGGAGAAAACGAGAGAGACAGAGAGAGAGAGCTTGACATTGGAGAGAGAGATGGAGCACGAACAAAGAAAGCTTACGTGGGTAGAGAGAGAGAGAGGGCCTTAACGAGAGGTGGAAGGGTGGTTCATGAGTTGTGCGGGAAGCTAACAGTGCAATTGTTTGGTCGGCATTGTTTGGGCTTCCATTGGCTTCTCGGCAGCATAGCCTTCTTGGGTGGTTCTTAGTGTGATACCTCATATGATATGAATAATGGTAGGTGGTGTATGGGATCCCATATTGCTTGGGAAGGAGAAATTCTTGCTCTTTATAAGATTCCAATGGGGCTCCAATTGCATCATTGACTAGTCCTTTTGGAGTATAGGCCATGTAGTTTGGGCCTTTCATTGGGGCATTACACTTAGGGTGGAGCTGGGAAGTGTTTGTCTGTGGTGCACGACGTCGACTGGGAAGATTGATAGCTTTCCTTGCAGTGGATCGGCTGGTTGTTTCCAGCGTGAAGCAGCGGCTTGGAGATGCTCGTTTCCGGTGGTTGAATGGTGGCGACTCTAAACGCTTGCTATGCTCTACATGGTGGGTCAAAGGAGTGGTTTGGGTGTTTGATGATGGAAGAGAGGTTGTTGGTTTGGAGGGGATGCAGGAGGTCTGGACATGGTTGGGCTTCTCAATGCTCTGTTTTTGTTGTATAAAAATAGGGGCTGCGTCGGTATCGTGTGGGGCTGGTTTTGGTGGTTCACGGTGATATACTGTCTCATTTTTATACGGAAGGTGGCCGACAGAGCAACGGGAATGAACGTGGGAGGTGTTTTAGCGTTGTTTGCAGCGGTGCAAGGGCCGTGGGCATGTTGGGTTCACTGTTGGATTTGGGGCTTTCACAGTGGATTTGCCTTGCGGTGCAACGACATCAATCCTCTTGGAGCCCACTGTTTCGTGCGACAGGGCATTGAGGGGAGGCCATGGGGGTGTGAAGCCTTGAGATGTGGGGGCTGCCTGCTTCGCGATTCACGTCCATGGAGGAGTGAGGCACCTGGGCTCATTGTGTGGCGTATGTGGTGGCAGTGTGGATGCTTGGCTAACATGATGGTGGTGCTGTGTGAAGTAACGGAGGCTAAGGGGTTGAACACACAGTGGATGGCTTGAGGCTCGGGTGCGGCAACCCTAGTTTTGCAAGGGGAAAGGAAAACAGTGAATGGCTAACGGGTTGGAACACACACACACACACACACATATGTACTCGGGTTTGGATGTTTGGGTAATCGGGCTTGGGCCTTTTCATGGGCCTTGGGTCTTGGTCTTTACACATACCTACTTGGGCTTGGCCTAAGGGTTCTAAAGTTTTCTCTTGGGTCTATTTTTTGGACTTTTAAGGGGGTCCCTTTGGATTTGTAAAACAATTCTTTGGCCTAACCCCAATTTAATATGGCCCACTTGGTCCATAAATATTAAATGAGCTTTTAATTCAATTATTGAGCCCAATAAAATCCTTGAATTCACCATAATAAATTTTGCGCCTATGAGCCTAATTAAAATTCCTAGCCAACCTCAATAAATTATAGCTTGTGACCTTATCCAAAATGGCCCAGTAAACCTAATTTAAGCCCAATAAAATTATCCATGTTCCATTCCTGATAATTTGGGTGTTCAATTTTTTTTATAATATTAAGGTTTTAAAAATATAAAGATCAGTTTTTGTTATAAAAATATATTTCTTATTTTTGAAAAAAATTTAATTAAATCCTCATAAAAAATTAAAATCAACATGTGGCAGTCTGTGATTGGGCCATGTGTTTTCAGCTAACAATGTCTATCTTTTGCAAGAATTCGTGAAACTGGGGGTGGAAAATGATTTACACCTTGGAGAGGGGTAGGCCATTTTCCACCCGACACATGATTTTTCAATTGACCCACTAGTCATTTTCCGTTTACCTCTCTTTTCTGCCCTTTTCAAACATGCCAGGAGATGAAAATGTTTCACAAAAATAATTTTCAGCTGAAACAAACACAGCCTTGGGGCTAAATTTTTTAAACTTCGATACATTTATTTTTCTGATTTTTTTTTTTTTTTTGCAGAGATTACAGGTTTGTTTTAAAGATTTATTGAGGCATAGGGAGGTTATTTCAAATTTTTTCCTGGGGGGAGGGGTGAAGTAGATTTTTTAAAAGCTTCTTGGTTGGGCTGGTCGCCCCTCTCCTCCCGTCCTCCCGTCCTCCCGACTCTGCTTGTGATGGAGTGTTTGTATGACTGTGTACTGTATGTGTCACCACATAAGCATGTCTAACCTTAACTTTGCAATGTTATCATTTTTTTAGGTACTGTATGGGGCTGATCTCGAAACTGGGGTTTTTGGCAGTGGTTTTCCCAAGGTGTACAGTCAAGTTAAATCTGCTTCAGACGAAAAGTATATAAAATCAGGCTGGAACCTGAATAACTTTCCAAGGCTTCCTGGATCTGTCCTCTCTTATGAGGGCAGTGATATATCTGGTGTTCTGGTGCCGTGGTTGTATATAGGGATGTGCTTTTCCTCCTTTTGTTGGGTAAGACTAAATATGTAATTTTCCTCTGCATCAGCTTATAATCTCTGGATAATTGCTCATGTATAACTTATGCTTGTGTAAGAATGTGTGCACACAAGGGGTATTCGTGATGCCTGTGCATAAAGTACGTGTATTTGCATGGTATTTTATATCTGGCTCTAAAAAAAAAATTAAACGCAAGATGATTGAAACAAGAAAAGGTTAAAAGAACAGAGTGCTTTAACTTTTCCAAAAAATAGGGAATATAGAATACATTTAGGCTGTTCGTTATACCTTTTTCTTTTTGACAAATAATGTTGGTTTACTTTCTTTTACCCTCTCTTTCTCTATTTGTTTTGGCTATGGTACTCCTTTTCCTCCCTGTTTGTTCTTTACTGATCGTTCTGTTTTAATCATACAAATGGTGGAGGGAAATCTCACCTTGAAACTTTTATGTTCACTATGCAGAGTTCATAGTACATGTTAAGATTTTGAAGTCTCAACTTTTAACATTTCACTCATAAAGTTAAATTTCTCGAATATTTTTGTGCGTGTAGAATCACAAAGTGTATGACAACTGTTTAGGGGCTCTAGCTCATGTCTTCATTTTAGAGTCATGACTGATAAATTTTTGTGTTGTTTTACTTCTAAAAACAGCATGTCGAAGATCACCACTTGTACTCATTGAATTACTTGCACTGGGGTGCTCCTAAAATATGGTATGGTGTTCCCGGTAGTAATGCCTGTAAATTAGAGGAGGCTATGAGAAAGAATTTGCCTGACCTTTTTGAAGAACAGCCTGACTTACTTCATAAGCTGGTGAGTAAATGTTCCTGCAGTGTTATAACGTCGTTTGACATCTGTAATTTCTGGCCTTGGTTTACTTGTTCAACTGTTGTGTGGACATACAACTGGTATGTCCTTTTGATCATCTTGCTTGCTTCAAGTGTTTTTTTCTTTCTTTCTATACACTGTGCCTTCAAGGCAATGTGTTCTTAGATTCTATTAATTGAAAAGTTTTTTCTTATCTTGAAAAATAACTTGGGGGAAGGTTCGTTTTCCTAGCAAACTCCAATTTTTTCTTGGATAACAAGCATAAGGGTTTCTTTATTTGAAATACAAGATAACCCATAAAAATAATTATCTTTTTTTCCTCCTAAATTAGAATTTTTAAATTATTAGCAACTAATTATCCTGAATGACATGCTCTATTTTATGGAAAACTTGGAATATTGTTTATTTAGATTATTGTGAAGTCTTGCTGTCATTCGTTCCTAAATTTTCGCATCCTTCTTTAGGAAGTTAATGAGAAGTACAAAGAGTTAATCTCCTGTTGTCTCTGCAAATAGTGTATCAATATGGATATGATTATAATGATCCTTTCCTCACCTGAAGGTTGTGTTAGGAAACTGAGCTTGTTATTTTCTGGCCTCCCTTTTGTTTTTACTATATTTTTTCTCCTCCCACACTTGTATTCTTCTTGCACTTGCAACGTATTGCTTATCTATATTGATATGGAAAGCTTCCCATCATACTAGTTCCCCTCTTTTTCTCAGTCCGTTCCCTTGAGAAGAGGAGATTAGTTGGGTCTAGCTGAAGTAAACTTCCTATTTGTAGTTTCCATTGCCACTTCAGTAACTGTATCTCTAACACCCCAATTTTCCTCATTGGATGTATAATCTATTATAGAAGGGGAATGAGTCTGTTAAATGTTAATTGAGTACCAAGTCCCATATTGGTTCCTTGCTTGAACTAGACTTTGTAATGATTCCAATAAACTTTAATTTTAACTTTGACTAGTTCTTTTCGAGTATAAGCATAGATATTACTTAAAACTCTCTTGGATC
This sequence comes from Juglans cinerea, assembly GCA_961763995.1. Classification (NCBI taxonomy): domain Eukaryota; kingdom Viridiplantae; phylum Streptophyta; class Magnoliopsida; order Fagales; family Juglandaceae; genus Juglans; species Juglans cinerea. The sequence continues at coordinate 10,323,457 of CAUIVZ010000012.1, read as the reverse complement.
GTTACAAATGGTATCAAGATGACCTTATGAGCCATGATGCAACAAAATGACCTTATGAGGATGTTAGACATATGAGTGGAGGAGATTGTAACACCATACTTCTAGATGAGGGTGGTGAATGAAGAAGGCCCACATAGAAGATTAAGTTCCAGTGTATAAGCGTCGATGTGACTTCAACTTTCTTTAGATCATTACAAATGGTATTATTAGGGTTGACCTTGTAATACTATATAACATTAGTGCAATGTGAGCCTTGATAAGTATTTCGTAGATTGTCTTGGCCCATGAAGTCTTATTTTGGGTTGGTGATTAATGATTAGGAGAATGAGTTTGGTATAGGTGTATTGAATGATTAGGAGAATGAGCTTGGTTCCTCACTATGTGTATTTGGGCTTTATAATACTTCCAAGGAGCTCTAGTTACAACCTTAACTAGTCCTTTCCAGGTAGGGGTGGGCGGCAGGGCCCCTCCACCCGTCCATCTGCCCCCACCCAGCTGGCCCCTCTTGGGGGACTGGGCGCCCCCGGCTATCAGATGCTGAGGTGCAGGCCCTTGCCCGCACTTGGAAAATCAGGTCGGGACTTGGCCCAAGTTGAGCTCAGGCCCGCCCATTCTAGGCCCCGCCCGTTTGCATATTTTATAGGTATATATTAAAAATTTCTTTAATAAAATGCTGTCATTTGGGGTTTTATTTTAATATAGGGTTTGAGTTTCATATAAAACGTGAAATCCCCACTCCCGGCTGCCTAGCCATTCTCTTCACCCCCGGGGCTTCGTGCCTCTCACTCTTTCTCCTCCCCATCTTTCCTCTCTCGGTGTCGCTATTTTATGGTGTCACAGTCACCCCCAGCCGGTTGCCGTTGCTATCGTGGTCTCTCTCTCCCTCTCGCCGTCACCCCCAGCTGATCTCTCTCTCTCTCTCTCTCTCTCTTTCCTTTCTCAGTGCCTCTGTTTTAGTGTTTTATGGCATCGTCCCTAGCTAGTCGCCGTCTCCATCGTGGTCTCTCTCTCCCTCTCATTGTCGCCCCCAACTGGTCTCCCGCTTTCTCTGGTTGGTGGTTCACTTGTGGTTTTGGTTTTTTTTGGCCGTGGGTGGGTAGTGAGCTCGTTGTATTTTAACCGGGGTGGCAGATGGATGAAGGGTCCAATCCGCCACTCGGCACCGGGATGGGGGACCCCGCCCACAGGAAGTGGGGCTGGATTCCGGGCGGCAAACCCCGCCCATGCTGGGGGCGGGGTATAGGAAGGAGGCACCCCCCCGTCCAGGGGGGTATGGGTAGCACCCTTATTTCCAGGTATGAGCCCTACACAGTTTTGTGTGATGAGGGTGGATTTTGTTGGGGGGTTTTGGCCTCTTAGTCTGTCTTGGACTTGGCAGTGGTCTATGAAGTGGATCCCCTCACATTGAGCAATGTTCAGTTACTAAAATGGTTTAGAAGAGTGCTACCCATCCAGGGGGTACGGGTAGCACCCTTATTTGCAGGTATGAGCCCTACACAGTTTTGTGTGATGAGGGTGGATTTTGTTGGGGAGTTTTGGCCTCTTAGGCTCGGTTTGGATACACAAAACCTCTCATCTCATCTCATCTCAACTTTTCCAAATTCCGACACAAGATATAATAAACAATTCAACTTTTTCAAATTTCAAACTAAAAATATTATTAAAAAATTATATTATAACAAGATTTTATTCAAATTTCAACAAAACATCTCATCTTATCTCATCTGAACTGTGTAACAAAACGTAACTTTAGTCTGTGTTGGACTTGGCAGTGGTCTATGAAGTGGATCCCATCACATTGAGCAATGTTCAGTTGCTAAAATGGTTTAGAAGGGGAAAAGGTCATTTTGGGCTTTGAAGCCCTCAGTTTTGGTTTTACTTTGTGTGGGAGTTTGTGGTGCTTTTTCGGGCTTTGTGGGGGTGTTGTATAATCTCTAGAGGAGTAGCTTGTTTTTGTGGGTAGGACCTGTTAGGTTCAGTGTTGGTAAAAGAGAGCTAAAGTGCAAAGCACCAAGGCTGAAGTGCTTTCCTTACCAAAAGCAAAGCACATGTCATATGTGATCTATATGCTTTGAACCCGATATAATGGTCCAAGTTGGCTTTTTAGATGGATTGATATTGGATTGCTAATGTTAGCGTAGACGTTAATACCGACATTTTGTGAGCTCTTTTGGTGATGGCCTTTTGTTATATTTTGATTTAACCATATACTTAAATTTGATAATGGCTATCAAATATCATAGATGTGTATATTTATTAAATCACGAGAATTATAGAAAACGAAATGTTTAAATTTTATGTAATTAGACAATTACTCAATTGTCGTGTTGCATGATATTCAAATAAGTCGTTAGGCTCAACGTATTACCATCTTGCTTTCTAAACTATTGCATTGTATTATATGGATTTTGTTATTATATATAATCACTAAAATTTTGCACTTTACCAATTAGGTGCACGCTTGCTCCTAGGCTCTAGATGGCGTTTGCGCTTGTGTGCGCCTAGTGCTTTCACCAACATTGGGTGTGTTAGGTCTTAGTTTGGTGGTTTTGTTTTCTTTGCCCATTTGATAGGTGGTTCACTTTGCACATGGGTACACTGTTTGGTTTTTAATGAATTTTGACTAACAAAAAACTTGTCAAGGGTCAGGGCCCAATTACTTGTCACTGTTCTCGATACAGCTTTGATGCTTATTTACCTGTTGGTCACCACGTGAAGGGTTCGATAATTTTCCTGGAATACTTGAAAAAAAAAATTGTTCCTGGAAGAAACTGTCTGACAATAATTTTATCCATCGGGGACTTCAGTGTATCCAGTAAAATTATAGCAAAATGGAGAGGAAAGAGAATAGGGTACTTTCTTCCTAATGCTACATGTAATATGCTTTGATTGCTTTGCAGAAGTAAAAGTACTTATCTTTATATACATGTTCCTGTGGTGTCTAATTTGGCCCCAAATGAGTACATTAGCATCTCATTTTAGGGTAGATCTATTCTCTTATCCGGCTCATGCTGGACACTGGGACTTCTTTGACACTTTTTTGACATAAAAGATGTACAATTTCTTAGCATTATAAAATGACATTTGCATATGTTGGTGGACACTTTGAGAGCCTCTCTCCATATGTGTACAACATAAAATGGACTTGATATTTTTGTAAAGAGCTATTTCTCAATAAGATTATATATATGTTGCCCACTTTTGTTCATATGTTTTTCAAGTTTTCATCTTGCACGAGCAAATGTGTATGTGGTTGCCACTTTATTACCATTTTACTTGCATGCCTTAGATCCTAAATACATTGTTGTTTTGTCATGCCCCCTTGTCCTTATCTATTTCTTGGTAGGGACCCGTGTTTGCCAGTTTGAAAATGGCATAAAATGTTTGATGAAGTTTGTGAATTTCTTGACAAAGGTAAAGGCAAAATTTGGAGCCCTAGTAGGTGGCACTGATGATGGGACATAATACATGGAATATATTACTGAAATGGGGGCACAAAGAGTGGAATCATTATTCCATCAATGCATTGAATTCTGCTATGCCCTGAACATATGTGTTTCTCATGCAGGTCACACAGCTTTCCCCTGCGATACTGAAATCTGAGGGGGTACCTGTATATAGGTGTATTCAGAATCCTGGAGAGTTTGTTTTGACCTTCCCTCGAGCATATCATTCAGGGTTCAACTGTGGCTTCAATTGTGCCGAGGCAGTTAATGTAGCTCCAGTTGATTGGCTGCCCCATGGGCAGATTGCTGTAGAGCTATACCGTGAGCAGGGACGAAAGACTTCCATTTCCCATGACAAACTTTTACTTGGGGCAGCAAGGGAAGCAGTTAGAGCACATTGGGAACTAAATTTACTGAAGAAAAATACTTCGGATAACTTGAGATGGAAAGATGTCTGTGGAAAGGATGGGATCTTATCTAAAACACTCAAGGTAAAACTCTACCTCTTTCTTTGTTGTTGTTTTTTTTTTTTTTAATTTTCTTTTTGATTGGGATGATTGACGTATATGAAATATTCATTCAGTCCTGAGTTAATTAGAAATCCAGATTTTTTTTTTTTACTTGAGAAGAGAAGGGTTGAAATAGAATTCAGCAAATAGTTAAGGAACTGTCGAAAGATAAGAATTATGACACTTAGACTTAGAATCATGCCATATCATTTTCATAATTGGTTTTTGGATTTATGATTTAGGAATGTCTGGAATTAGGTTTGAATATACAATATAATCCCATTTTGCATTTCAGAACATGGATTTGAATTCATGAACAATGCCTTGATAGTTAACCCAACTAAATGCTAAACTGACTTAATTGTTCACCCTGATTAGAAAACAAAAAAAGATAGTTGGTCCCTATTGGGTTCACCAGCAGATATGGGCAGCACTTAGACACAACTACTGTTCTTTGATCTTTCCTTTTTTGACTTTGTATGTTTCTCTTGCTTAGACACGAATTGAGATGGAATGTCTGCGGAGGGAATTTCTCAGCAGTTCTTCACAGACAATAAAGATGGAGAACAATTTTGATGCCACATCTGAGAGGGAATGTAGTGTTTGCCTTTTTGATTTGCACATGTCTGCAGCAGGTTGTCGTTGTTCCCCAGATAAATATGCATGCTTGGATCATGCAAAGCAGTTCTGTACATGTCCTTGGGATTCCAAATATTTTCTCTTTCGCTATGACATCACTGAATTAAATATCCTTATTGAGGCATTGGAAGGAAAATTAAGTGCCATATACAGATGGGCAAGACTGGATCTTGGACTTGCTCTGAGTTCTTATGTGTCCCACGAGAATATACTGCCAATTGGTAAAGAGACCTTGAGGAAATCAACTGGGATCATGGATGAGATTTCTCAACTGAAACGGAAGATATCAGAAGCTGAATCGGTTTTGAAGTGTAGAAATGCATCATCGACAATTTGTAGTTCTTCTCGTGAAAATGAGATGGCAAACCATAACTCTAAGTTCAAGAAAGAAGGATTGATTATTTTGCCTTCCAATTTAAGGAATCCTGTTTTGCAGTTGTCTCAAGAAGATGCAATATATGCTGTAACAACGGCTGCAGAGGAATCAAGAGCGAAGAAGCCTTCAGTCTTGAAACGTGAAAATGTTATACTTCTTAGCGATGATGAAGACGATGAACCTGAGAGGCCAGTTTTAGGAAAAGAAAGCGAAACTTCTACGGAGAAGCCTTTAGGACTTTCTGAGATGCTGGCAGGTTCTGATGATAAAGCAAGCCTATGTAATAATAATAAAGATCCTATCTTGACTACCCCTTCTACTGACGCAGCAGTGATGGGGACATTACCTAATGGAGAAAGGAATAGTTTATCTCATTCTATGCGCATGAAAGATGGAGATTATGGAAGTAGTGAACCCCTTCTAGGATCAAATCCACCAAACATGTCTTGTCATGTGAATTCTAGTGGTGCAGATTTAGGAAGGAAAACTCAAGACTGCTCGACTGCAAGAGAGACCAGTGAACATGATCTGGCAAATTGTGGGAGTTATCCTCAGAATCTACAACCATATGGCAGTGGATTGCCTAACAATGACAATAAACATGAAAAGATGGGATTAAATGCAACCTCAAATATAGTGGATAATATAAGAACTATTGCAGGAAACCCATCTTGCACCGTGAACAATTTGGACAGATATTTCCGCCAAAAGGGTCCTCGCATTGCCAAGGTCGTGCGGAGGATCAACTGCACTGTTGAACCTCTGGAATTTGGAGTTGTGTTTTCTGGGAAGTTTTGGTGTAACAGCCAGGCCATTTTCCCCAAGGGTATGTTGCAGCCATTTTCTCACTACGATGATAGAAACTTGAAGATGTTAAACTAAATAGGTAGGATGCACTTATTCATATTTATTCTATTTGATGCAGGATTTAGGAGCCGGGTTAAGTACATAAGTGTATTAGATCCAGCAAATATGTGTTACTATGTCTCAGAAGTTCTTGATGCAGGAAGGGACGGACCTCTCTTTATGGTAATTGAAATTTCTTCACTTCCCTAAAGTTTATGTTGTATTCTAGCTGGTTTACACACATGATTGCATTCAGTGTTGCTAAAAGCTTAACTTGCAGCTGAGCCTAAAGGCTTAACTCTGATTGAACTTTAGTGTACATTTATTAAATCCAACATAATACAATGGAGTGGGGTGGGGGGGACTTTTGGCCCCCAAAATCCGCCACCGTATCCCAGGGGTGGGGCCCCCGTCCATGTACCGGAGTGTGGGGGTGGACCCTTGGTCCGTCTGCCCCCCTTCCACAGCCCATGGCCCCATAGCCGAAATGGAAAAAAATTAAACAAAAAATTGAATAACACAAAAAATAAACAAAATCACACAAAAAATCCACGACAATAAACAAAATATAAATCAAATCCACTTCACAATTTCTATCCAATGATTTGAATCGAAAACAACAAAAGAAAACCTTAAAAAACAAGCTCAAGAACTCGGAGAAGAGGAGGAGCCGAGGAGGAGGATGAGGATGAGGATCATAGGACGGTGATTGCCAGAGGGAGAGAGGGCAGCGGCTGCCATAACAGATAGAGCGGAGGGAGCGGAGGCCCAGCCCGGGTGGCAGGGTGTGGAGGGGGCGGGGTTGGGCCTGGCAGAGCCCCGTCGCCCAGCCCTAGTGCTTTCAAATGGTATGAAGGATGTGGGTCCATAATTCTGGCTCCTACATTGGCTATTAAATTTAGCAGAACAGCTATTATCTGTTCTTTACAAAACTTATTTTCCTGTGCATTCCCAAATATACCCAACCATGATAGAAATGATCAAATTCTTCAAGCAAATGGTTCCCAATGTTTTTTTTTTCCCCTCATGGTTACCTCTATTTTAATGGAAGATAAGTAAACATGCTTTTTCTCACGTAGCACTTCCACTATAAGTGTGTGGTTTTGTACTGCACTTCGTTTAGGTTTAAAAATACATTTCCCCTGGCGGTTTAGCCCTTTTGGTGCATTGCAAATGATAAAAAAAAAAAATGTGGTTTTCATCTTTTACTTCTGCTTCCTCTAAACTTTGGGAAGCTCCTATTGAAGTTTGCTACAATGTCCCAACAAATGGGTTCTCTTCATTTTCTTACCATAAAAAAATGGTTTAGCTTCAGTTTTTCGCACGTTAGTAAGCTTTTAAATATTGAAAATCTTTGAGATGCTAAAGTTTTCCCGGAAAGATTTAAGAAGACATGATTGCTTATGCAAAAAAGGAATATGATATGCTTTTTAAGTATGATTTGGTACTGATTTCTGTCAGAAGCATGGTTAGGTACTCAATACTCTCAGATCTATCATGCTAATGCTCTCCTTTTACTCTGGTGCACTAGATTTTTTCTGGATCAAATTGTGGAATATTTCATCCGATTTATTTCATCCCAAGATGCAAATTTCCGTGACAGATTATTTTCACTTTACACGGGCTGCTTTATATTATCTTTTACACATTTGATACCTGTTCTTCAACGAAAACACCTAAAGTGCTTCCCTAAATAGATGTAAAGTTTCATTAAATTGACAGAATTCTGTTTTAATATAGGATTCCTTTAGAGATTTTGTTTTATGAGAAAATGTTGGAGTTTGTGGGAATATGTGAAAGCGCAGAAAATGAGTAAGCATATTATAGGCAACATCTTCAGTAAACTGTAGTAAAACGGTGATATATTGGACAGTCATATATAAAGTAGCATGGAGATCACTGGCCTTGTTTGGCAACAAAGGATTTTTCAAAATTTTTCAACATTTGTCATAACTTCATTCTCAAACATTACTCAAAAACACACAAATTTTCTATTTCAAATTTTCATCTAATCATTACTCAGACACAAAAATTAATACAACTTTTACAAATTCAAAAACAAAAATTAATCTTAAAAAAAATTATATTCAAACAACTTTTCAACTTTATTCGTCCACTTTCACAAACTTCAATACAAGACTTATTTAAAAAAATATTTTTATTCAATTTTCTCCTCTCTTCTTTTCCAATACCTAATCTCAAACAAATTCCCAAAATGCTCAAATATTTCCAAACATCTATTATGACCAAACATTATACTGCAAGGTGGATCTGTGGCAAGAGAAATTAGGGAAAATTGTGATGGTCAGACTTCTAATGTAATAGCAGCCTTTGCTTTTTCTAATCTGAACAGTGAATTGGCTTTACATGTAAATAGATTTGTAAATTGCACATACACCTGATAGGCAAGTTACACAATATCTAGGTCATGAATCCATGGCCTTTTCCTTCATCTTGTTCTTAAAGAGGGAGGAACCGCTGCTTTGGCTGGAGTTTACTTGCTTTTTAGCATTATAGGTAGATTTGGAAATTACTTATTACAATAATAAAATAAAGTAACGTAAAATTGTAATTTTAATTAGAAGTGAGTTCATCTCTACCCCACTTTTTAGGTTTCATTGGAGCAATGTCCAAAAGAGGTGTTTATTCACATCTCTGCTTCAAGATGCTGGGAAATGGTGAGAGATAGAGTGAATCAAGAGATCACAAAGCAACATAAACTGGGAATGGCAGACCTTCCCCCTTTACAGCCACCTGGGAGTCTTGATGGTTTTGAAATGTTTGGGTTTACTTCACCACAAATTGTGCAGGTAAATACCAATTAAACTAATTTTTCTACTTCTGTGATGGTGCAAGTGTCTGTGATGAGACATGGGTGAAAGGTTACAATGCTTATAATATTTTTCTTTATAGTTCTTCTGCTAAAAACTTATTTCCCATTTATTGCTTTTGGGTTTATGGGATCTAGTTTGTGGCTTTAATGATTTATCTTGTAAGCAATCATGGTATTCCTCTTCCATAAGTGAGGTCTTATTATAAAATTACGGGGTACCGTTCTCTTTAAAAGGAAAAAAAAGAAAAAAAAAAAAAAAAAAAAAAAAGAATAATCTTGCAACCCATGTAACCTGGACAAGCTCAAGGTGAAACCCTGGCAATTTTCTACGTATAAAATGAATTTGCTTTTGTTAAGTAAAACTTCTATGCTGAAGCATGACAAATCCAACCATAATCTAGAAGATAAACTCCTTTGTTGATGAAAAATTCAGTTTCTTTTTCTACTTCATATGATTTGTTCACATTTTTTATTTTTGAAAATCTAGTCTGCAAAACATTGAATTGACTTTTCATTTTCTCTTCCGAGTTGTCCAAACATGGTTGTTTATGTTCTCAAAACTTTTGGAAATGAAAATGAAAGATGTGTACCCCTTACATGAAGCTTTAACGCAAAGTTTAGTTTCAATTAGTAGTTTGCCATTTGGTATGTTACGACTATTATTTTTCTCTCTGCTGTTGACAATTTTCTCAATTTTGTAGGGAAAAATTGTCTAAAGTATGGTAAGTAAGTTTGCGTTAACCTTACCTGTTGCTGTCTTTAAACAGGCCATAGAAGCAATGGATCGAAGTCGAGTCTGTACTGAGTACTGGGACTCCCGGCCCTACTCCCGGCCGCAGGAACAGATTCCACAAACTTCTCAATACAAAGACTCTGGCAAAACCTTCCATTCAGTGTCTGAGGAAAAGTATAATCAGGTGGCCCCTGGAAATTCTAGCTTGCCCAGTAGAGTTGATTCAATGCTGAGGGGGCTATTTAAAAAGGCGAGCCAAGAGGAATTGAACACACTGCATGGCATTTTAAGTTATAATGACTCAACAGCCGATCGAGGTTTAGTGACTCAACTTCTTAGTGAAGAGATTCACAATCGTCCTAGATGATTCATTATTTGGTCTGGATGAGGATTTGAGAGATCAAATATCCTATGGCTGTTTTTTGACTGTAAATTCAGTTCCTGCTCTCAGGTCGCAGGTATTTTGTACTCAACCTGATCGTTCTTTAACCAAGAAGTTAACATGAAGAAAAGAAAAGGAAAATAAGAAAAAGAAAAACGTCAAGATTTTCATGATACTTGGAAGCTTATTCGCTGTTCGTAGCAGTGAAGAGGCTAAAATTAGATTCATCATCTATGGATCAATCTCTCTCTGAAATACTGTCCAAATTCTAAAGGTCTGAAATGAGACGGACTAGATGCTCTCAAGTCCGAATAAATAACAAGAAGAAAGTAATTATTTTTTATTATTATTATATAAATATTATAAGATTTATTCTTGCTAGATTGCGGAGTGCTTGGATAAGAACTCTACGAAATCCTCTCTGGATGGATGCCATGTTTGTTTTTCTAACATGGTAAATAAGATATTAAGATTTAAATAAAATGATTTAGATTTATATTTTTTTAGATTTATAGAAAAATTCAATACAAAAAAAAAAAAAAATGGGTGCATCTTTTGATTCTTATTATCATTATTTGTAATGAGCTTAGTCACGATTATATATGTTTTTTTAGTAAATGACGTGGCTTGGTAGAAGAGACGCTGTCTCAAATCGAGTCCTGAGACTACTTTGCCACTCAACTGAGAGGGACAAATAGAAACCCTTTGGATTCCCGACAGTAGGGATTCCAAGCAAAATTCGTCATTGTCGAAGTGTTCGTGAAGTGAGAGCTCCATGTTTGGATTTGCACATTATGGAAGGGATTAAATCCTTCCCCCTTTCGGGGAGCCTGCTGGACCATATCATGGGCCTAAGCCCAAGCTTAACTCAATAAACTCTGAGTCGAGGACTTGGCCCATTTAAAGGATATAGTGATAGCTACTCAAGAGTTTCAAGAGAGTGGTTATCAGGTTATCCAAAGCAAGGGAAGCTTGTATAGCTATCTCGTAACTTGAATTTAAAATTATGGGTTAGACGGTTACCATATCAAATAGAAGACACTATGGGTTCTATTTGAACCACTCAGGTATGACAATGAGGCTCTCTTCTACTTCCGAAGAAATCTCTATTATTTTATTGACTTAGGTATCGAAGACGTTCCCACAAAACTTACAACCCTTTTCTCTTTTTGGTTGTAGGTGATTGCGTGTGTGGAGCTGTGAAATACGTCAATAATAGGTGGCGTCGTCTGTGGGATTTCTTGTCTTACAACCAGCGTGCTTTTCACATGCTTGCCACCACTCGATCCCAGACGACCAAGAATCAAGAGGCATAACCTAGAAATATAGAAGGAAGATTTGTAGAGATGGAGGAGATTGTGAAAAAGCTCACCACTGAAGTCGAATCGCTTTGAAGGGAAAACGAAGTTCTCAAGGCAAGGAATGGATTGTCAAGGGAGGATACAGCGCCAAGCCAGGTCGACAAGGTCGAGACGGAAGCATAGAGCGCAGGCAAACCCCCCCACGAAAACGAGGAAGATGCATCATGACCTGCATAGCCCGATGGATAAATACGAATAAATGGCCATGAAAATAGGGACATCTTCCTTGGTTGATCAGTTGTTGACCAACACCAATCTGCCATACAGTCCAGAGATCATGGCAGTGCCACTTCCGCAAAAATTCAAAGTTCCTGCGATAGACATGTACGATGGGTCCAAGGACCTTGTGACGCTTCATGGGTTTTTCAGGGAAATCGCATGCAGGGCTTTCCCTTTGACCCTGAAAGGAATGGCCCGAGGATGGTTTGGAGCGTTGCAGTCGGGTTCCATCGACAATTTTGAGGAATTGGGTTGACAATTCCATCAACAGGCGAATAAGGCCTGTAGCTTACCAACTGATCGTGAAACAAAGGGAAGACGAGAGTTTGAAAGCGTATTTGGCGCTGTTCAATAAAGAAAGGATGACAGTCGACGACTAAGATGAGAATATCATGTTGGCAGCTTTGCATGGGGGAATTTGGCCGATAAGCCCCTTCACGGTTGAGCTGGTGAGGAAGACCCCTTCCACTCTGCGAGAGTTCATGGACTTATAGACGGTTTTGTCAACGCCAAAGATACACTGCTAGTCCTAACGGTGAGATCGGAATGGAAGGAAGAACAAGCGGTAAAAGGGGGGTTAAAGAGAGATCGAGTGGGAGGCCCAAAGACAAGGAGAGGCCAACACAAAGGAAGGCGAGAAGCTTCGGCTCACACGGGGAGCCATAATGGCCCTCATGTGCACTACTCTAGTGTGCACGTCCAAGACAAAGCATAGAAGCCTAGCGTGGTGAAGAGTAGGGGTGCCAAACCCTGAAGTTTTGTACGTATCACAATGTAAACGGCCACAGGACCAAGAATTGCCATACGTTGAAACAAAAAATTGAAGAAATGAGGGGCAATGGCGAACTTGAGCGCATTGTCGTCCAGAACGCTACTCCACCAAGGCATCCAGGCGATAGGAGGCATGAGCACAAGTGCCAACGAAGTGAAAGCCCAAGGAGGGGAGGCTCACTGAGAAGAGGGAGGAGGTCCCAAGAATCACGAGACCGATCCCCTAGGTGGGACGCAGACTGAGGGAACCTGCCTTTAGGCGATATACGCACGATTGCCTGAGGGTACGCATGGGTGGACCCACTTCCTCAGAGCAAAAAGTGCACTCCAGGTGAGCAAGGTATGAAGAAAAGTCTACAATGTAGGGAGATTGGTCAAACAACCACGGATACAGGTTTCACCCACTATCTCCTTTGACGACGACAACTGCAGGGGTAGTCTACCCACATAATGATGCACTGGTCGTAATGATATTGGTAGTGAATTATACTACACGAAGGTTACTAATTGACAATGGAAGTTTGGCTGACGCCCTATTCTGGGACACGTTTATGAATATGGCAATAAGTTTGGATCAACTGCATCCAGCGCCGACTACCTTGAAAGGGTTCACAAGGGAGCCAGTGCAGCCCGTGAGGTTTATCACATTGCCAGTATCGGTAGGGGCAGACCCCCACATTACCACCACCATGATGGATTTTCTCGTTGTGAGAACACGACGGGCGTAAAATGCTATCATTGGTCGGCCTATGCTGAACGCCCTGAGGGCGATCACCTCCACCTATCAGGGATAGGAGAAGTTCGTGGTGAACAGGTACTCGCCCGATAGTGTTACATACAAGAGCTCAAACAAGGGGAAAGATAGGTGAAGATGGTTGAGCCCTATTCGAGAGAGAGCAGTGCAGTAATCCTGCCCCCTGCCAGAAGTACTGATGACTGAAGGGGAGACGAGAGATGAGGATGCTGCTTTGAAGCAGGGAGAAGCCGATGAGCCTTTGGAGCTCATCGTCCTCGACCCGGCCAAACCGAAGAACACTGTGGAGATTGGGACCAGGATGGCGAGCAAAGAAAGGCAACAACTGAAATAGCTCCTCACCCAGCATAATGATGCCTTTGCATGGAGTCACGGAGACATGGTCGGGATTGGCTAGGAGGTTATAGAGCATCGGCTGAACTTCAGCCCAAGTGCGTGACCAATCAGGTAGAAGAAAAGGAGTTTTAGCTCCGAGAAGTATAAGGCCATTGCAGAGGAAGTAGACCGACTGTTGGCGGCTGGATTCATCAGAGAAACTCAGTATCTCGAGTGGCTGTCGAATGTGGTATTGGTAAAGAAATCCAACGGAAAATGGTGCATGTGTGTAGACTTTATAGATCTTAATAAGACTTGCTTGAAGGATAGCTTTCCCCTTCCACAAATAGACTTGATTGCAGGACACAAGGTGTTAAGTTTCATGGATGCCTACTCCGGATACAATCAAATCTGGATGGGCCAGGCTGACCGGGAGAAGACAACTTTTATAACCGATCGAGGATTATATAGTTACAAAGTCATGCCTTTTGGCTTGAAAAACGCGGGAGCAATGAACTAGAGACTGGTGAACAGGATGTTTAAACATCAAATAGGCCGAAACATGAAAGTCTATGTGGCCGATCTGCTGGTAAAAAGCATGAAGTTCGAGCAACATGTGAAGGATTGAGGGAAGCTTTCGGTGTATTACGCCAGTATGGGATGAAGCTCAACCCGACTAAATGTGCATTCGGGGTGCAATCAGGAAAATTTCTGGGATTCATGGTGTCAGAAAGGGGTATCAAGGAGAACCCTGAAAAGCTAAGGGCGATCATTGAAATGAAGTCACTCACAAATCTGAATGAGGTACAAACTCGGTTAACGGACAAGTGTCTTCCCTTCTTCTAGGTCTTGAAGAAAGCTCAGGACTAGGACTCCAAATGTGAGGAAGCCTTTACACAATTGAAGGAGTACTTGGCGCATCTTTCGTTGCTCAGCCAGGCCAAGCAAGGGGAGCCTTTGCTATTGTATCTAGTTGTGACCCCAGACACCGTGTCTGCTACATTGGTAAGGGAGGAAGGAAAGGAGCAGAAGCTTGTGTATTACGTAAGCAAAGCCTTAAGGAGAGCTAAAACACAATACCCAAAGATAGAATTGATTGTCTTTGCAGTTGTGGCAACTGCATGTTGGTTGCGACCTTACTTTCAGGCACACCCTATAAAAGTCGTTACATCAGTGCCCTTGCAAAGGACCTAAAGGACACACCGTAGAAATCAGGGGACCTGAAGGACACACCAGCAAAGCCTTTCGGAGGCGAGAGGCTCTAGACTGGCATGGGCGAAGCAGTAGGAGGATTAGAAGAACCAGGAGGAAGAAGAGTGTTTGTGTTCACTTGAGTAGATGTCCCCGCCTCATCGAGGGATGGTGGGTGACTTGGAGGGATTACGGTATCTTCTCGGTCGAGTGTTTCCCAAGGAGGCTCGGCTAGAGGATGCTCAATTGAGAAAGTTAGATAGGGCCCGCCACCTCTAGTAGGGAAAATGCTGAAAAACGAGGAGGGAATTGACACCCTACTACCACTCGCATTGAACCCCAAGGATCCCACGAGAGAAGAAGTAGGAAAGATGAAAGGTATCTCAAGGGCGCTTGAGACGGTCTAGGTGACTAGCGAGCCAGATGCAACAAGAATGGCCCCTGCCGACAGGCCCTCAATGTCTTCAATTCGAAAAGACTTCCCAAAGGCATCAAAAGAATAGGATAAGGCGCTCAATGTAGCAGGTGGGGCTCCCAGTAAATCTGGGTTTAAGGTCGCAACGACCTCTTCCTCATCCAAGTTAAAGTCATCCTCCCAGGTTGTTGTATGAGGGGAAGTCTGTGGAGCAGTCTAGTGGGGAGCACCAAGCGACAGGGCAGTTTCGGCCTCTATCACTAATTTCAGATCAGCCTTAGCTTGGGCCATAATCTCTTCAAGAGAGTTGGTCGCGGGCACTTGGAGGCAACCCGAGTCTTTTCTACCACTCGCCAAGGGTGGCGGTGAGGGTCTACCCCTTGTGGAGCTAGATTCATCTGAAGAGTTTGTTGTGGTTTTTGTGGAGGATGATGCTCCTAAGCGAGCAACCTTCTTCTTCTTGCCTCCCGCCATTGGCGAGGAACCTCGCTTCAGACCACAGGCCAACGACAGGGCGACCAAAAACATGTGCCCTGCTAGGCGTCATCACAAATCTCTCAATATTGGAGGGGGTTAGTATAGTATCTGACCGGGTAAAATTGTTATTCTTATCAGTCCAAGCTTGTACCAAACAAATGTGAGCCTCTTCTCGATTAGAAAGGATGATCGCGAAGCCACGCTCATCGGGAACTAGTCTCCATGAAGCCTTGATGGGAAACTCTTGGTTCGCCGGTTCATCTGCGGGAAACTACCAGCCTTCACTTGATACAAAGAAGAATTTTTTTTGCCACTATTTGGCGTGGGAATACATGCGTTCCAGTTGGACCAACTTATTGTGAGCCTTAAAACTGCAAAGGTTCCATTCCAAACGCCTGAAGTTGTGCAAGAATAGGAATTCACTCGCGGTAATGTCGGGGTATACATCACCTGTGGGCATCGAAACCCGTCGCCAAAGAACACAGCAAACCATTAGAATCCACCATGCATTGGGCATGAGTTGGTCGGAGCGAGACCCAAAAAGTCTAGCACCTCACGTACAGGACGAACGAAGGGCAAATGAAGCCCCATTGAGAACATGACTACATACAGGGCCACAGAAATGACCAAACCCCTCATATCTATGGCTCCGTCGCGTTGCTCAAGCAGGCCCAAAACCACAGAGTTTGGGATCTCGTAGCTATCCCTCGCAGAGTCTAACTCGCGGCATGTGACAGACGAAGCCCATTGATGGCCTTTGAAGGCTGAGCGAGGAGCAACCACCCCCTCAGGGTGAGGGTTAGCGGCCACCTCCTCAGAGCAAGGATGAGGGTCGTGGGGTCATGAAGACCTGTCGCCACGAGAGGAAGAAGGGAGATTAGATTTGGAAGATGCCATTGTTTTGAAAGGTAACAATAAGGGTGCACAGGGAAGTAGTGTCTGGAAGAAAGGGAGAATGCCAAAAGGATGAGAATAGAGAAAAGGAGTGTTCGAGAAGAAAAAGTAACTGAACGAAAAAGGGAAGGGGTGTATGTGAAGGGACGTGAAAGTGGAACGATGCCCTGACAGGGCAGCACAAAATGAAGGAACACCCAGGTAACGAAGCGATGCCATTATTACAAGTCCCATCACGTCGCGCGTGATGAGACTTCGCAGGGTAACTAGAAGGGGTTAAATCCTTTCCCCTTTCGGGAGCTTGCTAGACCATATCATAGGCCTAAGCCCAAGCTTAACTCAATAAGCCCTGAGTTGAGGTCTTGGTCCACTGAAAGGATATAGTGATAGCTACCCAAGAATCTCGGGAGAGTGGTTATTAGTGGGGCTATAAAAATAAACCAAAAAATCGGCCCGGACTGGTTGGTTCGGTCCGGTTCAGTCTGGGACCGGTTCCTCCATTTTAAAAATCGGTCATAACTGGTTCGGTCTTGGTTTTATGTTTTCTAGGACCAGACTGATTCACATGTTTATATATTTTTAATTAAGTTTTACTATTAAATATAATATTTTTTATATTATATATAAATTATATTATATATGAAATAATGTTATATTATAATTTATAACATAAAATTTTAATCTTATACATGAACACTTATTTGTTCATATGTTTTAAATATAAAATATATATTAATTACATTTTATGACTTAATAAATTATCAACAAATTTCTTTTGATAAATATATTAATAATACTAATATACATTAGTATATTAATTAGTATATTATCACTAACATATAGTAATAGTACTATACTTGTGATGACACGAGCTAGCCTAAGCATGTCCCATAGAATTAGTTCTTAGTTGCCATAGCATTATAAGAGTTTTGGATATTTTAGGAATGCCTTGAAATCTTTGATTTAGCAACTTGAGCCCAAGAAGGTAGTAACCCTTGAATGCCTTGAATATTTCGGCCCTGATTATGCCCAAAGAACAACGCGGTAGTTGTAGCACAAGTTTGGGGTGTCGATTCCACAGAGAGACAAATTATAAGAATAGCAGAAGAAACAAAAAACTAAAGAAAAATATTAAATGATTAATGGAGAACAAAGATTAAATTTAAATATAAATTAAAGTGAAGCAAAGTGACTAACGAAAAAGTACTCAAATTTGACGAACAGTAAAGCGTCGGGAATCCTTTGCACAAATCTGGTATTTTAATTATTCTTAATTCATTGAATAACTCAATTGGGAACTCAATTCCCAAAATTCCCAATCGGAAGGTATAGATTTATAAATCAAAATTAAACAAAATGTAACCCTTTGAAAAATCATTCACCACTTTTAAAATACATAAATTATTATCACTATTGAGAAAATCCAATGACGACAATATACTCAGGGAGCGATATTGCAACAAAAATTTAATCAATATAGATAAATAATTTATCCAAACAAAATTAAAGAGCTAATCCATTCAATAGAAAAAGCATGACTGAATAAAAAAACAGAATAAATTCTATGATTATTCGGAGAAGAAAACATCAATAATGAATTGAGAATGATAAAACAAAAGAGTTTTAGTAATTGATAATCAAATACATAAATTAAAAATACCATTTATGTGCAGGTTTATCCCTAACCTTACTTGAGAATTTCGCTGTCCATTTGAGCAAGAACAACAAAAACTCTCCAAAAGAACAACCAAAGAAAAACCCAGAATAATCTCAAAACTCCTTGCGTACATGCCGTCAAATGGTTGAAGAGTCCCTTGTATGTTGGAAGTCTTGGTCACCATTTGAATTTTGAATTTACTTTTGATGTTCACGTGTTGTAGTCCCAACCACACATTGAATTTAATTTGAATTTGACAATCACCCGTATCCTCACCAATCCATATCTAATTTTTCGAAAGTCCACCCGATGTTGAAAGTGATCCTACTTGATTTTATCCACCATAAATGCTATCCACACGTTTTCCACCTACCAACTTTCATAAAATTCAGTATATTTGAATTCACCCGTACCACACCAACCTAATATCCTCTTTTTGAAAAGTGTTATTATCTTCTCTTTTCTTTAAGATTCTTGGAGATCAAATCGTTCAGATCATAAAATTTTAAATAGTGCACAACTTCCCAATAGTCAGCCTTTCAAATTTTTTAGCACATCGCCTATATTCAACTTCCTTTCTGAATTGGGCTTTAGTAGGCTATGGACTCTCATTTGAGTGGGCTTAGGCCTCTCTTATTTTCTGGATTCTGAAATTAAATAAAAATGTACTTAGAAATATCTCAAAATAAATAGAAACTAAATCCAAGAATATAAATTAATTCAAATAATTTTTATTTACATTTTAGCATTTTAGTCCAATAATATGGTATTTCGAGTTCACTTTTGTACACTCATCAAGCCCTATTTAGAAACCTAGGCTGAATGGCTTTAACCCCATGACCTAAACCCTAGTCACTAGTGCCATGTGTCATACATGTATTGCACTATGAATCTGGACTTGATAGTGGACTAAGGGGGAGAGAGGAGTGTAGGGAAATACTAAGAGGTGGTTTGCGCGCCTACTCTAGAGGGATTGCCACTTGTCAAGCATGCTAGAAACCTTCTAGAAGAATCAAGAGACAAAATGGACCTAGGAAGAAGACTAAGGAATTTTCGGCCAACCCTTTCTCACACGCCTAGACCTCTTGTTTTGGCCCAGTTTCGAGTTCCAATGTAGGTATTATTGGAAAAGGGAGTCTAGGGAAGAGAAATGTGGTTTTTTCTAGGAAATCTGCATGGGAAACCGAAGGGGCACAAGGTATTTCGAATTTGCCAGTTTTTGCCAAGTGTCAAACATGCATTAAGCTTCTAGAAGATTAGATGAAGAGACTTATGTATCAAAGGACTAATATGCCCCTAGGATTTCGACCACTACACTCCCAAGCACCTCTTCACTTGTCACTTAGGTTACTATTAGACCAATGGCACATGAGAAGTCATCTTGGAAAGGAGCAATAGAAGATGAAGCAACAAAAGAGAAGGAGAAGAGATGGGCAACAATGGACAAGGCACACGCCCATGCCACTTGTCACCCATACCAAGAGTTGTCTATTGGGAAAAGGAAGATGCATGAGATGTTTTACAAAAGTATCCTTAAAGAGATATTCACTTGCTTAAGAAAAAAGAAGGGCATAAAGGAGAAAAGCGGGATTTTTGCCAAGGGAGAGGAAACCCCACACGCCACCCAAGTTGTCCCTTCCCAATGCAATCCAAAGTGGGATTCTCAGAATCTTTTTGGCAAAAGAGAAGGGAGAAGAAGAAACACTCGCCACTTGTCACCCATGCAAGAGTTTTGGAGGCAACCAAAGAGGGAAGTGAGAAAATCACTATAAAAAGGAGGGAGTACATGCCTATGGGCTTTTCCCTTGCCCTTTTTCAGAATTTGCATGAACCTTCACTCTCTCCACACAACTCTCACATGCTCACTTGAAGATTCTCTTACTTTCTCGCACTTTCTTTCCAAGCAAACAAGGAAGATTTCTTTCCAATAGAAGATTTTGCCACCTTCAAGGATAGACAAGGTAAGGTTCAATTTTCTCTTAGCTGTACACACACGTCAACTCAAAATGAGACTCAAATCTCATAGGATTTCGAGAGTAGTGAAACACACATTCTTTTACCCGTTTTTATGGAAGATGTTTTAGGGTTTTCAAGGAACCCTTGAAGCCGATAGTGGGGGAAGTTCATCCTCCATGTTTTCGATCACCACATGTATTCTTACCTTACTTGGAGTTTTGTGCAATCACACGAGTGAAATGAAGGAGTTTTTAGATACACTTTCTAATGTAATACATTTCAGATTGCAGCTTGCTAGTATTTCATTATGTGGATTTTTTTGTAAGTATACACTCAACTTGCTCTCGGTTAATACTTGTATATATTTGTGTAAATTCTTTCATTGTTATGTTTGTTTTGATTGCTATTTCTCGTTTGTTTGTTTGAATATACTTATATGATCTTAAAATATGAATATTACATGTTTCGGTTTAAGATGAAAAACACAATTATGTCCTTAGCATGTTTCGGTTCTAAGGAAAACATTGTTGTTAATTTGTGATGCTTGATGATTTGGCTATACCATGTCTTGGAAGTTTCAGATCTTACCTAAATACCATGATTTTATGTTTTGTTTCATTATGCTTTGATTTCTAAGCAATATGTTTGAAGTTTGAAGCATGTTTAAGTGATGATTTTTTATGTTTTTGCACTTACATGTTTCGGCCAAGGAACCTTTTCAAAGTTCCAAGTATGTGTTTTGATGATCCATGCGATATATGTTATTATGCCATGAATTGAACATGTTATGCTTGGTTATTTCATACACGGCATTTCATATGTCATATGTCAAGTGTAAGTACGTATGTCTTAAGTCTTATGTCACATGCGTTTGGGGAAAAGTGTTTCAAAAAAAAAAAAGTGTTTTCAAAGAAAGAAGTTTAAAAGTTTTATCACGACTCCAAGTGCTAGGACAGGGGATTGTCACAATGGAACTCTTCTGTCCACTTTGGAGTGCTTAAGAATGAAGTGGTAATCCCTGGGTCACAAAGAACCGTCGACGAGCCTCGAATGGATTCTTTTTAAAGAATGTTGGAGCGAGGAAGCGCCTAACGCTAGTGGGTGCAAAGGCATGTAACCCTACGAAGTAAGGTCGAGTTATTATAAAATCTCTGTTTATGATGTATTCATCACGGTGTACGGACCGTTGATAGTGCGGTAACTAGTAGGAACACGCAGTGCAAAAAGAGAAACCATGTTGTGTCCACCATCTGAACAAGAATAAGAGCTCATATGTTATGGATCACCTGGTGAAAATCTCGTGATATGATAAGGATCACTCGATGAAAATCTTGTGATATATTCTGATAAGACAAGTTCTGATTAAGATCAACATGAAAAAGAAAGTCAAGAAGTTTTCCTAAAAAAGCTAAAGTCTCTGTTATAAGTCTTTTGAAAATGGTCAAATGCATAAGTCAAGTTTCGGTCAAGTCATATGTCAAGTACATGTCCATGCACACATTTCATGATATACCTACTATCATTCCCCAACCGGAATGGTATGAGCTGTGACATGTACCCCGATTCTTGAGAACCATAAACCTAGAAGGTTCCATGATAGATGACGAGTTTACTGTACAGGCTCGTTATGACTATATTGTTGACACATTAAAACACACGACCAAGCTTCTCAGGGAAATTCTAGCTAGCATTAGTGAGACCGAGATCGATGCTACGATCTATCAACCATCTAAGAATCTGAAATTTTGGTAGAACATGGACCACTTGTCTACTTATCTTGAGCGAGCCTCGAAGGCCTCGGTTGACCCAAAGACAGCCACAAAGGACTTAGGTTTGACACTGCCCAAGCCTCAGCAATCACATGGGGTCTTTTGGTGTCTAACTCCTAATGGGACAGTAGTGATGAAGAAAACGGAAACCTAAGATATTTTGTGGAAAGAAGAAAGAAAAAAAAACTTATGGTTTAAATCTTAACTTTTGAGGAACAATGTTTTGAGAAGGTCCCGTGTTTTGGGAGATTAAATCATACTATATGCTTTTGGGATGCTATATCTTTTATGATGCATGCTTATGGAAATGGACAATGTTGGGGTATTTTGTTAGTAACGGTGCCACGTGCTTTGCAATTGTTTATTTCATTGTTTAGATAATCCGACTTTTACTATTTTCCGCTGCTATATTATTGCATACTACTAGTGTGCTTAGGTGCATAGTATATTATCTGTCATGTACGGGGGGTGTGTAGCCTGGTGTTACATGTCCCGGCATTTCAATAACCGTCCAATCCCAAGCGGGGGCTGAGGGCGCCACAATACCAATAATATTACTATATACTAATAGTATTAGTGTATTGCTAATGTTTATATATATTAATATATATATATATATAAGTATAAGAGATTAGAGATTTAATATATATTAAAGATTGGAAAACCAGACCTAACCGTATAGCTATCTCGTAACTTGAATTTCAATTGATGGGTTAGACGGTTACCACTCAAACAGAAGATACTATGGGTTCTATTTATACTACCCAGGCATGACAACAAGGTTCTCTTCTACTTTCGAAGAAATCTCTATTATTTTATTGACCTAGGCATCGGAGACATTCCCACGAACCCTCCAAACCCTATCTCTCTTTGATTGCAAGTAGGGTGTAAAAATTAACCGGAAAACCGGCTCGAACAGGTTGAACCGGAACTGTTTTGGACCAGTTTGGTCTGGGACTCGTTCCCTTAGTTCCAAAATTGGCCAGTACCGATCTAGTTCCAGTTATATGCTTTTTAGGACTGGACTGGACCGGTTCACTATATTATATATTTTAAATTTATGTTTTAAAATATTATATAGAATATGTTTTTATATTATATATAATATATATAATAATATAAATTTAATTATATATAAGGTGGTGTTATTATAATTTATAACATAAAATTTTGATCATAAATATGAAAATTTGTTTGATCATATGCTTTAAACATAATATATATATATTAATAACATTTTATGGCCTAATAAATTTTCATCATATTCCTTTTGATAAATATATAATACATTAGTAATACTAATATACATTAGTATATTAATTACATTTCGCTTTAATTAATTAGTATACATTAGTATATTAATGTATATTAATTACATTTTATGCTCTAATACTAATACTATTAAAACCTAAAAATCGGACCAAACCGGACTGAAACCGGTAAAACCGGAGGTATCGGTTTAGGAGGGTAACCGGTGCGTAATCGATTTTTAAAAATGCAAAACCGGTGCATACCGGATCGGTCTTAAATTTTGTCAAAAAGGGGACCGGTTACACCCCTAATTACAGGTGATTGCATGTGTGGAGCTGTGAAACATGTCCATAACACATACCCATTTGAAAATCATTGATAAATTATTCTCAAAGCCATCATAAATCTAAAAGATAATTAATCTTAAATTGTCGTTTCAGCAAGCAACATCCTCTTTCTCACCAAATCAAACTTCACATAGTCTTCAAAGTAATACTATTACCAATAGACACATCTATCTCCTTAAAGTTTAAACTCAATCTTCAATAAAAGCTTGATTTTTTTAATGGATCCAAGGATGTTTAGAAGGATACTTCAAGGGTGACATGACACTACAATTGTTACATTTTGCATTAGGATCTTTGAGGCTTCACTTACAACCCCTTCCATTTTTGTGAAGTGATTTTGTAAAATTGATGCATTCTTTTGAATAGCCATACAATAAATAAAAGATGAAATCTATGAAATCATACAATATATAGTTCACTTATAAAAAGGTAGATTAACCCAACACGGCTGCAACTTTTTTAAAATAACAAATTAGAACATTTTTACAATTAACAAATTAGAACACTTTTTGCACCAAGGTTGGTGGCTCAATGGTTCTTTGGTTACTCCCTAGTTGTTTGGAATATACCAAGTCCTTCATGCAGTGTGGGCTTCTCTTGGCCGATTCTCAACGAGTAAGATGCTACTATAATCACGTTGGAAAGCCACCTCTAGAACATATTCATGAGACAAATACTTTTTAGGCAACAAAAAAATCATAAATAAATAAATAAATATATAAAAAGAAAAATTTTCTATACAAAAAAATCAAAACATATATAGGTGGTTTATAAAATCTTGATAACCTTATTAAAAATAGATAACATCATATACCAAATCTGTAGCAACTTGGCCAATATTATTAGGCATGGGAAAAGGATAATTTATTAGGCCCAAATTAAGTTTATTGGACTGGACAAGCCCACAGGCTCTAAATTTTAAAGCCCATTGTAGTGGATGATTTTGAGTGGTATTAATATGGGCTCATATTTTAGGGAAAAGTTTAAATGTTATTGGATAACTTTTGATAGATCGATAGATCCTAAATTTATGAGACATAATAGTTGTAGTTGTGAGTGTGCAAGCACTACGTAATCATCTTGAGAAAAGTGAATAAATACGAGATCTGCATGAAAAAAAAATTTAAAATTTTTAATAGTGGACTCCATTCTTTTTCAAAGTGACTGCACAACTTTTACGCACTCCACGACTGCATATAGCATTACTCTAAATTTATTATGTTGGCTGAGGTTTTAGTGGGCCTAATGATTTGGCTAAAACCCATGTGATATTTATTGGGCAAGAAGGTCCATATTTTATGGATAATAGGCCGATAAACTATTTAAAAAGACAATATATGTTTTTGGATGAGTTTGGATTACTTTGGATTCAAGACCTGGCATATTAGAATTTATTAAATGACCTAACCCATAAAAATATGAAAAATTCTATTCATCATATCTATACCACACACCTACTTTAATTGTTTTTTCCCTTAGCAAGTATGTGGTGTATAGATGATGAGTAGAAGAATTAAGTAGTTTAGTAGGAATAAAAAAATTTTAAAAATTAAAACAGGTGTGGTGTTTGGTGTGGGCGGCTGGGTACACAAACGGGCTTTGTTTGGTTATACAGATGAGATGAGGTGAAATAAAAGTTAAAAGTTGAATAAAATATTGTTATAATATAATTTTTTAATATATTTTTTATTTTGAGATTTGAAAAAGTTGAATTGTGTATTATATTTTGTATAAGAGTTTGACAAAATTGTAATAATTATATGAGATCATCTCCCAAATCAAACCAGGCCTTAACATATAGGGAACCCTAAGAGTCTTGCTAAGCCCATGATGGAGCTCAAAAGACCCCAAAAAGCCCACAAATAAGTCCATGGACTTCAGCCCAACTCGCAAAGCCGGCGTCTTCTTTCCCTTCTTCCCCTAGGGTTACCACAGGCCTCATGCCGTACCACCCTTGCCTGACTGCTCTGCAAGTTTTCCTCCCCCACGTCCATACCTGCACCCAAAACTCCCTCCTTGCTCTGTATTATCGTTGCCCACGTCCCACGTCCATGAACCAAACATACTCCAGGGAAAACCATGCCCCATCGATCGTAAACCAACACCATCGGCACCGAACGTAAGCCGCCATCCCTCTGTTTTTATACGTCCTCCTGCAGCTCCTCCGCCCGTCCATCACCATCCCTCTAAGATACCACAGATCCCTCTATACTCTCTCCTACGTTGCACGGTAGGTGCACCAACGGTAAAGACCAGCTGCACCAAAGCACGGCCTGCATATATGTAAGAGAATCGAGATCAGCTCAGCTGCCTAGCTACCGGGAGAATCGTCAATTTAATTGTAGAGACCAACCCACACCAGCAAGCACCTCTCCCACGACCAAAACCGTTGCATCACCCTCATGGGCCTCCCTTTGTTTCCCTATTCTTCCCCGTCCACAAGCTCTCCCTCACTCGAGTTCGGTCCTGCACCAGCCATCAACAAGCCAGAACACGTCATTAGCATCGTAAGATTAGCCCCAAGTCTCTTTCTCCTACTCGGTGCCACCAACACATCATGGCAAGCCTCTGATCCCTGTTTTCCCCAACTGCGGCACCAAACACCTCCACAAGATGCATATATAGAAACTACCGAGAGAGGTGTAGATCTAAAGGGTGTGATCACACTAAATGGTGTACTCCTTGAATTGCTCCCTCTTCATGCAGATGGTTCATATGGGGGTGTTAGTTGAGAAAGTGTCAAGAGACAACCGTTTGATTGAGTTAAACAATTGTGTCTCTTACTAATGGTTGTGCCCCATGACAACTAGTGTCTTGTGGTATATAAATAAAAATCATTTGTCACAATTGGTACTCTTGCAACTCCTCCATCCATCACCAACTTGCGAGACAAATGCCTTCATGGGAGTGTTACTAATTTGCACATTTTCATTCTATAAATTCCAACAGTGGTATCAGAGCCTAGGCAAGTGCTTGGTTTGGCAACCACGCTTGCATATTATAGTCACTTATGGAGGGTAAAAGATCAAGGTCAGAAACTCTTTCAAATTACAGTAGCGGGCCTTGAATATACTAGTAATCTACCGAATTTGGTTACTACTTATTATTTTGAAGAAAACTATTGGAGAATATTCACTCAAAGGGGAAAAAATAGTGAACCCGAAATAGAGAAAAGCCAAAATTTTGCAATAACTGTTCTAGTGAGTCACTCGCTATTGCTGGGGTTTGAGAGTGTCGGGGACACTCTAGACGTACCATCATTAGTGTACAATATATCAGAGGAGAGTGAGGACTCGATTTTCATAGAGACGCAATCCATTGACTTCAGGGAAGAAGATGACATTGTTGGCATCAATACTAAAAAATTGTCGTGCAAAATGATAGTGCCGTTCAGCCGAGCGGGAAGGAAATTGTCGCTTTTAATACTACAACTATCGTAGTGAATGACACCATTTTCAACTCTGTTATGAGGACCTTGGAAGCTGCTCGGAAGAAGCAGCACAATGCCATTTTGTTTGACCGGGCCTTCACCAAACGGCCCGCATTAGAGCCCAGGCACTAGCCCACTTCATTGAGGCCCGTGGACTTGTAAGGGACTGGACCCAAGCACAAGTTGCTAGCCCGCAAGCCAACCCACATCCAGAAGCGGTGCACCAAGACGAAGATAGAGACGTTGATTGTGCCATTGACCGCATCGCTGACTGAGGCGTTGACTGTCGGTGACCGTCGATTTTCTGCTCTTGAACCTTGTCTGAATCTCTTAAATTGCCTGACTCAATTTTTTGAAATGGTTTGGACTAGCTTTGTGTTTTTGGCCATTCTGGGTCATTTCAAGCTCAATTTGGTCTGTTCAAAAGTTGTTACACTCTTGGTTCTTGTCATATTTTCTTATGACAAATCCAGCTTGACAAAGACCACCTGGGGTTTTGGCTCCAATTTCCATAATGGTGATCAGTACATCAGTTAGTCTCAAATCTATTGTGGTTAAAAAAAATTCCTATAGAAAATCAAGCAGAGCATAACATTATAAACACAAGAGAACCATTTTCAATACTTTTTTTACAAAACTACCCCATTGAATTCCCTATAACGTTGATCTTACTCGTGCCACTGCCACCCATAACTTGCAACATGCAACGAAACATATCTATGAGGCACGTGACAACAAGTACTGCCCATTTATTTGCTAGTGTAGTGCAATTTCTAAGTCCAAACACAAATACAATAGATTCATTCCATTCAATGACTCACACTATAGTATTAATGCCTATAGAATTTGGCTTCAATTTTCATGCACATTTTCTATTACAAGCACGTTCAAATTTAAGGGGCCTACCATCATAAGTAGTGTATGACAATGATACTCCTTTCTAGTAAAAAGATGGGCAACATTTCTTATTATTACTAGTCAAATATTAACTTGAATTGAATTTATCAAAATATTATATTTATAAAGTACTAATATCATCAACAATTACCAAGATAACAAAAGCATACTTTAGTGATACCCAAAGTCAACCAAGACATTTCACGATGCCTTCAAAAGTCTATGCATTCCTACAATAACATATAATATCAATTAGTGATAAAGGGGAAAGATAAAAATTGTTGAGAGGGCATAAAAAACATTATACATATACCAACCAGCTAGGTTTACTCCCACTTGCATCATGTCTATTATAAAAAACATGAAGTCAGCCTACACAGCTGTATAAACCACATGAACGTTAGTTTCCTATTGTCCTAGCTATTTTCACTTCCAACCAAGTCCCCACAATAGATCTCAATCTGCTCAACGAAAGAATACATACTTGCTTCTACTGTTACTAGCTAGAAGTTCAAAAACATTCTAGCAGTATAGAAAAGGATGCCTAAGGCATCTCCCAAAGTCTCTCTATGAGACTCCCTTTGGAATCCAATTCTGTCATTGAGTTGTTTCTCACATTCTTCAAAATGGCCCTCATAGCGAGGACATCACTTTCGAATGCCTTATGTTACTTCTTGAAGCATCCGCATCATTCTTGTTCTTCTCATTCTCCTCGCTAACACGTTGAAAATCCCTATTAGACAACAATGATGAAGATAGTTCAGGTATAACTAAGTGACCTAAACCTCAGGCATAGCCTGATCGATGTCCTAAAAAGTCTCTTGAACACAACATTCGCTGCATCATCCATGTTAGCTTCTAGTTCTCTATCATTCAACCTCCTATTATCCACGGGTAGTACAACAAGGTGGCAGATGAGACTTCAGATCCATATTATACTCCTATCCACTGATTCAGATAAATGATTATCTAAAACGAAATAATCCTTTATTTTGTAAGCTCCCCCTTCTTTTTCTTAGAATCCATATTCAATGTATTCATTATATTACTCGATTGATTAAACAAGGTACCAGAAGAAAACCATCATATTTTGCATTATATCAAGCATAACAAAATTAGTCCAGTACCACCAAAAGAATATAATTTCAAAAGTTAAGTGTTGTTTTTACTTACATAATTGTGCTTAGCTATTTCAATAATAAATCTCCCCTTCTTTGACCAATGCACCTCTCTATAAAAAGTAACCAAAGTTGGAGCATTCTCTCGCTTCAATGAATTAACAAACCTTGTTAGGCATTCTAATCAATGATTAAAATGTTAAACCTATACTTTTGTTTAGATTGTAGTATTAACCATCTCCTTCATTAGCTTAACAAAAGACTTCTTGCCACCCATGTGATTGATATGCTGTTTTAGCCTATTATTTTTGTTCTTCTTTAACAGGTTTTGGAATTTAACGCCAATGGTTGAATATTGTTTTTGTAGGAAAGGATAAAAACTTAATTCATATCTATCGTTACTAATTAAATCTAAATATAAACTCCATTGAATATTACAAAGTTGTTACATTGAAGACTTCACTCACTCATCTCTCACATAACCATTCCTAGAAAGTTTCTCCACCAGCTTTGTACCACCAGAAATAGCATTTTCATGTGTTACATGCTACATGTACTTGCATTATAGTAGGTAGTGAAATTCAGTATACTTTTGAGAAAGTGTCATTGCCACTATTTCCTGGTGGTTGCTTTTAGTCAAACTCAGAACAAAACAAGTCTAAACACATGAGGTTAGTGAAACACATAAGTGTTTATAAAGTCTAGAACTGAATGTGCAAATAATTGTGTCCCTGGAATTGAAAAAAATGTATGTGGACATGATCTGCTAGCCCATTCTTATCCTATCTCATCTTAGCAAATAGTCTAACAATCCATGTCACCCATGTTGTAATACCATCGCATTATCACACGATGCTCATCTTTGTCCATCCTTAATATCCAAAGGAATTTTGCTAGATGTGTGAAGGCGGTCAAAGATAACTTACATGGCCCTAGAACGAGTTTTGAAATTCGGTTTGGTGCCTACGTGCAGCGTTGCTCATGCCTTCTTCCTTAATCTTTTAATAGTGCTTACTACATGCATAGATAATGAGTAGTATTGAATGACTTCTAGCTTTGGAAAAGGAAAGATTGATTATAACACCCCCAAACTCCGCTTGGGACTTGACAAAGTTTTGAAGCATTAGAACATGGAACACAAGGTTATATACTCACATTCATGACAGTTAAAGATGCAATGCACCTAGCATGCATCTAACAATATGTACTATTTGTAGTGAAGAATTTTTTTTCTTTGAGCAATACACAATATACTAGAAATACTATATCCCAAAACATAATTATGATATCGTACTATTCACATCTCCAAAAGTTATAACATGGTTCCAACCAGTTTGTAGCAAAACAAGCATAGTACTAAAAGTGTAACTCCTTAGTTACAAATATGTATGATTTTAATCTAAGTGCCACGCCACTCGCGCAGCTCTGCTATCAACTCAAAACGATGTCACAAAAACCAGATTATCAACTCTCTCATTCTCTCGAGGCTCCTCGACTTATTCGACATCCTCTATGTGCTTTTCTTCTACTTCCTGATGCATCGTCTACCATCCATTATGGAGAAATGATAGTTGGGACTACAACAGTGAGATTTAGAAAATCTCAGCAAGTAAGACTCCTAAATTACCAACGGTATGAATAGGCATACATGGCAGTAAATGACATGTTTGTAAATGACTTATATAGCCTTTATCTTGTTATTTAATAGGAAGGATCAAAATGTTCGTAAATATTTTTTTCTTTCTCATGGTTTACATTTTATGGGTATTGTTAGATCAAACATCAAATACGATCTGGATAAGTAAATTGGTTAAATGCATCATATCAAGTTAATCAATGAAACAAGCATGTCGAGTTTGGATTACGATGATTGACCCATTTAACCTACCACATCCACGGGTCAAATATTCCCAACCCCGCTTTCCCCACTGAAATTGCAAGATGGATTGATTTTAGGTTGCTTGAACTCCTCTCTATCGAAAATAGTTATGAGTCATGTCACCAAGTGCTCAACCTCTTGTGCTTTGTAGACCACTCTGGAATGGATGTTCACTTCCACGTCCCGAACGTGCTCTATGAATTTGTACTTTCACCATGCCGTTCTCAATCAGGGGAATTGTTCCATCACCGACTGCTTCTCCAAGTTCAACACCTTGGTCGACACTCTTACTGCTATTGATCAACCGTTAATAGGGCTAGCTCATATTCTTGTTCATTAAGACCATTGCCTGAGGTCACACAAGAAAGAAAGGCCCCTTTAGGTAAATTTGTGTATTTATTTTGCAAGAAAAAAAAAGAGAGAAAGGTAAAAGGAAGGCCCAAAATAGAAAAACAAGGATGCAAATGTTCCAAAATAGCAAATATTAGAAAGATCGTGTGTTGATTAATGATAGAACATTTATATTGTGAAGGGAGAAGATCCCTTACCCAGGGCCAAATAATGGGCCCAGGGCACAACAATGGCCATATGGTTTAGGGTGGATTGGGCCAGGTGCAGGGCTCGGCCACTTAGTTCAAGGCTTAGGTAGGAAACTCGGGTCGGGCCATACTGACGGGGCGAAGGATATGGGCAAAGTTTGGGAGGGAAGGGACATAGCGCACATCACCAGATGGAAGAGACCCGGGGCAGAAAGCATGCCGCATTTAATGTGGCCCAGAGCAACAACCATGCCGCATTCAATGCGGCCCAGAGCAGAAGGCGTGCCGCATTTAATGCAGCCTAGAGCAGCAACCATGCCGCATTCAATACGACCCAAGGCCCGAGCAATGTACATTAAGCCTGAGACCTCCGCAACTCTGCAAGGTAACAACATAGGAGCTGCTCGGTGAATCGACAGCACAAGCATATTATCCCCTGCTATGCAACATCCTGCTATGGTGGGGGCCTGGTCGGTAACTATAAATAAAGGCCCTACTCACAGCAGATTAGGTAATCAGTCAATCTATCACTAGCACTTTGCATTATCATTCTTTGACTACTGTTTACAATCTTCTTCACCATACTGACTTAAGTATCGGAGGATCAACGGACCTCGAGGTCCCCCCTTATAGGTCACTATGCATGTGATCGCTCGTATACTGGGGGTGTGAAGTTGCCTAGGCCCGCGAAACACGACATCAACATATATCTTTTTACTGTAAACCAGAATCAACTTTCTTATTTTATTTTACTTCATTTAATACGTAATTAAGACAGTTAGAAATATAGCAAATAGAATATCTATATGATAAAATGCGAGAGCTAGAAAAATCAACGATGACCTTTGAGATAGTGAAATCCTACAACAATTTTAGTGTTTATATAAAAACTTTAAATCAGTATTTATTAAACTATCTATCTTAACAAACAAACAAAAAACTTTGGTATTCTTTGATTGTCATCTCACTTAGCTATTTTTTTTTATTTCTTTTTCTTTGATAACTCATCATCACATGTTCTATTATTCCATTTTTATACTTTAATTCATCTAAATTATAAATGTATCTACTTAATTAATAAATTGATTTTGGCATAATTGTGAATTGATTCTTGCAATTCTAAGGGCATAAATAGTTTTAGGACATAGAAAATATGAGTTTGTGAAATTTGCTGCAATTTGGGGCCAAATTGAAAATAGTGAAAATTTAGGGCATAAGTGGCAATTTTGGGATAATATAGGAGCAGTTTTGCAAATACTTATTTTGAACTCTTTTGATTATGAACATCTTCCTTAGATGTAAAATTCCTAACTTAGAATAATTCTTATTGCAGCCGTGCCAATTTCCTAACACTCGGAAAGTTTGTTAGTTAGCCTTTAACTTACTCCTAAATAATTTATTTACGATTTTTGTATAAGCACCACATTCATTTCATAAATGTCATTTTATGCATGACCACCATATGATACACCATTGAGCATTTGATCACTTGTTACATGACATGTGAAATCTTCACCATTTTTGCATATTGCATATATAAATGTCATTTTTCATAAAGTTTAATATATGCACATGTCATGAATTATACTTTTCAAAGTATTGCATGAAAATAACTTTTGTCACGACCCCAAAGTCTAGGATGGAGCATTATCCTAGTGGAACTCCTCTATCCACTTTGGAGTGAATAAGAATGGAGTGATAACCCTTGGGTTGACAAAGAACAGTCAATAGGTTTCGAATGGATTCTTTTTAAGGAATACTGGAGCGAAGTCTATTACAACACCTAAGGCTGGTGGGTGAATATGTTATGATATTATGTTATGATGAAATGTTATGTTACCAATGCATTGAGAATGAGTTTACAGACAACGTAGTGTCAACATGAGTTGTACTACGGTCACCGGCAGATACTCACAATGCATATAGGGGAGCTGTGATGATACCATACATTACGTTATTATTAATGATGGCTTTAATATTGATGAAAAGTTATGTTTTGAAAAGACAGTGAAAAATGTTCTCTATAAGAAAATGTGCATTAAAGTTTTTCTACAAAATGTTGAGAAATCTCGATGAGAGACAAATGCGGATTTTTCTATCATGCATATCATATTTATCATTAGTCATGCATATTTTATCTCTGTGCAAGTTGGTTGTTTAACTTACTGAGATTTCAAGCAAATCTCACCCTTGTAGAGCCACTACTACCCTTAGAATGGTAAAAGTTGTACCAGGACCAACTTACGATGAGCAGGATGTACCGTTGGCTTCAGATGGTTGAGGATGAGTCCAATTTGGAGAAAATGTTGGACCTGATATTAACATTCATAACATTTACTATATATACTATAGAGAGGATGAGCGAGTTGATCTGATTATGTAGTTTTCTATATTAGGGAGATTCTATCTCCCATTTTGCATTGAACTTATGTGGACCTCTTAAGTGAGAAAGTACCTATTTATTGTATATTAACCATTGGGATATTTAGCTCATTTTGGCATTGAGTATTTTTGTCACCCTTATTTCTGCTGCGATTATTGCATACTATGATGTATTACATATTAATTGTCATGAACGGGGGTATGTAACCAGGTGTTACATGTTGTCCCGACGCTCCAAGTCTCGATTACATCCCAAGCGGTGACCTGGGGGCGTCACAGGGTTGAATTAGAGCAATTACATCTTTGGGTAAAACCACATGTCCTTAGGAATGTTTTGCAAGAATGTAGGCTTAGATCTTTAGTTTGGATAGGCTTAAATCTTGAAGTAGGAGCAAGATCTGATATACGTGCATCTCAGGAGGTTGAAGATTGAAGAGCAATAGCACGTGCCAGAAGGAAAAGAAACCCTGAGGGATCTAATTCTTGCAGAGAACAAGACCGCCCATTAGATGGAGGACATGACTTGGCGAATGCGTTTCGCCAAATGACGGAGACAATGAAGCAACAACAAGAGATTATCCTTAGACAGAACCAGCAACAGCCATGCCCACAGGCAGAAAGGCAAGAGCTGGTGGAAAACAAAGGCTGCTCGTATGAGAAATTCTTAATATACAGATACCCTAACTTCATGGGGACTGAAGGACCCATGGAGGCCAACAAGTGGTGACTCGATCTTGATAGGACCTTTGAGGTCAGCGGCCGCACTGAAGAAGAAAAAGTGCAGTATGCGAGGCATTTGCTACATGGGGAAGCCGGTATCTGGTGGGATACACAAAGACAATTGTTGATAAGAGAATTGAGCAAAATCACTGCCTTAACCTAGGAAAGGTTCAAGGAAGAGTTTGATAATTGATTCTTCCCAGAATCGATGAAACAGCAGAAGGCGCAAGAGTTCGCCACTTTGGTGCAAGGGAGCTACAAGGTTTGCTTTACATCTAATATACATTGAAAAGATGCATGCTCAAAAATTTCAATGTGGATTGCAACCCCGGATTTGCAGTCACGTAGCCTACTTCCGCATTGATAACTTCCAAGAATTGGTTAATGTAGCCTCAATAGCTGAAGCGGAGAAAATAAACGTCGCGACTCAAATTAGCCTAGAAAGGAAGAGGTCTTCTCCTTTCATTGCAGGAGGGAGTAACGCTAAGAGGAGGATAATACAAGGAACAAACAAGGGCAAGGGCGTCGTGCCAACCCCACCTACTACCTGTAGGATGTGCGGAAAGGTCCACGACGGAGAATGTCGAGTTGGATTAGGAGTATGCTTCAGATGTGGTCAGCCAGGGCATATGATTCGGGAATGCTCAAGAAATAAAAATACACAAGGAGGTTGAAATGCTCCTAACAACAGACCGAATCAAAGGCTGCTTGCCCAAGCTCGCATTATGCTATTACCCTAGGTGAAATAGATGAGGAAGCACCAGATGTAGAGGAGACAAAAGTCATTATTGGTATTTTCGATAGTACCCCTATCTTTTTATGGAACTTAGCCCTTTTAATTTAGCTGCTAAGTATATGGTAGTTGTTGATTGTGCTTTAGGTAAAATTACGATATACGGGTATATGGCATGGGCCTTGTTTGACTCAGGCGCAATAAGGTCTTTTGTGTCAGTGGTGTTTGCAGGAACGTGTAACCTGCCGACAGAATCATTACCTCAAGCAGTAGTAGTCACAATTCTTGACGGAGGTATGGCACTTGTACCCGAGTCGTTAGGTACTGTCCTCTAAGTATAGGTGAAAGGACCTATGGGTGAGTAATATTTTCTCTCCGTACAAGTTTTTTCTCTCAGTTTTGACGGTGGTCCTCCTTTTCACTAAGTGAATAATGAGGCTTTCTCTCCAGGTTTCCTTTGGAAACTTAGAGTCTTTTCTCTCGGGTTTGCGCCTATGGAGTTTGCAGTGATGGATAGTGATATTGCTACATTGTGTGAGGGCCTCAAACTGACTGAGGAAGAACAATAGGAAGTGGCAGTGAGTGATGAAGACCTCCTGTTTTCGATTGAGAAGAGCAAGAAATGTGTTATGGCATGTGTAGTGGCTGACCAAGAGATTAATAGAGGTGCCTTCAAGGCAACACTAGCCAAACTTTGGCAACTTGAGGGCAAGGTTGTTTTCAATGAAATAGGTAGAAACAAGTTTTTGATCAAGTTCAAGGAGGGTGATGACTAAAAAAGGATACTGCATGGTCGTCCATGGACCTTCGACAAGTATTTAGTCTATTTAGATTACTATGAAGGGGAAGTATTACCAAAAACCATGCAGTTTATGTACGAACCATTTTGGTTACAGTGTCATGATTTACCTTTTGCAGGAATGAACCAAGGTATAGGGGAGAAACTGGGAAGGTTTGTAGGAGAGGTTCTCAAGGTGGACATGCATGGTAATGGCTTAAGTTGGGGGTAGCATTTACGTGTGAGAGTTATGGTGGATATCACAAAGCCTTTGGCTAGAGGCAGGTTCCTTTCTTTGGGAGATTCGAAGCACTGGATTCCCTTCAGATTTGAGAGGTTGCCTAACTTCTGCTATAGATGTGGGGTGATTAAGCATCTTTCTGGGAGATGTGATCTAGTGGACATGGAACCTAGCATAATGGAATAGTGTTCTCAGTAGTATGGTGCTTGGTTACGGGCCAGCGTAAGCAACCTTTTACTAGTGGTTTGTTAGGCAAAAAGAGTGATTCCAAAGGAGCAACTAGTGAGAAACTCAAGGAAGAGAACCAAAAAGGAAGTTTGAATCAGGTAGAGGAAACCTCAGAGGGCCAGTTGGACAACCCCATTATTATAAGTATTGATTTGCAGTCAATGGCTAATTTAGGGAATGAGCAAATTGATGACCATGTAAGGGAGTTTGACATCTCAAAAGGAGGGGAAGTTTCAAGAAAGGGAAGGTTTGAGTAGGATTCTCAATTGGACCTGAGAGCCCCTCATCAAGGCAAAATAGTTAGGGGTGATCTCAATCAAGGAGAGGTCACCATGGACCCAAATAGTCTTGGAAAAAGTAGTAAAGGTGGGAAAGGTCTTCACAGGAGTTCTAACTGGAAGAGAAAGGCTCGGGTAGAGTCAAGCATAGAGGAGGTTATGCCATCTGGAGATTGTATTATGAGTGAGCTGACTCCTTTAACAAGAAAAAGGAAAAAACAGTTGGAAGGTGGGAATAAGGGACAGAAAATGAGCAAGTACTCTCTTGCTCAGGCAGAGGACTATGTGATGTTGGCAAAGGCTGCTAAGCAGCCCTGCCAATTCTCATGAATTTCTTATATTGGAATTTTCGAGGGCTTAGGAACACCCGGATAGTTTGTGAGTTTCACCTTTTGGTAAAGGAAAAGGCCCCAAAAGTAGTATTGATTTATTGGACTAAGTGCAACAGAGAGAGAGTTGAGAAGGTTAGGAACTGTTTGGGGTATGGTAACAGCTTTGTGGTGGACAGTTTAAGGAAGAGTGGTGGTTTAGCAATGTTGTGGGGTTTGGATACTAGAGCAGAGTTGTGTTCTTACTCGAGACATCATATCTCCTTAGTGATGACAAATGAGAATGAAGATAGACAGTGGCATTTAACAGGCTTTTATGGGGACCCAGTTGTGGAGAAGAGAAAGGATGGCATTTGTTGAGACTCTTAAAACCTGATAGCATTTGCCCTTGGCTGTGCATGAGGGACTTTAATGAGACTTTGACTAATGAGGAGAAAGAAGGGGCTGCTGATAGACCTTTTCTTCAAATAGAAAGGTTTAGGGAGGCTCTTGATGAGTGGTGCAATAATAGAGAGGGGAGAGGACTCATAAGAGAAAGGCTTGATAAGGCTTTTGGGAATAAGGATTGGCCAGGTTTATATGAGAATATTATAGTCCAAGTTCTGCCAGTGATTAATTCAGATCATTCCCCTTTGCTTGTTCACTGTTTTAACCAAGAAGAGGAAAAGCTTGATCACAAGAGAATCTTCAGTTATGAGGCGTTTTGGTCAAAGAAACAAGAGTGTAGAGACATTGTTAAAAGGGTTTGGGAGACTGCCTAGGGTAGACAAAGCAGGATGGAAAATGTCCAATAGGCATTGTTAAGCTTAAGGAACCAGTTAAAGACTTGGGCAAAAGGTTCAGTTGGTAACCACAAGAAACTGCTTAGACAGAAAAGGGAATTGATCCAGCACATGCAGGAAGTGAATGCAGGTGAGCTTAATGGCCCAATTATGGCTCTACAACAGGAAGTGGATAGCTTAATGCATGTTGAGGAGCTGAAGTGGAGGCAGAGGGCTAAACAACAGTGGCTCAAGGAAAGGAACAATAATCTAAACTTTTTCACAAGTGTGCTTCTAATAGGAGGAAGACTAACATTATAAAGAGGATATCTGATGAGAGGGGGATACGGGCCACGAACCAAGGGGAAGTCAGTAACCTTTTTCTGGCTTATTACCAGAACCTCTTCAATGCATCTCAGCCTAGGGGTATTGAGGAAGTCCTGAAGGAAGTGGACACTGTGATCACAGATGATATGAACATGCAGCTGAAGAAAAGGTGCTCTTTTGAGGAAGTGAGAGCTGCAGTCTTTGACATGAACCCTTTTAGCTCTCCTGGGCCAGATGGTTTCTCTGCAGGTTTCTATCAAGACAATTGGCAAGTGGTGGGTGTTGAGGTGCTGGCTGCTGTGCAAGAAATCATGGTTTGCAGAAGAGGACTGGCAGAGATTAATGATACTTATATTGCATTGATCCCTAAGAAGAAGAAACCCAACCTAGCATCTGAGTATAGGCTCATCCGTTTGTGTAATGTTCTTTATAAGGTGGTCTCAAAGGTTAAAACTAATAGGCTGAAGCAGTTTCTTCCTTCTATCATTTCCCCTTCTAAGAGTGCTTTTGTGCCTGGGAGTCTGATTTCAGACAACATTATTGTGGGCTTTGAAGCAATGAATTCGATGAAGAACAGGGTGAGGGGCAAAAAGGAAAGGTATACAGCCCTCAAACTGGATATGAGCAAGCCTATGACAGGATTGAATGGGGTTTCATGGAAGCTGTTTTGCATAAAATGGGGTTTGAGAGGAGTGGACTGATCTCGTTATGCAGTGTGTGAGCACTGTGAACTATTCTATCTTGATTAATGGAAGTCCACAGCATAGGTTCATTCCCTCGAGGGGGCTGAGACAAGGGAACCCGTTATCCCCTTACCTCTTCATCCTTTGTTTAGAAGTTCTTGGAAATATGCTTGATAAAGCTGAGCTAAAGGGGTTCATTTCAAGATTTCCTTTTACTAGAGGAAGTTTACTTGTTCACCATCTCTTTTTTGTAGATGATAGCTTACTTTTTTCCAAGGCTAATGCATTGGAGTGGAGCAGACTCTATAGAACTCTCAAAGGTTATGAATCAGCTTCTGGTCAGAAACTAAACATGGACAAAACAACCATTTACTTTAGCAGCAATATAAGAGTAGCAGCTAAGGATGCTATTTTATCATCTGGAAGGCTGGAGGAAGCCAAGTCCTATGAGAAATATCAGGGGCAGCCTGCCTATGTGGGAAAGTAGAAATTGAATGCATTTAAGCCTGTTTTGGACAACATAACGGCAAGGATGCAGAGCTGGACTATGAGGTTTCTATCCCAGGCTGGTAAGGAGGTGGTTCTAAAATCTGTAGTGTAAGCCATACCCACCTACCATATGAGCATCTGTAAACTCCCAAAAGCAATTTTGAATGCCATCAATAGATTAATGTAGAACTTTTGGTGGGGTACAAAAGGGTATAGATCCAAAGCCAAATGGATTCCATGGAAAACTCTTGGCAAGTCTAAAGAGGAGGGAGGTCTTGGCTATAGAGACTTTGAGAAGTTTAATGTTGCTCTTTTAGCAAAGCAAGGGTGGAGACTAGTCCAGCAGCCTAACACTCTTGCTGCAAGAGTGTTGAAAGCAAAATATTTTTACAACTTTGATTTTCAGAAGGCCAAGGTAGGAAGTAACCCTTCATTCCTATGGAGGATCTTTACTACAGCTAGGGAAGTGTTATTTGAAGGCTTATTCTGGTGTATTGGAAATGGATCCCCAGACCCTTTCTTTCAAAGTACAATCTATGAGGCATGGTTTGGATGAGTCATCGAAGGTAAGCTTCTTGATTGATCAGCAAAGAGGTGAGTGGAAGGGGATTTTGTTGCAGGAGGTTTTTGATCCAGAAGAGGCAGGTTTCATTAGCAGGATTCACCTAAGCATCACTAAGGTAATGAATAAACTGTCCTGGAGATGCACTGGTGATGGCAAGTTTTCAGTTAAGAGTGCCTATCACTTACTTGGAGATATGGAGGCTTGTGGTCAGGGTCAATCATCAAATGGATCCCCAAAACAGAAAGTTTGGTCCCAGTTCTGGAAACTAGGCATTATAAGGTAACCAAAATGTTGACATGGAGAGCCTGCCATGAGTCCATCCCTACTAAACTCAATCTATTTAAGAAAAGGATGGTCAATTCCTCACTCTGTCCAGTGTGTCATCAAGAACCAAAATCTGTAATACATGCACTGTGGTCTTGCTGCTCTGTCCAAGGTGTGTGCGTCATTAGCTCAAGGAAGTTACAAAAAGTAGTGGTCCTGGAGGGTACTCTTAAGGAATTGCTAGCTGGCTTGTTTTCAGTCCTGGACAAAAATGACACTGAAGAATTTGCAGCCACAGTTTACCAGATATGAAGGAGGAAGAACAATTTGGTTTTTGAGAAAAGGTTTTGGGATCCAGGTAAGGTAGTCGAGAATGCTTTGCAAGTTGTGTCCGACTACAAGGATGCTAACTTGGTGCTAGATGATGTTCATGCAAGACCAAGGCAAAGTGTTCCACCCGAGAGTGCCCCACCTTTGAATGTGTTTAAAGCTAATTGGGATGTAGCTGTGGATAGTATTTCATGTAAAATTGGTGTTGGAGTAGTGGTTAGAAACTGAGAGGGCAAGGTAGTGGCTTCATTGAGATCATTGAAAGAATTCTTTCCTAATGCTCACTTGGCTGAATCCTTTGTGGCATTAAAAGTTGTAATTCTTTGTTAACAGATGGGTTTCAACCACATCATACTAGAAGGTGATGCAAAGCAGGTAGTACTAGAAATCAACAACCCAAGTCAGAAATGGAACTCAGCTGGGATGCTATTAACTGATGTCAAAGGTCCACTGACAAAGTTTTGAGTGTGGTCTATGAATTTTATTCCTAGAGATGGTAATTATTTGGCTCATGTTTTAGCCAAGGATGCTCTTAAACTCTATGAGGAGAGCATTATTTTGAGGGGACTTCCCTCATGTATTTATCCTATGTGTTTATGAGTTGAATAAAGATGATATTGTTAAAAAAAATTATAGGTGAAAGGATTATGGAGGCATACCTGATTATCTTCAATCTATTGGGATTCGATGTGATATTATGAATGGACTGGTTATCCAAGCATTACGCCAAGATAGATTGCTGGGGTAAGGAGATTGTTTTTGTTCCACCAGAAGTTGGTAGGGTCTGTTATATAGGAGGAAATGTAAAGGCTACTCACTCTCTAATTTCAGCCTTGCAAACTAGAAACTACATCACTGGCAGTGCTTTGGCCTATCTAGCATTGACAGTAGAAGACTCTCATGAGGCTAAGGAGATTTAGGGGATACCTATAGTTGAGGATTTTCCTGAGGTTTTCACAAACGACCTACCAAGATTACCCCCCAATAGAGAAACAAAGTTCGTTATAGATCTGGAACCTGCTACAACCCCCATTCATAGAGCACCATACTGTATGGCTCAACTAGAGTTAAAGGAGTTGAAGGATCAAATAAAGGAACTTCTGGAGAAGGGACTTATTCGCACTAGTTCATCACTTCGGGGTGCACCAGTACTGTTCATAAAGAAAAAGGATGGGTCATTAAGGATGTGTATTGATTACAAGGAATTGAACAAGGTAACGATAAAGAACAAGATTACCACGTATCGATGACCTATAAGTTCAGTTGCAGGGAGCTTCGATGTTTTTGAAAATTGACTTGAGGTCAGGATACCATCAGCTTTAGATTAGGGAGTAGGATATCCCTAAGATGGTGTCTCAAATGAGGCACAGGCACTACAAATTCTTAGTAATGCCCTTTGTACTGACTAATGCTCCTACCGCATTCATGGATATGATGAACAGAGTATTTAAACCCTATATAGATAGCTTTGTTGTCGTATTCATTGACGACATACTAGTCTACTCTAGAAGTGAGGAGGAGCATAAGCAACATCTCCGCTTGGCGCTGGAAAGATTAAAGGAGCATAAGTTGTAACATCCCACTTAATTAACTCTTGATTAACCCTTAAGTACTCTAGATTAGGCTTTTATTTTTGGGTTAATCACTTTCATTAAGGTTGATAGTGGGATTAACATTAATGTTGGTACTTAGTGTTAATAAGCTAAGGATTAGAGAGGCAAGCCCATTAGTAATTTTGGTGAGGCTTTTTAGGACCCAAGTGCATTCATGGGCCTAGCCCAAGAAAACCTTGAACCAAGCCCTTAGGAAATCAAGACTAGTTTTGGCCTAAGTATATGAAGGTATAAGGCCTTTGGTGTAGATTGGACTCTTGGCCCTTTTCAAGCCCCTATGGCCCAAAGCCATATTTGGACTCATTTTAGCATTCAAAGACCAAAGGCCCAATTATAACACTCGACTTTTTCTTTCTGATGTAAGCAAATTCGACTGCAAGTCTTGTTATGTGTGTCAAACCTCAATGGCGTGTTTCTGAATATATTATGTGATTTCTAAAGTAAGCCCAGTGTTTTAAAGCCCTCGAATATTTTAAATGCTCTGGAAATATTTATATGAGGGTATTTCCAGTGCTATTGAACTAAACTTGATTTTAAATGAGACAATTATAATATTTTTGAAGAGCTCCAAAAATATTATAATTGTAGGAAATCATTTTAATATCATTTTATTAAAATGATTTCAGTTATTTAAAATATTATGAGATTTAAATTATGTTGAAATTCTAATTAATTAAATGGTTTTATTCTCTTAAGGATATTAAATAAGACTTCATCATTTTATTAATGATAAAGGAATATTATTTTATAAACTAAAGTTTAGTTTAAATAATATTCTATCGTAATTCTTCTCAGTGCTTTTAAGTTAAATTGGTGTTTAATCTCTTACCGTTAGATCGCTTTGAAGATCCCAAGATGAAGGCCTGGATTAAATACCCAAGCCCTCTCTCTTTCTCCCTCATTTTTCCCTTTTCCTCTCTCTGCTCTCCCCCTCAGCTTACACTGCACGACCCTCTCCCTCTCACCTGATTCTCTTCTCCTCCAGTCTAGTGCCGCCGTACGCCGCCCAACCTCACCGCCACCGTCAGCATCTTCTTCTCACGCCGGCAAGCACCGTCCCACCACTGGTGAACCCCACGCAGCCCTCTCTCTCCTCCTACGGTAGCCGAACCGAAATGGGTTCCAACCATTTATCTCCTCCTAGTGCTGCCGCCGTCAGCTAGGGCCACCACCGAGCACCACCATAAGCACCCCCTGACCTCCCCCTTCCTCCTCCCCTTGATCCGAAGCCGGTAGCCTCTCCCTAGACTGCACACACGCAGCTCCTCCATGCACAGGTTCTCCATACCCACGACCGAGCTCTGCCTCCCACAGCCACCCCACCACCACCAGAGGCTTCTCCTCCCACCGGTGACCTCCCCTAGGCACCCCCATGTCCAACCGAGCCACCTAGCTCCCCCACTTTCTCTCACTCTCTCAAGGACTCTCCCTCACGCACGGCCTAGATCTGCCGCCATAGGCCGTCGTGCCGCCTCCACCACAG
The DNA here is from genome assembly GCA_961763995.1 of Juglans cinerea. Lineage (NCBI taxonomy): Eukaryota > Viridiplantae > Streptophyta > Magnoliopsida > Fagales > Juglandaceae > Juglans > Juglans cinerea. Next base: position 10,280,249 of record CAUIVZ010000012.1, on the reverse strand, counting down.
CTCCACCAGCAACCCCCTAAGCCCCTCCATGCTCAGCCACTTCCAGACCCGCACCTCTAGCCACCTTCAGTGGCCAAAATAGCCACTGTACAAGGCTAGATACGTCGTGTTCCGCCCTCGCTACCACCATGAGGCCACCATGAGCCCTTCCAAGACCATACCTAGTTATCCAAATGCCCAAACAGCCACTATGTTAGGTGAATAGCCACCATACATGGGTTAGCCGCCACGTACGACCCTTCTAACGTCATCAACTGTGACGGCCAGCGAGCAACGCACTGGTCAACCTGACAATGGTATAACCCTCTATCCCTCGTTAATTATGTTAGTTGGCTGGTTAGGTTGTGGACTGTGCTATTAGTATTGTGGAGTTCGCCGTGTCGTGTGGTGATGTGATGTGCTATGTATGTGAAGTGTTGGGCATAGTTAGGAACTGTGTTGTGCAGTGTTCTGGACTGTGCTATGAAGTATGGATTGGGAAGAGTACACATGGAGTGTACTCTATGTGGCGTAGTGTGTGAAGGGAGTACACGTGGAGTGTACTCCATGTGGTGCAGCGATACACCGTGTGGCGTGTCGCAGAGATAAGGATGATTGTGTAGTTGATGGGCGTAGAGCATGATGAGTAGTGTCGGGAACTGTGGAACTGTGTCCCGAGATAGTTAAGACGTGGCCTTTAGTCTGAGGTGACAGGTGTCACCATGTTTGACTTATGGCTGGGAGTATGTGTGAAGTAGCAGAACAAGTGTAAGAGTGCGCAGCGGAAGCATGACTGGGGAATGTCACGAAGTGACATGGTTGAACCAGAAGTTGTGCTTGTGATGAGTGAGGAGTTAGCGTAAGAGTGATGTAGCGGGATGTCAGGTGATGTGACAAGGTCAAGGTGTAGCTTGGGAATAGTCTCGAGCTATGACGTGACGTAAGGTGTAATTATGAATAGAGTCTTGTCGTGTTAAGTGTTTGGATGAACTGACAAAAGAGATGGGTAGCATGAAGAGTCATGCTAGCCGGGTTAAGAGAAAGTTGGTATCGGAGTATGGGCTTGTTTACACAAGCAGGTGATCAACATGTTATATGTTGGTCTTAGGTGATAAAGGGGTAAGGTACGTGTGTAATCTGGTTAAACACATGTGCCGGTCAAATTCACCATATATAATGGGTAATATGTCCTAAGCATGGTTACACGGTGCTTTAGAGTCGTGTGGCGTGTATGGATGGAAATGAGGATTTAGAGTGAGCTAAGATATATGAAGGTATTGACGGGTGTATTGTCTACGATTGGGATGCGTGACTTAGTTGGTCTGAGTCATGCATCGGGATGGGGTCAGTAAGAAGAATAATATGAAGGTGTTAGTGTCTTAATCCTAAGGTGAATCATGGGTTCACTTTAGTGGATGAGCACTTGTGGTGAGACCTTGAGTTTGGAAGAGATAGTGATCGTAAGTAGATCTCGTAGGTTTTAGCATAGTAAAGGGACACGTAAGAGCACGGGATAGAAGGAGAGTGTTTCAAGTGAAGTGTATGTCTTCTAAGTTTAGTTGCTTATACACCAAATAGAAAATGACGTCAAGGTTATGTGTATGCATGTAGGTTGCCATCTTACACGCACATGAATGGACTGCATGATATGAAAGTAGCATGGAGTCCAGGTACGTATTACGTTAATACTCTTCTAGAGTTTTATAAAGGATATGAAAAATGAAAATGAAATTATTTTCCTTTACGATGCTTTACAAAATGACGTGAAAGATGTTTTACGAAAGCATGCTAAGTGTTCAAAGGTATACATATGTACGGCCCTTCTTAGCAGCCCCTTTTTACGTACCCAAAGTATTAAGTGTATGCATGTGAATGGATGACTATATACCTATTGTATATATTTTCTACGAAAAGAAATGTTGAGGTTGATGCCTCGTGCTTTAAGCTATGCTTTAAACGATGCGAAGAAAGTGTTTTAAACGTCCCTATGAACCGATGTTTTAAGGATGGCATGAACTGATGCTTTAAATGATGCCATGAAAGATGATGTTTAAGCTCTTGCTCTTAAATGATGTTTCTCCATGAACGAACTGCTAAATGAAAAGGACTGAACTTAATGAAAGGACTGAAATGAAATGCATGAAAATACGTAACGACCATATGAATGAATGAAAAGGGTACCAAAGGAATGGGCAGATTGTAATACCGAGTAAGTAGTACTGGTAGTGCATCCAGTGCTGCCCCATGACCGACAAGGAATTCCCAACCCATGGCTACGGGCGGAGTCCAGGTTCAAAACACTGCTAACCCCAACACACGGGGCGTAACAGTGTGTACCGGCCAATGAAAGTGATAAGAAAGAATGAATGAATGCATCGAACTTTTGAAGAAATGAAGGCACTGACGGGAGATACGTTTTACGAAAAGAAAACTCTTTTTAAAGAAAAACCCCATCCAGTGACGTTTTCAACGAATGCACGCATGCATGTACGTATAGTATGTATGGTATGATGAATGCATGAATGAAAACCTATCTTATTATATTTTAACGGTATGAAGTAATGCTAATTGAGTATTCGACTCATTTTAATTTTTATGTGTGCCCGTCCCTCCACAAGAACTGAATGAGCAGTATGCGTTAGGACGGACACGGCCCAAGGGGAAGAGCACGGAGGTCTAGGCATGAGAGTTTAATTGTATGAGAGGCCTTTTTATTGCAAAATTAATGTTCTCCACTGTAAACCTCTTTTATTCTCAAAACACATATTATTTTATAACATAGAGTCTTGCACCCTGGGTATGGAAGTAAAAAGTTTTAAATCAAACGGTAATTCCCGTCGTCGTTTCTAAAATCATTTTATAAAAGTCCCACCACAAGGACGGGTGTTACACCAATACACCATACCATTGGTTTCCTTAAGTCCAAATCACACTCAAAGTACTCAAATTAAGTTTTGAAAATTGGCTAAAGCCATTAACCATCATACTTGGGGTTAGTGCACTTTAAGCTATGCTTTGAAGCTTAATCATGCTTAATCTTTTCTTAAACTTTTTAATTCAAATTTTCTTGAATTAATAATCTCTTAAACCATGATTAGACCATGTTAATACCCTAGGTAAACCATTCCACATGTCATTAAGAAAAATGACATAACAAGCCTAAACCATGCTTCAATCGGTTTTGTGCATTGCCCTTTGTAATGCTTGGACTGTTTTGCCCTTGGGCCCAACATTTTGTGGTTTATCCTCAAGGGTAATATGGTACTTAAACACCTCATGAGACCCTCCCAAACTCAGTTTGAGCCTTGGACAAAATTGGTTGCATCAACCAACTCAAAGAACCAAACTGGGTGCACCTTGGTCTAGTTTGTATAGGAACCATTTGGATTGAATTTGAACCAGCCTTCTACCATGGTTTGCACCACCACCCCACCCCACGCCACCTCCTTCTCCACTCAATCACCAAGAAGTCCCATAACCATCATGAAGGATTTTGACTCGTTTTTGCTGCCCAAAAACATCCAAAACCGAACTGATTTTCTGTCACCATAAAACCAGCTCCATCCACCTGTTTTCAAGAGTGGTTTGAGGGATCTTCTGCCATCCAAATGATGCCCCACGACCTGGAGTCATCTACAGGACCCTTTTTAGATACTATGGAGAGGAAATGATGGTAGTTTAAGGCAATATTTCATTCTGCACAAGTGACCTAAGCTCATGCAAGCAAATTTGAAAATTTTCCAGATTTGAGCACCTACTCACCCAATCACCAAGCACCCAAACCAACGTCCCTTACCCCTTGGCCACCTATAAATACTTCCCTCCCCTTCTCATTTCAACCACACCATAGCTCCAAGCATCATCTTGAGCCTTGAGAGCATTTCCCCTTCTTAGAGATCAAAAGAGTGCAAACCGAGTGAGTTTTGGTGAGTTCTTGAGTGTTCTTGTGTAAGGCAGTCTAGAGAGCTTGGAAGACCAAGAAATTTCTAAGTTTTCTTCCTTTTGATCTTAGCTATCATTTCAATTTGTTTCCAAGTGTTGGTATGAAATTTGGTTGAGTTTTGAGAAGGTTATGATGCTTAATGCAAAATCGGGTCAATTAAAGGAAGTTTTGAATGATTGAATGTTTTTAATTGGAAATTTAGCTATGGCATGTCCTAATCATGATTTGATATGATCTATCATTATCCTAACATGATTATGGAAGGTTAAATTTGTGATTAGAAGCATGTCATGATAGGTTTTAAATCTATCTTGTTTTGATTATCAAACATGAATCGGTTTTAAGCATATTGGTGATTAAGGATTTCTTAGCTTTGATTAAATGTTGGGATGAACTTGATTACTCAAGGATTAGACTTCATAATGTCCCTAAAGATGTTAGTGATCATTAATGATTAAATAAAATCTCATATTCATGCATTCATAGGGATCAATAGTTGAAAATACACATAGGCATCATTTAGGATGCATGCCACGGGTTGGGACTAATTGGACAAGTTTCACTTTGAATTTTGAAAATCTAAGGGCATAGATGGTTTTAGAATTTCAAAAATATGAAGTCCATGAAATTTGGTTAAATTTGAAATTCGTTTGCAATTAGTGAAATTTAAGGCCTAAATGACAAATTTTGAAAGTCGAGTGATATTTTTGTAAATACCCAATTTTTTGAAGCATTTGATTTTGAACCTATCCATAAGAGTATTAACCCTAACTTAGTATACACACGATTTATGCAGCTACGATGCTAATTTTGAATTTCCCAGGAAGTTTGTAAGTTGGCCTCGAACTTACACCTTGATAAATTATTTATGAATTTTTATAAATGTTCATTCATATTTCAATTATCATTTTGAGCATAAAATATCATATTATATGATATATTGAGTGCACACTTACAGGACATGTGATATTTTTACCATTTTTAAATATTTTACATAAATGTCATTTTTCATGAAACTTGCTACATATGCACATGTCATGAAAAATATTTTTTAAAACATTGTATGAAAATCATTTTATCACAACCCCAAAGGCTAGGATGGGGAAATTATCCTAGTGGAACTCCTCTGTCCACTCTGGAGTGTTTAATAATGGAGTGGTGACCCCTGAGTTGACGAAGAATAGTCAACAGGTTTCGAATGGGTTCTTTTTATAGAACGCCGGAGCAAAATCAACACGTTATGACACCTAACGCTGGTGGGTGTACACGTTATGAATTTTCATGATGATACGTTATATTTACCAATGCATTGAGAACGAGTCTATAGATAACGTAGTTTCAATGTAAATTATACTACGGTCACCGGCAAGTACTCATAGTGCATATGGGGAACTGTGACGTTACCACACGTTATGTTATTAATTAAGATAATGATGTGAGTCTATGATGATGAAAGTTTATGATGAAATTTTTATGAAGAAGTTATGTCTTTTAAAAAATGATGACGAAATTATTTACTGAGTAAAAACCCGTCTCTCCATATTTTTAAAAGATGTTGAGGAATCTGGATAGGAGGCATGTATACTGATTTTCTACATCTCTTGCATTGCATATTTATCATTTTTCATGATTGATTTATCTTTGTGTCAGTTAGTTGTTTAACTTACTGAGATTTCAAGTAAATCTCACCCTTTTATGGGACCACTATCATTCCACTCGGAATGATAGAAGTTGTGTCAGGAATCGACCAGGACGAGATTAATGGAGCACTGGATTCTCATGATTGAGGAGGAGTCGGATATGGAGAGGAAGCTAGACTTAATTTTGATGTTTATAGCCCAAGTCCTTTATGCTTTAGATTGCATGAAGAGAATGATATGACTTTGTGTATAAGTCTATGCTACGTTATTATTTCGAACATGATGATCATCTAATGAAGTTGGGATGTTTTAGTTATTCTGGCATATTTTTCACCTTAACCTTTTATTTCCGCTGTGATTATTGCATACTACTAGTTGCATACTAGGATGCATTGCATATTAACTGTCATGAACGGAGGTATGTAACTTGTGTTGCATGTCTCAACGCTCTAAGTCTCTGTTCCATCCCAAGCTGGGATTGGGGGCATCACATAGGTTATAAACCAAGTTCAGCAAGTGTGAATTTTGGCTCAAGGAGATGAAATTCTTAGGGCATGTGATCTAGGGTAAAGGAGTAGCAGTTGATCCGAGTAAGATCGAAGCGATGGTGAATTGGCAGTATCCTACCAATGTACACAAGATTCAGAGTTTCTTAGGACTAGCCAATTACTACCGAAGGTTTATAGAAGGTTTCTTTAAGCTATCAAGACCACTCACTGCCCTAACTAAGAAGAATGCCAAGTATGTCTGGACAAAGAGATGTGAGCAAAGTTTTCTGAAGCTCAAGGAAGGGCTGACAACCGCACTGATTTTAGACTGCTAGAACCACATAAGCCTTACGTGGTATACAACGACGCGTCTAAATCAGGGCTTGGATGTTGCTTATGCAAGAAGAATGAGTTGTCGCCTACGCTTCATGCTAGCTGAAGAACAATGAACAGAATTACCCCACCCATGACTTAGAACTAGCCGCTGTAGTTTTCACCTTAAAGATTTGGAGGCACTATTTGTATAGCGAATCTTGCAAGATTTTAATTGACCGTAAGAGCCTCAAGTATTTGTTCAACCAAAAGAATCTGAATATGAGGCAAAGAAGATGGTTGGAAAAGATTAGTGACTAACAATGTGAAATTAAGTATCATCCTGGGAAAGCTAACGTCGTGGCAGATGCACTAAGTCGTAAAAACCGAATGGAAGGTTCTTCAAAGTCTACTCCGGAGGTGTAGTCACTTCTGCATAGTAGAAGAAGTTTGTTAATTAAGCATCTCCATCCAGATTTAACCATCGCTGCAGTGCAAGAAATTGTACTTGTAGAGTGTAAAGAAGTGAAGAAGAGCAAGATGGAAGATCCTAAATGGTCAGATGTCAGGCAGAGGGTAGAAAGGAAGGAAGGACAAGGAGGGTTCACAATCAGAAAAGATGGGTTAGTATACTATCAGGACTGGAAAGTGATCCCAATTGATCCTGTAAAACCCTGCCTAAAAGCTCATTAGGCCTTGACCTTAGTAGCCTTAATCCTAGTTAATTAGGAGTTGAGTTATTTGAGAATAAGAACATTTTGGATATTTGAGTTGGCAAGAGGACCGTATACTTTGGGTTTAGTAGAATTTTTAAAAGATTCAAGTGCAATATTGATTTTGAGGAAAAGGGAAGTTTTGGAGCTTGATTGGTTTAGCAATATTATTTTAGAGAATTTTAGTGCTTAATTAATTTTGAGGAAAGAAGCCATAAGGCCCATAAGGGAATGACACATGGCATATTGGACGGTTGCCGGCTAAGTAATTTGGGTTAAATTTTTTATGGATTTAGGAAGGCCCAAGAGATTGGTTTATTAAGGGCCCAAGCTTTTTAGATATAAAGGCTTAGGAGAGACACTAAGGTTTTAGGCCCTACTTGATGGACATAAGGCTTTAGGCCTCTAATTCACTAAGAATGTGATGAGCTAAGAATAGGTACCATAAGCCCTAGACCAATTTGGGAGTTATAAGAATATAGGCCTTTCTTGTAGAACCTTAGAAGTTAAGTCCAATGTATAGAAGGTTTGAATCCTTTGGGCCTAACTTGGTGAGAGTGAAAGCCTTTGGCCCAACCTTAGAAAGACTTATCTTTTGGACCAAAAATTGGTAGGCCTTTGAGGCCTTAGATGAGCCCTCAAATCTGGACATATAACCCACAACCAAGCCCACCTCCAAGCCTCATAGGAGTGCAAGACTTGGTAGGATAGCCTTGGCCCAAGTTTGAGAAATGCGTAAGGCCTTTGGGCCAAACTTGATATAGATTTGACCCATGGTCCAATTATGTCAAGGTAAGCCTTTCAAGCCCTATCTTTGTGGATTTTGAGGTCTCTTTTAATCCCTCAAAATCTGGAAACAAGGCCCCCACTCAATCAAGCCCAAAAGCCCATGAGCTATTGACCCACACTCATGGCCATTTTAAGCCCACAAAGCCCAAAGCCTTGTTTTGTTTTATTTCACTCTTCCAATTGAAAGCCCAATGCACCATACCATGGGTTTCTTTAAGCCCATGTCATACCTAAGTACCCAAATTAAGTTTTAAAATTGGTTAAGACCATTAATCAACTTACCCAAGATTAGTGATCTTTAAACCATGTTTTAGAGCTTAATTTTCTCTCTTAATCTTTTTAACCTTTTTGATCTGAAATTTTCTTGTTTAATTACTCAATTACATCACTCTTAGATCATACTAAGACCCTAGATAAACCTCCACACATGTCATTAAAGGAAATGACATATCAAACCCCAAAACTACACCAATCGGCACACATGTGTGCCCTTTGTGTGCATGGACTGTTTTGCCCTTAAGCCCAATCTTTTTGTGCCTTTTTCTCAAGGTCACTATAGTCCTTTAACACCTCATATGATCCCTTAAACCTAGACCAAGCCTTGGACAAGATTTGGTTTCAAAAACCAAACCAATCACCAAAACCAATTTCACTCAAAAGACTAGTTGGATAGAAACCGAATTGGTTGAGTTTCAACCACCCATCTACCATGGTTAAGCCACCACCCTACACCACCTCCATCACCACCCAATCCCCAAGATGCCCTCATGGCCATCATGAGCCTTTGAACAGGTCTTTCCACCCAAAGAAGGCACCAAAACTGAATGGCCTTTGTGCACAACGCCATTTCAGCAACCACCCTCCATTGCATCATCTTCTTTGAGCTGCACCTTCATGATCACTTGGCAGCCAACCCTCCACCTTCTACCACCTGAAAAAGCCTCCAAGAAGTGACCTTAAACCTGCACAAATCAGCCTTGAAGAAGAGACCAAGGGATGAGTCAAGTGGCATGATCAAATCTGTCCAAGGAAAACCACCTTGAACCTGTCAGCCCCATGGTTGTTTTTCTTTCTTTTTTTCTGCATCACGACCAGACCAGCTTCTTTAGGCTTAATGTAGCACCTGACTTGATGAGGTCATGGTGATTTTTGGCCACTATTCCCCCTGCACAAGATGACACAAGCTGATGAAGGCAATCTGAAATTTCAGCACCTTACACCACCTCCCACCTCCACCAATCCAAAGCCTCATCTTCATCTAAGGCCAATGTCCCCCTCCCCTCTTGAAGCCTACAAATACCTCCCTTACTTCCTCATTTCTCCACACCTCTCCTTCAAGCCTTCTCTTAAAACTTGAGAGCATTTCTCCCCCTTAGTGAGCAATAGAGTGAAATCAAGTGAAGTTCTTGAGAGTTCTTGAGTGAAGTTGTTTTGGGAGCTTTAAGGGCCATGAAAATTGTAAGTTTTCTTGCCCTAGATCTTAGTGTACATGTCAAGTCTTGTTTTCAAGCGTTGGAGTGAATTTTCGTTGAGTTTAGAAAAGGTTACCATACTTAATTCAAAACCAGATTCATTAAGGATGGATTAAGTGTTTAAATTATTTTAAGTGAAAATTTTAGCTATGGAATATCTTAGCATATTTTGATATGATTTGTTAATGTCTTAGAATTATCATTGAAGGTTTTTTTTTTTTTAAACCAAACGGTTTTATTGCTCAAGAATGACTTACATCATCTCACTAAGAATAATGGAATGTATACAAGCTGGATAATCTTCCAGTACATGTAAGTCTTCCTCTAGGGACAGAGCATTTCTAGCTAAAATGTGGGCAGCTTATTTCATTCCCTCTTGACATGAGAACCTAACCATGAATGCAAGGTATTGAGTATCATTTTAGTGTCTGCAATTAGAACTCTGCCTTGGCTCAAATCAATAGTTGCTTTGTTCAAAATATTGATGACTTGTAGCGCATCTCCCTCCATGATAATATCATGTATACCCATTTCTCGACAAAAAATGGCAGCTAGCATTAGGGCATAGGCCTCTGCCATAGAATCTACAAAAAGAACTCTCTGAGCTTGGAGAGTGCCAACAACCAAACCCATTTGATCCCTTATAACTGCATCTATCCCAACTTTACCAGCTTCTTTAGCAATGGTTGCATCCTAGTTCAATTTGTAATAACCAATAGGAGGTTTCACCCATCTACAACAAAGTTCTCAAGTAGCAAGCCATGTCCTATGTTTCTAATCTTGACATTGCTTAAAACAAGTTATCTCCTTAATAGCCTTTGAAATAATAAATAGAGTCAGCGTGAGAAAAACCTTTTCCATGGAAAAAGTTGTTCTTCCTGATCCAAATAAGTCTAGCAATCATTGCAAACTCAGCTAACTCATCTTTTTGCAGTGTCTGAACCAGAAATTCCCAAAACTCCAGAAAAGAGGGCTTATGGATAGACATATTTTGTAGCCTTTTACTAGCTTGACTCCACACATCTTTAGCTGATTCACATTCCCAAAGAGCATGAAAAACTGATTCAGGGAATATTTGGCAAATTGGACACTCATCCTCTTTAGTTACTTTCCTGTGAAACAGATTCAGTAAAGTAGGCAAAGCATTTTTGCAGGCTTTCCATATGAACATTTTAACCACATTAGGGACTTCCATCTTCCAAATAGCCTTCCATGAATCACTCCTCTCCTTCACTTTCGAAGATTTGATTTTGAGATTAGAAGCATGCCATGATAGATTTTAATTCTACCTTATGTTGATCATCAAGCATGCACGGTTTTGATTAAATCATGCTTATTTTATGAAATTTTGATTTATTTCCCCTAGGCTTGATCAATGAGAATTTAGAATATCTTGTGATTGGGATAAGAATGAAAATACATGTTTTGGGTGAATTTTGAAAGCATGCTTTGGTGATTTAGGCCAAGAGCATAATGCTTGATTAATGGATGATTAATGTAGCTATGATTAAGTGTTGGGATGAACTTGCTCATTTAAGATTTAGCCTTTATCATGTCATTAAGGAATATAATGATTATTTGTGATTTAATAAAATTGTATATGCATGCATTCATAGGGATCAATAGTTGAAAGTACACTTAGGCGTCAACTAGAATGCATGCCACGGGTTGTGTATGTTTGAGCTAGTTCCACTTTGAATTTTACAATTCTAAGGGATAGATGGTTTTAGAATATTAAACATATGAGGTCCATGAAGTTTGGTTAAATTTGAGATTTGTTTGCAAATAATGAAAAATTAAGGCCTCAGTGGCAATTTTTGAGAGTTTAAGGGTATTTTTGTAAATATCCATTTTTGAAACCTTTTGATTATGAACATCTTCCGTAGTAGTACAAATCCTAACTTAGTACGAATTTGATTTCAGCCGCTACTATATTTTTAAACTCGGAAAGTTTGTAAGTTAGCTTCTAACTTACTCTTATATAATTTATTTATGATTCTTGTGTAAATACTACATTCATATTAAATGTCATTTTGAACATGAAAAATCATATGATACATCATTGAGCATTTGATTACTTGTTTACATGACATGTGAAATTCTCACCATTTTAGCACATTGCATATATAAGTATCATTTTTCATGAAGCTTATTATGCACATGTCAAGAAATTTATTTTTCAAAGCATTGCATGAAAATAATTTTTGTCATGACCCCAAAGGCTAGGATGGGGAATTATCCTAGTGAAACTCCTCTGTCCACTCTGAAATGAGTAAAAATGGAGTGGTAACCCCTGAGTTGACGAAAAATAGTCAACGAAGTTCGAATGAGTTCTTTTTAAAGAACGTCGAAGCGAAGTCAAATGTTATGATACCTAATACTGGTGGGTGTATATGTTATAATGTTATGATGATGTTATATTATATTACCAATGCATTGAGAACGATGTCTGCAGACAAAGACGTAGTGTCAACATGAGTTGTGCTACGGTCATGGGCAAGTGCTCATGGTGCATACGGGGAATCGTGTTGCTACCATACGTATGTTAATGATGGCTTTAATAACGATGAAATGTTATGATTTTTGAAAGAAATGAGGTATGAAATGTTCTCTTTCGAAATGTCTTGTTTTTAAAATGAGAAAGTGAAAATGTTCTCTGAAAGAGAAAATGCATCAAAGTTTTTCTGAAAATGTTGAGGAACTTGGATGGGAGACAAATACGGATTTTTTTTTTTTTTTTTTTGTATATCATTGCATGCATCTCATGTTTATCATTAATCATGCATATCTTATCTCTATGCAAGTTGGTTGTTTAACTTACTAAGATTTCAAGTAAATCTCATGCTTGTGGGCCCACTATCATTCCCCCTTGTGTTAGGGCCAGTAGAGGAAGAACAAGAAGGACAGTTGGATATTGATGGTTGAAGAGGAGTCGGACCATGAGCGAAGACTAGATCTAATTTTGATGCTCATAAGCATTGTCTCTTCATACTTCAGAGCGTATGAAATAGTTGATCTAACCATGGAACTTGGATTAAATATTTTGTCTTAAGAAAATCTTATCCTTAAGTTTGAACTTGTGATGGTTATTAATGCTATTGAGATGTTTTAGTTCATTCTGGCATGAGTTATAACTGATCACCCTTATTATGCTGCGATTATTGCATACTGCTAGTTGTATACTAAGATGCATTGCATATTAACTGTCATGAACGGAGGTATGTAACCTTGTGTTGCATGTCCCAACGCTCCAAGTCTCCGTTACATCCCAAGCAGGGGTTTGGAGGCGTCACATGAGATCAAGGAGAAGATATTATGGGAAGCATATCAGACTCCGTACACTGCTCATCCAGGAAGTACAAAGATGTATCAAGACCTGAAGCAACACTTTTGGTGGGAAGGCATGAAGAGAGACGTGGCAGAACATGTGAATAAGTGTTCTATATGTAGGGTAGTCAAGGCAGAGCATCAAAGGCCCGCTGGAGAGTTACAACCACTTCCAATCCTAGAATGGAAATGGGAGGATATTTCAATGGACTTTGTGATTGGGTTACCAAGAACCTACTCTAGTAATAATTCTATATGGGTCGCGGTCGATCGCTACAAAAAGTGCCCAGTTTTTGCCTGTAAAGAATGCCAATCCTATGGAGAAGTTAACCTAGTTTTTCATGGCAGAAATAGTGCGACTGCATGGAGTACTTAAAATGATCATATCAGATAGGGATGCACGTTTTACCACTCAATTTTGGCAAGGTCTTCAGGACGTGATGGGCACCAAATTAAAATTCAGTAGTGCTTATCATCCCCAAACCGATGGGGAAATTGAACGAACAACTCAAACTATAGAAGATATGTTAAGAACCTGTGTTCTACAAGGAAAAGGCGATTGGGAAAAGCACTTGCCACTAATAGAATTTGCTTACTACAATAACTTCCAGGCCACCATTCAGATGATTCCTTATGAAGCTTTGTATGGAAGAAAATGCATATCTCCCTTATACTGGGATGAGGTAGGAGAAGGAAAGATATATGGTGAGGAGATTCTGCAAGAAGTGAGAGAGCAAATTCTATTAATAAAGGAAAGGATGAAGGCTGCTCAGGATAGATAGAAGAGCTATGCTGGATGTAGAAGGAGGAGCATCGAGTTTGAAGTTGATGACTGGGTCTACCACAAAGTATCGCCGATGAAAGGGGTGGTTCGGTTTGGAAAGAAGGGCAAGCTAAGTCCCAGATACGTAGGACCATATGATATACTGGAAAGAGTGGGTTCAGTTGCGTATAGGTTGGACCTTCCAGCTGAATTCCAAGGAATTCATGATGTATTCCACGTATCTTCCCTTAAGAAAAGTTTTGGGAAACAACCACCAGTAGTCATAGTTGTGGAGGACATTTCGTTACAACTCAATTTGACATACGAGGAAGTTCCTGTTCAGATTACGGATTGGAAAGAAAAGGAACTTAGGAATCGGAAAATCCCTTCGGTAAAGGTACTTTGGTGGAATCACCACATTGAAGAAGTCACTTGGGAAAAGGAGGATGAAATGAAAATCAAGTACCTTTATTTGTTTGGACTATAACTTGTGTGGGGCATCACATCACCTCAAATCATCCACATCTATACATGCACTCATGGCATCCATTTCTTTTCACGCGTGTAATTCGAATTCCCATTACTATTTACAGCATCAACATGGCCCGGAGCAAGAGAGCGGCACATCGATTTGCTTTGACTCCTAGATAGGTTTCAAGGCAGAGAGTCGAGCGTAGAAGAAGGAGGTTGAACGGTATGGTCGACGCTTATTGGACTTAGCAAGAGAAATTAGAATATCACAGGACCTACATTTTGGATCATGACGGGCAAGGTAATAATAGAACGAGGAGAGCATTGCCCCATGAGGAGTGCCAGCCACTAGACCCCATTGATTGGAATAGTGAGACCCAGACCCGCTGGCTTAGACGCCAAAAGGAAGGAAGTAACTCGACCAACCACACCCCACACGACCAACCTAAGTCTAGTCGAGCGACTTAGCTATGCCAGGAAAACTAGGAATGATTGTATCCTGCCCTCTTGTGACGATCAAGACTTTCTAGACTTTTGTATAATTATTTTTTTATCACAATCCCTTGAGAATTGTGGTCTATGTAAGATTTAGGGTTTTGAAGCCCAAAGGAATTAGGGCTCACGCCCAACTTAAGTTCTAGCATGTTACTTGTTATCCATAGAGCTATATCTAGGGCTTGATGAATCTAGATGGAAATAAGAAAGTGAGGTAAGAAGAAATTAGGGTCGGCTTACATGCCTACCATAGGGGACCAATTATTTCTTGCCATGTGTCACGCATGCATAAGGATATTTGCTTATAAGAAGAAACTTTTTGACACATGTCACAATGGGAAAGAGATTCTAAAAGTGTATGATTAGGTTATGGAAAAGTGGACCTGATGAGTGTACGAAAGTGCACTATAAATATCCTATTATTGTACTAAAATGCTAAAAAAATGAATAGAAATCATAAGAATTAATTTGTATTTTTTAATTGAGTTTTTATTTACTTTGAGATACTACCAAGCAGATTTTTATATTTTATTTCAGGATTTATAAAAGAGCAAGTCAAAGCTCAATCAAATTCAAAGGAATACTTTCAAGTGGGCAAGACGTTGGAACAACCTAAGAACTTTTAATGAGTGTGGGACTCTTCAAATAAAGATAATGATGGGGTTTGATAGTAATTCGGATCAGAGTCCAAAACGCGCTAGGAGACAGTCTGGATATACTTTAGTATTTGGATCTTAGCTTTCCACTCACATATCGGATTGATACAATTCTTGATGCGTTGGAAAGCTATCTTAAAGGGCTACAAATTTGACTCTAATAAGAATTTCTAAATTCAAACTCTTGAAGTACATAAGTGGCTGCCAAGATGAGTCCTAAAATTTAGGTGATTTTTTATGCGGGAATCATGAAGACATTATGATTTCTTTTCTACACTATATAAGCATATCATAAGTACAAAATGGAGAGTTTTTTTGTTTTTAAAAAAAAAGGAAGGATGCACAGATCTAAAGAAGAGAAAAATACTGTTATGGACGTGTTTCACTGCCACCACCTCACGATCACCTGAAACTAGAGAGTAAAGGGCTTGGGGGTTCGAGGGAATGTCTCCGATGCCTAAGTCAGTGACTGGAGATAATAATAATAATACCAATAAATCCAATCCCCTTTACGTACTTGGGCTCTCCTCTTATATAGAGTTTCTGAATCATTCTATTGCTTAAATGATAATAGACATATCTATTATTCAAATTCAAACTTGGGGATGAGGGTTCTTGCTCTAATGGATTGTTATAATAATTGCCCTTCCTTAATTGCCGCTGGGTGGTTACTTAGTCAATAACGGGAAGTGGGTTGGTCCCTTCTCGGCTTTAATGGGCCCCATCGGTATTGGGACTCAAATCATGAGTAGGTGAAGGCCCAGGCCCGTACTGTATGGGCGAGAGGAATGTCCTCTCTAGTTACCCCGCGAAGTCTCCTTACATCTAGTGTGATGGGACTTGAATCATGAGTAGGTGAAGGCCCAGGCTCGTACTGTATGGGTGAGAGGTATGTCCTCTCCAAATACCATTTTTATTATTTAGTTTTTCTATGGAGAACTAAATCTAGGGTAAAGCTTCGGGCGGAAATTGATCGGTGAAAATACTTTGACTGTATTTCAATTTATAGATTAAGCTTTATTATTTAAGATTCTAGGATTCAATTCTCTATTTGTTTTGGATATTATAAGTTTGAAACAATTATATTAAATCTTGCTATGGTTTGATTTTGTTAAGCTATAGGATTATGAATATATGATTGTGACTTAAACAGGCTTTTCATGTCATTGACGTGATCTTTTGCTGCATTATTGTTTATGAACATAATGTCGTCTCTAGATCTGATATTCATTTTTATAAATGAAAACTGTGGTTTGTAAAGAGAGAATAGATTTTAGAATTAAATTTGAGAAAGTAGATGAATATAATGTCATATCTTCCAATTGAAAATTTGGTGCTATAATTCTTAATTGTGTATATCGTTTGGATTGAAAAAGCTTGAGTATTGGATCCGGTTGATGGAAGCCCAAAGCTTTACTTGCCTTCTTATTTGTGCCTTAATCTCATTTTAATTACGTGTTTTAGGTAGAATTTTTAGATTCTTGTCATACTATAATTTGATCTTTTCTTTTAAGCTTGTGTCTTGTTGTGTTTCTTTCGACTCCCTGTGGATCGACATCCTGAACTATACTATAACACCGCGTACTAGTTTGAGCATAATCAAACTTTGGTGTTGTTGTCGGGGAGATGGTGTAAGAATTGATACAAGGCATAATTTATTACAGTCGTTTGTAAAGGCGGTAACTTCGTTCCATCTTTTATCTTGCTGCATTATTTTTTTTTCTTTCTTTTTGTAGTATTTTTGGTTTTTAGTATTTTTTTACCTTGCATGCACAGATATAGAGACGCCTTGAGTATGTGTTCTCACCATCGGTATAAGAACTGACGCTTCGGTAGTTATTTCTATGAGGGACTTATACCTAAAAATCATCAATTCATAGAGATGATGTGTAATGGTGTGTTTTGCAGACAAATCCAGATGAGGCTATAGAATATCTCAATGAGCTTGCTTAAAAAGCTCACACTTTGACCAAACCTAGTGCTACTGAGAGTACAAATAGGTCACGACCTGCTGGAAATCCAAATGGTGGTAGAATTTACCATCATAGGAAAGAGGATAACCTAAAAGCTAAGGTGGAGATGCTTACTAGGGAGTTAGAGGTGTTAAAAACTAATGATTTAAATCCAACACACATGGTTACTCATGTAGAGTCCTTTGGACTATGTTTTGCATGTGGTGGGGTAGATCACTTAGCTCAAGAGTGCCCCACATTTACTAAAATGAGAGGAATGTATGAGGAACAATGTAATGTCTTAGGTATATACAAGAAGCCTTTTACACCTTTCTCCGATACCTACAATCCGGGGTGGCGTAATCACCCCAATTTTAGCTGGAAATATGAAAACCAGCAGCCTGCACAGCCACCTAGCACTTATCCTACACCGTATCATGCATCTTCCTCTTTTAGGAACTCCTTAGAAGATACGTTACATACTTTTATTGAGACACAGAGTAAAACTAATCAAAAGTTTAGATCTTTGATTATGCAAGTTATTGAAGAAAATAAGGAAATAAAGAGTGTGAATGAGCGTGTGAATTTCCCTTCTCAAACTCAATCCATACCCCAAGGTCAACATATGACTCTAGGAAATTTGAAGGTGGTTAATGCCATTGTGATGCGAAATGGTAAGTCCTTACACATTCCAACAACTAATAAGTCAGATGATGTTGAAGATGAACAAAGTAATAATAGTGCCGAGTTGCCCAAGGAAGCCGAGGCAATCAAGAGCCCAGTTAAGGTACAATTTCTTCAAGCTTTAAAATTTGGTATGCGAACTTTGGATTCTAGCAATGAAATCTTGGGGAACATCAGGCAGGTAAAAATCAATCTTCCTCTTTTACATGTTATTAAACCAGTTCCTACTTATGTAAAAGTTTTCAAATATTTGTGTACAGTTAAGAGAAAGCACCATGTTAAAAAGACAACATTACTGACAGAGTTAGTTAGTGTTCTAATTGAGCAGCGAATTTCTCTTAAGTACAAGGATCCTGGTTGTCCAACCATTGCATGTAATATTGAGAATTATGAGTTTGAGCAAGCGTTACTAAATTTAGGAGCTAGTGTAAATTTGATATTTTATTCCATTTATTTGCAGCTTGGTTTGGATGAAATTAAGCTCACTTTTGTTATACTTCAATTGGCTGACCTTTATTTGCAACTGATTAAAAAGAATTGGCAAATTGTTATATGATATAAGTTCAATGTTTTTGAAAACTAAGCCTAGATGGAAAAAATATATGTTTTGATAAAAGTGCACATTCATGCTTATGCAGCCATATTCATGCTAATGCATCCATGTTTATGTTTACCTATTATATGCTTATGTTATCTCTATGTATGTTTTTTGCTTAATTTGCTGGAATTTTTTTGAAATCACACTGTGGTAATTTCCACTACCATTCCCCTCGGAATGGTAGAAGCTATGACCGGACCGAAAGATAGTGAGCAGGATGGAGAAGCGTAAGTATGAGGAGCACCCAATAATTAAAGAGAGCCCTAAGAGTCCCGAGAGATCTGGGGACCCTTCGCTAATAGATCATCAGCTCGAGGCAGCCGAAAAATTTATATGTAACGTTTTGAAGTTTTTTTAGGACACTTGGAAGATATTAGAGACAAAAGACAAGTGAATGTTATGATTTCATGAAAAACAATGTTTTGAGGATATTAGGAGGGTCAAGATTTTGAGCTAATATTTTATATGGAAGATTAAACTTTTTATTTTGAGATTAATAGTACTTGTTTAGTACCATTAAATATTGCTCAAACCATAGTGCTTCAATTATTTCGCTATAATTATTGCATACTGTTAAAAACATGTTAGATGTATTGCATGTTAACTGTAATGTATGAAGAATATGTGACCTTGTATTACATGTCTCAACGTTTTAGATATTATCAAAATCTGAAGAGAGAAAGACAGAGCAAGAAATAGGTCGATTTAACTTCTAATGTACCGGATAATTACTAAACTATTGTGCTGACCGTTTTTAATTGTTGCAGATTTTTTTTATCTTTTTTTTATTATTATTATTCCGCATCGCATGAAATTTCATTACTCAAAGTTTTAAGTACTGCTCAAATTACCAGTCTATGCATTTTGCGACAAAATTATATTTTTGTGGAGATCTTATTTTAGTCCAAATAATAACTCTGGGACTTATTATGATACCTCTATTAATTAAGAGTAATTTTATATACAATCGTAAAGTGTGCAATCGTCGCGTAATCGTTTTGAAAAAGAGTCGGGTCCACTATTAAAAAATGAGTAATTCTACATACAACCGTGAAGTGCGTAACCGCCGCGTAATCGCTTTGAAAAAGAGTGGGGTCCACTATTAAAAAATTAATTTTTTTCATGTGGGTCCTATGTTTTATTCATTTTTTTCAAAGCGATTACGCGGCGGTTACACAATTCACGGTTGTAAATATCTTTTCTCTTAAAAAATTAATTTTTTTCACATGAGTCTCATATTTTATTCATTTTTTTTAAAGTAATTATGCATTAGTTATACAATTCACAATTATAAATATATTTTTTCATTAATTTTTGGTTGGAATTTGTCTAGTTCTACGTGATCATATCAGTTCAAATAAAAAAGCTCACCTTTTACCATTAACACTCATATATAAAGAAGTGGCCGTATAGCCATATGTGAAGTTGACACTCGATATAAACAAGAATAATGTATTTATATGGACGTCTCATCGATTATTAATAAGTTCCTCTGTCAGTGACATTGAAAGATTGCACCTACTGTTTATCATGTGAAAGTTTTTACTATTCCTATGTGTCTCAACTACACTATAAATGCTGGATGGATATGGGATTCTATTTTATTTTTCATCACAGAAGGTCAAACATGATTAAAATAATGTATTGATTTCTTTTTTTCATGGGCAACCATTCTTAATTAATTTATTGTTATGCCCTTTAATTATAAAAATTAAACATATGTGACCAAAACTAAACTTTAGGAAAATAATAAATTTTACAAATATATTTCAAATGAATTTTAGAGGTCAAATCAGCAGCTTATAATTTAGCATCGAGATAAGGTCAAAAATCAAGCTAAGAGATAAAGCTAAGAAAATATATGAGAAGTTGACTCAAACTCCTAAAAGAAAAGACACACAGACTCTTAAAATGATAAAGACTCAGACTCCTCAAAGGAAAAGATTTCACAATGTAAGTTGGACTTCTATACATATATAAGGAGATGCTCCACAAAATGGAGGGACTCGCCATAAGCTCTCTACACAGAAGCTTCTTACGCCCAAACTCCACCACATATAACGACTCCAAAGGATCTTCCCAAAATTCTTCTATTGTATTGTGAGATATGTGAGGTTAGGAGAGATTGTAAATCACTCATTACAGTGAATTTCATCCCCAAACAACCCGTCGACGTAATCTTTATGTCGAACTATGTAAGTCTCTATGTCTCTTTATTTATTTATATTTGCTTATTTATTATTTATCATATGGATGAACGCGAAGAGTATCGTATCAAAGCCCGAATCACCATCATGATCAGGTATAATTTTTTCCTCACTTCCGGTCTGTTGTGCAAATTAAGGCACTAACATGAATGATAGTTATGTAAATTTTAAAATATTATAACTATATTTATTAATTGTTAAATGATATGTAATTAAAAGAGCTATAAAAGATTTATAAGTATATAATTATCATAAGTTTTATGTCTAAATATATTTAGGGTTAATTACAATTTGCCTTCTCGAATTTTCACTCAATTCTCAATGTATCTCCGAAACTACTAATTGCATCAAAATGGACCATCGAACTTTCAAAATTTCTTAATCTCTCATTCCGTCTACCAGCTGCATTAAATCTAATGGAAAAATCACTGCAAAGATGTAATTTTTATTTAATTTATTATCATTGGCCATATAAAATATAAAATAATAGATGTTATAAATTAATAATAAATCATTAATCATTAACCATATATAAAATTATTTTATACCTAAGTTGCAAGCAAGTATGAATAATCTATGTACACAATGAAATTATTTGATATTCATTAACCATATATAAACTGATAAAAAAAATTATTTAATGATTTATGATTTATTATTAATTGATAGCATATATTATTTTATATTTTATATGGTCAATGATAATAAATTGGATAAAAATTATATTTTTACAGTGAATTTTATACACATGAGCAACCCGTGTACTGAACTTTCGTTAGATTTAATACTGCTGGTAGACGAAATGGGGGATTGGAAAGTTTTGAAAGTTCGAGTGTCCACTTTGATGCAATTAGTAGTTTCGGAGGCACATTGTGAATTGAGTGAAAGTTCAATGAGACAAAGTGTAATTAACCCATATACTTAGATATTTAGATATTATAATTCAGAGAAATACTTAGTCTAAATAAATATCTTAGAAAAATAAACTATAAATTAATATATTTTAGTGTATATCTTATTGTATCACATAAAATAATAATAAAATAATAACATTAAATAAATTTACTTCTTTAACTAAAGTGGGTGGAAGATGATTTAATTATGATTTAATTACATAAGAGCACTGGGAATCCCACCGACCGACCGGCAACCGTAAATAGCAAAAACAAGCGACGGCTAAACATGGTAACAAAAAAGGAATATTAAAATTAAAATTAAAACCCAAAGAGTAAACACGTCACGCACATCCAGGGTTACCCCGTACGGACACACTTTGTTGTGAGTGGGGGGCATACTTGCATCCTCCACTCCTGTGCAGCCACGCGTGCGTCCAAAACAAGTGAATGAAAATGTCAAGGCTGGCGCCTCCACTTGCCGACAAAAGTAGAGCAGCGTCCACGTGGGAGCGCGCAACGGTGGGGTCTAGACTCTAGCCCTCCCAGAACGCGCACGTGTCTAAACAGCATCCAATAATGTTCGACCGTAGATTGCGGGATCTTTTTGTTGTACGGTCTTCGTAGGGCTCTGGAGTCTGGAGTCTGGAGCCCTCCCAATCCCAGCTTTTGTACGTGTTGGCGTAGACAATTACAAGTTTAGGTTGCTGAGATTATCATTATTATAATAATTATTATTATTATTTTTTATTTTTAATCAAATGATAATATTGCATTAACGAGTTTAAAAACAAATTATAAAATGATTTTATATATAGAGTAATGCTAGAGAGAAACTACTATAGCAGTGCATACTTTGTACTCATTGCGTGGCTGCTTCTAGTTGATTGTTCCTAACACTCACTTGGAGAGATGTGTGGTCTAGATAATGCCACATCATGTGTACAAAATGGATACTCCCAATAGTGACTTCTATCTATATTTATTCTTATATATATACACACACGAGGCTATCGTTTGAGAGTAAGGCTTTAACACGAGATTATGAAAACATTAAAAAAAATTCAATTCATCAGTCACTATTTATTATTTCATACTTTACATTTTATGAAAAACACCCTACTCTCTATTAAAAAAAAATTATAAGTATAGAGTGTGAAAGAGTAAATAGTGATTGATATATAGAATTTCTCACAAGTTAATTAAAGAACATGTCATATATAATCTTGGCATGATAGTTTATTAAGATACACCAAAGATTTTAGGTGGAATAAAGATAAATCTATGAAGTCAGTTTTATAATATTTATGGAGTATGTAATAATATTGTTGTATGAAAAATCTATACAGGCAGTAATATATTTTGTAGAATACGTTTTAATTATCTATCTTAAAATCTTTAAATTCGAGTAAGAATTTGAAGGAGTATTTTTTTTTTCTAAGATAATAATAGTGGTAGTATGATTGTAATGCCTATATATTTAGGAAAGATCCATATAGAAAGATTGTTTTAGACCCAAAAAAAAAGAGAGTGATATACCCAAAACTTCTGAATTAAATAGAGGGAAATTATTTATGAATCGGATTTTGCTTTCAATTCTGAAAGTGACACGTTACTTGTGTGTGGTTTTCAAAGTCTCGGAGTAGTCCGCTCGGTTTGACCGTATAGTACATTTTAAGTTTTTATTTTTATTTTTATTTTTTATTTTTTATTTTTTATTTTTTATTTTTTGAAATATTTAAATATTTTTAAAAAATAAAAAAAAATTATACTAATATACTTAAAATTTTTTTCTTAATCATTAAGTAAAAGTCCAAACAGTACACTTAAACGGTAAGATAGAAACGACAGAATAGGCTTTTCCTTCAAAGTATTAACTCATGATAACTATCAACCCAATGCTTGAGGGTTTCTAATAAAGGATAGGAAGTTAGCAACTTAAAGAACGGATAGATCATGATCTAGATCGGCATCTGGGATCTATATTAATAGACTTACACTACATATTTGTTGACGGAAAAAGTAAATAAAAAATAAAAACATGTGTATAATCCTATATATAGAATTGCTGAATAGAATTTATTTATCAAATATATACTCTAGACTAAAATAAGACAAATTAGTGGGTCACCCTAAGTTTGGGGAGAAGGCAACCAGATTTGACGTGGATGGATAGAAATCTAGGGAGGTGAGATAATAGTGGTCGAATTGAATAAGAGAAATGATATTTGTAGTTGTGATTTTGTAAGTGTTGTATAGTTGCTTTAAAAAAAATGAATAAATATGATATCCAAATAAAAAGAAATTAATTTTTTAATAATAGACCTTACTCTTTTTCAAAGTGACTGCACGATATTTACACATTTCACGACTGTATGTAGCATTACTGATTGTGTAAATTGAGAAGAAGTTGCGTGGAGATGAAGGAAAGAAATAAAAAGAGCGAGAAAATAAAAATGGAAGAGACAATAATATCAGGTCTGTCACATTTTTAATAATTGCTTAATCTGTTGGGTTTGTTTTGATAGTTAGTGATACTATACGGAATCCACTGTACCGGTACACTCAGTACTAGGGGTGGGCAGCGGGGCCCCGCCCCCGCTGCCCCGACCCGCTTCCGCCCCGCCTCCGTTAGGCGGGGCGGATCACCCCGCCCGTCAGATGCGGGCGGCGGGGCCACCCGCCCGCATCTGGGGCAACATCCGGGGGCGGGGGCGGGCTGGGGTGACCCCCGCCCCGGATATACCCCGCCCCGCCCCACCGGATATTATTATATATATAATTATAATTATATTATATATTATACGTTATTTACATATATTTAAAAAAAAAAAAAACCCAGGCATGAAACGACGTCGTTTCATGCCTGGGTTTACATTTTCACGAGATTTTGATATATTAAGTTGGTGGAAGGTGAATGCCGTGAAGTATTCCATCCTTGGAGAGATAGCCCGCACACTTTTGGCCATCCCTGTTAGCACAGTAGCCTCAGAGTCGGCCTTTAGCACGGGAGGACGTGTATTAGATTCATTTCGGAGTTCATTAGCTCCTGCCACTGTGGAGGCTTTGATTTGCACGCAGAATTGGATCAAGGGAACTCCAATTCTTGTTCCAGATGTTCTTGTGTATGAGAAGGCCGACGTCGAGGAGGATAATGATGATCAGTTTGGATCTGGTATTTATTCTAATTTCATTTTATAATTTCTTATTTTAATTTATTTATTTTCATTTAATTGGTATTCATTAATTTGATTTCAAATTTAATACTTATAGTGATACATGAGACGACGTCTACGGCTACCTCCGATGCAGTATGACTTTGTATTGGACCCACCATTGTCATGGTTTGCACAATTTCTTTCATAATTGTTTTTTGCATTTAAAATTTTGTTTCATCTTTATAACTTTTTAATTCTAATTTGTTTTATTTTTAACTTATTAATATTTCAGGTTTTATAACTTATTGACTTTTATGATCTTGATTTTCAGTCTCACAGCAATCGACATAACTCACCACTCAGTGAACTCACCGCTACGGCTCCACCCCAAAATCAAATTGATCAAATTGAAAAATTATGATTTTATTCATTTATAATTAATTGTAATGTTGCTACAATAGTTAATTGTATAATTTGTAATATTTATTTCTTTTAGAGGAGTTTGTAATAGTGTAATAGTTTATTAGTTCTCTTAATTTGTATAATTGTGAACAAAATATTTTAGCATAGTGCCTTACTGCCTTAGTGATGATTACTACTTAATTAGTTAATAACGTAATAGTTCAATGTATGATTCTATATATCTCTTATATATATATATATATTTTTTTCCTGTTTTTAAAATCTATATACTTTTTAATCTAAATAATGGGCTCAAATGGCCCAAAAACGAATTCTGGGCCCAAAGTGGCCCAAAAACCGATTCTGGGCCAATTAGGGCCCAGAAAAATGTACTGGGCCGAAGGCCCAGTATGGGGGCGGGGGGTGCGGACGGGTGGGGGTCCACCCCCGCACCCCGGCCCAACGGACGGGGGACCCCGCCCCCGCCATGCGGGGGCGGGGTTCGGGGAGAAATTCCCCACGCCCGCATATGCGGGGGCGGGGGGAGGGGGAGGGGTGGCCCCGCCCCATAGGGGGCGGGTATCACCCCTACTCAGTACGTGGATTTCATTTTTTCTTTTAAAAAAAAAAAAAATCAAAACGTGTGGATTTCATTTACACACGTCATGTGTGTAAATGAGTGTAGCAAACCGTTGATGTATAATAGAGTTTTCCTATTTTTTAATATTAGGTCTGTCACATTTTTAATAATTGCTTAATCAAAACAATTTTACTAATAATTATTTTTTTAATCATTAAATAAAAATTAAAAATTAAAATACATGAACGATAAGATTGAAGGGCAAACTCATAAGGCCATCTAGCATTTTCTTTTTTTAATTGCTTAATCTGTTGGGTTTGTTTTGATAGTTTAGGATGCAATACATGAACCTCTTAATATTTAAAATCTAAAAGTTTATTTTAAAAAAACTATAATATCGGGAAAAAAATTCATTTTTTATCTATCGGGACACCAAATTTGACTTTTAAGAATTTGGTTTTTTTTTTATTATTTTTTTAAATGTCATTATTCATTCATTTATCAAGATAAACTTACATCTATGACTAAAAACATACGGGATATCCCATATCACTTGGTTTGTTAATCATTGACAAATAAACAATCACCCACATGGATGGGAGTTGCTTTTAGTAGTTGCTAAGAATAAATGTTCGACATGCGATGTATACATGTGGAAAAAATAGATACCCACATATATTGAAGTTATATTAAAAAGTGATACACATGCGATTAATTCACAATTAATTCATAACTCTATATAAATTGTTGAGAACGTGTTTTACCGCTTAGCACTCTCGATCTCCTGCAATCAAAGGGTAAGAAGGCTTGGGGGTGGAGAAGGGAAACGTCTGATGCCTAAGTCAATAATTGTAGAAGTAATCTCAAAACTAATTAATGTCCTACCTTGTTTGCGTACCTGATCTCTTTAAATAGACCTTTTGCCTTATTCTGATCCTTCTGATTTAACTACCTTATATGTCATTTGAAACTTAAATTCCAGTCCTTCGGAGTTATTTATCTATTTTGAGTGGATAGATACCCTTAATTGTGCCGGAATATTTGGTGGGAACTTTTTTTATCAGTTTAGCTTGAACCCTATCGAGTTAGATGGGTATCTAAGCCTCAGGTGTTTTGCTGGACTGTGGAGGGCCAAGCCCAGGTAAACACCATGCGGGCCTTTGGGAGTATTGGAGTCCTTCCATAAATAAAATAATTGTTTTTTTATTTAAATACATCAAAATTAAAATGTCAAAATATTTTTTTATATATGTTTTATTAAAATACTTGTGCCAACCTTGGCTCTTTAAATTTTGTCCCTTCAAATAGATAAATTCTTAAACAATATTAACTAGATCAGTAACACAAAATGACCCTCATGATTTTGGGGTTCAAGAATATTATTGCATTAATTAACAAAAAAAACAAGAAAATGACTCAAGATTCGAAAAGAAATTAAAAATGATTGCATTCTTAGTACGTATATTAGAGACTCCTATCATATGTAACATAAATTAAAAACAATTAAAGAAGGATAATAAAAAATAAAGAAAAAAAATTGTATTTTATATTTGATAGTAATAAACTAAGAAGGTAATTGAAGTATTTTTAGGGGATTGAATTAAAATTCAAAAAAAAAAATTAAGGCAATTATATATTAAAATGCCACTGAAACAGAATTATCGAATTTCCATAAGAACTTAAATAAATCATGAAAATGCCACTACACACATTCTGGGTTAGAATGGGATGGACACAACAGATCGGGATGGTCGTAACAGTTCGAGAAGGAGGGGTAGAATGTAGAGAAAAGACGATAACAAGGTAAATTAATGTAGCAGTTACTAGCTATTATAGCGGTACAACAAATTTCGACCAGAACGGCTTAACTTGTAGAACATGTCTCATATTTTCAAATATAATGCCATCAAACATCCTTAATTGCATCTGGGTACTCAAAGGTTCAACCAAAATAAGTAAGGAGACGACCTTTAGAGCAGTAGTGGCGGTGGTGTATGCTGATTTGGACATGTATTAATTGGATCAATGGGCAATGATCAATTAAAATTGGCCAAATAGATTTTAGTTACAATAGTTCAACATAGTTGTTAATAACTGCAGGGGTTAGTTACACTTTGTCCCTTGATCTTTCACTTAATTTATAATGTACCTCTAAAATTAATAATTGTATCAAAGTAGACTCTCGAACTTTCAAAACTTCACAATCTCTCATTTCGTCTACCAGTAGGGTCAAATCTAACGGAAATTCATTGTAAATATGTAATTTTTAACTAATTTATTATCATTAACCATATAAAATATAAAATAACATATGCTATCAATTAATAATAAATCATTAATCATTAACTATATATAAAATTATTTTATACCTAAGTTGTAATCAAGTATGAATAATCTATGTACATTGTATAATTATTTGATATTTATTAACCATATATAAATTAATAAAAAAATTATTTAATGATATATTATTAATTGATAGCACATATTATTTTATATTTTATATTGTCAATGATAATAAATTAGATGAAAATTACATCTTTACAGTGAATGTTATGCACATGAGCAGCACGTGCAGTGAATTTCTGTTAAATTTAACGTTGCTGGTAGACGGAAGGGGGGATTGGGAAGTTTTAAAAATTCGAGAATCCACTTTGATATAATTATTAGTTTCAGAGGCACATTATGAATTAAGTGAAAGTTCGAGGGGGTAAAATATAATTAACCCTAACTACACCATAGGCGCCCAATGAGTTTGACACTCTTATTTTCTCACTCTGTTCTAAAAAAAACTGAATAGACTTCCATTTTTTTATATTATTTTGTTGTGTTAGATAGAATTAAAATATGGAAAAGTCTTCCTGCAAGCGAGTTCGCTCACCAAACCGTGAACTGATATTGACATGTAAGGCATCCATTTAATGAAATAGTGCGAATTAAAGACAGAATTGATTTTTATGAGACAAATGACCTTTTTTTCTCTCATAATTTTTTTTTCTTTTTAATAAAAAATGCCCTGTCAGCATTGTTACGTGATTTGGTATGTCAAACTGCTTGTACCTAGCAAGACTCTTAAAATATAATCGTTAGATCTTGAGAAATATGATCATTGCGAAACTAGGTGAAAAAAATGTTGTATGACAGTTGTGAAAGACATTTATTCATAATGAAATCCAACTCCTAAATGTATAGTTCCACCCTTATACTAATAGAGATGTAAGCGATCCGGTTCGGTCTGATTTTATATATTTTTTAGAATTGAATTGGTATATACCAATTTTGAAAATTTAAGAATCGATTCACAGTCGAAACCAGAACTTTCGATTTTTTCGGTTCGGTCTGGTTTTCTCGATTTTATGGATTATTTATATTAGTAATAATATGATGTTTACATATAATAAACTATTAATCTATTTATATTATAGTATAAGTACATTATTTTATTATAATTAACGCATACTAGTATAGTATTGAATTTAACTATAGTCTATATAAGTTCTAGATTTTTTGTATGAGTATATATGATCAAATGTGTAAAAGTGTTATTACAAAAAGAATATATATATATATATATATTTAAATTTATTATGCCAAAAATATATCTATCTTTGATATATATCAAAAGTAAGTTTATATTAATAACTTAATATTGATATTTATGTTTAAGACTAAAATTTATATGTTATATTAAAAATTATAAGATTAATTTTATGTCATATCACATGTTATATTATTTATTAATTGTATGTTACAAGATTAATAGACTTGAATAATAAGATTAAAATTTCAAGTTATATTAATTATCAATTCAACATATAATATAATATATATAATATAAAAATGATATATAATATGAAAAATTATAAATATATATACCGGTCCGGTTCGGTTTAAACCGGTTTCAAAATATGAAAATTAGTATTATTCGTTTGCTTCTTAAACTCATCTCATATTATCATTACAATTTTTTCAAATTCTAATATAAAATATAATAAACATTTCAAATTTTTCAAATTTCAAAATAATAATAATATTAAAAAAGATTATTTTAACAATATTTTATTATCTAAACTCAACTCAACTCAACTCAGTTCAACATCCAAATACACCGCCCCATTACAGATTACTTATAACAAACAGCCATATATCTTTCTTCAGTTTTTTTTTAAAAAAAATTAGCCACACATGACCCACGCGATGCGAGGGATATTATCAAGTTTTTAATTTTATTATATTCCCTTGACTGTCTTCTAGCTAGTTAGCTGGAGCTCGACATTTTTGTCAATTTATACACAGAGAGAATAGGAAATTCAAAAGAGAAATAATCAATCATATTGTCTATGTCTATATTAGTCACTATTATATTACTATAAGAAAATTGTTTATTTGTGACCAGTTATTTTTTATAAAAATAACTATTTCTTATTAAAAATAATCTATTTTCATCGTATATAATCATTATTATCGTAAATAATACGTCACAAATAATTTTTTATCTAACATGGTTTAATGTAATAGATTTCCAATTAACTCTAGAAACGTCTGAATGACTTGGAAATTGAACTATGTCATTTTATCTACCATGGTTAATTTTTAGGGTTCGTAAAGTATAAACCAATGTTGGTGGCAATCTGTTTTTTTTTTTTTTTTTTTTGAGCATTAAAATTAAATAATACATGAAACTTTGGTTTGAATTATCTCTGTAAACTCCTATCTATTAGAATATATTATGCAGCTAATCACATAAGAAAATTATTCCAATCACATAAGAAAATGATTACCTAAAGTTTGGTAGAACCTAGAGTGAGAGAGAGACATGAAGTGAACTCTACTACATTTATAGTTGCGTGAATCTCTCCCACAAAACTAAATAAATACTTGATAAATAATATAGAGCTTAATCTCTATTTATGTCTTTAAACAACAAATGCCCTTCTTCATCACTTCACAGGCCACTCAAGTCTCCATAAAGATTTGCAAGGTTAAGTTAAAGAGCCTAAACTGGATTTGCAATAAGGTGCAAGATTTCTGCAACGACTAGGACCAATAATTCTAAGGTCGAGATATTAATAATTTTTATTAAATTTAAATTAAATTTTATTGACCATATTATTGGATAAGCCCACGAGCGATAAATTATTGAGGTTAATTATGAGTTTTAATTAAGCTCAATAACTACGTTAAATCTCATTTAATATTTATTGAACGAGTTAAACTTTTTAGAATTTAGAGATCGGCCATTAGAAATTTATTTCAATTTAAAATCATCACTGATTGAAGTCTCCTATGCAGTCTCATTCACTGCCAATCTTATATTGAATGAACTACTAGATCATGTTTTTAAATTCAAACTCTCTTCTTAGATAATCACGACTGAGTGTTCAGCAGATTAGTGTCACTACATATATTAATTTAGTCCAACACAAATTAGTCGTCACTCTCTCCCAAATCTCTCTATAAATATCTCAATTTCGCATGTTATTTGGAAAAAACCATAAACCTTCTAGACCAGCACCATGATCGATTTTGTGTCAGAAGTTTTAGAAAGTAACACTACAAGATTAGTAGCTTGATCATAAATTATGATTATTATATATATTATTATTAAAGCCAGTTCTTTGGAAGCCAGTGTTAATGTACCACGCATGTCATGATACTTGCAAGCACGTCATTCATCATATTTCATTCCGCATATTATAGTTATGTATGTATTATGCATCTCATGTTACATAAGACACGTAAGTTTTCATAAGATCAAGTGTAAGATAAGTTCAAAACAGTTAATCAGCTTACTATTCAGATTTATGATACTAATGCAAATTTATGGGTGGACGAGCAAGACACAACCTAAGCATGGTCCACCATAGTATGCTAGAATACTATTAGCAATTCCTCTTGCGGCCGCGGGATGTGGGGCCAGTACTGCACAATCTTGTGCACATGGTTAATGTTGCATTTGGGTAGCGATGTGATCTCAGTTATTTTGTAAATAGTAGTAAAAAATAATGATAAAATATTGAATAGTAATGGATAGTAATGAAAAGTATGTGAACAGTAATAATAAAATAATGAATAGTAATGGAATATTCAAACTAACCCTAAGTGTATGGGCCAGTAAGATAAGTATTATAAGTCAGATAACTCAAGACAAGTTATATATGACATAAGCATATGTATGAATGATCATAGTTTTAAGTTCTCAACATGAAATTTTTATGAAAAACCTTATGTTAAGTATGCTTACATTATGATAGGTTCTTTACTGAGTCATCGACTCATTTTAGTTTGTTTTATGTTTTTAAACCACCCTAGGTTAGAATATTTATGAAGTTAGAGCTGCAGGACAAGACTTAGTATAAGGAGGTGTAACAGTGACTTAGATCATGTACAAAGTTACGTATTAAGACTTGGAATACAGACTTTATTTTACACGTGTAAATATAGAAAGTTAGTTATCATTCTATTTAAATGTTAGTCAGTTGCTTATGAACTTTACTTTAAGCTTTGTATATAAAAGCTTTATTACTTTCCATTACTTTCTGTAATACACAATTTTCAATTATACAAGTGAATTACTTTTTTCTGGAAACTATAATACTTTCTTAATATGGTATAAGAAGAAAATTAGGTATTCTCTTTGTTTTTCCTCTCGATCATGGCTGATCTAGTTTCTGCTCCTTCTTCTGCAGCTAATGTTGAATCAGATCCTCGTAGCCCTTACTTCCTCATGACTGCTGATCATGCTGGTGTTCTTTTAGTTAGTGAGAAGTTAACTTCAAGCAACTACCATTCATAATTTTAGTATTATGATTTTTATGGCACAGATTTTGAGAAATTTTAATAAATGCTTTTGCGCATTCTCATTTATGATTTTAATTTTTTTTATACAAAACGATTCTATTTATTATAAGTAATATTTGTACTTGGCTCTTCCTTTAGAAAAAAAAAATCTATTTTTAAATCAGGTTCAGTAGTAGCACTCCAACTTTTTTTAAAATTTCTAAATATGTTACAATTTCACCCTAGGAACAGTTACATGGAGATAGAAAATTATATTAGGTTTTTCGCGCACACTCAAAACTTAGGCAAGACTCTCTCTCTCTCTCTCTCTAAAGAGTTCTTAATTAGTGCATAGAAATTAGACAATTCAATTAATAGAGAAATATCCAAACCACCAGTACTCCACTACTATTTGACAAATAGAATTATCGATCTTTTTTTTATATTTGAATTTAAATATTTTATTAGATTTTAAAAATAAGAAAGAAAATTAAGTAAAAATATTATAAAGTTAAAAAAATATTTAAATATAATTTTTATCTTGAAGTTTGTAAAAGTTGCATGGACTTGTATTTGAATAATGATTAAATGAAAAAACCGAAAATTAAAAATTAAAAAATATTTTATATTTAAGTAATATTTAGAAATAAAATTATAAAAAATTATAAAGTTTTTAAGAATTTTGTATCTCATTATATATCTCTTCTCTTTGTACAAACGAAACCTAATTCTATGCTGTACATGTTCTTTAAAATTAAAGGCCACCCCAGTAACTATCCTTGGTTTCTGACAAAGAATTTCTAACTATCCTTTCCAATTAAAGGCCACCCCAGTAATTTATGTTCTTTTTATGCATGTAAAAATAACATTAAAAAGCTTATTCGACTTTCTTTAAAATTAAAGGTCAATTAGCCAAAAAAAGTAAACACATGAAATAAACCTTAGAAATAAATAGAACTGCAACTATTTATAAGGCAAATTTTGTACGTGTTACTGTTCATGAATAGTACTGCAACTATGCCGCTCAGGTTTGATCAGGACGGGGTGTGCCTCTAGTGTAAATTGTACTGTATTTTTTTTTCTTTTAAACATTTTTTAAACGTTTTTAAAAAATTAAAAAATAGTACTAATACAATAATAATCACTTTCTTACCATTAAATAAAAATAAAACTAAAATAATAAAATAAAATATATAAACGGTCAAATTGAAAGGACAAAATGTAGGGCATAATATCATTTTTCAATATTGAATGTACATGATCTCATGCTCATGCATATAGGTGTATAACATTTATTACTACTCGACTGAGACTATTTTATTACTATTTATTATTACTCACGAACAATTCACTATTATTCATTATTTTGTAATTACTATTTACAGATCATCAAAAATAACCTCAGCATCTTCGTCTATAAGATTTAACCACATGCAAGGGTTTCTATTGTAGCTTAAAATTATTTAGGGCACGATTAAATAGAAAAAATCCTAAGTACCTTAATTTTCTAATTCTTGGCACTGTATTTATTGAATAAAAAAGATATTAATGTCTAGAATTCCGTTGTTATTCAATATTCGTGAGCAAATTAATGGCTAAAAGTAGAGTCCTTATTTTCTGGAAAATAATAATAATATACTAAAAGCCAGCTTGATGTCAAACCAAGATTATGATCCCCGTTGAGATATTGTCATATTAGTCTTTGTGCCAATATCATGAATGAATTAACCAGGCAGGCAATTGAAGAGTTGCCAATAAAAATAGAACATGAATTCACAATACTCGCTGTTGGCCGAGAAAAAACATGACAGACATCCACTCTACATACCAGTACTAATTAGATAGAATAAATATAGATAAAAGCTACTATTGAGAGCATCCATTTTACACACATGATGTGGCATCATCTAGACTACACATCTCTCCAAGTGAGTATTAGGAATAATCAACTAGTAACAACCAATTGTGTACTGTTATAGTGGCTTCTCACTAGCATTACTCATATTATCCCCAAATTAGATCGTCACAGTTCAAAATTCTCCTACGTCCCTTGAATTTTGAACTAGAATTATGATCGAAATGGTGACATATTGGTCCGATATCGGTTTTTTTCTCAAGTGGTGGGATAGATATCCACACACAGAAGATGTCATATTTTGCAATATGTTGAATTTCGGTTAACAATATTTCAAAACTCTGACCATTCAATTACGAAAGTGGGTGGGGGGGGGGGGGGAATGAGAAAATAGTTAACCACTCAAAAATAGTTTTCAGATATTAGTAAATTGAAATTGTATATACTACATTCAAATACAAAAAACCTGAAATTATAAAACTTCCTATATATTTCCCTTTGACATTTAAAGCGGCCAATCCAGCGTGCAATATATTATATGATTCAGCTCTAACTAAACCCATGGTACTTCAGTGCTTCACAAGGAAATCCGAAATATATTAAATGAGGCATATTATAAGAAAGCCACAATGATGCACTCATGAAAAGCTTACATGTTCTATATATATATATATAGATAGAGAGAGAGAGAGAGAGAGAGAGAGAGATTGGAAATAAAATATATTACCTCTCCTCTCTTGTGAATTAATTTTTTCAAGGAATGTTCTAAAAGGGAAGAATCTAGAGACGATGATCCATCAATAATTTCAAGCAAAAATGAAAAAAAAAAAAAAAACAGGAATTCCAAATTTCTCTCCCAACCATTTAGTGTTTCCTCATCTTAAATTAGTTAATTTATGAGGTGATATTATGACCCAGATCTTATATGTTATTAGGGACTTTTCCCAGCAGGCAAAATGTCTTTGTACACAAAAGTTTCTCATTAATTAAATTTGTAATATAAAAGCGTATCCTTCAAGGCGCCTTGACATGATCATGAGATACCCAAAACGACAACCAGTATCAGCTTTCCATAGAAAAACTACTCCACCTTTAATCATGATTAAGGGCGGCTAGCTTGCTGTCCAGGTGGGATGCAGCTGAAAGACTCTCGAATGATCTCTACATTATTCCAACGTCCTTCCAAAGGATTCAAACTCTATTTAATTATCTAGATTGAAAAGACAATCTAGGTTTTGTCTTCGTGCCTAACTACATATAATAGATCTACTAAGATTATATTTAACCTACTGCCTATTATCCCTACCGATCACTGTTTATAGGCTCGTGATTTTTCCACTTCTCCAATTACAAACCTTTTTCCTTTTGCTGTGGCAAAAACTTTACATATGTCATCACAGAGAGAGAGAGAGAGAGAGAGAGAGAGAGAGAGGGGTAGTAGCTGCAGGTTTATTACCCAATAAAGGAAGGAATCAAGCCCACATTGTGATCTGCAATTATATAGCAATATAGATCACCTTCTCCCTAAAAATATATAATAATAGTGCAACTGTTTAAATTTAAAATGATCCACAAGATTAATTTCTCATTAATTACATAAAGAAAGACATCCATTTATATATAATCATTGCAAAGTGTATTTATATTACACCGAGTCTTTAAGAACACATCTATATAAATCCGCTAGCTATTAGAACAATTTTTCGAGCATAACCATGCATTACTTCTCCCAATATTTCACTACTTACTACTTAAAGCAATTTCAGGGGAATAGCCATCACTCCAGAAATATACTGAGACAACAACCTCAAACTTGCGAAAAATGGATACCCCAGACCAAAGAAACATTAAACCACCTCTTTTAGTACGGGAAAGAGAAAAATATATAGGAGAAGAAAGATATACCCATTTGAATGATCTTTATATTTGCTGATTTCCGCCACTAGTTGTTGGCGTTCGGAGTAGCAGCCAACTTTGGCTTAGGCCTTTTACGCTTCTTGTCATAGCTGACCCCTCTTGCTTTGGCCTGAAAATCACGAACCTCACGCAAATACAGCCTCACAGCTCTCGCACCAAAGGGGTTTCCTTCTGGCTTCCCGCCATGCTCTTCATAGGCGGCTCGGAGGCGGCCGATGAGGGCGTCGAGGCTGCCCCAGGCTTGGCGAAGAGGGCACGGACAGGGAGAAGGTGGGTTTGGGAGGCCAAAAAAGGGGCAAGTTTGGTTGTGGACCTTGGTCTTCCCAAATTGGTCGAGGTAACGGAGGAATTCAAGAACATGTGCACCACTGCACATGGGGAGTGAGAGTGGAGGTTTGTGGTTCCTTAGGTATTGGCAGAAGGTGTTCCAGTCTCGCCGCTTCTGGTTCTCATAGCGGCTTGGAGTTGTAACAGCAGCAGCAGCAGTAGTAGTAGTTGTAGCAGAAGATGGAGACGATATTATGGCTGCAGATGGAGTGGTCGGAGTGGTACTGATGTTCAATATGGGTGAATCATAGATGGGATTGTTTGGTTGTGATACTAAATCCATGTCAAACAAAGGGTTTTGGTTTTGGGTTTGGTTTGCGTTTTTTCTTTTCCCTGGATTTTGGAGGGTTGTGAGACTGTGGTTGATGTTTGGGGTTAGTCTTTTTGATCCTTCTCTTCTTCTATTTTAGGGTTTTCGTTTGGAACTTTAGAGAAGTCAACAAAGGGGATGAGGAGAGAGAGGGAGATTATACCCCCTTGCAGCTGAGAAGGACTCTCTTCTGTTGTAGTTTGGGATAAGGAAGATTACGATCCGAAACAAGTAAATGCCTGATTTTGCATGGCTCCGTAGAGAGAAGAAGAAAGTGGGGTTGGGGTGAGGGTTTTGTTGGTGTGGAAGATGATGAAATGTAAGAGAAAGAGAGAATCTCTTCCTCGATCTTTTTACCTCGATCTCTTTTATTCAAGCAGGAAAGAGTCCGCAAAAATCTGGAATGATTGCAGGTATTGGGTGCGGATGATATCTGGGAAAAAAGAGTTGAGTGAGCGGATCATCGGGTTTTTTCATTCCAGGAAAAGGGAAAGCAACTGAGAGTTTAAACTGAGACAGAGAGAGAGAGGAGAGAGAGAGAGTGAAGTTGTCTCAGACCTCTGTCAAGACTCAAAAGAGGGCTTTCAGTCTGTGGAAAAGCAAGGGGTTGAAATAAGCAGTGTAGATAACATGAGAGTGTTTTGTATAATGGGACAACATTGGCAGTGAATAGAAAGATGACGGTGACCAAAGGAAAGACAGACATGTCGTTTCCATCACGCATTTGTAAGCGCGTGCTTTACACACACATTCCTTACTTGCATGTTACCGTTTCTTCACCAATCATGCATCTTTGCCTTGGGTGGAAGACGAAGTTTCTGAATTTAGGGAGTGAATTTTTTAGAGGAACCTTCATGGCAATTACCCATCTACTTTAATCCAAAATCTTGTACCATATTCGCCTCAAATGATCTTTATCTTAGTAGTTGAGATGTCTTGGTATAGTAGTAGTAGTAGTAGTTTCTCACAAGGATGCCAAAAAAATGGAATTTTCATGTGTGAGTTTCATAATTTCTCATGGACTATTCGATCATATAATGGTTGTACATCCATCATATGGTTTCTGATTTTAGTTCACTTTACATCTTGATTTTGCTTCTTTTGTAATTTCAACGTAACTACTGATTGTTGATTGTTGATATGCAGTGGCGGAACCAACAATTATTTTTAGGGCGGCTAACTTTTTTCTTTTTTATCTATCATGTAACACATTTATATAAATTAAAAAGAGATAAAAAAAATAAAAAAAATAATTATATATAAAATTAGATCTCGATAATTTATATCAAGTGATCTTTTAGAATGTCATCTTTTATTGTGCGTAAGCGAGTTTATTAAGTTTCATGTAAAATCTAAATATTTTCGTGTCACAATTAAAACCTTAAATAATTCTTTTCTTGCTCAATTAAGTCTAAAAGATAAAATCTCTCAACTATTTTCCATATAGATCATCAACTTTAAATGATTTTTCTTATATATATTTTCACTTTGGATTCTATATTAAGAAGCCTAATATTGTATAATAAAAATTTTTTAGGATCCATATTAGTGAATTTATTATTTCTCCTAAACTTAGTTTAAATTAATTTTAGTGAGGCCACATCTTTGAAATTAGATAATATATAGAAATTATTCAGAATTTTGGAACTATAGGAAAAAAATGGAGAGAGGCATTTCTAGGTATATTGAAATTTTAGAAAGCATGTGAGAATATAAATTTTTTGGAGAGGCCATTTTCTATATTATAGAATTATAAATAAAATTTTGGGGACAATTTAAAATTTCAAAATTTCTGTTTGAATAATGCTAGAGCTCCCACTGGGGGCTCTCGCTGGGAGCTCCCGCTGGAGCTCTAACATGTGTTTTTTATATGTTTTTTTAAGTTATTTTTTATATAGATTTTTTTAATAATTTTTAATATTTTTAAAAAATAAAAAAAGTTTAGAATATTATTAAAAAATACTTTCTTAATCACGAAGTAAAATAAAAAATATTAAAAAATATTTTTTATTTTACTTCTTGATTAAGGAAGTATTTTTAATGATTTTTTTTTTACTTTCTAATTAAGGAAGTGTTTTTAATGATGTTCTAAATTTAATTTATTTTTTAAAAATATTAAAAAAATCTATATAAAAAATTACTTAAAAAAAATACATAAAAACACATGCTATAGCTCCAGTGGGAGCCCCTAACATTAGCTGTAGCATCATCCTTTCTTTTTTGTGGGGTGGGGGCGCATGCATGGCCCCCCAAGGGCAACCTAGGTCCGCCGCTATTGCTATGGTATTCCTCCAGTAGTACTATTTAATGACTTTTATACTACATATCATCAATATGATATAATTTGATTTATAATATTTAAATTTTATCTTTTAAATCAAACTATGTCACGTGGGTGATATGAGAGGTAAATAATTTCAAATAGAATTATTCATTCCTCCATCAAGGGTATAAAAAAAATTAGGGTCCACCTTCTTAAAAAAAAAAAAAAAAAGTTTAACACAAAGCTTATTGCAGGTGATATCGTGCTTTCCACAACCCATACTTATATGGGAAAATCAGGAGAGACCCTTCAAATAATTAAAAAGAGTTGTCTACTTTTTCAGTACTAAGAAATTTCACGGCAAAAGGAGAATGTCACTTTAGTAGAAACTTTTGGTTTTGGCGGACAGGGTATCAGTTGGCCTGATTAGCCACAGTGCTTGAATAGGGTCGTTTGTGAGATTAAACTATACTGAAAACGACCATACATAGAGAATCATGCCACGTACAAGTACTGGAGAGTACCCAAAACGACTATAACTTTCAGCAATTTAACAAGAGGAAGTTATTTCTGTAAGGCACTGTAGATACACAAATGGTTTTATGTAGGCCTGCGAAAGAAAAAGCCTGACTCGATCCATCCGCTTGACCCAACCTGACCTGCACCGAAAACACAAGTTCGAATGATGCATGGGTCCAACCCGCTAAATCTCAACAATCTGCTAATGTCACTCAAACCTAACCAAGTTCTTCCGACTTTTACTTTTGCAAACAAAGAATGCATGGATAAAAACACAAATCCACACAAGCCACCTAAGATCGAAGTCGGGTGGAAGTTGGCTAAATTGGCCGAAACTATCGGTGTCGATATCGATCCATCCATGCTCGATATCGTACCCACCGAAGAAGAGGTCGTGGCTGTGAACTTCGTGTTCGAGCTTCACCTCCTGTTGGCTAGACCCAGAGCGATCAACAAGGTGTTATCTTTCATCAAGGCCATGAAGCCCAAGATCGTAGCAACCCTAGTTTTATCTCATCACATTTTAATATTATTATTTTTTTAAATTTTTAAACAAAATATAATAAATAATTCAACTTTTTCAAATCTCAAAACTATAATAATATTAAAAAATAATATTCTAACAATATTTTATTCAACTTTTAACTTCCATCTAAAACCATCTTATCTCATCTTATTATTCAAACGGGACCTAATTGTACGAGAGTCTTTTATTTGTCTACACAATAATTCAAATTTATTTATAGCTATGAACTTTAATATATTAATACTAGGGTGTGAATGTTAGGAGCAATTGGAAGCTTGATCAATGGTGTAATCGGTGGGCGCCAACTGTTATACCGTATGCACATTTATGTAAAATAAAAAGAGATTAAAAAATAATAAAAACACAATTATAGATAAATTTAAATCTTGATAATTTGTAACATACAAGTAGAATTAAAATTTAAAAAACACAATTTAATATATGTTTCAAATTGTGATGATAATGTTTCATAAAATAATATTCATCTATTATTATTTTTGTAATGAAACATTTAGAATTTATTTTCTTTATAAAAACTATCAAGTGATCTTCTAGACTGTCATATTTCATTCTAGTATGTAAGCTAGTTTATCAAGTTAATTTCATGTAAAATCTAGATATTTGCTTGTGATATTAAACATATAATGTTATAATTGAGATCTTAAATAAATCTTTTATCGCTCAATAAAGCCTAGAGGATAAAACCTCACAACTATTTTTCATATAGATCATCAACCTTAAATGATTTCTCTTGTATTTCCACGTTTGATTACATATTAAGAAACCTAATATTGTATAACAAAAAAGATCCATATTAATAAATGTGTTACTTCTCCTAAAATTAGTTTTAATTTAATTTTGGTGAGGCTATATCCTTGAAAATAGATAATATATAGAAATTATACAAAATTCTAGGACTATAGAAAAGTTTTTTAGGTATATTGAAATTTTAAAACATTTTGGAGAACATATGGGGCTTACAAATTTTTTGAGTTTATATTTATAGAACTATAAAAAAAAACTCTAGGGGATATTTTGAGATTTTAAACAATTTTGGGGGGCCAGCTTAACCTGGGTCCCCCCTTAGCTTGATATATATTCTATATATAAAGAAAAATTTTATTCATAATCTTCACACCACATGCTACATATATTTTTTTAATTTTCTCTCTTATCAAATATGTGGTGTATAGATAATAAGTAAAATAATTCAATTAGTTTAGCCAAATTAAAATAAAATAAAAATTTAAAAAATAAAAATAAAAATAATAAATATGGTATGTGGAAATGATGAATAGCAAAACTTAAATATAAAAAAGGCCATAGCCTCATGAACAGTATTCCCATTTGCACAATTTCGTTTTTGTCCTCTAATTCTTAAAAATAAATCAGAGTGGTTGGACTAATAATATTTTCATTTTACAAAATACATTTATTATTCTTAGATTCCAACTTATACATCAGTTTATAATTAGTCTTTAATTTATTATATTCACTATTTTATTTTTTGTGGTGACGCATTTTATATTAATTTATTTGTAATGCATTTTTTAAATTATTATTAAAAGAATTAATAACACTATTTATCATTTAAAAAATTATTTTGATAAGACCATGCTTTCATTTTCTAAGATCAATATTGCAATTCAAAATTTGAAAAGAATAATAATATTATTATATGTAAATTAAAAAATGAAAATATTATTTTTAAATTTAAAGAATAATATTTTATTACTATAGGATATCGTTCAAAATAATAATAATTTCCTTCATATTATTTCTCGTTATAATGAATTATACTGAATAATAATTTTTAAACTAATATTATTTTCATATGAAAAGAAACATTATAACTTTTTAAATTCAAATTAATTGTCTATTTTGACATTTTATCATTCCAGTAGCAATTATGTCCATGCACGTAGTTTTATGAAACAACTCAAAATAATATTATATATTTTATTCTTTTCATTTATAAGAGTATTATTAATATTATTATTATTATGGATATGTCTAATTGGTCTTATAACGAGTGGAGCAATGCATGTCTTATTATGACTTTAATATAATGAGTTCTAAACATTTTATTCGATAATTTTACATCTCTTTTTCCTTCATTTTTTAAGTATAATTATAATCATTTGTAAAGCTTGTTGCATAACTTTATGATTATCCTTACCTTTATCATACTTGTTCTAATTGGTATGTATCTTAAAATTCATATTTACCATATAAAAAATACAATAGCACTTTTAACAGAAAATACATACCTTGTATGTAAGTTCTTACCTATGTATATATATATATATATGTTTGTGTACGAAATAAAGATTGTACATATTATTTAATAATTTCCTGGCCATGCATCATTTGATTTGTAAAGATCATCATGCACAATTTCACATATTTCAACCTGTCATGCTTCTGTGCAAGCTAGTGACTACGAATCATTTAGTGGGATTTTTTTTTCTTCGCAAAAGGTGAGGTGGAGACGACTAGTGTAGCAACCTTCCCTAGACGTGACCATAAGAGTCCCTCTCTATTTTGAAATGTTTGGTTTGAGCCATAGTTATTGTCCCAAAGGCGAGCTTGTCACCACATAACTCCCAAAATATTCAACTGGTTCAAAACCCATCCCATAGCCCAAAGGTCAGACTTTACTATCACAAGTGATTTCTACTTATGTCCTGATTCAAACTCCTGACCTCGAAAGCATGAAATATCAGTTCGTACCAACTGAGTGGTCACCTTGGTGGTGAATCATTTAGTGAGATAATTTGAACTACATATTAGTTTTTATTACATGCACTATGCAAAATCTAGTTTCTGAACCAATTTATTTGGGACAAAACAAAATTATTTCAAAACTTTGGAAAGTTGATGACATGTTTGGATGTTTAAAGTATTTCAAAATTTTGTGAATTGTAATAAAATGATTTAAGTAAAGATGTTTTATTGAGTTTTGATAAAGAATAGAGAAAATCTTGAATAAAAATATATTTTAAAATAGATATTGTATTAGAGCTTGTGA
Organism: Juglans cinerea; assembly: GCA_961763995.1. Classification (NCBI taxonomy): domain Eukaryota; kingdom Viridiplantae; phylum Streptophyta; class Magnoliopsida; order Fagales; family Juglandaceae; genus Juglans; species Juglans cinerea. The sequence goes on along the minus strand of CAUIVZ010000012.1, from coordinate 10,237,199 downwards.
AATGGATCAGATAAAGTTAAAAAAATTTCTCATCCTAGCCTTTGGGGTCATGACAAAAATTATTTTTATGCTATGCTTGAAAAATATAATTCATGACATGTGCATATATCGCAAGCTTTCATGTGAAAATGATATTTATTTGCAATATGCTAAAAATGATGAAAATGTCACATGTCATGTAGGCAAGTAGTCATGTACTCAATGTATCATATAACATGATGTTTCATGCTCAAAATGCCAATTATAACATGAATGTGACATTTATCAATAAATCATAAATAACTTATCAAGGTGTAAGTTAGAGGTCAACTTACAAACTGCCTGAGTTTGGAAAAACGTAGCAGCTGTAATAAAAGTTGTACTAAGTTAGTATTTGTACTACTATAGAAGATGTTCATAATCAAAAGGTTTCAAAAATACCACTAAACTTTCAAAAATTGCCATTAAGGCCCTAATTTTTCACTATTTGCAAATAAGTCTCAAATTTAACCAAACTTCATAGACCTCATATTTTTCATATTCTAAAATCATATATTCCCTTAGAATTACAAAAATCAAAGTGGAACTAGTCCAAATACACTCAACCCATGTCATGCATTCTAGTTGATGCTTAAGTGTAATTCCAACTATTGATCCCTATGAATGCATGCATATTCAATTTCTGTAATTACAAATAATCATTATAATTCTTAATGACATGTTAAAAGCTTAATCTTAGGTGAACAAGTTCATCTCAACACTTAAACATGGCTAAAAACCTTAATCCCTATTAAACTAATCCTTAAGTATGCATGATATCTCTTAGTATTTTTCATCAATAAAAGTTTCAAAAACTAGAATTAAAACATGCATTTCCCTTCTTATCCCAGTCACAAGGTTTGCTCATATTTCAAGCCTAAGTGAAATAAATCAAAACTCCATAAGTTAAGCATAATTTAATCAAAACCGTGCATGCTTGGATGATCAACACAAGATAGAATTAAAACCAATCATGACATGCTTCTAATCTCAAAATCAGACCTTCAATGATCATTCTAAGACATTAATACATCATATCAAAACATGCTAAGACATGTCATAGCTAAAATTCCAACTTAAAACAATTTAAACACTTAATCCCACCTTAATGAACTCGGTTTTGATTTAAGCATGATAACCTCTTCTAAACTCATCCAAAAATTACTTTAACACTTAAAAGCAACACATAACATGCAAACTAAGATCTAGGGCAAGAAAATGTATAATTTTCGTGGCCCTCCTCTAAAGCTCCCAACACAAGAACTCTAAAAAACTTCCCAAGAACACTCAAGAGCACTTGATTTCTCTCTATGGCTTACTAAGGGGGGAGAAACTCTCAAGATCTCAAGAGAAGCTTGGAGAAGAGGTGTGGAAGAAATGAGGGAGTGGAGGGGGCGTCTTATAGGCTTCAAGAGGGGAGGGGGACGCCGGCCTTGGCTGGAGGAGAGCCTTATGATTGGTGGAGTGGGCGGTGGTGGTGATGAGTGCCTACTTCCAGCTTGCGTCATCCTTGTGCATAAGTGAACGATGCCTATACCTCATGATTTTCTCTATTTCAGGTGCTACAAAGTGCTAAGTGGGTGCAGGAGCTTCCATGGGGTAAAAAATAAAAACAAAAAATGAAAAATGAGGCATGAGGACATGCCATGGTGCTGTAGGGTAGTAGAATGAAAATCTGGACAAATTTTCACTTTTTTCTTGCATCACCTTTGTTTTATCTCCATGATTAATTTGTGTAGGTATCATGACACTCCTTGAAGGCTTTTTCAGGTGGTAGAAGGTGGAGGGTTGGCTGCCATGTGATGATGTATGTGCAGCTCAAAGAAGAGGGTGAAATGGGGGTGGTTGTCGAGTGATGTATGCACAAAGGCCAATCAGTTTTGGCTCTATTTGGGGTGGCATTAAGTCAAGGTTCACCATGATGACTGGAGGGGCTCTTGGGGGTTGGAGGAGAAGGGAGGTGGAGTGTGGTGGTGGCTCAATCATGTTCAGAAGTGCAACCAAAACACAAGCCATTCGGTTTGGCTTCAACTAGCCTTCTTCTTTGGCTTAGTTTCCTTGGGGCAAAAACGTCCAACACTCAAACTGAACTAAGGGGGGATAATGTGAGGTTTTAAAAGATAAAAATACCCTTGAGGAAAGTATGAAATTGGCTTGGACTAGGGGCTGGATTGGTATAATGCACCAAGTGACGTATAAGGGGCCGATTGGTGGTTTTGGGCATTGATATGTCTTTGCCCTTAATGACATGTGTGGAGGTTTATCTAGGGTTCTAATATGATCCAAGAATGATGAAATTGAATAATAAAACAAGAAAATTTTAGATAAAAAAGGTGATAAATAATTAATAAGAAAATTAAGCTTAAAACATGGTTTTAGAGATCACTAATCATGTGAAAGTTGATCAATCATCTTAACCCAAGTTCAAAACTTAATTTGGGTCCAAAGAAATCGTTAGGGGCGTGGGGCACAATATGGGCTTGAGGAACCCAATAGTATGGTGCATGTGGGCTTCAAATAGAAGGGTGAAAATGCAAGACAAGGCTTTGGGCCTTGTTGGGCTAAAAAGGCCATGAGAAGGAGTTACATGGTTTATGGGCTTTGGGTGTGGGTTGATGGGAGGCCTTTGTTCTAGATTTTAAGAGGCCATGAGAGGCCTAAAAATCCACAAAGATGGGGCTTGAAAGGCTTGCCTTAACATAAATGGGCCATGGGTCAATGCTAACACTAAGTTAGGCCCAAAAGGCCTTATGCCTTCCTCACACTTGGGCCAAGGTTTCTAAGTCTTGGCCCATAACATTCTAAGGATTTAAGGGCCTTAAGTGTAGCACTAATGGACTTGCTTTCTAAACCACTCATTCTTAATCTTTAAACTTAACCACTAATGATAAGTGCCATAGTTTAATGGGTAAAATAAACTTAACTACCTCCCAAAAAAAATAATAAATCTTACGCTAAAAAAAAAATTGTAAAGCACAAAAATATAATATTATAAGCTCATTCTAAGGGAGATTAAAGGTTAATCCTAATAGGTAATTAGGCGAGGTGTTTCATCTATATAAGAGGTAGCCTAAGGGCCGTCGCCCAAAGGAGACACACACTAAGGGGACACTCTACCCATTTCATTTTTGGACTCTCTCTCTCTCTCTCTCTCTCTCTCTCTCTCTCTCTCTCCCTCACCTTGGATAGAAATTCACCTCTCCACTTTCTCACCATTTCTCTCCATCCAAACGCCATCTAAACTCTACCATCTCCACCCATCCAACCACATGGAGGAAAAAAGGAGCAAGGAACCCACGTTGGGAGAAGAACCACATGGCAACACCCACTACATCTCTACACATTGCTTTTCATTGAAACACACATATTCTCGGGGATCCTCTTGGAAAAGAAAGGGTTCGGTTTGGGTGAAGGAACACACACTCCATTCCGAGGCTTGAAAAGGGATTTAGAGGATCTCGTTTGGTTGTTTCTAAAACCGTGAAGAACTAGGGTTTTTCCTCAAGAGGAAGACCAAACCACTACTAGCATATACACATGAGCATGAGACCTTTGAAAGAAAGAAAGACCAAGGCCACCATTTTGAGTTTGAACGAGGGTTCCATTCTCTATAGAGTTTCGGCCTTAAGAGTGAAGTCCGAATACATGAAGAGCCCTTCTAGCCGTGGAATGGGTTTCATAAGCCATGAGGGAGTAAGCCCTAGACACGACACACACACACACACACACACACCCCGACACGTACTTGGATTAGGGTTTGTGTTGTTACTACGTCTAATAGTTCAAATTATATTTTCATCTTGCTTGATCGTGAAACTTGTATTGCTTTGGATATTTGTAAGTAGACTCTCAACCTACTTTGGATGATGTTTGTATATGCCGCGTGAACTTTGCATTCTTATTTGCTATCATATGCACTCGCTGATTGATGATAAGCTCTTGCTATGTAATGCCTTTTAATTGGATTTACTTGATGTTCTTGCCATGTTTACTTGTTCATGATGTTTTCGGATATGCTTAGAAATATTGGTTCAAGTTGTTTGTTATAACATGTTTTTGAAAGTCTCAAATGATTCGGCCATGTATATATGTTCGGGTTTAAACATTTGCTCTTCTACTTTGGTGTGTGTCAAATGCTATTGCCTATGTTTGTAAACTGAGTATTCAAATGTTCTAATATTTTCAAGCTGTAACCTGAGATGTTCAATGTCTGGTTACATGATTACATGACTCTCGACATTTCCATGTTCATATGATTCATGAAAAGAAAAGTGTTACAAGTTTCATGTCACATGCATTTGGGTTGTATACAGCTTTCAAAGAAAAGAGTATGTACATGTTTTATCACGACCCCAAATGCTAGGATGAGGGAATGTCTTGGTGGAACTCCTCTGTTGTTTCTGGAGTGCTTAAATTGGAGTGGTAGCCCTTGGGTCGACAAAGTATCGTCAGCGGACCTCGAATGGATCCTTGTGGAAAGAATACCGGAGGCGGGTAGCACCTAAAGCTAGTGGGTGCCACATGTGTTATATGCAGTGAAGGTGAAATGACGAACTGCTATAAATTTAAGGATTATGACGTAGTCACCATGGTCAAGTGGGCCATTGAATGATGCGGTAACTAGCGGGGAACCAACGGTGCATATGTGTGATGCCCACAATCCCTGCTTGGGATGAAACAGAGACTTAGAGTGTTGGGACATGCAATACAAGGTTACATACCCTCGTTCATGACAGTTAATATGCAATGCATCTTAATATGCAACTAGCAGTACGCAATAATCGCAGCGAAAATAAAAGGTTAAGGTGAAACAAATGCCAGAATAACTAAAACATCCCAACTTCATTAGATAATCATCATGTTCAAAATACTAAAGTAGCATAAACTTATATACAAAGTCATATCATTCTCTTCATGCGATCTAAAGCATAAAGGACTTGGGATATGAACATCAAAATTAAGTCAAACTTCCTCTTTAGATCCGACTCCTCCTCAATCATGCGAATCCAGTGCTCCATCAATCTCGTCTTGGTCGATCCCTGACACAACTTCTATCATTCTGAGTGGAATGATAGTGGTCCCACAAAAGGGAGAAATTTACTCGAAATCTCAGTAAGTTAAACAACTAACTGACACAAAGATAAATCAATCATGAAAAATGATAAATATGCAATGCATGAGATGCAGAAAATCAATATGCATGTCTCCCATCCAGATTCCTCAACATCTTTTAAAAAATATAGAGACACGGGTTTTTACTCAGTAAGCAATTTCGTCATCATTTTTGAAAAGACATAACTTCTTCATAAAAATTTCATCATAAACTTTCATCATCATAGACTTACATCATTATCTTAATTAATAATATAACGTGTGGTAATGTCACAGTTCCCCATATGCACTTTGAGTACCTGCTGGTGACTGTAGTATAACTTACGTTGAAACTATGTTGTCTATAGACTTGTTCTCAATGCATTGGTAAATAACATAACATTATAAAAATTATAATGTGTACATCCACCAGCGTTAGGTGTCATAGCATGTTGACTTCGCTCCAACGTTCTATAAAAAGAACCCATTCGAAACTTGTTGACTGTTCTTCGTCAACCCAGGGGTTACTACTCCGTTATTAAACACTCCAGAGTGGACGAAGGAGTTCCACCAGGATAATTTCCCATCCTGGCCTTTGGGGTCGTGAGAAATGATTTTCATGCTGTGCTTTAAAAAAAATATTTTTTATGACATGTGCAAATGTAGTAAATCGTGTGCATACTAAGTTAGGGTTAATACTCTTATGGATATGTTCAAAAGCAAAGGCTTCAAAAATTAGATATTTACAAAAATATCCCTAGACTTTCAAAAATTACCATTTAGGCCCTAAATTTTCACTAATTGCAAACAAACTTCACATTTAACCAAATTTCATGGAATTCATATTTTTGGCCTTCTAAAACCATCTATGCCCTTGGATTTTCAAAATTCAAAGTGAAACTTGTTCAATTAGCCCCAACCCATGGCATGCATCCTAGTTGATGCCTATGTGTATTGTTTACTATTGATCCCTATGAATGCATGCATATGAGATTTTATTTAATCACTAATGATCACTAACATCTTTAGGGACATTATGAAGTCTAATACTTGAGTAATCAAGTTCATCCCAACACTTAATCAAAGCTAAAAAATCCTTAATCACCAATATGCTTGATAATCAAAACAAGATAGATTTAAAACCTATCATGTCATGTTTCTAATCACAAATTTAACCTTCCATAATTATGTTAGGACAATGTTAGATCATATAAAATCATGCTTAGGACATGCCATAGCTAAATGTCCAATTAAAACATTCAATCATTGAAACCTTCTTTTAATTGACCCGGTTTTGCATTAAACATCATAACCTTCTCAAAACTCAACTAAATTTCGTACCAACACTTGGAAACAAAGCCTAAAATGCTAGGTAAGATCAAAAGGAAGAAAACTTGCAAAATTTCATGGTCTTCCAAGCTCTCTAGACTGCCTTACACAAGAACACTCAAGAACTCACCAAAACTCACTCGGTTTGCACTCTTTTGATCTCTAAGTGGGGGAAATGCTCTCAAGGCTCAAGAGGATGCTTGGAGCTATGGTGTGGGTGAAATGAGAAGGGGAGAAAAGTATTTATAGGTGGCCAAGGGGTGAGGAACGCTGGCTTGGGTGCTTGGTGATTGGGTGATTGGAGCTCTAGATTTACTAGCATGAGCTTAGGTCACTTGTGCAGAATGAAATAGTTCCCTGAACCACCATCATTTCCTCTCCACAGTAGCTGCTAGGGTCCTGTAGATGACTCCAGGTCATGGGGCATCATTTGGGTGGTAGAAGATCCCTCAAACCACCCTTGAAAACAGATGGATGGAGGTGGTTTTGTGGTGGTAGAAAATTAGTTCGGTTTTAGATTTGTTGGGCAGCAAAAATGAGTCAAAATCCTTCATGATGGTCATGGGATTTCTTGGTGATTGGGTGGAGAAGGAGGTGGCATGGGGTGGTGGTGCAAACCATGGCAGGAGGCTGGTTCAAATTCAATCCAAATGGTTCCTACACAAACTAGACTGAGGTGCACCTGATTTGGTTCTTTGAGTTGGTTGATGCAACCAATTTTTTCCAAGGCTCAAACTGAGTTTGGGAGGGTCTCATGAGGTTTTTAAGGACCATGTTACCCTTGAGGACAAATCACAAAAATGTTGGGCCCAAGGACAAAACAGTCCAATCATTACAAAGGGCCACGCACAAAACCGATTGAGGCAGGTTTGGGCTTGTTATGTCATTGTTCTTAATGACATGTGGGATGGTTTAGCTAGGGTATTAACATGGTCTAATCATGGTTTAAGGGAGTATTAAGTCAAGAAAATTTGAATTAAAAAGTTTAAGAAAAGATTAAGCATGATTAATCTTCAAAGCATGTCTTAAAGTGCACTAACCTCAAGTATGATGGTTAATGGCTTTAGCCAATTTTCAAAACTTAATTTGGGTAGTTTGAGTGTGATTTGGGTTTAAGGAAACCATTGATATGGTGTATTGGGCTTTTGGTCTTTGAATGATGAAATGAGTCCAAACATGGCTTTGGGCCATAGGGGCTTGAAAAGGGCCAAGGGTCCAATCTACACCAAAGGCCTTATACCTTCCTATACTTAGGCCAAAACAGCCTTGATTTCCTACGGGCTTGGTTCAAGATTTTCTTGGGCTAGGCCCATGAATGCACTTGGGTCCTAAAAAGCCTCACCAAAATTGCTAATGGGCTTGCCTCTCTAATCCTTAGCTCATTAATACTAAGTACCAACATTAGTACTAATCCCACTATCAACCTTCATGAAAATGATTAACCCATAATTAAAATCCTAATCTAGAATACTTAAGGGTTAATCAAGGGTTAATTAAGCGGGGTGTTACATCCTCCCCCCTTAAAACAAGATGTCGTCCTCGAAATCGGGGTCAAATAAAACATGCAATGGGTAAGAGTTTGAGTGTTGAGTCACCAATCGTGCTATAGCTCGGGGCTATGAATGCGAATGCCATGATGAGATGCCAAACAAGTCACATGCCAAACAAATAAGGGTAAACAAATAAGGGTATTTGCTTCTCATGTCAGCTTCTTTTTTCCATGTGGCCTCTTCAACATCATGATTTCGCCATAAAACCTTAACCAAGGGGATTTTACGATTCAGTAGTTCCTTGTCCATCCAATCAGTGATCTGAATTGGAACTTCCTCATAGGTTAGGTTGGGGTAAAGTGAAATATCTCTCGTGTCAACAATGGTTGGAATTTCCTTTTTGAAACTCTTCTTGAGAGAAGATACATGGAAAATATTGTGGATTCTTTGGAATTCAGTGGGAAGATCCAGCCTGTAAGCGATTGCTCCTACTTTCTCCATAATATCATATGGTCCTACGTATCTTGGAGTTAACTTCCCTTTCTTTCCAAACTGAAAGACTCCTTTAATAGTCGATACTTTAAGATAGACCTAGTCGCCAACTTCAAGCTCGAGGGTCCTTCTTCAACGATCAGCATAGCTCTTTTGCCTATCCTGGGTAGTCTTCATCCTTTCCTTTATTTGGCAGATCTGATCCTTCATGTCTTGAAGAATCTCCATACCATAGATCCTTCCTTCTCCTACTTCGTTCCAGTATAAGGGAGATCTACACTTCCTTCCGTATAACGCTTCGTCGGGTGCCATTTGGATGGTGGCTTGGAAGCTATTATTGTAGGAAAATTCTATTAGTGGCAAGAGCTTCTCCCATTCGTCCTTCTCTTGCAAAACACAAGCTCTTAGTATGTCCTCTAGGGTTTGAATAATCCGTTTAGTCTACCTATCAGTCTGAGGGTGATAGGCACTACTAAACTTCAACTTTATGCCTAGACCGTCCTAAAGGCTTTGCCAAAAACGAGAAGTGAAACGTGTATCCCTATTAGATACAATCGTCCTTGGGACTCCATGTAACTGCACTATTTCAGCAACAAACAGCCGAGTCAACTTCTCCATGGGGTCGGTATTCTTAACTGCCAAAAAGTGGGCACTTTTCGTCAAACGATCGACCACGACCCAAATAGAGTTGTTTCCCTTTGAGATCCTTGGTAATCCAATTATAAAATCCATGGATATGTCCTCCCATTTCCATTTTGGGATTGGGAGTGGCTGTAAATCTCCAGTGGGTCTCTGATGCTCTACCTTGACCATTCTACAAATCGAGCATCTATTAACATAATCAGTTACGTCCTTTTTTAATCTTTCCCATCAAAAGTGTTGTTTCAAATCTTGATACATTTTGGTGCTCCCTGGGTGGGCTGTGTATGGAGTCTGATGTGCTTCTCCTCAGTATCTTATCCCTGATCTCTTGATCAGCTGGGATAACTTTCCGGTCTTTGTAGTATAGCAACCCATCATTTTTTAGGACAAAACCTTCTGGTCCTTCCTTCTTGTTTATCTTCCATCGAATTTCTACCCATTTGGGATCCTCCATCTGACGCTTCTTCACTTCTTCCCATTCCATTGGTACAATTTCTTGTACTGCGGTTAGGGATACTTTGGCAGGAAGATCCTTGATCAACAACCTTCTCATACTATGCAGAAGGGACTCTACTTCCGAGGCAAGACCTGTGGAATTATCCCTTCGCGTCTTTCGACTTAGTGCATCCGCCACTATATTAGCCTTGCTAGGGTGATACTTAATCTCACACTGGTAGTCGCTAATAGTTTCTAACCACCTTCTCTACCTCATATTCAAATTCTGCTGACTAAACAAGTACTTGAGGCTCTGGTGATCAGTGTAGATTTCACACTTTGCGCCATATAAATAATGCCTCCATATCTTTAAGGCTAAAACTATGGCGGCTAACTCTAGGTCATGGGTGGGGTAGTTCTGCTCATGGTTCTTCAGTTGTCGTGAAGCGTAGGTGACAACTCGTTCCTCTTGCATGGGCACACACCCAAGTCTTGATTTGGATGCGTCACTAAATACTACATAGGGTTTATGAGGTTCAGGTAGGGCTAGTACCGGCGCAGTTGTGAGCCTTTCCTTGAGTTCCACAAAACTCTGCTCACACTTCTCTGTCCAAACATACCTAGCATTCTTCTTAGTTAGGGCAGTGAGGAGTCCTGACAACTTAGAGAATCCCTCCACGAATCGCCGATACTACAGCTTCGATTTTGCTTGGATCAACTGATACTCCTTGACTTGAAATCACATGCTCTAAAATTTTTATCTCCTTAAGCCAAAACTCGCACTTACTGAATTTGGCATATAGATGGTTTTCCTTAAGCTTTTCCAATGCTAAACGGAGATGCTGCTTGTGATCTTCTTTGTTGCTTGAATAAATCAATATATCGTCGATGAATACAACAACAAAGCTATCCAGATATGGTCTGAATACTCTGTTCATCATATCCATGAAGGCGGCCGGGGCATTGGTTAAACCAAAGGACATTACTAAGAATTCGTAATGTCCTTATCTGGTTCGAAACGCTGTCTTGGGGATATCCTTCTCCCTAATCTTGAGCTGATGATAACCAGACCTTAATTTTATCTTAGAGGACACCGATGATCCTTGCAATTGATCTAGTAGGTCATCGATACGTGGTAACGGGTACTTGTTCTTCACCGTTAATTTGTTCAATTCCCTATAGTCAATGCACATCCTCAATGATCCATCCTTCTTCTTAACAAATAGAACTGACGCTCCCCAAGGTGATGAACTAGGTTGAATGAAGCTCTTCTCCAGTAGCTCTTCTATTTTCTCTTTTAGCTCCTTCAGTTATAGAGGGGCCATATGGTAAGGGGTTTTATGGACAGGGGTCGTAGTGGGTTTTAGTTCTATGGTGAACTCGATTTCTCTATCGGAGGGTAGTCAGGGTAGATCATTAGTGAAAACCTTAGGGTATTCCTCAACTATAGGTATCACTCGTATCTCCTTATCATCACCATAATTCTCCATTATAAGGGCTAAGTAGGCCGTGGCACCATTAGCGATGCACTTCCTTGCCTGCAAAGCTGAAATCAGAGAGGGGGTAGCCTTCACCATTCCTCCTGTATGATGAATATGTCTACCCTCGGGAGAATCGAAGATTATCTCCTTATTTCGACAATCTATCCTAGCGCAGTGTTTGGACAGCCAGTCCATCCCTAGAATAACGTTGAACCCTAGTTGATCGTAGACGATCAGGTCAGCGTCCATTAATCTTCCCTTTAGGGTTAGAGTACATTTCTTTAACACACGGGAGCAGGTGATCGTGCATTCATCGGGAATCGACACTACTACAGCTTGAGGTAGTCTCTGAGTCGGTAGGTAACACATACGTGCAAACGTCGCAGATACAAATGATTTCGTGGCGCCGGAGTCAAATAAAGCGCAAGCCGTATATACGTATAACGCGATTTTTCCTAAGGTGTAATAAACTAATGAGTACTAAGCAACTATTTAAAAAGCTAATTTCTAAAGAGGGGTAATGAAGGAAAATACCTGTGATAACGTTTGTTTCCTTGTCCTTGGGGATTTCCTTGCTGATATCACCAAGGGTGATGGCATAAACATGAGCTTGAGCAGGTGGCCTCTGATTGGGCCGTTTGTTAGGAATGTTCTTTCCTTCTTGAACATTCTGTGGGCATTCCCGGACATATGCCCCGACTGTCCGCATCGGTAGCACACTCGTAGACCCACTCGGCATTCACCACTGTGGTTCTTTCCACATTTCTTGCAGGTGACAGGTGGGGCTATTATAACGCTTTTTCCCTGGTTAGCTCTTTGAATAATCCTCCTCTTAGCATTATTCCCACCAGTAGTGAAGGTAGAAGCCCTCTTTCTCTTGTGGTTGATCTGAGCTATCACACTTTGCTGTTCCGCTTCCGCTATTGCAGCCACATTAACCAACTCTTGGAAGTTGTGGATGCGGAATCCAGCCACATAAATGCGAATTCTAGGATTCAGCCCTGCTTGAAACTTTTGGGCTTGCATTTTCTCAGTAGCAATCAAGTGTGGGGCAAACCTTCCCAACTCCATAAACTTCGCAGCGTACTGCTCAATAGTGACATTGCCTTGTACCAACGTAGCAAACTCCTGGGCCTTTTGAGTGTTCATTGACTCTGGGAAGAAACGATTGTCAAATTCCTCCTTAAACCTCTCCCAGGTCAAAATGGTGATATTTCCCAATTCTCTAATCAGAAGTTGCCTATTGGTGTCCCACCAAATTCTAGCTTCACCCTGCAGTAGGTGCCTTGCGTACTGTACCTTCTGTTCCTCAGTACAATCGTTGATCTCGAAGGTCCTTGTCGAGATCTAATAGCCACTTGTTAGCTTTGATGGGTCCCTCAGTTCCCATGAAATTGAGGTACCTATATATTAGGAACATCTCGTAGGAACACCCTCGGTTCTCAATTAGCGGGCATTGTTGGTTCTGCGTCAGGATTACTTCCTGCTGCTGCTTCATGGTCTCCGTCATTTGATGAATTGCGTTCACCAAATCAAGTCCTCCATCAAAACAACGATCCCGATCTCTGTGGATGTTAGATCCATCAACATTCCTTTCTTGTCTACCACGTGTTATCTCGTCTTAATCCTTCTGAGTCCTGTGATATATGCGTATCAGACCGAGCTCTAACTGCAGGATTCAAGCCTTTGCAAGACTAATGATTCAAACCTATATTCTGGCATATGGTTCCTAAGGACATGTGGGTTTACCCAGAGATGAACTGCTCTGATACCACGGATGTGACGCCCCCAATCACTGCTTAGGATGGAACGGAGACTTAGAGCGTCGGGACATGCAACACAATGTTACATACCCCTGTTCATGACAGCTAATATGCAATGCATCCTAGTATGCAACTAGTAGTATGCAATAATCGCAGCGAAAATAAAAGGTTAAGGTGAAATATATGCTAGAATAACTAAAACATCCAAACTTCATTAGATAATCATCATGGTCAAAATACTAAAGTAGCATAAACGTATATACAAAATCATTTCATTCTCTTCATGCGATTTAAAGCATAAAGGATTTGAGTTATGAACATAAAAATTAAGTCCAACTTCCTCTCCAGATTTGGCTCCTCCTCAATCATGCGAATCCAGTGCTCCATCAATCTCGTCTTGGTCAATCCCTGACGCAAAGGGAATGATAGTGGTCCCACAAAGGGTGAGATTTACTCGAAATCTCAGTAAGTTAAACAACTAACTGACACAAAGATAAATCAATCATGAAAAATGATAAATATGGAATGCATGAGATGCATAAAATCAGTATGCATGTCTCCCATCCAGATTCCTCAACATCTTTCAAAACATATGGAGACACGGGTTTTTACTCAGTAAGTAATTTCGTCATCTTTTTTGAAAAGACATAAATTCTTCATAAAAACTTCATTATAAACTTTCATCATCATAAACTTACATGATTATCTTAATTAATAACATAACGTGTGGTAATGTCATAGTTCCCCATATGCACTATGAGTACCTGCCGGTGACCGTAGTATAACTTATGTTGAAACTATGTTGTCTATAGACTCATTCTCAATGCATTGGTAAATAACATATCATCGTAAAAATTATAACGTGTACACCCACGGGTTTTTACTCAATGCATGCGATGCAGAAAAATCAATATATGTCTCCCATTCAGATTTCTCAACATTTTCAGAAAAACTGAGACACCTTTTTTTATAGAGAACATTTTTCACTTCAACTCCCAAAAACATAACATTTCATCAGAACGTTTTATCAATATTAGCAAGTCACATTTAATCATAACATTAACATCATAACATATGATATCCTCGCAGTCCCTCATATGCATTGTGAGTACCTGCTGGCGATCGTAATACAACTCATGTTGAAACTACGTTGTCTGCAGACTCGTTCTCAATGCATTGGTAACATAATATAACATCATAACATATACACCCACTAGCCTTAGGTGTCATAACATTTGACTTCATCACTCCAGCACTCTTTAAAAGAAACTATTCAAAACCTGTTGACTGTTCTTCGTCAACCCTGGGGTTACCACTCCATTTTTACTCACTCTAGAGTGGACATAAGAGTTTCACTAGGATAATTTTCCCATCCTAGCCTTTGGGGCCATGATAAAATTTATTTTTGTGCTATGCTTGAAAAATGTAGTTCATAACATGTGCATATGTAGCAAGCTTCTCATGTGAAAATGACATTTATATGCAATATGCTAAAAATGGTAAAAATTTCATGTCATGTAAGAAAGTAGTTATGTACTCAATGTATCATATGACATGATGTTTCATGCTTAAAGTGACAATTATAACATGAATGTGGCATTTATCAATACATCGTAAATAACTTATCAAAGTATAAGTTAGAGGCCAGCTTTCAAACTTCCCGAGTTTAGAGAATTGAAGTGGCTGTAATCAAAGTTATACTAAGTTAGGATATGAACTACTAAAGAAGAAGTTTATAATCAAAAGGGTTCAAGAACTGGTATTTACAAAACTGCCCCTAAGCTTAGCAAAGTTTCCACTAAGGCCCTAAATTTTAACTATTTGCATATGGGTCCCAAATTTCACCAAATTTCACAAACCTCATAATTTTTATGTTCTAAAGTAATCTATGCCCTTAGAATTGCAACATTCAAAGTACGACAATGTCAAACTTACCTCTATGGATGCATGTGTACTCAAATTCATCAAGTGAAAACTATAATTATAATCTTAGGGACACATTAAAAGCTTAGGCTCAGATCATACAAGTTCATCACAACACTTAAGCATGGATTAAGGCCAAATTACCACTAAAGCATCCATTAAGCATATGCATGATGTTTCCAGCTTTTCTTTACCAAATGAATATTTAGAACCTAATTAAATCATGCATTTTAATTCTTATCCCAATTACATGGTTTTTCTAATTGCTCATTATTCAAGCCTAAGAAAATTAATCAAAACTTCATGAATTAAACTTAAACTAAGCAAAACCGAAACATGCTTGATCATCAACACAAGATATGAATTTAAAACCTATCATCGCATGCTTTCAACCTCAAATTTAAACCTTCCAAAATCATTATAAGACATTAATGAATCATATAAAATTATATCAAGACATGTCATGACTAAAAATTCAACCCAAAGCAATTTATTTCATCAAAACACCAAATCTAACCCGGTTTGATATTAGCATGCTAAACCTTCTTTAAACTAATCAAAATCTCATTCTCTGTGACATAGATTAAACTTAAAATGCTATTGTAATACTTAGCAAGAGATTAAGTAAGAATACTCACAAAATTCGTGGCCCTTAAAGCTCCCAACACAAGAACACTCAAGAACTTCACACAACTCACTCGATTTCACTCTATTGCACACTAGGAGGGGAAGAACTCTTCAAGAACCCAAGAGAATGATTGAGAAGTGGTGTGATGAAGTGAGGAGAGGAAAGGAGTATTTATGTGCTTCAAGAGGGGATGGGGATGCCGACCTTGGCTGGAGGAAAGCTTTGTGATTGGTGGAGTGTGGTGGTGATTCAACCAGCTTTGTGTCATCACTTGTGCAGGTGAATAATGTTCAAACCTCCATCATTTTATTCATTTGAAGTGCTGCATTGAGTTATGTGGGTGCGGGTATCGCCATGATGCAGAAAAATAAAAATAAAATGCAAGGAAGCAAGTGAGGTCATGCTACAATGTCGTCGGGTAGGGTCTTCAAAATTTGTCTAGCTTTGATGACTTGCTTGCTCATCTTCTTGTCCTTTCTTCATGGCTGTGTTGTGTAGGTAATATGAAACCTCTTGATGGCCTTTACAGATGGTGGAAGATGGAGGGATTGGCTGCCAAGTGATGATGTGTGTGCAGCTCAAGGAAGAGGGTGAAGTGGGGGTGGTTGCCGAGTGGTGTCTTGCACAAAAGCCAATCAATTTTGGTTCTAGTTAGGGTGGCTTTGAGTTAAGGTTTACCATGATGACTGGAGGGGCTCTTGGGGATTGGAGGAGGAGGGAGGTGGCATGTGGTGGTGGTTCAACCAAGTGCAGAATTACAACCAAACACTAGCCATTCGGTTAGGCATTCAACTAGGCTTTGGTTGGAACCGGCTGGATCAGTTTGGTTTGGTTGTCTTGGAGCATTTCGACCAACACCCAAACTGAACCAAGAGGGATAGTGTGAGGGTTAAAATACAAAAATGCCAGTGATAAAAGAATGAAATTGGCGTGGGCTAGGGGCTAAATTGGTACAATGCACCAAGTGATGCATTAAGGTGCCGATTGATGATGATTTGGGCATTGACATGTATTTGCCTCAAATGACATGGGTTGGATCAAGAATAATATTCTAATTTAATCTATGAATGATAAAAAGCAACAATAAAAATAATAAGGTCCAGATAAAAATGGTGAGAAATAGTTAAAAAGGAAATTAAGCTCAAAACATGGTTTAGAGATCACTAAACATGGGTAAGTTGATTAATTCTCTTAACTCAAGTTGAAACCTTAATTTAGTTTCCAAGAAAACCTTAGGGCGTGGGGGTGCAATATGGGCTTGAGGGAAACCAAGTATGGTGCATGTGGGCTTCAATAGAAGTGCTAAAATTGTAAGACAAGGCTTTTGGGCCTTGTTGGGCTTGAGGGGCCATATGTGTAAATTTCTTTGATGTGGGCTTTTGGGTGTGGGTTATTGAGTGGGCCTTAAGTCCAGATTTGAGGTCTTAATAAGGGCTTCAAAGATCAACCAAGATTGGGCCCACAAAGCATGTTTTTCTAAGGTTGGGCTAAGGTCTTTACTACCATTAAGTGAGGCCCAAAGGCTTTAAGTTCTTCTCACACTAGGGCCTAATTCCTAAGACTCTTCAAGAAAGGCCCATTACACCATAAATGCTAATGGGCCTAGGCTTTAAGATTCTGATTCTTGGCCCGTCAAACTTTCTTAGACTTTCCGGCTAAGAACGTCCATTCTTTTCCTTAACCCAAAAGTAATGCTAAGTGTCACCTCCTTAGTGGTCAAAAAATAAGGCACTAAAATTCCTCCCAAATTTCTAGCTAGGTTCAAGAAAAATAATTGTGATTCTAACACTAAAAAAATAATAAATAAATATATAACCCAACAAAAGCTAACCAAGAGAGATCTAATGGCTAAGTTTTAATGGGCTTTTTAGGCGGGGTGTTACACTTGGCCCATTGAATTTACTAAATAGAAAAGAATAAAAGAGGGTGTAATAACATGAATTTGAGTGGGTAATAGCATGTAGAAGTAATTTAATCAAGTGATTAATCATTAAGCTAAAACTGGCCAAAAATACGGTTTTGGAAACCATTCGAGACCTTGGCTTTTGCTGTTTCAATTAGATATCAATGGTTTGAGGTTTCACTAGGGTTGAAACCCTATTTGGTTTGGCACAAAAATGAATGGTTGGAAGGAATTGTGTTTGGCTTAGGTGGCATGCTCACAATGCTTTATTTTCCTTCATTTCCTTCACATTTCCATCTCATGGTTCCTCATTGTGCCAAGTGTCCTATACCAATTCACCAAGTGTAGTGAAGATCTTGACAAGTGTTCAAAAAAAACTTCTCTAGACTGATTTGGACAATCCACACTATGATTTGTAAATTAACTGGACTAGGTGCCACATGGCGCTATCACAAATGTTACTATTCACTCAGAAATGACGAAAATAAACATTGCACCAAATTCTAAATAATCATACGAACCTAGTGGTGCAATTCATTTCGCAAAATTTGACTCCTAAGTGTCTCGAAGAAATCAAAAGACATTTTTGAGTAGTTATCATCTGGAAAAATGAAAAATGCATCATGACGCCGTAAAATCCTAAATAACCATCTAAGACTAATGGCTCAAACCGTTGCTCAATCCCATACTTCTGAGTACCTTAAATAAATAAAATCGCATTTCTGACACTACAGCGGGTAAGAAACTGACTATGTTTACAAACTAAAACCTAGCGATTGCTCAAATTGTGAAACCTTTCTGGAGTTTTCACGATGTTCCAAAAGTCCAAAAAAATTCATCCACTGAATTCCTGGTAGGTTGTTACATCCTCCCTTCCTAAAAAAGATTTCGTCCACGAAATCTACACGTGTACTAAAAAAAGTGACTACCATCAAACAAAAGAGAAGATGCTGCGCACCAAATTTACTGTCCATCCCAGGACAAATAGTCACTAGCCAATGCGGGTGGGGGTGAGTCGAGGTCTAATGGTGTGGTATGCTGGGGCATATAATAAAGCACTTCATCATCGGAATCGTAAATCATGTTACCGAAGTGGCCTAGGTTAATGTGTTTCTCAACCTCATTGCCATCGCTGCCTGGTACATGACCTTGAATGCGTAGTCCTCCTTGATGAGTGGACGACATCGATGATCCTAATGTCTCGGGCTCAAGATTGATGGCTACGACGCACTCCTCAGCTACTCGACTGGACTTAGCTCCATCCCATGACATCCTCACCCTGAAACTATCTCAATCCGTCCACGTGGTCGGGTGAGCTTCTCATGAGGCAAATCCTTCCTCTCATAGCCTACCTCATTCCTATCTATATCTATCATATGGGTTCATATAATAACTACTACCATATAAAAGGAGAATATAACACACACAAAGGCTACTGCCTAAACTGGACAAGTTCTAGGCTAACTGTGTAGGACACCAAATCCATACCTAAGTGAAGTCACTACTTTCCTTGTTGCTTAAAGAGTTATTCAACACAGATATTTCCACCACTAAGATCCTACCGTTCCTTAATTCTCTCTCTCTCAAGTCAACAATTTGTACTGGAACCCTTCCATGAAGTAGGTTGAGTCGTACCGATATACTCTCTGAATCTAAAACTTCAGGTGGTTGAATTCTAAACTTCTTCCTTAGAAAAATATACGCGCCATACTTCAAGTTTCGTTGTAATTTAGTTGAAAAAATTTTAATCCATACACAATTGAATTCACTTTGTCTATTTCCTCAAGGAATCATATAACTATGATCAAAATCTAGTCTAAGAATTTGGAATAAAATCGTTACTAAAAACATTACCATAAACGAAAATTAACCAAAAATGAATGAATTAACTAAAAGTGGCAATGCAGAAGGAAAAATGGCTGGTTTTGGGGTTCACAAGGGGCCCACTAGGTGAGGCATGGGGTTCACAAATCCTGGGAATACTAATCTTTTCCCACCGGTTTTGCACTGGTCTACCTTCTCGATGTAGTCCAATGCTTTTAACGTTGCATTTGTCAGCTGAGCCTCATTCGACTTGGATTCAGACTCGCATCCCCCTGCATCAGCCTCCCCAGGTTAGAAAGAACTCACCCTCGAGTTCATGCCATCGTTGACAAAGCATGGGTTGACGTGTTTGATGTTGAATACATCCGAAGTTCTCATAGGACTAGGAAGATGTAGTCTATATGCATTGTCGTTGATCTTTTGGAGAACTTCACAAGGTCCAATCTTCCTATCCTTTAATTTGTTGTACACACCAACAGGAAAACGAACACGAGTTAGCACAGCCCAAACAAAATCTTCGACATCAAATAGTACCTGGCGACGACAATTGTTAGCGCGAACTTTGTACTTTGCATTGCTCGCCTAAATTGCTTTTTGACTTGGTCGTGTACTCTCCAAAGGTTCTCTGCCATCTCTTTGGCCTTAAAGTTTAGGTGACCAATCCGTAGGAAAGGGGCCAAATCAAGGACACCCAGCGGATTCTGACCGTACACAATTTCAAATGGACTCAACCGGGTAGTCCGGTTCTTGGATCGGTTGTAAGCAAACTCTGCCTGCGATAAGGCGAGGTCCTACTATTTTTTCTTAGTACCCACCAAGCTTCTTAGGAGGTTCCCCAAACTTCGATTCACCACCTCGGTTTCCCCATTCGTTTAGGGGTGGTAGGCACTACTAAAGTGCAGCTTCGTTCCGTGCTTTCCCACAAACTCTTTAAGAAATTACCCATAGACTTTGTATCCCGGTTTGAGGTGATAGATTGAGGAACACCATGCAGGCAAGCAATCTCCTTGAAATAAAGATGGGCGATCTGGGTGGCATCCATGGTCCTTTAGCAAGCTACAAAATGGGCCATCTTAGAAAATCGATCGACCACGACGAAGATTGAATCCATGGTGTGTTGGGTACTGGGTAAACCCAAGACAAAATTCATACTGATGTCAAGCCACGAACCAATAGGTACAGGTAACAGAGTGTAAAGGCCAGCATTGGTGAGGGTTCCCTTCGCTCTCAAGCACACGAAACACCTTGTCATGTATTGTGCCACGTCACTGGTCAACTTTGGCCAACAGTAATCTGGGGCGATCAAAGCCAAAGTCTTTTTTCACCCAAAGTGCCCCTCGCCATGTAGCTCCCGTATAATGTGCTCTTCCAAGGAACAGTCTGGGATACACAATTGTAGGCGACATAACAAAATATCGTTGTGCAAAAGAAAATCACTCTGCCTACCCTCAGTTACTTCCTTAAGAATCTTTCCAAAGGATAGATCTTCGACATACAAATCCATAAAATTGTCAAAGCCCACCACTCTGGTACTAATGTTGGCGAGGAGTGCCATGCGTCAACTTAAAGCATCTGCAACCCGGTTCAAGCTCCTTGATTGGTGCCTCAGCGAGAACATGAACTCTTGTAGATAGGCGACCCACTTGGCATGTCGTCTATTCAGCTTCTGTTGCCCGTTGATGTACTTCAACGCCTTATGGTCAGTAATCAGAATGAACTTCTTTTGTACCAAATAGTGTCGCCAGTGTTTCAGGGACTGTACACTAGTGTAGAACTCCAAGTCATACCTAGAGTAGTTTTTCTTCGATCCTGACAGTTTCTCACTAAAAAATGCAACAGGTCTTCTTGACTGAGGACACCACCAATACCCACCCCAGAGGCATCGCAATTCACCTCGAAGATCTTCTCAAAATTAGGGAGTGCTAGATTTGGTGCTTCAGTCATCTTTTGCTTGACCAGCTGGAAACTAGTCTCTGCTTCCTTAGACCATTGGAATGACCGCCCCTTTAGGCACTCTGTGATGGGAGTGATTAGAGTGCTAAAATTGCGGATGAATCGTCGATAAAAGGAGGCCAATCTATGGAAGCTCCGCACATCGTGTAAGGTCTTAAGGGTTGGCCACTCAAAAATGGCCTCTACTTTGGATTGATTTGCATGGACACCATCTGTAGAGACAACAAATCCAAGGAATGTAACAGAAGTGGCGAAGAATGAGCACTTCTTCCGGTTGACGAACAAGCACTCCTTTCGTAACATCTCGAAAACAGCTTGAGGTGCTCTACACGTGTTTCCACGTCGGATTGTAGATGAGGATATCATCGAAGTAGACGACAACAAACTTTCCCATAAACGACCATAATACTTGATGCATAAATCTCATAAACGTACTGGGTGCATTGGATAGCCCAAAGGGCATGACTAGCCACTCATACAGATCGTGTTGCATCTTGAATGTTGTCTTCCACTCGTCATCAGAGCGTATTTGGATCTGCTGATACTCGCTTTTAAGATCAATTTTGGAAAAGATCTTAGAGCCTGACAACTGATCTAGCATGTCATCAAGGTGGGGGATTAGGAATCTAACTTCATGGTGATCTGTTAATGGCCCTATTGTCCATGCATATATGCCATGAACGATATTTCTTGGGTACCAGAAGGGTAGGAACTGCACATGGGCTCATACTCTCACGGATGTAGCCCTCTCTAACAATTCCCACACTTGGAGTTGCAATTCTTCTGATTCCTTGGGGCTAAGCCGATATGCTGCTCTGTTGGGTAAACTAGATCCTGGCACCAAGTCGATCTGGTGTTGGCAGAAGTCCAGGGGGAAGGTATTCTGGCATTAGATCTAAAAACTCAGTTGTGTCCATCCCGCCACAGTTGTCACATGATACCAAGGCAAACACCATGCCTTCTTTGTTTGCCTCCTCCAAGAATCTAGCCTTTGATAGAAGAGTGTGTCCCTTTCCACCCTCAAAAGCAGAAGCAACTCTCTCCCTACGAGGTGCTAAGGTGACCTTCTTCCCTTCAATGCTAAGGGAATAGTTGTTTTTACGCCCATCGTGAATCACGCTTTGATCATAATGTCACAATCTGCCTAGCAATAGATGCAAGAATCCACAGATACCATGTCACACCATGCATTGTCAAAATACTTCAGACCAATAAAAAAGGAGACCAAACATCGTTGGTCGGCAGTGACCTCATTGCCCTTCTTCAGCCATGACAATTTGTATGGCTTCGGGTTCTGGTTTATCTTGAGTTGCAGCTTTTGAACTGCTTCCTTGGAGACCACGTTCTCACAACTACCACTATCTATGATTAGTTTTCACACCTTCTAAGAAATAGTGCAGGTAGTGTGAAAGATATTAGTCCTCAACCAATCTTCGCCCAAATCACCCTTGGGAGTTAGTAAACTCTTTTTGACGACAAGGGTCTCATTACCATCACCGTGCAAGACATCACCTTCCTCAACATTTTCGTCATAGATTGGTTCTCCCATGCTTTCAACATCCTTCGTGTCATCTTCATTGATTAGGAGGTTTTATGCATTCTGTTGCCCTATGACTGGGCTCCCTTGATTTGAAGCACCGAATATTGGTGTTCGAACTCTAACCTTGAGTGCGTTGCGGAGTAGGGCGAGTCTCCTGTGGACGGACCCCCCGTTTGTTTTGATCTCCCCTTGGCTCAAGTTGCCTGGTTTGCTATTTCTCCATGATTAGAGCACATAGAGGACGTCCTGTAAAGGTTGCCACAAGCCACCCAAATAACGTGCTACCAATTGCTCTTCAGTTTCAGAAAGATCATTTCGGGCCACCAACTGATAGAACTCCTCCGTGCACTCATCAACGGATTTCATTCGTTGTCTCAACGTGTGAAATCATTGAAACAAGGTCTAAGTATATCCGAAGGACAAAAAATGACCCTTCATCTTTTTCTTCATCTTCTCCCAATCTCCAATCTTGGCTTTACCTTGTGCTCCCTAGACCGCTTCAACTACTCCCACCAGGCAAATGCTCGGCCCTTCAGTTTGATGGTTACTAGTTTCACCTTCATACGATTTGCGACATCCTTATATTCAAAGATACGTTCCACTTTGTTCAACCAATCGATGTAGCCCTTTGTCCGCAGAGTACCAAAAAATTTCGATAGATCCACTCTGAAGCCTAGGTCTCCACCCCGCTCCTCCCTACCACAGTAATCCTGAAAAGAAGCACGATTGTGATATGGGTTCTCAAAATTGGATTGAAACTCTTGATCATAAATCCAACCTTCCAGGTTTTGCATCTCTAGACGCTGGGATAATTCTGCTATTTGCCTCTGCAAATTTGCAATCATCACATCCTGTACGTTACGATTGCGGGCAAGGCATTCATCATTCAGAACCTTTCCAAGTCGACCACGACCTCAATCACCAGCCATGAAAACAGATGATAACTCACCCCAGGAAACGCTAAAGCTTTGATGCCAACTAACGCCAGATAGAATTTAGATTAATCTAACAGCTAGTTAAACAACCGAAGCTAGAGATTGAGAAAAATCACAAACAAAGAGAAACTCCGAGAGAAACTCTGAAATTAGGGTTTTATTATAAAATAAATTGAATGACTTCTGAAGCCCACAAGCTGGGTTTAAATAGCTAACGAAAAATAGAAAAAGTGTAATTAAGGCCAAACAATAGAATACTGAATAAGATAACTATGGTTAAAGTCTAGCCTAAGAATTTGAAATAATATCATTACTAAAAATAAACATTACCATAGAAGAAAATTAACCAAAAATGAAAAAATTATCTAAAAGTGACGATTTGGAAGAAACAAGGGTTGATTTTAGGGTCAACAAGGGGCCAACTAGGCGAGGCATGGTAACCATGATGAGTGCGCTGAAGAGAGCTTTTCGGAATGGGGTCATATGTACGATTTTGACACCAGCAACCAAAGTTATAGTTAGAATACTGATGTCGCCACATCTCCTTGCCCAATTGAGGAATAAGTCTTCTCGCTCAATCACAGAATAAGGTGTTACTCGGCCAAATCTGACGAATACCGCTTCTCGACCAAATCTGCCGCTTCGCACCCAAATCTAGAAATACTCATCTCTTCCCGCCAGTTTTGTGCTGGACTACCTTCTCGGAGTAGTCCAGTGCTTTTAACATCGCATTTGTCAGCTGAGCCTTATCGGACTCGGAGTCAGACTCGCATCCCCCTACATCAGGCAATCTATGTTTCCACAAATACAGTGTTTCACCAAAGATCATTGAATGGCGGCCGGGTAATACTATTATCATAAGCGAATCCTACTAAGGCTAATGTTTCTCCCAATCACTTTACTCTTTTGAACACAAACTCAATCGCATCCTCTAAGTTTGGATAGTTCGTCTCGTCTGTTTATTCTCAAAACCAAAACAAACTCCAATACATAGAATCCTATTTAGTCAACCTTTAATATCCTTTGTCGTACTACTAAAGGGTATTCTATATCTACACTAGTATAGATAGTAATACACCTAATGAGAATGGTTACTCTCATCTCCTGGGTAACAATTCAGCTTGCGAACTGGACTCTCGTGCGATGCCACAGTCACTAAAAATTGGGATGCACTTGAATCAAACAGCGTACAAGATACAAACATCAAAGGCTTGGCACTGCATAACGTCAATCATAAAGCAATGCTACTACTAATCCTAGTGAAACTAATCTTAGATAAACTTAATGATACATGGGTCTTAGAAAATACCAGTGACAACGCCAGATCCTTTAGATCCTGGGGCGTCAGCATCTGCGTCTCCTGGAGTGAGAATGTACACTGGAGCTAGTACTGGAGGCTGTGGGTTTGGTTTGGAATCTTTGTTGGGAAAAGTCCCATTTCTCTGAGTTGTTTTGGGACAATTTTTGATCATATGGTTAGGTTGGCCATACCCGAAATAGAGTCCAAAAGTAAGTTTGCACTTGCCTCCGTGGTTTTTATTGCACATCCCACATATTGGGTATGTGGTCGGCATTGAGCTCCCAGTCTCGATCCCTTTTCGTTTATCTCATCTGGTAAACATCAATTTTCCTTTCCAGACATTCTTCAGTAGCATATAGTGAAGTCCTCTTTCGTTCTGAAATAATCTTGGCGGTCAAACCCTCTTGATCTGCTTCTGCTATGGCAGCGACGTTTACCAAAAACTCTTGGTAGTTCTCAATCTTGAGACAAGCCACTTGGCTGTGAATCCTTGGTTGAAGTTCTCCCTAGAACTTTTGTGCTTGCATCCTTTCCGTAGAAATCATGTAGGGCTCTACCTTAGTTAAGCTACTTTGTGACAGAGACACAAACTCCTGCACCTTCTGTTATTTTGAAAAAATTTGGAAAGAATCTGTTGTCAAACTCTTCCTTGAATCTTCCCCAAGTCAAAGCGGCTAGGGTTCCCAGCTCCCTCGCTTGAAGCTACCTCTGTGTATCCCACCAAATGCCAGCTTCTCCTTGAAAAAGGTAATGAGCGTTTAGTACCTTGTGGTCCTCCATGCATCCGCAAATCTCGTATGTCTTTTCGAGATCGATAATCTACTTTTCTGCCCTCAAGCGATCTTCGTTCATGAAAAAAACCTGGATAATGGTGAATCAAAAACTTTTCATAGGAACAACCCCTAATTTCTGGTCTAGGTACATGTACTTGCTGATGTCTAAGCACATTAGTCAATAAACGTACAACATCAGCTAATCCTTTTCCCCCGTCCATTGGATGATTTCGTTCCTCTTGATTGTTATTTTTACCAAGGTTTTTGGGTACTTTACCACGCGTCATGTGTTACTTCCTGAAACACATATGTACGTGTATAAGCTTGAGAATCCCCTTTTGAATTCCAAATATTCAAGCTCATAAGGCAATGCTAGTAATCCTATCTTAACTTGATCATATCCTATACCAATGAATAAATACATCATTCCTCTTGGTTAGATCCATATTTCTTCAGAGATCCGACATAAAATTTCCTAAATTTTACACAATCTACAACCTTTTATCAGATCAAATTCATATTCCAAACTTTGCACTCAATCCATAACCTAATATAAGGTAAGATCATTATCCAAAGTTCATAAGTTCGTCACCTTCAAATCTCATAAAAATTTGTCTCCCGAATGTCTCCCAATCTAATGGTAAATTCAATCAAAACTCCCCTCCTAATAGTTGTAGACCCAAAACTTCAGGTATGATTAAACTCATATGCTAATCCTATAGAATTTAAACTTCAAATCCTAATAGGAATCCTTCCTTTGAGTCTTTAATTCTAAAACCTCAATTCTTCTGAGTAATCTGAAATTGTTACCTTCCTCCATTTGAGACTTCTGTTTCTGTTCCATGATCCAGAAGGCTGGGCGATGTTGCCTCTACTCCGTGGCCGATGCTATCATGCTTACCTACTCAAACACACCAGTTCCTCCAAGCCTAAATATCTCAAATTCCAAACTAAAGAAAGAGTAGAATTTCAATCCTATTTTTTGGTACAATTCCTAGGGACATGTGGTTTGAACCTAGAGACGTATTGCTTTGATACCACCCTGTGATGCTCCCAGATTTTGCTTGGGATTTGGCAGACTCTGAAGCGTCGGGACATGCAACATAAGGTTATTTGCCCCCTTTCATGACAGATAAAAATTCAATGCACCTATCATGCACCTAGCAATATGTAATATTCGTAACATATAATTTTTCTTTTCTTGAGCAATACTATGCACTAGATAGTTATATATCCCAAAATAACATAAGCGTACTTCATAGTCATATAATAACTAACGTCCAAAAGTTACGGTGCTTGTTCAAAAGATCTGTAACAACATGAGTACTAAAGATAACGCTCCTTAAGTACATTAATAAACTATCATAACTACTAGGCTAGCGTGGTGAGTAGCTCGCGCAACTCTGTTAAGTATCAGCGTGGTGAGTAGCTCGCGCAACTCTGTTAAGTATCCATAATCCTTTCTAAAAATTGTAGCGTCAAAGTGATGAGCTCCTTGTCGTCGTGTCGTGGCCTAATCGACTTCATCGAAGGGATCCTCTGCTGATTCTTTAGGTCCTAACACATGATCAATCATTTCGAGGGGAATGGTAATTGGGAGACTACCAAGTGAGACTTGATTACAAATCTCAGCAAGTTAACAACCAACTTAAATTAGCAATATATATATGCATGTATGACAGTAAAAAGACATGAGCGCTTATGTGTACATGAATGAGTGTGACATGACTTGACAAATAGTGTGACATGTGCTGACATAAGTTGGGAACAGTCAAGGACTGGACTGACATGAAACGTAACTGACTTGAACTGAACTAACATGAACTGTAACTAACTTGAATTGAACTCGAACGCCAATTAAACATGACATGAATTGAAACTGAATGTGAATTGAACATAAACTTGGACAATCCACATTGCAATTTGAAAATCGACTGGATTGGGTGCCACATGGCGCTATCATGGATGTTACTATGCACTCCAAAAATGGAAAAATTAAACATGGGACCGTAAAATCCTAAATAATCATACAAACCTAGTGGTGCAATTCGTTTTGCAAAATTCGACTCCTAAGTGCCTCAAATAAATCAAAATGCGTTTTCTAGCAGTTATCATCCGTAAAATGAAAACTGTATTATGGCCCCATAAAATCCTAAATAATCATCTAAGAATAATGGCGAAAATTATTTCTCAATCTCATATTCCTAAGTATATCAAATAAATAAAATCTCATTTCTGACACCATAGCAGGCAAGCAACTGACTGTGCTGACAAACTAAAACCAAGTGATTGCTTAAATCGTGAAACTTTTCAGGAGTTTTCATGTTGTTCCTAAAGTCCAAAGAAATTCATCCACTGAATTTCTGGCGGGCTGTTACAATGTTCATACTTGGTTTTGAATAAAGTGACTAAATCCCTAAGTTGCATGCATAGTTTTCTTGAAATAACACATCCATACATCTCTTATTCATGTCCCATCTTGGTCTTGGCACCATTTTCAATATAACAAAACAATTTCAACATCAAAGTGTACAACAAGTCAAAGTTCTTAGAGCTTGCATAAAAACTCATATCTTTGCATGTTCATAAAAAGCTAAATCTAAAACCCTAGTTTCACAACTAACAATCTTACTAAAGTAATGGATTCGATCCGTATGAGAACAAGTTTATAGAATCAAACCATTGATTCAAGTTTCTAGAGTTTAAAGGAAAAACTTAGACAATTAACTCCATGCTTGAGGGTTTCGGTCTCTAACACCCTAGAGGAGCATGGATGCAAATATTTTTATTAAAACCTCATATGCCATAAATCCAACTAAGGATTTGTATAATCATCAAATTACCACACTAGGGGACTGAAACACATAGGATTACATAATGCTTAATCATAGACTTCCAAGGCACACCAATCATGCTCAAACTGAGAACCTCAATACCAAGCTATCAAGATTCAACCATCAAACTTTGAAGAAAAAAAAAACATACTACTAACAAGCTCAAGACTCAAAGCATCATAAAATAAAAGAGGTTGAAGTTAGAAAATATACATAGAAGCTTTGAATGACCAACATGAAAACTTAGCACCAATCTCCCTCAATACTCACACTCAGTTAGCTCTCAAGAAAACAAAGTGTGAAACTCTTGTGTGTGGAATGAAGATATAAGCGTGAGGGTATAGGAGAAGAGATTAAGGGGCTGACTTGGGTGGTTGATGGCAAGTCATGAAGATGATGGAAGGCATTCATGCAAACTTGGTGAAGCCTTGATCGGTTTTGACTTGTGCGACTAAAGCAAAAAACATTACACCCAATTGTCTCTCTTTAGGGTTTAGTTAGGGCTTCAAGTTCAAACCCAATTGGGGTTGGTTAAGGGAGGGTACCATGGTGTAAGAGAGTGGATGAGGGTGTAAGGAAAAGTACTTCAGATGATGGTTGATGGTAGAATGAGTTTAAACCAAGAAGGAAATAAAAAAGGTCAAATAGAGTGGCACCCAATTTGGGGTTTGGGGTTTCGGCTTCTTCAAGAAGATTTGCTGTTTCATTTAGGGTTTGGGGATACCTGTAGTTGAACTGTGGGGTTTGGGGTTTTGGTTTCTTCAACTGTGGGATACCTGTAGTTGAAGACTTTCCCCAAGTTCTCGCTGATGAGTCACCTGGGTTGCCACCTGACAGAGAGATTGAACTTGGAATAGAGTTGGAACCTGTGGTGGCTCCAACCCACAAGGCACCGTGTCATATGGCTCCTGCAGAGTTAAAGGAACTAAAGGCACAATTGGAAGAACTACTTGTGGAGGGATTTATTCTTCCAAGTTCTGCACCGTGGGATGCATCTGCGTTGTTCGTGAAGAAGAAAGACGACTCAATGAGGATATGCATCAACTTAGGGAGTTTAACTAGGTGAGGATAAAGAACATACCCAGTACAACGAATCTATGACATGTTGGATCAACTGCAAGGAGCACATGTGTTTTTGAAGATATATCTACAATTCGGATATCATCAACTGAAAGTCAGGGAACAGGATGCACCAAAGATTGCCTTCAAGACAAGGTTCAACCACTATGAGTTTTTGGTGATGCCCTACGGGTTAACCAATACTCCAGTGACATTCAAGACATGGTGAACAGAATATTCAGACCTTATCTGGATAGTTTTGTAGTCGTATTCACTGACGACATCCTGATTTACTTGAATAATGAAGAGAGTTACCTAATTATGGCTCTAACCATACTCAGAGATCAGGAGTTGTGTGCCAAGCTCAGTAAGTGCGAGTTCTGGCTACATGAAGTGAAGTTCTTGGATCACATGATTTCCGGTGAATGAGTAGCGGTCGACCCTAGTAAGATTGAAGTATTGATGAATTGGCAGAAGTCGACCAGTGTGCACGAAATTTGTAGTTTCTTGGGATTGGTTGGTTATTACAAGAGGTTCATGGATGGACTTTCTAGACTGTCCAGACCACTTACCGCCTTAACCAAGAAAAATGCGAAGTTCATTTGGAGCTATAAGTGCAAGGCTAGTTTCCCTGAGCTGAAGAAAAGACTTACAATGACACCGATACTAACACTACCGAAGCCTCATAGGTCTTATGTAGTGTATAGTGATGCATCCAAAGCGGGACTCCGATGCGTATTGATGTTGGAAGGAAGGGTAGTTGCTTATGCTTTATGACAATTGAAGGACCATGAACAAAATTATCCTACCCATGATTTGGAATTAGCTGTCATGGTTTTTGCTCGGAAGATTTGGTGATACTACTTGTACAATGAAAAGTGTGAAGCAGAAGAACCTGTTTGAGCATAAGAACCTGAATGTAAGGCATAGAAGGTAGTTGGAGCTTATCAGCGATTATCAGTGCGACATAAAGTACCACCCAGGGAAGGCAAATGTGGTAGCAAATGCACTAAGTCGCAAAAGCAGAGTTGAGGATTCGTCTACTTCGTCACCAGAAATGGGATCTCTCTTGAAAAGTATAAGGAGATTGTTGGTTGGAGACTGCAATTAGGAGGTCGTTCTGATCTCAGTGAAGGAGTTTGTCCCAGATTGGGAAGAACTAAGGAATCATCAAAGAGGGGACAACAAACTAATAGAAGTAATCTACAGGGTCGATAAGTCAGAAGGACCAAAAGACTTCAAGATTAGAGAAGATGGGGGGGGGGGGGACCCTGTATCACAAAGATCGAAGGGTGATTCTCGCCAACTAGGAGTTAAGAGATAAGGTGTTAAGGAAGGCTCATAACACTCCCTAAACGACCCATCCTGGTAGTACGAAGATGTACCATGATCTAAAACATCATTTTTGGTTGGAAGGAATGAAGAAGAATGTAGCAAAGTGTGTGAACAAATGTTCTGCTTGTAGGCTCATTAAGGTGGAGCATCAGAAGCCGGTAGGTGTGTTGCAGTAACTGCCGATCCTAGAATGGATGCGGGAGGATATCTCATTGGATTTTATAGTGGGTTTAGTAAAAATGCCTAGTTCATTCCCATTAAGAATACATATTTCTTGGAAAGGTTGGCAAGAATTTAAGTGTCAGAGATCGTTAGACTACAGTGAGTACCAAGAACGATCGTGTCAGTAGAGACCCTCGTTTCGCACCTCGATTTTAGCAGAGTTTGGTGGGCAACAATTTGAAATTGAGCAGTGCCTACCATCCTTAGATAGACTGACAAGCTGAGAGGACGATACAGACACTAGAAGTCTTGCTTAGGGCTTGTGGTTGAGTTTGCTTACAACAACAGCTTTCATGCCACCATTCAGATGGCACCGTATGAAGGTTTGTATGGAAGGAAGTGGAGATCCCCGTTACACTGTGATGAAGTTAGGAAAAACAAAGTGGTCGGATCTGAAGTCCTGCAAGAGATAAAGGACCAAGTCTTAGTGATCAGAGAAAGGAAGAAGATGGTGAAGTGTTGATAAAGGAGTTACGCCGACAACAGAAGAAGAAATCTGGATTTTGAAGTCGAAGAGTGGGCCTATGTGAAAGTGTCTCTTATGAGTAGAGTGACTAGGTTTGGCATAAAGGGAAAGTTATGTCCGAGATACATGGGATCGTACAAGACCTTGGAGAAAGTTGGAGCAATTGCGTACTGTCTAGATTTACCAACTGAGTTTTATGGAATCCAAAATGTGTTCCACATGTCCTCGCTAAATAAGGGCTTTAGGGAGAAGACAACAACAATCATGGACCCTGAGAGTACACCCTTGCAACCGAACTTGACATATGAGGAAAAAGCAGTGCAAATAATTTATTAGAAAGAGAAGGAATTGCATAACTGTAAGATTTCACTGGTCAAAGTACTGTGGCAGAATCATAACATTCAAGAAGCAACTTGGGAGAAAGAAGTTGATATGAAAGCCAAGTACCCTCATCTATTTGGATCATTTTGTTTTGTCTGTGAACATGGCTTAGCCATTTTTGTATTCACCTTTTTGTACGACGTTGCATTGCATCAGTCAGTCTTTCTACTTCATTTGCTTGGATATCAAATAAAGTATGTTCACCTCAGATTTGTTATGGCCCCGTGTATGGAGTGTCCTGTGGGATCCGTTTTCCATCTTCAACTCTATCTTTTGAATCTTTCATGGCACGAGAGAGGAGCGTGGAAGTCTACACTTTCTGCCCAACGAGTTAGGGAGACGAGAGAGGAGTGCTGTAGGAGGCAACTCATTGAACTAGATAGGTAAACCACTGCCTACTGGCAAGAGATGGAGAGATGGGAGCACCATCACACTCACATCATGGATATTGACAGCGATGGCAAAGGCTGTGTAACACCCCACCACAAGCCCTATCAAGAGAACGACAAGAGTAGTGGAGAGTGGACCATATTAAAAGAACTACCATCTTTATGGGCATAAGGACCAAACCCATAACACCTTGAGGATCATAGTTAGAATGAATATGGGCTTAAAACATAAGAAGGTTGAGGATCCAACTCCTAAGGACAAAGCTTAGAATGGGCCCAAGATAAAACCCAAAAGTTAAGGCCCAAGTTTAGTCAAAATCTGAACGGGCCTAGAGCGCAATATGAAGCCCAAATTTAGGCCAAGTCTGAATGGGCCTAAGGCCTAACTAGAAGTCGACAAGCTAGGACCAAATTGAATAGACGAAGGCCCAATTGAGGCCCAAACTAAGTGCAACCAAGGCCCAATAAAGAAGGCCCAAAACCAAGCCTAGCCCAACACACCAAACTCGGGGCCAAAGTTGCCCAACTTGAAGACCAAGTTTGGAAAACTTGCACCACACCTTTATCCATAGGAAATCAACACCTTGTACCATATAACCGTTCAAGGTGGCACCTAAAGGAATACTTGGCTGCCAAGATCTTCATTTCAGAAAATCCAAAGGACAATTTCAGAATTTGGATGACCAAAACCAAAACAAGGATCAAATCAACTAGCTTATGATGACAATCGGTCACTAGACCTCAACCAACCCCTAAGGAAAGTTTTCTGAATTTTTAGGCTTGATATCTTGAAATTAGATTAAGCATTAATTGACTAAAAACTTATATTAAGCAATGATACATGTGAAAGCCATAAGAGGCATGCCTAAACTGAGAACTCCACAAGAAGTACAACTGGGTATATCCAACAAATGCCACCAAGTGCTTTGTCTATTTTGAATAACATTTTGTGCACCAAACCCTAGCCCCACCACCTGAATAAATTTAGAAACTTGAACCATGAAAATAGGACAAGACGACATATTCTTACACAATCACATGAAGTAGAAGTCACTAGAGTCAAACTGGACACCAGCTTCTCTTACACATTCCAAATAAACAAGGGTAGCACCTCTTTAGGCCATTTGCTTTGTCTCCAAGCAAAAAGAACAATGAATCCCATGTGATCAGATTCCCCTTTGACCCCACAAAAGTTTATTTGGTCAAAAGTTGGAAGAAAGACAGGAAACCAAAAAGACCATATTTCGGCTGATTGACACACTTAGCATCAAATTTAATTTTCCTTCTCTTCCACTTGGCACCAAAGCTCCACCCTTCCAAACTAAACTCCTTACACGTTATCTTAAGCTTGTAAAACATGCCAATCCATGTCAAGTTCCCTAACAACATGTCAAACCCTTGCACTCCACTCCAAGCATCAATAAGTGCAATCGGGTACCCCTAGAGTACGACAATCAGTTTGAGTCAAGGGTTGAAAGAAAGTTTATGAAAATGCAGAGCCCTAATTGAGTACATTGAAGGGGAGAATTAAATCCGCAATGAGGTTGTAGGCCACACCCCTACAACACATACAAAGAGGGAACTATAGCTCTAGCTCCTAGCCGAATCACCATGATTAATTACTATTTATGCTGAAAATAACAAAAACTTGGTATGCGGAAAATACTTTCAAGTGTACAAAATCGTAACAAGTTGTAAAGTGGTTTAAAGAAAATGGATGTCGAACCCACGTTGATTAATTTTTGTTATTGAGTACTGAAATTTACTAAATTAATTACTATTTGAAAAACCGAAAACATGGAAAGATTCTACTATCTAAATTAAATTGAAATACTTAAAACAAAAATAAATTTAAGAATAAAAGAGCATAAAAATTGAAGAATGTAAATATAATAAGATTAGATCTAAAGCATTTGATTTCATCTAGCAAATCCCACACAATGTATTCTTCCTTGTTATAGAATTCCAATTATCCCAAGTTGATGTAAAAATCCCTTAACTATTCAATATCTTCCCTCGAATAATATTAAAAATATCTCCGACTAATAACCCATCATATCTCTATGTGAATTTAACTAATTGGAGACTTATTAAGTTCTTTGGATTTTTCTTGAAAATCACATTAATCGTGATAAAGTATTTCTACTTTCGCTAAACTAATGGTGTTTAATTCTGGAGCTCTTAATCACAAATCACCTCTTGGTCTCATTGGGATTCAATAACGTACAAGGAAAAAACACTCAATCATGGAAATATTGAAAATAAAATAACTTAGAATATAAATTGTGTGTTTAAGGCTAGACTACATCAAAGCTCTAGAAAATAAAATTAGTTCATAATGAAACTGAAAGGAAAAAGAATAGAACTAGTGTTCTTCGTTTGAGTCGGTTGATGAAGCATGCGGCCCTTGCCTCTGTTCTCCAGATCCGCTCCCAGGAAATAAACTTAAAGAATAAAAGCTAAAACTAAGAAATTGTACTCTGGATATTTGGACTCTAAAACTCAAACTCTCTCCTCTCAATTTCGTGCTAATGATATGCTTATATATGGTAGAAAAGAAAGCCTAACGTTTTCATGATTCCTTCCTAAAAAATCGCCTAATTTTTAGGACTTATATTGGCAGCCTCGTACGCACTTCATGAGTCAGAATTTAGAAATTCTTCTTCAATATAAAGTTGTAGCCCCTTAAGATAGCTTTCCAACCCATTAAGAATCACATCAATCGGATATGTGAGTAGAAGGTTATGATCAAAACACTAAAGTATGTCCAGGCTGTTTCCTAGTGCATTTCGAACTTGGACTACTTGTGGATTCCTTCTGTGATTTCTTTATCTTTTTCTTAATCCAAATTACTCTCAAACCTTTTGCTAGTTGTTGTCCATGATGTTGTTTAGGCTGTTCTTTTAAGTTGATTGTTTAGACTAGTCGCCCAATCTAACCGCCCGGAGCCTTGTCGCCAAGTCTGGTCACCATTGGGTCTCCTTGCCTAAATCTCCTTGGCTCTCTTCAGATCTCATCGGCTCTCGTCGGTCTAGATCCGTAGTCTCTTCTTTTGTACCAAAATGCTCTCATTTCGCACTAAATATTCTCATTCCTTCAAATATAAGAAAATAAAATAAAATATATAGAAATAAAATAAAATCAATAGAATTGAAGGAAAACTGACACTTTTTTTATAAATAAAAGAGTAATAAAAATCACACTTATCAATCACCATGATGAGCATTCTTCCAAACCACTTCCTATTCCCATGCCGTCTTCTTGATTCCCAAGCAAGGATTGAAGAACCGTGGCATTCAACCATCACTTGATACATAATCGTTGGATTGACTCCAAAGATATGAAGGAAAACCGAATGAAGATTGGAAGAAGCCAGGCTATTTTTGGCTATCAACAACGCCTCACCTCTGTTTCAACTCTTCTACAATGAAGACATGTGTCCCTCACTCTCATCTCTTTATTGCTTAAGGAAGGAATTATTTCTATACCAACTAGGGCCCTAGAAGCAAACTAGCTAGGGGAGTGATATAATATTTCTTTCTTCCTTTCTTGTTGCTTGTCAATGCATAACCATGTGCCATTCAATAGAAAATTGCTCTCTTGTAATATAGGGTTTCTTTACATTACTGGCTTCAGACTAGAAATTGAAGATCTGGTAAAGTGTGAGTCTGACGAGTTGGGTTCTAATAATTCATGAAAGAGATTATCATATTCCAACAATTCAATTAGATGCGATTTTAGGCGATGGTTTTGAAGAAGAGAAAGGATCCGATCAAGATCAAACTAAGTTCACTGGAACCTGTTCAACTTCTAAAAATCCTGGCAACTTCTAAAAATCCTGGCACCCCATGCCCCCATAAACTCAGAAATGATTTCATCCTAGGGCAGACATAAGATTCCATAGCTGCACATAAGAAAACAAGGGAAGAATATCATGATAACCCTAGCCGAGCTCACCATGGTAAGACTAAGAGTAAGTTATCGAGTAACCTCTTCTTGAATGACCTTCTTCTTAAAATGGAGCCTATAAATAGCATCCCTCATGCCCTACTCCACTTCACAATACAAGCAAGAGAATTTGAGTGATATATAGAAGAGGTTCCGAGAATATTGAGAAAGAGTGTTAAAGCCGAGTACTTGGAAGGAAAGCTCAGAGTGGTAATAGTCTATCTCAATATCTGATGAAGTAATGCATGAACATGTTAGGCATGAATTTGTGCTAAGCATGGGAATTGAAATGAGAAAATAGAGGGTATGCATGCTCGGGTTAGGTTTTGATGTTAGCATAGTAAATTTGTGATGTAGTTGCTAAGTGATCATGATATGAGGTTATAAACATCAAAATGAATGTTGGTTATAATATGCCATGCTAGGAAATGAATTAATATCTTGGGTCGATCATCAATCATGCTTCGGGTTATTACTGGTTTATGATGCTTCGATTGAGTAGCTTATGAATGTTATAAGTCACATGAAGAATTCAGTCAATGATTCAGTGTTAATTTTGATCACAGCATCACAAAAAGGTTAGGATGATCACTTGGTATCGATTTCTTTGGTATTTAGCATGAGTATATGCCACGGCTTAGACAATAAATATTATGATTCAAGATACTAGAAAATCGTATAGAAGATTAAAAGCATAGAAGTTATAAAATCACTTGATTGGTGAGATTTAGAGTATTGTTGGGTTAAGTGTATAGTTTTAACATCTATCAAAATTCCTACTTGTAAGACATCTCTTGTTTCAGCCACCACATTCATAAATTCAAGAAGTTTGTATGTTGGCATCTAACTTACTCTTGGATGATATTTATATGACTTTGTGTAAACGCCACATTCATCTTGTAAATGCTATTTCGTTCATGAAATGTCTTGCAATACCTTATGAGCATTAGGTCACTACATGACATGTGTTAGTTGTTATGGAATTTTGCATAAACAAGTACTCTTTGGCATGTGTCATCAAACATGTTTTGTCATGAGCATAGCATGAAAAAGATTTTTGTCATGGCCCAATGTTGGAATGGGGAAATATCCTAGTGGAACTCCTCTGTCCACTCTAGAGTGATTAAAAATTGAGTAGTAACCCCTGGGTTGATGAATAATAGTCAACGAATTTCGACTGATTCCTCTTTAAAGGATTCTAGGGCATTGTCGTATTATAACACCTAATGTTGGTAGGTGCCCATGTCATGAGAAGTATATGATCAATGCATTAAAATTTATCTGTGCAACTCTGATGATGTTACCTCAACCAAAAGTTGAGTAATGAAAATGTAACGCCTCGTTCCCGGAGGTCCAGAGAGTTAGCTCTTATTACTTAATATCAACTCCAATATCACAACTACAAAATCTAGAAAACTCCATAAAATATTAATTATTTGCTCAACCCAAATATCCATGTTCCCTCATAGGGACAACAAAGAAATTCTCAATAAAATAAATTAAAAACTCCCCAAAGACTTGAAAATATCCTTAACTCAACATATCAAAATAATCGAAAATAATCAATTTATTAACTATAACTCTCAAATAAGTACTTGTACCATTGGACACTTATTCCTCTACAAATATCAAACCTCTCTAACATTGCCTACTCTTGCTCTCCTACAGAACCATCAAGATTATCTGAAAAATGTTTGGAGATAAGGGGTGAGTTATCAACAACTCAGTAAATAGAGAACATATGCTAGTGTGTAAACATGACCATTTACAGAGTTCAAAATGCAGAACAAAACACTTTTTATTTTCATAATGCAGAGTCAGAACATGTTATAAAAAATATTAGAGCGAAAGTTCAAAAATATTCTTATTCAAAATTCCTTTGGTATAGCATAACTGAACATCTTCATCTTATCTTATCATATCAGAACAGAGACCATGTTTAACTCCCATGGTAGGGTTGTGCATTCTGCAGAGAGCCAAGTAGAACATAAATCACCATGATAACAAAACGATTGCACTCAAAACAGAGACCACTATTATATCACGTGGTAGGGTCAGAGGTCACTATTATATCATGTGACAGGGCCAGAGGTCACTATTATATCCCGTGACAGGGCCAGAGGTCACTAATGTATCCCGTGATAAGGCCAGAGGTCACTATTATATCCCGTGACAGGGCCATATATGAGCAAAACAGAATTAGATCACCATATCAAAACCATAGTCAAAGCCAGAACATAATCAGAGTCAGAGTCGGAATAGAATCAGAAAGTCATGCCAAAGGTTTTTAGATACCACATCATATCAAAACAGAGTACTAAAATTCAGATCATTTCACATTTTCCAAAACAGATTCAGAACATGTACACGTCACAGCAAAAATTATCAAATTTTCATATTTGCTCATTTTTCTTAGTTCAATAACATAATGCCAAACATAAGCTCATGTCTACACCAGTCATGCAAGAAAATACTTTATATTCCTATACAGAATTTCATGAGCAATGTAGAACAAATAACTGAGGTCGTTTCAAATTTCTTTTCATAACAAAACATGCATATTTTTCAAAAATCAACCCCAACCCATTTTATTTTTATGCAAATCTAGCATAGGAACTCCGCTTACCTGTACTCTTAGCTTTTTAGAAATTTTCCTCAATAATGCCAAACAAAATTACTCATCACCTATAAAATAATCACGTAATTTTCGTAAATTTCCATTCGAACAAATACTTGGTAATTAAAACCTGAGATATAAAATTCTATATTTTTCCTTAATGTCTAAAACCCTCGAAACCCTAAAATATCTTCTCTTCCCAAAATATTTTTTCATTTTTACATAAATTCTCGAACCAAAAACACGAGTAACTCCTATGATCAAATTACTCCATAAATTGGTCTAATAATATTGTCCATGCAAACACGTGATCTCGAACTCAAAATATACACGACCCAATACCGAAAATACTCACAAGCCCATTTCGATATTGACTCACTAAAAAATGAGCAGCATGAAGCCTGTCCCAAGTGTAGGAGGATGTCGCGTAATAATTAGGAATAAATTCCTAAATTGTCTCCTCAGGGAACTATTCACAAAGAGAAACTAAAAGTTGTGGTATGTGCAATAAATGGAAGAGTGCAACGGGAATAAAAAGGGCACCAGTCATGGAATATATTCATATTTTTATATTTTTTGAGTATCAAAATGAAATATAAGAGACTAACAAATTGAAATTAACAATGAAGGAACCAACTAAGCTAAACAATTTCAATTAATCAAAAAATTAATTAATAAAACTGAAATTAATTAAGTCCTAATTACCCTAATATGCAATGGAACTAAAAGATCAACAAAACTAAAATAAGAACTAAGCTAGATTAGAAAATAATTAATGCAATATGAGCTAAAAATTGAAAAGCTCCAAAATCAAAATTCTAGGGTTCATCTTTGTATTTAAATCATAAATTCTCAAAATCAATCCATAACAATTGTAATGTCTATTTAATGGAAGCTTAAAGAAGAAAGAAAAATAACTAACATCAAGTAAATAAACAATAAATAAAATGCCCAAATTTCTGAGCCAAACATCTCAAAAATACATCATTAACTTTAAACTAAAATTAATTAAAAAGTAGGGAGTGGAAAGAGCAAGCCAAATGAATAGAGATGGAGTTGGAAGGCAATGGAGGAGGTTGGGCAGCGGCAGTTGGACCCTTCAAGGTTCTTCAACAGTGCTGTTGTGTGCGTCTCTTTGCGTGTTGCGTTCGAATGAAATAAACAAAGAATCCTCGTTTTTTTTTGTGCGTGCGGCGTGTGTTTTTAGAGAAATCCAAAAGCTGCCTTTTTGTTGCTTCCGTCCAAAGTCTAAACACCAAGAGAAAAAAATGTTGGTCCCACGTGCTTAGAGAACCCAAAAACAATCTGGTGCCTTTTTGACTTTTCTTATGCTTTTGCATTTATTGGCTTGGAGAGAGAAAAAAATAGAAATCAGAAAAAAATAAAATAAAAAGAAATAATAGAATATAAAAAATGTGTTGTGCATGTGAAGAAATATTGCCCAATTAAATCATAAGTTATAAAATTAAGCAATAACTATGCTATAAATCAATTTAAATCACAACTCGGATTTATACATCTTAACCATTTTTCCATCTAAAACCAATAATAATGTAATGAAATAATTCAAATATATGGGTTCTAAATGTATAAAATATGCAATAATTCAGCTCAATCAGATATGCATGACCCATCTTACAATCAAGCCCAACACAATAACACAAGTTCATAACACACGTGCATGTTCAGACTCATGATTGGAAGGGCAAGATTGTAACTACAACTAAACTTCTCTTCTATCTAGTGTCAACTCGAGAACCTACGGCAAAAATCATTTTAGTTATAAACCAGGCAACGATGGGCTTACTGAGCTCAGCAACGAGTGGCGGCCAGTGACTGGGCACGGCGACAGCGTACTATGGACGTGAGAGAAAACGAGAAAGAGAGAGAGAGAGAGAGAGGGAGAGGGAGAGAGAGGAGAGGAGGCCGTGGCACTTTGTGAGCTTACCAGGAGGTGGTCCCGGCGGACCTAGGTGCACGACCGGTGTCCTCTGGTGGTTCTCGCTTGAGGCTGAGAAGTTGGCAGCGGCGCTGTGGTTCACTAACGGTGGCAAAGAAAAGCTCACGGTTTGGAGAAAAAGGCTCTGTTTTTGGGTTATTGAAACAGGGCATGCAGATGGGTTGATGCAAGGAGGAAACTGGGCTTCGTGGTTGGTGGCTACGACTGGGGTTGGGCAGTGGGAGTTGTCCCACGGTGGTGCATGGTGGGGCTCCGGTGGTTGGCTTATGGAGGTGCTAGCGGATGGGGAATGTGAACGTGCATGAGGCTGAGGGAAAACAAGTTGATGATGGTGAGCACAACTGGGCTTCACTTTGGATGGAGCACAACTGGGTTGGTTTCATGGTGCTCCGACGTGAGGGATCGTGCGGTGTAGGGTGGCAATGGGTGGTCTTGGTCTTCACGGTGTATCTCCATTGGGTGGTGCCCAATATGAAACAAGGCTGTAGTGGTTCACATGAATCGGGGCTGGCTGTGGCTTTGTTTGTTGGAGGATGAGGGAAGGAGACCGCAACCCTATTCTTGGATTTTCCTCATGCACGAAGGATTTGGTAAGTATATACATAGGCGAACGAAAAACCAAAACAAACCCTAGAGGGATGAGGGAAGGAGAGACGTATGTGCATGGTGTACGAGAGTCGTGCAAGGTGAGGGTTTTAAAAAAAAGCTAGCTGAACGTTGGTTGGATCTCACGAGTTGGGTTTTAGGACGATCTGGTAGGGCCCATTCTATATCTTTGGGCCCACATTTTTGGTGGCATAAGAAATTAATAAAGTGAGCTTTTTCCTGAGTTTTGGGCCTTGACTCCACCTCTTAAAAAAAAACCAACTTGTCTAAAAAAATTTATAGAATGCGCCTTGGCCTGGGTTTGGTGCTGGACCCGGGTGTTACAGAAAACCAGCAAGTACTCACGGTGCTGAAGAAAAGCCGTGAGGTTACCATTTGTCAAGAAAGATCATAAGCAACAAAAGAAATGAACTGAACTAAAAGGATTGAAAATGTATGAAACGTTCTCTGTCAGAAAATGGGTCTTTTCCAAAAGATGTTAAGGAATCTAGATGGAAACAAATATGAAATTTTCTACATGTCATGCATCCATTGCATGTTTGTTATCTATCATGTTTATGTTATCTCTGTGTACATTGGATGTTAACTTACTGAGATTTCAAGGAATCTCACCCTATTAATTTCAACTACCATTCGATTCGGGTTGGTAGGAGCTGTAATAGGACCCATGTATGGTGATGAATGTAAATCCTTGGCTGAGAATGATTGAGGAGGAGTTAGATCCAGATCACCAGCTAGAGTTGATTGCGATGTTCTTGGAGATGGTCCTGCAAGCCATTCTGCGCATCCAGGCAATGCTCTGAATATGTTCTGTTTTAAGACCCCCTTTAACCAAGATCTGATTAAGGAGATATAATCTCCATTTTTTTAATATGTTATGTAGACGCCCTATACTATGGACAATTAATGAGGCGTGAATTATGGTTGTTTTTATATAATGTTATGTTTTCAGTTATTCTGGTACAAAAAAAATTCATGACTCACAATTCTACTGCGAATATTACAAACTGCTAGACATATTATAGGTTACATTGCATATTATCTGTCACGAATGGGGATATGTGACTGTGCATTACATGTCTTGATGCTCCAAGTCTTTGTTACATCACAAGCAGAGATTAGGGGTGTCACAGGCTATGAGCGTTGGGCTCTTCCCCACGAGGAGTGATTTCCACCTCGCCACCCCTCTACATGGACAGATAGACATAGTTTCCGTACTAAAAGGCCATTTGACAAGGCAAAATCTAGCCGCGCTGTCAAGGAGCTCACTGCCATTCATGAGCTTGAGACATCACGATCATCGATGTCGTCGACACTTCAATGATGATTAGTCATGTAGGGGCATATACCAGACAACGACGATAACAAGAGGGTCAAACAACATATTGACCCAGGACATTTCGCCAACCTAATGTATGACTCCGACGACAACATGCTATACTATCTACAGCAACATACCACTACAGTGGATTCTAACTCACTAATAATTGTCTAAAATCTCATTTATATAATTCCATATTAGACATTATTGCATCACTTTTGAATGTAAATTCACTTATATGCAGAATTATATATCACTCTCTTCACCACTGCATAGTATACAAGTTTTAATAATAAAGTGGTGTGTGTCATGAGGTTCAAATGCAAATATTTTCAAAGACATTGATGTAGTTATTTTCTTTTGTAGAAATTGAATGAAAAATATAATCAAAATATCCTAAGCAATTAAAGATATTCAAAGGCCAAGATTGAACGAAAAAGCTGACCTAGAGGTCCAGATTTTGGGTGAATAGGCCAGACACAAAAAATCTTTAATTGAGACAAATTTGGAAACACCCGTGGTCCAGAAGGAAATTGACAACAGATCGGTATTCCGGTCATAATGTTCTCATATGATCTCCGATTGATGTCATTTTTGCTGCATTGGAAATCACTTCGAGATCGAAAAATTTATGTCTAATGTAATTTTCCAAATGGGGAATTTTAGGGGGTCAAACAGAGGCTTGAAGTTAAGGCAACAAAAGAAGGACCCACCTTTGCTCTCTTGTGAAGGCTGTTTTCTAGTGTTGGGTTTGGTGCTTTATTTTAGTTTTCTTATGGAGAATGTTTCCTCAAATTTAATGGCTCTTGTGATGAACTTGGTTGGCTAAATTTTCGTACTAAGGTTAGAGGTGAAGTCTAATGATTTAGATATTGTTTCGGATCAACAATAGAGTTTATATTGTGATTTTGATCAATTGAATGGTTTTATTATTGGATACTTTGATTATCTATATATTCATCTTGATTTATTGTGATTTTCGAATACATTGGATGCTTGGAAAATCCCTGTGATATTCAAATGGGTTTGTGAATGTTTTAACCATTAATTGTTCATGCTTAATCTTTAGTGATTAGTTTTCTTGGCCATAACTGCTAAATCTTTCAATTAGACAGAATCATTATTCTAGTTTAACTGAGGTAAACTAATTGGAGATAATATTCTAAATTATTAGATGAATCCTTGAAACCTTAGTCGTTCTCCATATTGATTTATTTTATCATTTTAGTTGTATCTTGTTACTTTAAAAATCTTCATCTCAGTAATTCCATCCTCTATTTGATTGCATGTTCCTTTTAATAATTTGTTTTCATTATTTAAGTTTACTTTCTTTATCATATAAGTCAATCTTTGTGGATCCGACCCTATTAGGTACTACAACACTTGTATACTTGCAGGTAAAACTGCTCTGAATTTTTGGTTCAGTACTTTGAGTCAAAGTTTAGGCATCACACTCACCTTCGCCCTTTCTCCTCCTCTTTTTCAGTAGCGACCCTCCCATCCAAGGGTCATTCATCCAAGAGAGCAACCAATCGGGTGAGCTAGATGCAAACCGATGCACTACAAGAGCAAGCCAACAAAACTTGTTCTTCCAAACACTTCATCCATTGATTTTTGGCACTTGAGTAACCCATCCTAATGATACCTAGATTTGGAAAATCCAGACCTAAGATGAAGTCAAGAATAGCTCCCTTGATCACTCCAAAACCCCTACTATTCACCTAGGAAATGAGACTTGATCAGCCGAACTGCACACTGATTATTCTAAAAACTTTCTTCACCAAAACCACCCATCTCCACAGGCCACTAGTCTTGTCATTTAGTTTTGAAGTAGGATTCCAAATTTCTCAATTGCATGCTTGGCCAATCACCTCCTTTGGCAAAACCGATTGGTTTGATGGATGAAATTGGTGTTGAGCATGAGCTCCTCTTAGTTGAAATCATATTCTTTCAAACTTTCTTTTCCTTCACTGTGCATTTATGCCAAATGTCTCACATTCATACCCTCACATTTCATATGGGAAGATAGTCTTAGAAGCACCTGCAAAGCACTTGGATTTTTGGAGTTGGAATAGTTAAAAACCGGAAATGGATTGATGGTA
This sequence comes from Juglans cinerea, assembly GCA_961763995.1. Taxonomy (NCBI): domain Eukaryota; kingdom Viridiplantae; phylum Streptophyta; class Magnoliopsida; order Fagales; family Juglandaceae; genus Juglans; species Juglans cinerea. The sequence continues at coordinate 10,192,439 of CAUIVZ010000012.1, read as the reverse complement.
TCACTTGATAAAACCAGAAACATGCCTAGTTTCTTTTGGCACACAAAGACTTTCTGGAAGAATCTGAAACCTTTTGCACCTACTACACACATAATGATGGAGCATATTCAATTGCTCAATATATGACAACCTAAAATACAATCAAGCACCCCACCGAAACTCACACCAATCACCTTCATCACACTTCAGCCAAACCGTGCACTTCCTCACCCATTGTTTCCTTACTTGAACACTATAAATAGTACTCCCCTTCACTCACTTCTTCCCACTCTAATCTCAAGCTTTTCTCTAGCTTCATTGAAGAGCAAAAATATCCTTAGTGAGAAGAGTGAAACTGAGTAGTGAGAGTTTAATCCTTGGAGTGAAGTTGATCTTGAGAGCTCCATAAGCCATGAATTGGTGAGTATCTATACCATATCTTTTTATTGGAAGTTAGAATCATATGTTTGACATTGATTTATAGTATGAGAATAAGATCTAGATTGAGTTATATGAGCTAAATCCTTGGGAAGCATGTTTCGATTAAGATTTGGTGTTCTTCATGCATAAATTGTTTTGGGTTAAAACTTTAGCCATGACATGTCTGATATGATATTGTAAACTTAGGTAATGTCTTGTTTAAATGATTAAAGGTTTGTATTTGAGGGAAACAACATGTCATGATAGGTTTATAAAACTATATCTTGGGTTGATCATGTAGCATGTTTCGGTTTTTATTTGTTTGGAGAATATCTTGTGATATCATTAATAAATATCTATAAGCATGTGCTATAAGCATATAGAAACCTAGTGTCACCATGTGAAGAGTTAGAATGCATGATCCTTTAGAGCTATAAGGGTTATATGTTGAAGAGAAGCTAGACACATCATGCATCACACTCGGTTTTGGTGAATTCATGATAGCATGATTTTGTTCATCACATGGATATTGATATTATTCCATATGGCTTAGATCTAAGTTAATAACATGTTAATAATCTAGATCCATTGTTGGTTATAAAGAGTTCATAGGGATTTTTGCTTAATGTAATGCCCCGATTAAAACACCCTAGTCCTTGGCCCTACTAACCATGACCCTAGCTAAGTAGAAGCTATGATACTTGAGAAAAAAGAAAAGGAAAATTTTAGAGTTTGAGTTGGCAAGGAAGCATACGCTATTGATTTAGTTAGTATTTTTTTTTATAGAGAATTTTAGTGATATTTTCATTTCTAAAAAAAATGTGCCAAGAGGCCAATGGAAGAATGACGTGTGGCATATTGGAGGCTTGCCACCTTGGTGGGCTTGGTAACTTGGTTAAAATACTAGATGGATTTGGAGAAGGCCCAAGAGTTGGTTTAATAAGGGCCCTAGCTTACTAAGATAAGAGGGCTAAGAATAGGCAAAAGACATTAGGCCCAACTTTAGTCGTAAGACGATTGGGCCCAACTTAGTAAGATCCAAAACTATAGGCCCAACTTCGTAAAATCCAAGACTAAGATCCAACCTAGTAAACTACTAAGGCCAAGGAAAGGCCCAATAAAAAAAAATCTGGACTTGGGGCCCAAGGAAAGGTCCACTTCTAAGCCCACACAAAAGGATTTATTAGTTGGCCCAATGAGAATTCAACACTTGGAGCCCAAACTTAGTATTCCTATCACTATTCCAATTGGACCCCACATACACTATACCATTGGTTTTCTTTCTTCCCAAGCTCATCCCACACGCCCCTAGAGTTACAATTCTAACCATGGTTAGCCCTACGAACACCTTAAGTTACCATTCCCAAAAATCCTTCATCAAGCCAATATTAGTGTAATTAACAACCTTGATGGCCGATTCCACCATGCTTCTAAGACCCTATCATATTTCTGTTTTTTTTTTCTTTTACTTTCCTCACTTGTGATCACTCTTTTATGACTCTTGAAAAGTGGATTAAACACAGCCCTTGTCATGTGCAAAAAGGATGTCAAATGCCAAACAAACCCACCAATCGGCACACACAAGTGCAAACCGTAGCACCCAAAACAAGCCATCGGAACCATGGCTCTTCAACAATTTTTCAAAGGGGTTTTCTGCATCATTCAACCCTCATCATTTCACCTAAGTTCAAACCTAAAATAAGGCCAAGAACAGTTCCAAGAGTCAAGCCAAAAACTCAACTGTTCACCTTGGAAATGAATAATTGATCAAACCGAATACCCATGCTTCTTCAAAACTTTTCTGCACCAACCACCCCCACATGCCACCACCTCTACCATTTAACTCTAAGGAAGTGCTTCAAAGCACTCAATTACATGCTTGTCTAATCACCTCCCATGAGCAGCAAACCAATTGATGAAATGGGGTTGCACAAGATGCTCATTTGGCTGAAACCCATGCACATTCAACCCTCCTTCATTTTCTGCTCAAACCAAATCACATGGCAACCAATCACACCTCTTTAAATATTTGGGAAAGACACTCAATAGTGGTTATTATGCCAATAGAATATACCAAAAGAATGGGAACAAAGGACACTAAAAAAACCTAGACAATTTTGAAGCCAAAACTGTCGGTGATCAATGTGATTCCCCATGGATTTTCCCCCTGCACCTATGGCCTTCCTCTAGCTCTTGTCCATATGGTAATCAAGTGTTTTAGGTTACAATTTAACTAAACAAAGTGATAACACATCTGAAAATGCAATCAACGCCTCCACTGCCCACACCCACCACTCACATTCCACACCCTTCAGCCAAGCCATGCACTCCCTCACCCCTCACCCCTCCATTGAGTCTTATAAATACCCCTTTCACCCCTCACACAACTTCCTCAAGCTTTCTCTCAGTGTGAGAGCAAAATACACCTCGTGTGAGAAAAGGGTGAAACCAAGTGGTGTGAGAGTGAGTTCTTGGATTGAGTTGTTTTTGAAGCATCATAAGCCAGGATTTTCACCATTTTAGCAAGTTACATAAAAATGTCATTTTTACATGAAGCATACTACATAAGCACATGTCATGAAATATACTTTGAGCATAGCATGAAAACAAATTTTTTCTGGACCCCAAATGTTATGATGGGGAATTATCCTAGTGAAACTCCTCTGTCCCCTCTGGAGTGAGTAAAAATGGAGTGGTAGCCCCTGTGTTGACAAAGAACCGTCAACAGGTTTCGAATGGATTCTTTTTAAAGAATACCGAAGTGAAGTCATATATGACACCTAATTCTAGTGGGTGCATATGTTATGATGATTGATGATGAAATGATATGTTATCAATCCATTGATATTTGAGTTTGCAGACAACGTAGTTTGAACATGAGTTGTACTACGATCATCGACAGGTACTCATAGTGCGAAAATGGGGAGCTGTGATGATACTATATGCTATGTTTTGTTAATAATGGCTCTAATGCATACGGAATGTTATATAAAATGTTCTTTGTAAGAAAATGTGCATCAAAGTTTTTTTGAAAGATGTTGAGGAATCTGGATGGGAGACAAATACAGGTTCTCTGCATATCTGACATGCATCTCATGTTTATCATTAATCTTGCATATCTTATCTCTGTGCAAGTTGGTTGTTTAACTTACTGAGATTTCAAGAAATCTTACTTTGGTAATCCCACTACCATTCCCCCTAGAATGGTAAAAGTTGTGTCCGGGCCGACCTACGACGAAAAAGATGGTAATGAACTTCAACCCTTGGCTTCAGATGGTTGAGGATGAGCCTGATCCTGTTTGGAGGTTGGATTCGATATTGATGTTTATAGCGATGGCTCTGTACACCATAGAGCAGATGAGAAAAATTATTTGACTTGCTTTCTTTATGAAACTTTGATGCAATGTTTGTAATACAGAGATTCCATCTCCCACTTTATGTCTAAATTTTTGCCTTACTATTTGGACCTCTTTAAGTAAGGCAGTATCTATCTAAGGTTAATTTGATCTAATAGGATGTTTAGTTCATTCTGGCATAAAATTTTTATAGGTCACCCTTTTTTTGCTTCGATTATTGCATATTGCTAGTTGCATACTAGGATGAATTGCATATTAACTCTCATGAACAGGGGTATGCAACCATGTGTTGTATATCCCGACGCTCCAAGTCTCTGTTACATCCCAAGCAGAGGTTGGAGGTGTCACACTCAAAATCACATATAAACAATTCAACTTTTCTAATCATTATAATTTTTCTAACGCAAAACAATAATAATTTTAAAAAATAATATTCTAACAATATTTTATTCAACTTTCAACTTTCATCTCAACTTATCTCATCTCTACTCACTATCCAAACTGCACATATTGTAAATCATATGCATGCATAGGTTGATGAAACTAACATAGTGGATGTTTGATTTTGGAAATTCTAAGGTCATATATGGAATAAGAATATGGATTACATGAAATTTGTGCAATTTGATGGAATTTTGGGCCAAAATGCAAATAGTGAAAGTTTAGGGCCCAAATATGATTCCATATGGCTTAGATCTAATTTATTAACATGTCACTAAGTCCGGATCCAATGTTGGTTATTAAGAGTTCATACGGATTTTAGGCTTAAAATCACATATAGTGTAAACCAAGTCATATGAATGCCACGGGTTGGATGAAATTAACATAGTGGATGTTTGATTCTGGAAATTCTAAGGTCATCTATGGAATAAGAATATGGGTTACATTAAATTTGATGGAATTTAGGGCCAAAATGTAAATAGTGAAAGTGTGATACCCCATATGATATGGAAAATGGTAGGTGGTGTATGGGATCCCACATTGCTTGGGAATGAGAAGTTCTTGCTCTTTATAAGGCTCCAATGGGGCTCCAATTGTATCATTGACTAGTCCTTTTGGAGTATAGGCTATGTGGTTTGGGCTTTCCATTTGGGCGTTATAGAAAGTTTAGGGTGCAAATAGGAATTTTGGGTAAACTAGAGGACATTTTTCCAAATACTAATCTTTGTTTACTAGATTCTGGAAATTTCATACTTCCTAACTCTAGTATGTATTTTATTTCAGCAGTAACGATTTTTAGAACCCAGAAAGTTGTAAGTTAGCTTCTAAGTTCCTCTTGGATAATTTATCTATGATTCTTGTATAAACACCACATTTATGTTATAAAAGTCACTTTGATCATGGATTGTCATATGATACATCATTGAGCATTGGCTACTTGCATACATGGCATGTGTTATGTTTACTTTTGCACAAAGCATGAAAGAATAGTGTTTTTAGCAAGTTACAAGAAAATGTCATTTTTGCATGAAGTTTATTACATGTTACGAAATGAACACATGTCATGAAATGTTGTAACCCCTGGGTTGATAACGAGCCATCAACGAGTTTCGAATGGATTCTTTTTAAACAATACCAAAGTGAAGTCGTGTATGGAATCTAATGATGGTGGATGCATTTGTATAATGATGATGAAATGTTTACTATCAATGCATTGAAAAATAGATCTGCAGGCAACGTAGTTTCAACATGAGTTGTGCTACGGCCACAGGCAGGTACTAACAGTGCAAATAGGGAATTGTGATGATACCATGTGTTACGTGATAATGGCTCAAATAACAAGAAGTATGTTTTTAAGAAAATGTTCTCTATAAGAAAATGTGCATCAAAGCTCTTTTTGGAATAGATGTTGAGGAATTTGGATGAAAGGCAAATACAGTTTTATACATATCATGCAAACATCTCATGTTTATAATTAATCATGCATATCTTATCTTTGTGCAAGTTGGTTGTTTAACTTACTAAGATTTCAAGGAATCTTACTGTGGTAGTCCCACTATCATTCCCCCTGAAATGGTAGAAATTGTGTCAAGACCAACCTTTGACGAATAGGATGGTAATGAACTCCACCCCTTGGCTTCAGATGATTGAGAACGAGTCTTGTAACAGCCCGCTAGAAATTCACTAGTGGAATTTCTATTGATTTTAGGAACCTCGTGAAAACTCCATAAGTTTTTACGAATCGACCAATACACAGGTTTCATTCTGTCAACATAGTCAGTATTATCACTAACTATGGTGCCAGAAATACGATTTCAATTATTTGAGATAGTTAGAAGTGTCAGAATGCGTTATGGTTTACGCCATTAGACTCAGTTGATTATTTAGAATTCTATGGCGCAATAACCCATTTTCATAATTTCGAACGTAATGCCGGTTCGAAACTGCGAAATAAGTTTTAGGGGCACTTCGGGGTTGAATTTCAGTAAACGATTTTCACTGTAGGTTAATATGAATATTTAGGATTTCTCAATACTAAGTTTATTATGCATTTTTTTTGGAGTGAATAGTAACCTCGATAAGCCAACCCAATGTAGTGTTTTCAAAATCACAGTGTGGAATGTCTAAACTAGCTTATAGTAGTTTTATTTGGACACTTGGCAAGTGTGATACCCTGCTCCTTCCTTCTTACGTACGCTTCTTCTTTCTGATGTATGTTCCGTCTTTATGACGTAAGCAAATCCCGAGGGCAGAGATTTTGTGATCATCTGCCCTTCTCACTAGCGACTGCGAGTCATGTTATGCGTGCCGAACCATGATGGTGTGTTTCGAAAGATATTGTGTGACTTCTAGGGCACGTCCAGTGTTTTAAATATGCTGGAAATATTTATGAAGAGTATTTCCAGTGTTGTTGAACTAAGCTTGTTTTTAAATACGGCAATTATAATATTCTTGAAGAGCTCTAAAAATATTATAATTGCCAGAAATCATTTTAATATCATTATTAAAATGATTTCAACTATTTAAGATATTATGAGATTTAAATTATGTTGAAAGCTTTTATTAATCAAATGGTTTTATTCTCTTTAATATGTTAAGTGAGACTTCATCATTTTATTAATGATGAAGGAATATTATTTTATAAACTAAAGTTAGTTTAAAATAATATTCTTCCTTAATTCCTCTAAGCGCTTTTAATTAAGTTAATGTTTTACGCATTTTCAAATCAGTGTTTGAGATCCATCGTTAGTCGTTACGTGGATCCCTAGACGAAGGGACTGGGTTAAATACCCAGACCCCCTCTCTTTCTCCCTCATTTCCCGTAGCTCTTACTCTCTCCTCCCTCTCCCTAGCGTACGTCGTACGCGGTCCACCCCACGCCCGATTCTTCCATAGCTCAGCCCGGTGCCGCCGTGCGTCGCCAGACCACACCGCCGGCACCACCAGCTCCACCTGACGCCGGCGAGCCTCCCTAGCCCAGCCCCTCTCTCTCACGCTCTCCCTTTCTCCCAGCTGGAAGTGCAAAGCCCGAATGGGATTGGTGCACGTAGCGCCGCCGTGCACCGTCCTCTGGCGCCACCACTCCCACGGCAGCTTCCTCTACCACCGGCCACCACTCCCCAGCGAGCTCAGGCCCTCCCATGCAGCCACCTTCCCCGTCGCATGCACAAGAGACCCACGCACGGCTTCACCGTGTGCTGCCTCTAGCGCCGCCGTGAGCGGCACCCACGACCACCAAGCGACGCCATAGACCTCCTCGCCCCTCCCCCTTCCTCCTCCACGTGACCCATGGCCAGAAGCCCCTCCTCCACGTACGGGCTTCCCCTTCTCCACGCAAGGGTTGCACAGCCCTCACCGTCGTGCATCGCCACCCACGGCGTAGGACCACCACCTCCAGCCTCCTCAAGCCACCACCGAGCCAACGCAACCACCTACGGCCCCGATCTGCCACCCACGCATGCACACTCTCTCTCACTCTCCCACGGCCTCTCATCCACTTCACGGCCTTGAACCGCCACCGTGAGCCACCGTGGCGCCACCTCGACGCCACCACGAGATCCACCTCATTTCCCTTAGCCGAACCCTAAGTCCAAACCACCACTTTATGTGGTGGGTAACAACTGCATGTGATGGATAGTCACTGCGCGTGATTGACCGCCACTGCACAAGGCTAGAGCCGCCGTGTTATGCCCCTCGCCACCATCACAAGGTCATCACGAGCCCTTCCAAGACCACACCTAGCTATCCAAATGCGCTAACGGTTCCCATACATGATCGTCGACCGAGACGATCAACGGGCAACGCACGGGTTATCCCATCGATGGTATAACTCTCTATCCCTTTTTAATTATGTTAGATGCATTAGTTGACTAGGTTGTGGACTGTGCTGTTAGTATTAGGGGAGTGGCTGTGTAGTATGGCGATGTGTTGTGTAGTGAAGTGTTGGGCATTTTGTGATGTGTTGTGCTGTGAAGTGTTAGGCGTATTTGTGAGTGTTGTGGGTTGTGCCGTGTAATGCGGTTGTGGAGTATGTGCTGTACTGGTGGCGTGGCGTTATGTGGAATGGGAAGAGTACACGCTGAGTGTACTCTGTGTGGCGTGTTGTGTATGAAGGGAGTACATGTAGAATGCACTCCATATGATGGAGTATACGCGGAATGTACTCCATGTGGTGGAATGATGCACCATATGGCGGGTATGCCGTAGTGGTGAAGTGGCGTAACGTGTATGGAGTACACGTGAGGTGTACTCTGTATGGCATAGTGTGTGTGAAGGAAGTACACGCGGAGTGTACTCCATGTGATGGAACAATGCACCATATGGCTTGTATGCCGTAGTGGTGAAGTGGCGTAACGTGTATGGAGTACACGTGAGGTGTACTCTGTATGGCATAGTGTGTATGAAGGAAGTACACGCGGAGTGTACTCCATGTGATGGAATTATGCACCATATGGCGTGTATGCCATAGTGGTGAAGTGACGTAACGTGTATGGAGTACACGTGAGGTGTACTCTGTATGGCATAGTGTGTATGAAGGAAGTACACGCGGAGTGTACTCCATGTGATGGAACGATGCACCATATGGCGTGTATGCCATAGTGGTGATGTGACGTAGCGTGTATGAAGGGAGTACGCGCGGAATGTACTCCATATGATGGAGTATACACAGAGTGTACTCCATGTAATGGAGCGATACACCATATGGCGAGTATGCCATAATGGTAATGTGGCGAAACGTGCATGGAGTATACGCGGAGTGTATTCCAAGTAGTGGAGTGATGCATCATATGGCGGGTATGCCATAGTGATGATGTGGCGTAGCGTCTGTGAATGGAGTATATGTGGAGTGTACTCCATGTGATGGGGTGATGCACCATATGGCGCGTATGCCATAATGGTGATGTGGCATAGCGTATGTGAAGGGAGTACATGAGGAGTGTACTCCATGTAGAGGAGCAATGCACCATGTGGCGCGTATGCCGTAATGGTGATGAGTTGTAGAGTATATGAAGGGAGTATGCGCGGAGTGTACTCCACGAAGTGCAGCGACACACTGTATGGTGTGTTGTAGTGATAAGGATGGTTGTGTGATTGATGGGCGTGGAACGTGATGAGTAGAGTTGGGAACTGTGGAACAGTGTCCGGGAGTAATTAAAGTGAAGCCTGTAGTCTAAGGTGACAAGTGTCACCATGTTGGACTTACGGTTGGGAATATGGATGAAGTAGCGGAATAAGTGTAAGAGTATGCAGCGGAAGCATGACTGGGCAACGTCACCTCGTGACGTGGTTATTGACAGTCGTGCTTACGATGGGTGAAAGTTGGTGTAGAATGGCGTAACGGAAACGTGACGAGAGATCACGATGTGATGAGAGTACGTGAGGAACCGTACTCGTGATGAGTTAGGAGTTGGCGTATGGAAGTGACGTAACAGGATGTCAGATGATGTGACAAGGTCATGGCGTAGCTTGGGAATAGTCTCGAGTTATATGACGTGACACGAGACGTAGTTATGAATGGAGTCTTGTCGTGTTAAGTGTTGGGATGAACTGTCAAAGAGGGACGGATAGCATGAAGAGCCATGCTAGCTGGGTTAAGAGAAAGTTGGTATCGGAGTATGGCCCTTGTCCCTCAAAGCTGGTGATCAACGTGTTATATATGTTGATCTTAGGTGATAAGGGGTAAGGTACATGTGTACTTTGGTGAGATGCATGTATCGGACGGATTCACCATATGTAATGGGTAATCCGTCCTAAGCATAGTTGCACGGTGCTTAAGCCTCAGAGTTGGCTTAGAGTCGTGTGGCTTGTATGGATGGGAATAAAGATTTAGTATGGGCGAAGATGCATGAAGAAAGTGACGAGTGTATTGTCCAAGGAAGGGATGCGTGACTTAGTTGATCTGAGTCATGCGTCGAATGTGGTTAATGATAAAAATAAGACAGAGGTCTTAGTGTCTTAATCCTAAGGTGAATCATGGGATCCACTTTAGTGAATAAGCACTAGAGGCAAGACCTTGAGTTGGAAGATGGGGTGATCGTAATGGGTCCCCGAAGGTTTTAACTTAGTAAGGAACACGTAAGAACACGGGATAGAAGGAGAATGTTCCAAGTGAAGTGTAGCTTATACTTTCTAAGTTTAAGTTGCTTATGTACTAGATAGAGAATGACGTTAAGGTATGTGTATGCATGTAGGTTGCCATCTGACAAGCACATGAATGGACTACATGATATGTAAGTAGCATGGAGTCCAGGTAAGTATTACGTTCATACTCTTCTAGAGTTTTCCAAGATACAAGAAACGCTTTTACTTTAAGATGCTTACGAAAAGAAATGAAAGACGCTTTAAGGAAGAATATGCTAAGTGTTCAAAGGTATAAGTATGTACGGCCCCTCCTTGGCAGCCCCTTTTTACGCAACCAAAATATTAATTGTACGCATGTGAATGATGACTATACGCTGTATCTATTGTATGTATTTCTAAGAAAATCCATAAACTGATAAAAATGCATAAAAGGCATGACAATGGATGCTTTTATGGATCCTACGAACCGACGCTTTCATATGCGCCACGAGGTGATGCTTGTGGATGCCATGATTGACGACGTTCAAGGTGACGCTTATGGATGCCATGAAAGCTGACGTTTAAGCCCATGTATGTTCTTAAATGAAGTTTTCCACGAACGAACTGTTAAAGAAAAGATAGGATTGAAATGAACTGAAAAAGGAAATGATGATTTTCGGGCTTACGCCCAAAACGATGTTTTCCCATGAAAATAAATGTTTTCTCATGAAAGGACTGTTAAAGGAAAGAATGAACTGAATGAAAGCTCCAGCTCTTTCGAGCTGACATGAACAAACGAATGAAAAGCAAAGAAAGACATGAAAGCATGAAATGTATGAAGATACGTAACGGCCACATAAATGATTGAAAAGGGTACCAATGAATGGGCAGATTGCAATGCCGGGTAAGTAGTACTGGAAGTGCACCCAGTGCTGCCCCCTATGAAAGGGATTCCCAACCCGTGGCCACGGATGGAATCCGGGTCCAAAGGAAGACCGCTAACCCCAACACACGGGGCGTAACAGTGTGTACTGGCCCATGAAAGTGATAAGAACGAATGGATGTATACATGCATGTACGAACGCACGAATGCACGAACCTTTAAGAAATGAAGGCACTGACGGGGGAAATGTTTGACGACAAGAAAGCTTTTTAAAAGTAAAATCCCATACAATGGCTCTTGAAGAAATGAAGGCACTGACGGGAGACACGTTTAACGAAAAGAAAGACCATTAAAGCAAAACCCCGTCTAGTGACGTTTTCAAATGAATGCACGTATGCCACGTATGCATGCACATAATACTATGTATGAATGATGAATGCATGAATGAAAACCTATATTGTTATATTTTAATTGTATGAAGTAATGCTTACGAGTTTTCGACTCATTTTAGTTTTATGCATGTCCCTCCCCCCATAGGAACTGCATGATCAGGACGGACACGGCCCATGGGAAAGAGCACGGAAGTCTAGGCATGAATTTTAAATATACGAGAGGCCTTTTTATTTCAAGATTTATGTTTTCCGCTGTAAACCTCTTTTATTGTCAAAGCACATTTTAATTTATAAACGTGGAGCCTTGCACCCTGGGTATGCAAGTGAAAAGTTTTAAAGGGAACAACAATTCCCGTCGTCCTTTCTAAAAATATTTTACAAAAAATCCCACCATAAGGACGGGCGTTACAGCAAGACCTTAGCTACACATAGTAAATAGTATTGACACTTGGCACCATGAGGAACCATTAGATGGATTTGTGAAGGAAGTCAATGTGTGTGATCATGCCACCTAAGCAAAACTTTGTTCAATCTGATCAACCAATTTGTGCCAGACCAAAGAGAGTTTCAATTCTAGCGAAACCCTAAATGGTTGCGATCCAATTGAAACCCCAAAAGCTTGGTTGAAACCGAAACCCTAAACGGTTTCCCAAATCCTAAAGTTGGCCTCCAAACCCTTTTTAATCCGATTTATAGCATTGTGTTTAATCACTTGCTTAAATCACTTCCACATGCTATTAATTAATCAAATCCTTGTTATGACATCATTATCCAACCTTTTAAATCTTGGAAATTTGATTGGGCCAAGAAATATTGGATTTGGGCTTTGGGCTTGTTAGCATCCCAAACCCTAACCAAACCCCATTTTAACTCCAAATTGAAGCCTACTTGGTTGAGGCCCACCAAGGCCCACAAATTTGGCCACCTTGGCAAAGTTTCTTGAAGAAGTTTCCTACCCCACATGGCAGACCATCCACTGCCATTGGCTGCTCCCTATAGTGTCTTGATGTGAAGGAGAAATCCACCCTATCAACCTCCATATCTCACAGCTGCTGCAGGCAGTCCTTGCCCCTCACTATTCTGCACTTTATGTCACATAGCCACCTCCAATCAAGGGTCATTCAAGCCCATAACTTCCCCCTCCAGGAGTCTAAAGTCGTGCAAGACACATTTCACTCCCTTTTATCACTTCTTCACCCCGTTCTTAGAGAGAAACTCAAAATAGCTCTCTCAGGCAGATTTCTGGGTCTTTTTGCATGGAGATTTTTGACCCTTTGTAAGTATTTTCGCATGATGAATCCTTCATAAAAGTTGTTCATATTTGAGTGTAGTTTCTGTGTATATCTTATTAGTCTCATTCCATTGCCATTGGTCAGTTAAAAGTATTTTTAACCATGGAAAAGTCATTCTAAGCGTGGAACTGGAGAGTATGTTATGTTTTGAAATTTTTGATCAAGCTAATGGACATATCTTGGTCCAAGAAGTTTATGGAGTGGTTTTAGCATGTGTTTATCTAGAAACTTGAAAACTGGAAGTGAAAAAACAGTTTTTGTTTTGTGAAAGTTTGAATATTTTGTGGTTTAATCTTATTCCAAAGGCTTTGATATTTTTATGTGATGATCCTAAGCCTCTTATATAAATGTTAGGATATTATTTTGAAGATATTTAGTATTAGTTTTAAAGATATGATTTTTCTATGCAAGAGGATTTCGGTTAGGCCTAAGATTTGATGTTTTTGGGTTAGATCCATCTTTTATTCAGTTTTAGCCATGTGATTTTAAGATTGATGGTTGGATCTTCTTTAGGATACATTTTTAAACCATGTGAGGTTTTAGTTTGAAGATCAAATTTCCTTAAGCCATGGATCAATAGTTTGATCAAAGTTAGTTGAGAGAAAAATTTATGTTTTTGGACTAAGTGTAAAACCAAAAACTCCAAGTGTTGTTTTGTGATTTTTGGTATTTTTGTTTGATGATTTAAAGTATGGTTGATCTTAGGATGATGTTATGAATATGTTAGAAGTAAGATTTGAACTTTTGGAATTCTTGGAGATGTTTTTCTTAAGGTCAAAACTTGTGATTTAAGGGTTTACTTTTTGTTTAAAAGTTTGGATCTTCCTACAAAAAGTTTGGTGTTGATGATTAGCTTTTTCTTAATATATATTTTAAGTGTATTTTTAAACTTAGGATAGGAAGATCTTTGTTACAAAATTTTGGTTTAATCATGGGTTTTGAAGATGGAAGAAATTACAACCAAAATCAAGAGAAATGACCTATGAATGTTTCGGCCATAATGAGTTTTCCATAATTGTGAATGGTTTTAAATTTTTTTGAGTCGATATTTGAGTCTAGGACAAAAAGTCGATATTTGAGTCTAGGACAAAAAGTCAATATTTTAGTAATTTTTGGAGTTAGGATGTGAAATCCTTAAGTTAGGAATACATTGATCATTTTTCCACATGTAGAGGGTAAAATGATAATTTTACTCAAAGTTGTTTCTTTTCACATTTCTAATTGTTAGTAATTAAATTTTTAACTTTTAGAATATCCTCTTACAGTTCCTCGTGTTTCACACTTTATTCTCGTAGAACGCGACGATTGAGGTAAGTTTGCTCTTAACTTACTATCAGTTTACTGTGTATGTGTGATGGGTAATGGAACTACAGTTTATGTTTGTATGTTGTTATATATGCCATGCCATGTCATCACATCTTTATCTATTACAAGAATTATTCTGTCATGAAAAACTTATCTGTTATATAATATATTCTGTCTCATGTTACTATTTGTTGCAAATATGTCACATTATGTATGCCATCTGTTACATGTATGTCATGTCACGTAATATTCACTGTCGCATGTTATGCCATGTTATGAAATATTGTCTATTACATGGTATGTCATATTATGAAATATTGTCTGTTATATGTATGCCATGTTATGAAATGTTGTCTGTTACGTTTATGTCTCAAAGTATGTCATGCCTGTTGTCTTACATTCATGTCAAATTACGCTATGTTAGAACTTCTGTCTTTTCGTATTCATGTCATCCCATCTCGAATACAGTTTGTGTATCTCGAGAACAGTCTTGTTAAGTTATTCATATCAATCACGACCCTAAACGCTAGGATAGGGTAATATCCTACTGGAACTCTTTTGTTCACGCTGGAGTGTCTAAATAGGTGTAAAATTTCCTAGGATGACAAAGTACAGTCAACAGGTTGCAAATGGGGCCTAGCTAGCTGGTCAACGGAGCGCGCCAGGCACTAACGCCGATGGAGCCACACTTTATTTTACGTGTGTCCACAGCAAGTGTGGCACAAACAATTCATGGGGCCACAACAACTGTGGGGTATACACTACGTGAGACACAACGATTGTAACACGTATAATATGTGGGGCCACAACAACTGTGGAGTACGTTTTAACGCACTCAAAGCTGGTATAGATACCTGTGCTATGATGCGGTAATCGACAAGGACACACGGCTCAAGGGGACCCGTGTAGCACCCTATGGTCACTTTATTAATTAAGTCTATTGAATAAGATTCCAAGTTCATGTATTTCACATTCAAGTCATGTTTCACGTTATGTTATGTATGCTCACGTTCATGCTATGTTTCAAGTCCATATCATGTTTCAAGTTCACGTTCATGTCAGGTTATGTTCACGTTGATGTTATGTCATGTTCACGTTATGTTTTAAGTTCACCTTTATGTTATGTTATGCTCAGGTTCATGTTATATTCAAGTTCATGTTCAAATTATGTATGTTCACGTTCATGCTATGTCTCAAGTCCATGTTATGTTTCAAGTTCACGTTCATGCTATGTTGCTAGTCCATGTTACGTTTTAAGTTCACGTACATGTCACGTCACGTCAAGCTAAGTTTCAGTTTCAGTTCAAGTTATGCTATGCTTACTTATGACTTTGATTATGCATTCATGCTTTTACTGCCATGCATGCATCATTAACCTATGTGGAAGTTTCCTGTTAACTTGTTGAGATTCGTAATCAAATCTCACCGTGATAGTCCCAACTACCATTCCCCTCGAATGGTAGGCGATGTGTCAGGATCAAAGTAGGGAACAGACATTGGCAGACAGGAGGAGGTTGACTAGATGCCGTAGACGCAATGCGGAGCTTGTAGCCTCCATAATTAGCTCTTTGGATAGTATTCCGACATCGGTAGTCGAGTTACGTGAGTTACTCAACGAACTAGCCCAATAGTGTATTTTGGCAATATAATTATGGAGCCAGGTCTCCGTTGTTTTGAGATTACAGTCTTTTAAGACCGTGCTGTAATCGCGGATGTTTATTTCGTTAAGTATGCATGGGTTATGTTTTAGCTATTTGGGATATTATAAGTTTGGTGCTTAGAATTGCTCAAAAAAAAAATTATCCGCTGCGAATATTGTATAATGCTAGATTCATGTTAGGAACATTGCATCTTATATGTCATGAACAAGAACAGGTAACCTTGTGTTGCATGTCCCGACACTTCGGATGACTGTCCAATCCTAAGCAGAATCTAGGGGTGCCACAAGTCTGAAACTAACCAAAAAATGGAGTTAATAGTGGTGTTCCTAGAGATGGTCTTGTTCACCATGGAGCGTATAGAGAGATGATTTGAGTCACCCTTTTATGATCTTTGCCTATAATAAGGAGATTCTATCAATAAGGAGATTCTATCTCCTAGATTTATGTTTGACCTATACCTCCCTATTCGAACCTCGTTTAAGTGAGGCACTATCTGTGGTTAAAATTACACGTTGGGATATTTTGTCTATTCTGGCACAAAATCTTTAAAAGTCACCAGTTTTCTGTTGCAATTATTGCATACTGCTAGTTGCATACTAGGATGCATTGCATATTAACTACCATGAACGAGGGTATGTAACCATGTGTTGCATGTCCTGATACTTCAAGTCTGTATTCCATCCCGAGCAGACATTGGGGGTGTCACAAGTGGTGAATTATTTCTTGGAGTTTTGTTGGTAGAAAGCTGGGTTTGGTGATGGAAAGGTTTCAGTGTTGACAATTTTGATGTTTGTGTGGAATTTTGAAAGTTTTGTTGTATTGTTTATGAAATATTGGGTATATCTTGATAAGAATGAAGTGTTAACATGTTTATGCGCAAATTTATGGCACGGTTCAAGCATGTTAGGTTTTTATAAAAGAGTTTTGAGTGATTTCAAAGTCATAGACACCAATTGGCTCAAAGCAGTTTTTGTTTTGGATTAGTTTGTGGTTTTAATTCTAGGAACTTGATCCTATGGCTTTGATTTTCATATATGTTGATTTTAATGCTTTGATCTATGTGTTAATAGTTTATCTTTTAAGAATTATTGTTTAGATCTTGATGGAGTGTTAAGGAGCATGCAAGCATTTGTTTAAAACTCAATCTAGAGGCTCTCAGGTATGATAATATGTTTTGATGAAACTTTTGTCATGACATGCTAGATTTAATGCTTAGATCAAGTTAGAACTTGGATTTAAGGTATATGGTTTTGCTATTTGAAAATTTGTAGAATGAAAATCAAGGATCTAGTGATTTTGTTGCAAGTACAAAGCATGCTATACTCAAATTCATGGTTTTATGCAAACAGATTGTTCTAAGTGGTATTTTGCAATTTTTGGTTGATATGTCAAGCATGTTATTACTTCGGTTTGAATGTCAACATGTTAGCAGAGTATTTATGGACTTTTAGAATCCTCGGACTTGATTTGAAAGTTTTAGACTAAGAACATTAAGAGTTGGCTCTACTTGACCTTATCTTGATGTTTTGGCATTTTCTATGTTATAGTGGGTCTAACTTTTCATGAAATGTGTCAATTGGTATCTTAGCATGATTTTAGAGTTGCTAAAATCGGTTTAAACATGTTATTATGTTGGAAGGTCAAGTAGCAACAAAATCAAGTATGTTGTTTCTCATAGTTGTGGTTAGTTTTAATTTTTTATAAGTTCCTATTTGGGTTTAGGACGAAACTTACACGATGAATGTAAATTTTGGTAAGTTTCGGAGTTCGTTTGCAAATTTAGCCCTAAGTCAGTAAGTTTTATGTTTATAAAAATTTAGTGGAATATTCTAACCCTAGAAAATATCTCATTTCAGTTCATGCACTTTTTACGCTCGCTTTACATTATGCCATATCACTGCAAGTTATCTTCTAACTCACTCTCGTATATTTATGTATGTATGGTAGTAAGACTACTACTGTTTATATTCATGCCATTTATACTTATTATAACTATTATAATATGTCATGTCATGTCACCAATTATCTGTTACACGCTTATCTGCTACACGAATGCCATGCCATATGTTACATGAATGCCATTTCATCTGTTACATATTTATCTGTTACATGAATTTCATGTCATCTGTAATATGTTATCTATTACACGAATACAATGTCATATGTTATATGAGAATGTTAGCAAATATGTCTAAGTCATGCATGAGTTTTTTATTTTATCAGGACCCCAAGTGCTAGGATTGGGTATTATCCTAATGGAACTTATTTGTCCACGTTGGAATGTTTAAATTAGTTGTGAAATCCCCTATGTTGATAAAGTATAGTCAACAGATTTTGAATGGGACTTGAGTAACTTGTTACCAGAGCGCAATCAGGCACCCAACATGGGTGGTGCCAACTACACGTTTAACAGTTTTATCAGTTCAGTTATCATGATGTACTCACAGTTGGCGCAGATGCCTATGATGTGATGTAGTATCGACAGGAGCACATGGCCATTGGGGAGTCGTTTCACGTTAAGCAAATATGTATATGTAACAAGGTCATGTTCAAGTCAAGTCATGCCACGTTCAAGTCAAGTCATGCCACGTTCAAGTCAAATCATTTCATGTTCATGTATAACCATGTTATTCACAAGTCACCTCACACATGTCCAAGTCCGTGTTATGATGCATACATAACATTTTACTGTCATACATTCCTATGTATACTATTGGTAGGTTAGGAGCCTTACTTGCTGAGATTTTATAGTTTCACTATGGTAGTCCCAACTACCATTTGTCCTGTAATCGTAGACGATGTGTCAGGACCTAGAGAAGCGGTGCATAACCAACTGGACGAGGTCAAATAGACCACAAAGTGATGATAAAGAACTAATAGCGTCGATACTCCATTTCCTAGATTTGGTTTTGGAAATTATAGTTAGCAGCGTGAGTGGCTTAGTAATTTAGTTTAGTAGTTATATTTCATGTCTTTATTTATGGAGTGTTGTCTCCAGTTCCTATTTTGATACAAACTTCTTGTTATAACTTTTGGAGATGTGATTATTATGATATCATAATTATCTTTTGGGATATAGTATTTATGGTACATTGTGCATTGCTAAAAGAAATTATCTGATGCAAATACTGCATATTGTTTATATACATGCTAGGTGCATTGTATATTTAATTATCACGAACATGAGTATATGACCTTGTGTTGCATGTTTTGACGCTTCAAACTCCGTCAAATCCTAATTGAGTTTGGGGGCGTCACAACTTCAGTAAAAAAAATGTTCGAAAGTAGGTATAGGGAATGCGAAAGGATCAATAGTCAAAAGAGCGGGGGCAATAGCTAGTGTATATGAACAGAAAAGGTCGATATGGAGCTAGAGGAAGCCAAAGTGGTGACAAGTATTGTACGACGTCACAATCATTCATATCTGCATTCAAATTTGCTCCATATGTGAAGCTTTGCTCTGTTAGAACTAAACACATAAGGAAAAACTCTCGATGCAAACACCTTTATGAGATTCTTTAATATGTACATGAGTAGTTAAGCTTTGTCAAATACAAGTTGAAGGAAGAACTATTAACGAACTACGTTCAGACAGAGAAGTGTAGTTCTACATTGAACTCATGTTGGCACCCTCACTGGTACACAAGGCACCCTAAAGAATGCCATTTGCAATCTAAAAGAGATTTAATTAATAGTTGGAGTGATTGATGGAAACGTGTTCTATTTCTCCAAGTGTATTAATAACAAGTATCCACTAGAATGAGCCGATGATCTATTCAGCCAATCACAATGAACATTCATGTGCTTGAAGAATAACTGATGATCTGGATATCACTAGGCATCACGAATTTTTGCGTTTTTGTTACTCTATTAGGAACAAAGAATAAGGAATTTGTTTTTGTTGGTTTAATGAATTACATATCTCACAATTACTTGCATTGGTTCATGGTAGTGTTCAATATAACATTCTAAGATACTCAAGGATAGATTTTAGGATGAAAATCATTTGTTGGGTGTAAAATATACTGAGTCATGTATTGTAAGCCCAACCCATTAATGTATTTGAAACCCACAACAAGTAAAGAAAGAGGAGACAAAGAGACAAAAACTAGCCAATTTATAAGACCCGAAGCTAAGGGTTGGCATACAAGGCATAAAAGGACTAAAGTTGACTAAGGAAGTGACACAAAGCAAAGGGGAAGCTGCCAAGAGGGATTTCTTCCAAGAGACCAAGCCATCTTCATCTTCCCCAACTCCCCTTCCACCTTTCTAAGCACTGTAATAGAGAGCATGAGAGCTTGTTTGATTACTTTAATAATAGATTATGTCCCTCAATGGAAAAATGCATCAACAGCTTGACATCATTTGTGAGATTTTGATTTATCACTCTTTGATACTAAAGGTCGTCTTCCCACTAGGAGTCTCCAACATATAAGTGTCTTTGCTTCATTTTACATCCTTTTAATTTTATACAGTTTAATATGAAAGGCACATCGATAGATCTCATCTAGGTGAGAGATGAACCAATGTATATGAGGTGTGCATGCACAACTAGCTTTCACATTATGCATGCATGACAGTAGGCGCAACCTAGTCTATACCAGCTCCCCGCCATAACTTTCATTGAGCAACCACATCTTGCTAAATAGAGGTGGCATACCCATCAAGTTTGCTCCCCATCTCCATAACCCTTGTCGGTGGTTGAGCTTGTCAAGAATGGCATGCTCACCTCGATCAGATCCTAGCCATGATGGAAAGCTAACCACAAATCTAGCCTTGTCAGCAATTTTTGTTGCTCTCTACGCCTTATCAAGCGGCTCATGCCCCCATCCTTAGAAGAGAAGTGGGAGAGCTTTGGAGCTCCCCTATGACACCACACACGAACGACATTGAGCCTGCCACATTGGTCTCTCTCCATCCATGGACATAACACACATACAGAGTGCATCTGTAACAACCCGATCCTAAGATAAGAATATAAGATAAGTTTTATGTATTTTAATATACATATAAATATTATTATTATTATTATTAGATTTTAAGTTTTAGTTTGAATTTAAATCTTAGTTTTGTTTTCCTATCTCCACCGAACCTCATATCTTATTTTTAGCCTCTTTTTAAACACATTAAACCTCCAAACCCATACGTCACTCAGTTGATGAGCAGTTTCTCCACTCATGCACGTCTCCACTCCCATGCTCATGCACGTCTCTTTTCCTCTAGGTTTCCTCTTGTTTCATCACATATATATGTGTATATATATATATATATATATATATATATATGTATGTATATACGGCAGACATTCTGCATGAAGAAAACCTCACGCCACAGACCGAGAACTATTTCAAGCCTCTGCCCAGTCGCACTCAGCCCCCTGCCCAGAGTACGCCGACGCCACCATTGACCACCTCAAGGGACGACCAACGCAGCCCTGCTTTACACTCCTCAACAGAGGACAATTGAGCAGCCACCGGAAATAGAGTAACCGCAGACTCTGCCTAGCACTACCGAGAGACCACGTATGCCCAAACCGCCCAGCCACCAGATAGCCGCCCAACAAACCACCGGCATGGCGGAAACCCGTGCGTTAGCACTGCCCAGCCCCACGTTTTGTCCCACAGCATGGCTACCCCACTGCTGAACTCCTCCACACCGTGACCCCTTCCCTCACTCTCAACCACCGTGCAAGGCCAAGAACACAGTAGGCCTCACCGTGCGTCACCCTCTTCACAGACTCATCTGGGTGAGCCTCTGCTTTCCACGTTCAAAACAGAGCATGCAGTCACCTCTTCCACAGTAGCCACCGCAAGAGACCTCTCTGACGACACAGAAAGTACCGACCAGCCCAACCCCATCGCAACCACTCCCTTCCGGTAAGCCACGACCATCGCCAGCCTCCTCTCCCTCTCGGTTGTTTTCGGTTTAACAGAATTCTCTCTCTCTCTCTCTCTCTCTCTCTCTCTCTCACGGCGTCGCACCTCCCTGCTCAGGAACCCAGCTGCGTCACCGTCCACTTCCAGTCACCCCGCCAGCCACCGTGCCTTGCAGCCCCTCTTTCGGTGAGTCCCCTGCCTCTCACGCCTCTAGTTTGCCCTCTGCTTCTCTTCACAATATTAGTTGCCTTAGGTTTGTTTTTAGTATGCTTCATGAAAATGTTATGAATTTTACACAAATACCCTTTAGTCTTTAACACCTTGCCTTGTAGCTTTCCTATGCATTTTACTTGAAGATTATTTTTAGTGATATTACGTTGCTACCCTTTGGTTATAAGCCACGGCAGATTACTTGGACTTTATTTTATCATACTTATATTTTGAGTTAAATTTACTCCGAAAGGATATTGACTTATAATCTTGGGTTTAATCTTATTTTATTTCAACAACAGTTTTAGTAATTTATTGGGCTTAATATTTTAAAGGTCAGTTTTTAATTAAATATATTAGTTAAAGGCTATTTTTATAAAAAAATATTTAAAGAATTTAAAATATATTTTAAAGTATACTATTGAGCCTAATATTTTAGTTAATATTTCCTTTGTCTATTTAGTAAGATTTTAATAAAATTATTAAGTTATATTTTAAATAGAAATTAAGAAGTATGTTAAGAATATTTAAATGATATTAGTATTTATTAGATTTCTTATAAGATTGAATAATTATGTTAAGAAATGAAACTTAGTTTAAGAATTTAAGTTTTATGAATTATTTTAAAATAGCTTGTGTATTCTACTAAAGTATAAATTAGTATTTTAAGTAATTTAAATACTATGATTTATTAAGTATGGTGTTAAATAAAATATTTATTTGACTATCTTTTAGATTGTGAATTTGATTTAGTAGGATATTAGTAAATATTGTTTCCAAATAGATTTAGTGATAGTTATTATTGCGTATAGGTGTCGAGTTACGAAGTGATATTTAGGAAAAAGCGCAGCGAGGTAAGTAATTTGATCATAAATTAGGATCATCATAGTTTAGCTTATATATAAGTATTATTCAAGCCAGTTCATTGACAGCCATTATTTATGAACCACTCATGTCATATGCAAACATGTCATCCAACATAACATACGATCATGTCATTCCGCATCATGTTCAGATTCAAAAATTATAATTATGTATGTATTATGTCATGCATCTCATGTGTGTAAGACACGTAAGCTATCTTAAGTTCAAAGTGCAAGATAAGATCAGATCAGTTAATAATCAGATGGTCATTCAGATGCATGGTACCAGTGCAGTTCAGTTCAGGGTGGATGTGCAAGCCACGAACTCAGTCGTGGTCCACCATAGTATGCCAGAATACTATCAGCGGCTCCCCTTGCGGCCGCGGGACGTGGGGCCGGTGCGCAACCTCTCACACAGGGTTCAGTGTGTTGGCCAGTCAGAAAAATCAGTCAGTTAATTCAGTTAAATCAGTCATACATAGCATAAGCATCAGTATGAACAGTTATGAATTTTAAGCTATCAGCATGAAAGTTTTTATGAAAATCTTATGTTTATTACGTTTACGTGGTGATGGATTTCTTACTGAGTATTATACTCATTTTAGTTTGTTTTCATGTTTTTAACCACCCAGGTGAGGATGATGATTACGAGCAGGCAGGCCAGGAATAGAAGAAGTAGTTAAATTAGTTTCAGACCTTCTAGAATAAAACATACTTTTATGACATGAATGTATTCAGTTTATTCGTTTAATATTTTTGAAAAACATTTTTATTAGACAGTTTTTCTACAAAATAAATCCTAAGTTCATTTATTAAAAATGAGATCTCTTGCCGGGTTTATTTTATAAAAAACACGTGACACTCCTATCCTACGGGAAGGGGATGTTACAGCATCGCCATGGTGAACCAAGAGCCCAACATGGCTTTTCGGTGAACAATGTGCTCCATGCCCACAAGAAAGCCGGCAGACTAGAGGTTTTAGTGATCTATCCTTTCTCCTGTCACTACCTTGGGGAGCTTGTCTCGAAGATGGAACAACAACCGAGATGGTGCACTCATTTGTGACCTATAATTGATCCATCTCTACAACTTACGGGGTCCTTCATGATGAGCATCATGCTCGCCACTGGCTTTTCTCATCATTAGGGCAAATTGTCTTTTACTTTTTGATGGCATCATGACACCAATCCCGGTTTGCCTTGAGCCTTCCCTTGCACTATCTTTTTTTGCTTGCATGGCATCTTGCATGCCTTTGAGCACATCGCTTCACCCTCAAGTCTTGGACATATGACTTATTAACCAATATTCTCTTGTCAAATGTTAGATGCATATCTAAACTTGGTTCCACGTGGTTTTCTCGATAGAGTATTCTCAAGTTCTACAAAAAGCTCCAACTATAATGCACCTTTAACAGGGTTGCCTTTGAGCCACCCTCGGGCTCCCCATATCTCAACAAAGCTCTAGCAATAAAGCACCAATGACAGGGTCACCCTTGAACCACCCTCAGTCACCTTATGTGATGGCCTGAGTTTTTATCTAGGCTTGACCCTTAGAATTGTTTCTAGGTTGCCATGGCATTTTAGGAGCCTTAGTTACTTTGGAAGGCCTTAGAAACCTTTGATGTAGTAACTTAAGCCCAAGAGGAGAATGGCCCTAGTTTACTTTCGAATTTCGGCCATATTGGGAAACTTAGGTCCAATGGTTTAGGCCCAAGTTCCAAGGTAGGTTCTTGGAAAGGGGAGCCTAGGGAAGTGATATGGGTTTTCTAGAAGTTTTGCACAGGAAACTGAAGGGAGGCCTTTGGGAATTTTGAATTTGCTAGCTTTTGCCATGTGTCAAGCATGCACAAAGTTTCTAGAAGATTTATGTGATGAGATTTTTTAATCAAGGACAAGTTTGCCCTTAGGGTTTCAGCTAGCATACTCCCAAGTATTCCATTCACTTGCCACTTGTCACTTAGTGCATTTTGAACCAATGGTATGTGAAAGGTCACCTAGGGAATGAATATTGGGAAGATGAAGCAACACTTTGGGAATGGAAAAGTGGAGAGGATGGCTAGGGCTATGGCACACGCCCAATGCCACTTGTCTTCCATGCCAAGAGTTTCTTGTTGGGAATAGGAAAAGACATGCATGGTTTTACCAAGTTACTCCTTGCAAAGATATTTACTTGTAAAGGAAAGGAAGGGCATAAGAGGGAAAGAGGGATTTTAGGCCAAGGAGAGAAGTCCAACACGCCACCTCCCAAGAATGCCCCTTCCCAATGCAATCCAAGTGGGGAGCTCCAAGAGGCTTTTCGATTTTTGAGAAAGGGAGAAGAAGAAGCCTTGCCACTTGTCTTTCATGCAAGGGTTTTGTTACAAACAAGGAGGGAAGTGAAGGGTCCCATATATAAAGAGAAGGGTTCAAGCCTAGGAGGCTTTTCCCTTGCCATTTTTCAGATTTTGCATGAGTTTCCACTCTCTCCACAGAATTCTCCCATGTTCCTTTGAAAGCTCTCTCATTTTCTTGTGTTTTCTCTCCAACCAAACAAGGAGGATCCTTGCAAGAGAAGGATTTCGGCACTACCCAAGGATTAGAAAGGTAAGGTTCGGTTTCTCCTAAGTCTTGCTTATACACAAGTCTTTTCTCAATCCGAAAATGAGACCCAAATCTCATTAGAATTTGAGAAATGATAGAACACACACACTTTCTACTATTTTCTTGGAAATAACCTAGGGTTTCCAAGAGAAACCCTTTAGGCCGAATAGTGAAGGGGGAGTTCATCCTCCATGTTTCGACCATCACATGTATTCTTGCCTACCTTAGGTTTTGTTTTACCTTATGAGTGAAATGAAGGGGGTTTTAACCTAAAAACTCTAGAAGCCGAATGGTTTAAGACCAAGTGATGCCCTAGAAATACACACACACTCAAGAACATGAGATAGGGTTTTAGATGCTCTTTCTAATATAGTATGTTCGGATTTACAGCTTGCTAGTATTCCTTTACGAGGATTTTATAAGTATACACTCAACTTACTCTTGGTTAATATTCGTATATGATTGTGTAAATCCTTCCATAGTTTTTTATTGCTTTGTTTGTTATCTCTTGTTTGTTTGGATATGATAATATGATCTTAAGTAACTTCAAGAAAGGAACTATATGCCTTGGATTTATGATGAAAATCCCATGAAACATGCCCATGAGTTTCGGTTTTCACTTATTTGAGGTTGATGGTTTAGGTAATATCAAGTTTCGGTTTGAATATGTATTGAAAGTTTCAAACTTAGTCACAAATCTATGATTTCATGTTTTGTTACACTGTCTTGATTTCTATATTATATGCTTGAAGTTTGGAACATGTTTATGTGATGAATCTTCATGTTTTTGTGCCTATGAGTTTCGGCCTAAGTAAGTTTTTATGGTTCTATGTACATGTTTTGATATCTATCATGGTTTATGTTATCATGCTATGAAATAAATATGTTATGCTTGTTTGTTTCATGCACGACATTCCATATGTCATATGTCAAGTATGAGTAAGCATGTTTAAGTCTCATGTCACATGCATTTGGAGGAAAAAGTGCTTTCAAAAAAGTGTTTTCAAAGAAGTGTTTTTAAAGAAAATGTTTTCAAAGAAAAAGTTTCATCACGACCCCAAGTGCTAGGGCGGGGGAATGTTCTAGTGTAACTCCTCTGTCTACTCTGGAGTGCTTAAGAATGGAGTGGTAACCCCTAGGTTGACAAAGAATAGTCGACGAGCCTCGAATGGATTCTTTTTAACGGATGCCAGAGCGAGGAAGCACCTAACGCTAGTGGGTGCATAAGACATGTAACCCGACGAAGTAAGGTTGAGTTAATATGATTATCTGTTTATGACGTATTCATCACGGTGCACGAACCTTTTGTGGTGCAGTAACTAGCAGGAACACGCTATGCAATGAGGGGAGCTGTGTTGTGTCCACCTTCTGAACAAGAATAAGAGCTCATAAGATAATGATTACTTGATGAAAATCTCGTAATATGATAAGGATCACTCGATGTAAATCGTGTGATATGTTCTGATAATGCAAGTTCTGAATAAGATCACGTGAATAAGAAAAGTTAAGAAGTTTTCATGAAAAGTCTAAGTCTTTGTTACAAGTCTTTTGAAAATGGTCAAGTGCATAAGTCAAGTTCTGGTTAAAGCATAAGTCAAGTACATCTCCATGCACACATATCATGATATACCTTTTGTATGCTTGTATTAACTGTGGTATGTTGTGTGATTACTTGTTGGGATTTCTTGAAATCTCATTGTAGTAGTTTCCACTACCATTCCCCTATCGGAATGGCAGAAGTTGTGACAGGTTTAGTAAAAGGCGACTATGACCAAGAGGAAGAGAACGACACCTTTTCTGGAGTTTCTTAGTGTCTAGCTCCCGATGGGACATTAGCGATGAAGGGAAGGGGAAATTAGTTATGTTGTAAAATAACTTATGGTTTGGATTTCAGTTTTGAGGAACAATATTTAGAGGAATCCCGTGTTTTGGAAATTTTAAAATTATGCTTCATGCTTTTTGGGATATTATGCCTTTATGGCTTATGTTTACATTTTGGACAATGTTTTGGGTTATGATATTAGTTTATGGTGCCATGTGCTTTGCAATTGCATATTGCGTTGCTTAGTTTATCCGACTATTATTAATTTTTCCACTGCTACGTTATTGCATACTGCTAGTGTACTTAGGTGCATAGCATATTACCTGTCATGTACAGGGGGTGTGTAGCCTTGTGTTACATGTCCCGGCATCTCAGTCACCGTTCAATCCCAAGCGGGGGCTGGGGGCGCTACACCTTAGATCTTTGCAAAGCCTTAAAACAAACAAGTGGGAACATGATGACAAATATGCAACCCAATTTGCTCATTGGTCTCACAAGCAGCGCCCGATGCTTATTGGATAAGAGTTTGAAGATTGATAGATTGGGCTCTAGTTCACACTTCTTACACTAGTAATTTGGATTTATTTATGCTAACTAGCTTGTTGGGTTTTAGGTGGATCACTCTATAAAGCTATGCAAATTCTCCATAGCCTTTCGGCTTGCTTGCCAACAATCTAACCTCAACTTGGCTTCATGATCCCACGAGCAGGCTTCGAGAGACCCTAGGGCCTGTTTCTCTGCAACATTTCAGCTCCCTTGTCAGCAGTCTAACCTCGAGTCTGCCTCATACTCCCACGAGCAGTCCTTAAGAGACCTTAGGGTGCCAGTTTCTCCATAGCCTTTCGGTTGCCCTATCAACAGCCTAACATCAAGTCTGCCTTTTGCTCCGATGAGCTTGCCTTTAGAGGACATAGTTTGACAGTTTATCCACAACCTTTTGGCTTGCCTGTCAATATTCTAATACAGAGTCTTTCTTGTGCTTATATAAGCAGACATTGAGAGATCCCAGGGGGTGAATTTTTCCACAACCTCTCAGCTCGCGTCAATGGTCTAATCTTGAGTCTACCTTGTGATGCCCCCAGATTCCGCTTGGGATTTGGCTGACTCTGAAGTGTCAGGACATGCAACACAAGGTTACCTACCCCCATTCATGATATATAAAGATACAATGCACCTACCATGTGACTACCAAGACTTTCTAGGCTTTTGTGTAAATTTTTTTATTTTTATAAGCCCATGAGAGTTTCAGCCCTTGTAGGAAATTAGGGTTTTGAAGCCCAATGGAATTAGGGCTCATGCCCAACTTAAGATTTACGTATGCTACTTGTCATCCAATGAAGCTATGTATAGGACTTGATGAATCTAGATGGAAATAAGGGAGTAAAGGTGAGAAGGAGTTAGGGTTTGGCTTACACGCCTACCATAGGTAGATCTATCATTTTCTTGCCATGTGTCATGCATGCATGAAGATCTTTGCTTGTGGGAGAAAACTTTTTGACACATGTTACTATGGGAGAGAAATTCTGGGAGGAAATGATTAGGTTATGGAAAAGTGGAACTTAGGGAAGGCCAAGAGGCCATGGATGGCAACAAAGGAGAAATGAAGGTTGTTTTTTGCCATGTGTCATACATGCATAGAGGTAGATAAAAGGTTATCTTGGGAAAAAGCAAGATCAAGTTGGAGGAAAGGCCTTACACGCCTAGGGTTCTAGAAGGAAAATCTTGTGTAAGACATCTTGAGATGAACGGCTAGGGCATGGTTCTTTATGCTAGAAGGGACCAATCACATGCTTGTCCAAAAGTACGGTGAAAAGAAATCTCCTAGGGAAGAGAAGGGTTCGGCAGCCCATGCACTTACACACACACTCCTCACATGCCACTTGAAACTCATGCACACAATCAAATTGAGGAGGATTTGAGTTTGATAAAGGACCTTATAGCCACTAGATACATTGAACCAAAACATGAAATGGAGGGCAAAAGGGGAAGTGAGTTTCGGTTTTGGAGGAAGGAGGTGCCACATGTAAAAAATGGTGCTTTTGGTTCCCAACACAATCAAATGATGAGCTGTAGGAAGAGGTCATAGGGCTACAAGCCACTTGGCATCCATGCATGAGCTTGATTCATGCAAGAAAGCTTTTTGAGTGTCTATAAAAGTGAAGGAGCCGAAAAACCTAGGACCTTTGGCCATTATGTGTATTACTATTGTAAGTTTCGGTCATCACCATTTTCTCCAAGTTTCCATCACTTTCTCACCATCCAAACACTCTCCACAGTATTCTCTTCTAACCCAAACATTATTTAAAGGATAAGTAAAGTGAGAAGATACTTTCAAGAAAAGAAACATAGGAGGTATGAAGCCAACTTTTCTTTTGTTACACACACACACGCATGGCTTCACCCACACGCTTGAGTTAGAAGGAGTTAGCTTGTGTTTTGGAAGGTTCTCCCATATGAACCCACGCCTACACTCACAAGGTTAGATTAGGGTTTTCATCAAAGAAAGATAAATGTAACCCTACTTGTTTTAAGCCTTAAAGCATGGTGTTTTTGAGGTAAGAGAGTCACAGCACTAGTATTTCTTTAAGCTAGGGTCTTGTTGAAGATGAGTTTTGGATTCAAGGGGAAGGGTCCGAATGCTTGGAATCTTTTCTTGGAAAAGAAAATAGATGTAAAGAGCACTACACTTAAACACATGGGTTAGAGTTTTTCTTGAATAATGATCCTAGCTAGTATTACATGTGATTTTTCTGCTTGCTTGCTATAGATACATATTTCGGAATTTTGTAAGTACACCTCAAACTTGTACTTGAATATTTTATGCATATGACTTGTGAACTTGTTGGTTGTTTCGGTTTTGTATGATCACTTGTGACATTGTTGTTCTTCCATGTGCTATGAACTTCTCTTGATATGATTATTTTTAAAGTATCATTAAAGTGGTCTATGGAAGATGTGTATGTTATGAAAAATGGAGTAAGAAGTCATGTTAGGGTTTCGGTTTGTACTATATTTGCTTGTACATGAATGTTGTCACTTAACTGTTTTTGGTATGGGACTAAGTTCATGAAAATATTGTCTATAAGCACAAGAAAATGTTTTGGCTATTCATGAGAATTCTTTATTAAAGACTTTGCTCAATATATTAGAAGATTCTAAGTTCATGAGAATTTATTGGAATGCATGTTTCCCTACATAAAAGTTTTCGGCCAACCCTATGGATGAAGTAAGACCATTGGTGTTTTAAGTTTAATGTGTTAAGGATGATTCTTGGTTATGTTAGGGTTTGTATGTTTCGACCCTTACATGGAATTTATTGGAATGTATGCTCTTGATTGAAGTGAATGCCTTTAAATTGTTATAAAGGAACATGTTCACATGTTCTAATATTTTCAAGCCGTAACGCGATATGTATTGCATGCATGAATGTCTCATGGTTATGATGAAGCATTTCGGCATTTCATGTGTCTCATGAAAGTTCTAAGATTCATTGTCATGTCACATGCATTGGGATTGTGAAACCCCTTTTGAAAGGAAATGAGTCTTTTTAAAAGTAAAGTTTTTATCACGACCTCAAATGCTGGGATGGGGGAATGTCCTAGTGAAACTCCTCTGTCCTTTCAGGAGTGTTTAAAATATAGGGATACCCTTGGGTTGACGAAGTATTGTCGGCGGATCTCGAATGGTTCCTAAAAGAAAAGGACACCGGAGCGGGATTGCACCTAAAGCTAGTGGGTGCACCTACGGTGAAGGCGAAATGCAAGCTGCCATATATGAAAGACAAGACGTAGTCACCTTGGTCAAAGTGGCCAATGGTTGATGCGGTAACTAGCGGAGAACACACGGTGCATAGGGGAGCCGTGAGGTATCCAATTATATGTTATAAGTCAAGAAAGGCCACGAGCTCATAAGTATGTTAATGAACAAGCATGAAATGAAGAAAGAATGTTTACGAAAGCAAAAGTTGTGAAATGTCATGATTTTACACGATGTCTTTTGAAATGTCAAGTGCATAAGTATAAGTTCATGTCCACACATTCATTGTTAAGTTTGCTTCATATGCTTATGATATATGTTGCACATTATTTGTTTACTTACTGAGATTTCTCGAAATCTCACTGTCGTATTTACCCACTATCATTCCCTACTCGGAATGATATAAGTTGTGCAAGGTACATGAGACCATTAAGTATGTATGGAATCTATGAAATAATAGAGGATGAGGTCATCGTGGAGGCTCGTCGTCAATCAACCCTAGAATTGCTTAAGGTGTCAGCTCAGCGACTGAAAAAGATTGTAGATATTATAAAAGAGTTCGATGCCAGTTTTTCTACACTGGACCCTCAAAAGCCTTGAAGACTGAAGCAAGATATGAGTTTTGTGTCAAGACATATGGAGCTAGCTAAGAACTCTGTTATAGAGGCTAAGGAAATAGCCACAGAGTTGGGTTTGGACATAGACGTCCGACCATCTAGGGGAATATTCTTAAGTCTGCTTGAGGATGGGACCTTGGTTCTTACCCATTCGACTTTTGGTAAAGGACTTTTTGTTTAGCTTTAATGTTTTGGCCCTGTGTTTTTGGGAGTTCTTTGGAAACTCGTAACAACTATGATGACTCTTATGGATTATGGAGTACTATTAAGATTTTATGTTTTCGGTACCATGACTAATGTTCCTATAATTAACTTAAGTTGACATTCTGTTGCGATATACTGCATACTGTTAGTTATCATTAGATGCATTGTATCTTATCTGTCATGTACGAGGGGTAGGTAACCCTGGTGTTGCACGTCCCGACGTTTCAGTTTCCGCCAAATCTCAAGCGGGGGCTGGAGCGACACATAGCATGCATCTAGCAATATGTAATATTTGCTTTGGATAATTTTTTTTCTTGAGTAATACTATGCACCAAATATAATATATCCCAAATGAACATAAGCATACTTCATAAACATTTAATAACTAACGTCCAAAAGTTACAATACTTGTCCAAAATACTCTTAGCATGTTCATAAGTCCATAACATGCTTGGGTAAGCAAATCAAAGACCGTAAAAATCATAAAATATCATCCAACACAATCGGCTGGCATACTAACTTCAAAATCGAGTATGACATGCTTTGATTTTAGATCAAACTACTAGATCTATGTTTCTTGTGAAACAAAAATTCAAGAAATAAAATCATATATCTCATATCAAGTTCTAAACATTATCTAAGCATTAAAGCTAAGATCTCACATAAAAAATTGCTTTAAAACACAAAGCAAACTGTGAACCTCAAGTTTATGTCCTAACTGAACCTTAGCATTTATAAAATTCATTTCATCAAGATCAAGACCATTATTCTCCAAACATAACTTCCTAACATATAGATCAAAGTTCTAAGATCAAGATATGTGAATATCAAGACCATTGGATCATACTTCCATAACAAAAGACCAAAACTTTCTCGAAAGATAAATTGTTTTTACACCTCCAATTTCTAACTTTCTAAAATCAAGCAAGTCTCTTTGTAAAATCTCTTAACATGCAATTAATCCAAGTCCATCTTGCATGTTAACATGTTAACTCTAAACCAAAAATAGATTAGACCAAGATCTTGCCAAAAGCTTAATCAAATAAATCCAAGTTTCACACAACATCTAGACTATCACCCAGTAAGACCTTTGCATGCTTGAACAGATTTTTCACTAATCAAACCGATTGGGCCAGAATGGAAACTAGACTCAAAGTAGAACAATTTATATGAATGTAGTTTGAGAATCTACTTACAAAGGCTTCGAGAAAATCAAGCAAGAATGGCCAGAAACACTGTCTGAAATCTCCCCTAGAGTTCTCTCCAAGAAAGCAAAGTGAAAGTGACAAAAGCATGAAGAAGAAGCCATAGATGACTTATATAGAGCTGGGGCCTAAGAGGGATGTGAGGAAGACCATTTGATGGTAGTTTCAACAGCCAAAACCATGGGTAAAAGCGTGAGCAGTAGCACATGATTTCTAGCCTTGGGAGCTACCGAGTGATTGGTGGTGGTGAGGTGGTTGATTAACCTCCCATTAGCTACTATTTGGGCTAACATGGGCAGTGGAAGTACACCTCTGGAAGTGAGAAAACTTTCCTCAAGAATTTTGCATAGGTGGAGCTTTTCGGTGGGCCTTAATGGGCCTAAATGGATTGAGCCTCATTTAGGGTTTGGTTTGGGGTTTCTACTTCTAACTAGCCCAAATCCAACTTTTCTTGATCCAATGAAATTACAAGGGTATAATAAAAGAATAAATAAGGGTTTAATGACATGAATCTGAATGGTTAATAGCATGTAGAAGTGATTTAATCAAGTGATTAAACACTAAGCTAAAATCGGGCAACACTTAAGGTTTCAGGTAACCATTTGAGGTTTGGGGAAACCTTTTAGCGTTTCAATTTTCACCAAAGTTTTGGGGTTTCAATTGGATGTCAAATATTTGGGGTTTCACTGGGGTTAAAACCCTCTTTGGTTTGGCTCAAAAATGAATAGTTGGATGGAATAGTGTTTTGCTTAAGTGGCATGATCACAAAACTTGATTTTCCTTTATTTCCTTCACATTTCCATCTCATAGTTCCTCTTGGTGCCAAGTATCCTATACTATTTACCGAGCGTGGCTAAGATTTTTCCATATGTCCAAATAAAACTTATCTAGACTGATGTGGACAATCCAAACTGATTTGAGAACGAGTGGACTGAGTGCTAACACAGGTCACAGGTGTTACTATTCACTCCGAAAAATGCAAAAATAAACTTTGCACCATAAAATCTTAAATAATACTATGAAACTAATAATGCAATTCATTTTGCAAATTTTGACTCCTAAGAGCATTAGCATTGGCTTCATCAAAGCCATCTTCAAAATTTGATGAAAGTACATGTTTTCCATAAATCCGAAACCTCCCTATCCATAACCCCACATTGGATTAGGTATTGGATTCATCAAAATAATAATATAATATTAGTTTTTTAATAATAATATTTTTAATATTTTTTTTCATATTCTGCAATTAGACTATCCATATATACATTAATAATTTAATTTGATATTAAATTATTGATACTAACCAGAGGGTCATTCATATTGTTAAAGCCAGAAAATGCATCAACACCCACTATGCAGTAGTGTTAGTAAAAAAGGCACTCAAAAGAAAAGATGAAAGAACTACATTGCCCGAATTATAGGAAATGTAAGAAATACATCTACTTCATACATACAAGCTTAAAATTACAATATAGAACATAATACCATCCTATATTTTTGAATGAACACGTCATGAATGGACAAATACAGATCATACTATATGCGTATATGATTCATCTTTGAAGGAAGAGGGCAGCTCCAACCAAGCCCAACCATAATGCCAAAGCCACCTAGAGAGCTCTACTGTTCTCAACTCCACTAGGAGGCCGCCATACTAGAAAGTCACCAAGATGGTCTCTGGATGATGGAAGCTGATTGGTTGTTGACCAACTTCTCCTTTCATCCTTGTCCTTGTATTTATCACTCCATACTCAATGTTCCAGCATAGCTGCAATAATAGCGCGCAAATAACACATCCAATTACTTTCTATTATTACTCAAAATGTCGCACAAATCAGTATGAAACATGAACATTTAGTAAATGCAAATTAACATTCGAAAAGTAAAGGAAAGAGTCAAGACCAAGGCCCTGGATGGCATCGGTCAAGGCCAAAATCGTTGAATCTATGAGCAAGAAAAATCAGTGATGAAAATATTTGCTGAAGGTTGAATGCATTCACAGATGCTCCATTTCAAAACTACATTTTGTAGGTCATTAAAGAAGCCAACGCTAATTTGCTCCTGAAGCTAGTAAATGGCCCGTTGAGGATGAGGACATCAAATTTAGTTATAATCACATGGAATAGCATTAGATTTCAAACTTTTGGAGATCCATTAAAAAACTAATTGTGCACCAGAATAATAAGGCAGTACCTAAGTAAAATTAGGTTACACTTAGATGAGTTGATATTGTTCGAGGAGCCACTCGTGGTCCTTAAATACGTTGCAAAGAAAATAACCTCTAGCACCTTCAAGATGTTTAGTGAGACTTGGATGACATTAGCAAGGTTAAAATAAATAGATTTCTACCAATCTCAATAGGTCTCTTGAAACACTGATTGCATTTGTACAAGGACCAAAAGATAGAACCTTTAGTCAGCAGATTGGGCACCGCCATAGCCCAATGAAGAAGGAAATACATCAACTTCATACTAGCAATGATGTAATACGGTCCTCTGAAACAGAGACTTGAAAAATTTCACCACAAAAAGCTTCATTCTCAATACCCGGCATCCATTCAATGCCATCTTTTTTATCTCATACTATACTAATGACTGAACACCAACCCAATCTCGACGGGAAAAAAAACACAAAACTACATAAAAAAAACTCTGAAATTTTTTCCTCTGGAAACTAGAACAAAGAAACACCATAGAAAGAGATTAAGGAACCAAAAACATCCCAAAGATTTACCTCAAAGCCAAGACCCAGTGAAGAACCAAAGATTTGCGGTTTGGAGCTTAAATTTCTACAGAGGGAAAAATAGAGAAAGAGGGTAGTGTCGGGCTCTAGTGGGAAGAGAGAAAGAGAGGGAGAAAGAGAAAGGGAAGAGAGAAAATGGAGAGGAAAAATTGAAAGGGAGAAAGGAAATTTTCTTCAGATTCACGGGCGAAAGAAATGGGAGAAAGGGACGCAGAAGAGGAAGAAAGAAACGAAATTACGAGCGAAAAGGGGAAGAGCAGTTGAAAGAAGTGATTTTGTAATAAAATAATCAGGATAGATTATGAATAGTGAGTCTTCAAATATGAAGATGAAAATAAGTTTCCTGTAGCTCAAAGTTTGAGTTTTCATGTTTACCAAATTCAATGCCAGCATTTAAAACCCCTGATTCATCTGATTTTGGAGATTCTTTCATTTTAGCGAGACCAATGTGAGTGCTCTAAACGCCTCGAGTAATTCAAAATACATTTTCGCAAAGCTATCATTCAGAAAACTAAAATTGTATTATTACGCTGGAAAGTCCAAAATATTCATCTGAGACTAATGGTGCAAATCGTTTCTCAATCCCAGACTCATAAGTACCTCAAATAAATAAAATCACGTTTCGGTCACCAAAGTGGGTAAGAAATTGCCTATGGGGACAGACTAAAACTTACGCGATTGTTCAATTTCTGAGACCTTTCCGGGGTTTAACTATGTTTCTAAAGCCTAAAGAAAGTCATCTACTAAATTTCTGATGGACTGTTACATACCTCGTGCTCCATGAGCAGGCCTTGAGAGACCCTAGGGCACCAATTTTACCACAACCTTTCAACTCGCTCTTCAACTATCTAACCTAGAGCTTGCCTCATGTTCCCACAAGCAGGTCTTGAGAGACCGTGTCTAACCTTGAGTTTGCATAGCGATCTCGCGAGTGCACCTCGAGAGGCCTTAGGCCTTGAGGGACTCGGCCTGACTTCGATTCTCCCCTTGCTCCCATGAGCAAGCCTGGGCATCATATTCTTCATTACCAAAATGAGCTTTTGTTTAGTCTGTAACCTCCTTGGGCAAGTTACCTTCGAGCTCAACAATCGCCTCACACAAGTTTTCTCTCAGAACGAACCTCCAGGCTCTACAACTATAAAATATTGTCCCCTTTTATTAACAAGCCAATTCGTAATTGTCTAGAATAGGTTCAGAGTCAACAAGCTGCCTGACCACCTAGCACGGGTTATCACCAACCACAATGCAAAAAGAGCTTCAACTTTAACCACAATCTAAGAACAACCCTCCCTAAACTCACTTTGGAGGACCACAATCATTGCCTACTAGCAGTAGTTACAATACTAAGAAACTCATTGCTATCAGTTGAAGAGTAGCTCGGCAAGAACTAAAGCAAAACACAAGTTTATGTAATCCAATCGTAGATTGAACTCTTAACTTTTTGGCTATTACGGGCTATGCTTTTTTGCACTCCTCAGAAAATTCTCACCCACTACAAGTTATGCATCTCTACATTCATGAAGGGTGAGTCTCTTAGAGGCCTCTCCAACATGTATTTTACAAGTCTCCTCGAGGCCCACCTATGGAGACCCCCATCCTGTCGAACAACAACGAATGACATGGATGATTATCCTTGTTGAGTTTCTTTCTAAGGTTTACATGAATCTTTCTTATTATGATTGGTTTTTATTTTCTAAGATTCCCAAGGCATTCTTTTGAGATAGATTGATTTTAAGAATCGAGGAATTGTTATTGGGTAAAAAATACATTAAACCATGTATTGTAAACCTAGTCCATTAATTGTAACGCCCGTCCTTGTGGTGGGACCTTTAGAAAATGATTTTAGAAAAGACGACGGGAATTACCATTCGATTTAAAACTTTTTACTTCCATACCCAGGGTGCAAGACTCTACATCATAAAATAAAATGTACATTGAGAATAAAAGAGGTTTACAGCGGAAAACATTAATCTTAAGATAAAAAGGCCTCTCATACAATTAAAACTCTCATGCCTAGACTTTCGAGCTCTTCCCCTTGGGCCGTGTCCATCCTGACGCGAACAGCTCATTTAGTTCCTCGGGGGAGGGGGGGGAGGGGCATACATAAAAACTAAAATGAGTCGATGACTCGTAAGCATTACTTTATATAGTTAAAATATAATAATATAGGCTTTCATTCATGCATTCATCACTCCATACATACTATACCTACATGAGGCATGCATTCATTTTCAAAACATCACTCGGCGGGGCTTTTCTTTAAAATGGGTTTTCTTTTCGTAAAACATATCTCCCGTCAGTGCCTTCATTTCTTTAAGAGTTTGTGCATTCATACATTCTTTCTTATCACTTTCTTTGGCCTATACACATTGTTACGCCCCGTGTGTTGGGGTTAGCGGTCTTCCTTTGGACCTGGACTCCACCCGTGGCCACGGGTTGGGAATCCCTTTTCAGTCAGGGGGCAGCACTAGGTGCACTACCAGTACTACTTACCCGGCATTGCAATCTGCCCAATCATTTGGTACCCTTTTCATTCATTCATATGGCCGTTACGTATTTTCATACATTAAATGTCCAGTCCTTTCTTTCAGTTCAGTCCTTTCAGTCCTTTACTTTTCAGTCTTTTTCATTTATCAGTTCATTCATGGAAAAACGTCATTTTAAAAGCATGGGTTCATAAGGACATTTTAAAACACTTTCTTTGCGTCATTTAAAGCATCAGTTAAAGCACGAGGTGTGAGCCTCACATTTCTTTTTGTAGAAAATACATACAATAGATACTGCGTATGATCATCCATTCACATGCATACAATTAATACTTTGGTTGCATAATAAGGGGCTGCCAAGAAGGACCATTACATATGTATACCTTTGAACACTTAGCATGCTTTCATAAAACATCTTTCGTGTCATTTCGTAAAGCATCGCAAAGGAAAAGCAGTTCAATTCCATTTCATATTCTTTAGAAAACTCTAGAAGAGTATGAACATAATACTTACCTGGACTCCATGCTATACTCAAATCATGCAGTCCGTTCATGTGTCTGTCAGACGGCAACCTACATGCATACACGTAATCTTAGCGTCATTTTTTATCTAATGCATAAGCAACTAAACTTAGAATAGAACTACACTTCACTTGAAACACCCTCCTTCTATCCCGTGCTCTTACGTGTCCTTTACTATGCTAAAACCTTCGAGATCTACTTACGGTCACTATCTCTTCCAAACTCAAGGTCTTACCTCGAGTGCTCATCCACTAAAGTGAACCCATGATTCACCTTAAGGTTAAGACACTAAGACCTTCATCTTACTCTTCTTACTGACCTCATCCCGATGCACGACTCAGACCGACTAAGTCACGCATCCCAATCCTAGATAATACACCCATCACTACCTTCATGTATCTTAGCTCACACTAAATCCTCATTCCCATCCATACACGCCACACTGCTTTAAGTCAACTCTGAGACTTAAGCACCGTGTAACCATGCATAGGACAGATTACCCATTACACATGGTAAATCTATCCGGCACATGTGTCTAACCAGATTACACACATATCTTATCCCTTCATCACCTAAGACCAACATATAAATCGTTGATCACATGCTTGTAGGGACAAGTGCCATACTCCAAACACTTAAAACGACATGACTCATTCTCTTAACCCGGCCAGCATGACTCTTCATGCTACCCGTCCCTCTTGACAGTTCATCCCAACACTTAACACGACAAGACTCCATTCATAACTATACCTTACGTCACATCATAGCTCGAGACTGCTCCCAAGCTACACTGTGACCTTGTCACGTCACCTGACATCCCGCTACATCACTCTTACACTAACTCCTCTCGCTCATCACAAGCACAACTTCTTGCTTAACCATGTCACTTCATGACATGGCCCCGTCATGCTTCCCCTGCGCACTCTTACACTTGTTTAGTCACTTTGCACATACTCCAAGCCATAAGTCAACTACACGGTGACACCTGTCACCTCAGACTACAGGCCACATCGCAACTACTTTGGGACACTATTCCATAGTTCCCGACACTACCCATCACGCTCTACGCTCATCAACTATGCAACCATCCTTATCTTCGTGACACGCCACATGGTGTATCTCTTCGCCTCATGGATTACACTTCACGTGTACTCCCTTCACACACACTACGCCACATCACTGCTACAGCACACGCTTCACACCCACACTTCACAGCATAGTCCACAACACTTCACATCACACTACACAGATACGCCCAACACTTCACTACACAGTGAACTCCACAATACTAACAACACAGTCCACAACCTAGCCAGCCAACTAACATAAATAACGAGGGATAGAGGGTTATACCATTGTCGGGGTTGACCCATGCGTTGTTCACTGACATTCAGGTTTGATGACGTCGGAAGGGTCGTACGTGGCGGCTAACCCACGTACAGTGGCTGTTTGGGTCCTTGAAGATGGCTACGGGTGCAGATCTATGCGTAGGAGGGTTGGGTCGTGGTCCTGGGGTGGTGGTCTCGTGGTGGTGCCGAGGTGGCACACTTCGGAGACACGGCAGCTCGTGGAGGAGTTTAGGTTGTCGGTCTCAAATAGGGGAAATCGGAGGGAGGGCTTGGCTGGTTGTGGGCTAGCCATGGAGGGCTTAGGGGGTTGCTGGTGGAGCTGTGGTGGTGAGGTGGAGACGGCATGGCGGCGGATCTAGGCCGTGTGCGAGGGAGAGTCCGTGAGAGAGTAAGAGAGAGAGGGGGAGCTAGGTGGCTCGGCTGGACATGGGGATGCTAGGGGAGGTAACCGATGAGGGAGGAGGCTCCTAGTGGTGGTGCGGTGGCCGTGGGAGGCGGAGCTCAGCCGTGGGTATGGAGAACCCGTGCGTGGAGGAGCTGCTTGCGTGAGGTCTAGGGAGAGGCTACAGGCTTTGAGTCAAAGGGAGGAGGAAGGGGGAGGTCAGGGAGTGCTCGTGGTGGTGCTTGGTGTTGGCCCTGGCTGACGGCGGCGACACTAGGAGGAGATAAATGGGTGAAACCCATTTCGGTTGGTTACAGCAAGAGGAGAGGGAGAGCTGCGCGTGGGGGAGATCGGTGGTGGTTGGCTTGGTCGCCAGTGTGAGAGGGAGTCGTCGGTGGTGGTGGTGGTGGTGGTGAGGCTGGGCAGCGCACGGCGGTGCTAGGCTAGACTAAAGAAGATTCGGCTGAGGGAGAGGGAGAGGGAGAGGGGGCGTGCAGCGCAAGCTGAAGGGAGAGGGAGGAGAGAGAGATGGAAGGGAAAAGTGAGGGAGAAAGAGAGGGGGCATGGGTATTTAATCCAGGCCTTTCAGCTTGGGATCCTCAAAACGATCTAACGGTAAGAGATTAAACACCGATTTAACTTAAAAACACTGAGAGGAATTAAGATAGAATATTATTTAAACTAAACTTTAGTTTATAAAATAATATTCCTTCATCATTAATAAAATGATGAAATCTTATATAATATATTTAAGAGAATAAAACAATCTAATTAATTAGAGTTTTCAACATAATTTAAATCCCATAATAATTTAAATAATTGAAATCATTTTAATAAAATGATTTCCTACAATTATAATATTTTTGGAGCTCTTCAAAAATATTATAATTGTCTTATTTAAATTTAGGTTTGGTTCAATAACACTGGAAATATCCCATACAAATATTTCCAAGGCATTTAAAACATTTGAGGACTTTAAAACACTGGGCTTACTTTAGAAATCACATAATATCTTTAAAAACACGCCACCGAGATTCGACACGCATAACGAGACTTGCAGTCGAATTTGCTTACGTCAAAAAGAATGAGCGGGATGTTACATTAATATATTTGAAGCTTGTAACAAGTAAAGAGACAACTAAAGAGAGAGAATAGGAAGTGACAAAAGCCAACCGATTGATAAGACTAAAAGCTAGGGGTTGACACACAAGGCATGAAAGGACTAAAGCCATCCAAGGAAATGACATAAAAGCAAAAGGATAGCTAGACTAAAAGGGGGAACACGCCATCAACAAGGGGGAGATCTTCCAAGCTACCAGAGGGGTTTCTTCCAAGAGACCAAGCCATCTCCATCTTTCCTAGCTTCTCCTCCACCTCTCTAGGCATTGTAACAAAGAGCATGAAAGTCCAAGAGAGATTGCATAATCACCATACATAATGGATGCTTCCCTCAAAAGAACCATGGACTTAGACCTTAGTGTCGAACCATGTAACCTCTCTCTCTCTCTCTCTCTCTCTCTCTCTCTCTCTACGTGTCTTACATTCATTTACTGTACAAGGCATGGATGAGCATTTCAGCAATGTGCCACCCCCAAGCACTTGTTGCGGTCCATTTGACTGTACTGTTAGTATCCACCCTCGATGGAAAAATACATCAACACATCTAGTTGCAATATTGCAGATATAACGAGAGAAGAAGTTATACACCAAATTTAAGAAATGTGACTTTGGCTTGAGAAAGGGTTTTTCTTTGTACATATAGTACTCTTAGTAGATCCAAGCAAAATCTGGGTAGAAGTCAATTGGGAGAGCCCGACCAACGTGCAATAAATTTTGTATTTTCTAGCATTGAACAAATACTATTGGAGGCTTTAACTATAAAGAGACTTGGAGTTTTTTGCAGTATTGTTCATGACTTTGACTACCAAGAATGCTCGATATGTATGATCAACACATGCGAACAAAGCTTTTAGAAGCTAAACTAGAAATTGGTAATCTCGTCTGTTCTTACTCTTCCAACACAGTTAGTAGGAAGAGGTGTCGTATTTTTTTAAATGAATCTCCTCTCTAAGCCTCTCTCGAGAGAATAGGGATGGTGTCTTCAGTCTCTGTGTCACAGCAGAGGTGGTTGGTTTCTTATGGAGAATTTACATGAACTGTGGGGGAACCTCAAATTAAGTGAGGATGATGATGTCACCATTGAGATTGAGGGTGCAACAATTCCCTAGGTTCAACAGAAAGGGGATAGGAGTTTGATAGGCAAGATTTGGTCTGAATATCAGGTCGGGAAAAATATAGTAGAGGCAACGATGGCAAAGGTTTGGCGTTTAAGCAAGCAAGCCAACTTCAAGGAAGAAGGGGAAAACGTGTTTATCATTACGTTTGCAAACCATGCAGATAAACATAGAGTGGAGAATGGGACCCTAGTTTTTTGATGGACATATGTTTGTGATAAATCATTTTGACAGTTTTACTACTCTAAATGACATGGAGCTTGACACAACGGCTCTATGGGTGCAATTCCACAATTTGTGACTAATAAGGATGAGTCGGGAATGTGGAGAAAAGTTGGGAAGCACTTTAGGGACTGTGGGAAATGTGGAAGTTGATGAAGATGATGTGGGGTGGGGTGGCTTTCTGAGGGTCAAACTTATGCTGGATTTGAAAAAGCCGCTTGCGAGAGGAAGGACGATTACTTTGCATGGCATGAAGACATGGGTTTGATTGCAATATGAAAAGCTATCGAGGTTCTGTTTTCTGTGTGGCAGAATCATACATGATGGTGTGAATTATCAACAATTGTTTGAGTCTAATGAAGCTCATAAGCAATTTGAAACTTGGCTCCATGCAGAACCAACAGGTAGAAGAAACTGTGACTACCAAAAGGGGAGCTTCAATATGATGGCCAAGGGTAGATAGACGTAGATAGACCAGAATGCGGCAACGACGGGTGGTGTTGAGGTCATTGAGACTCCGATGAGTAACACACGTCTGACTTCAATTCACAATGATGATGGACACGAGAGTTTAGGCGGATGCTCAGGGGATGATAAAGAGGATGATATGCATCACAAAGGAAAGACGACAATGGAGGTCTCTAGAGAAGGAATCTGCATGCAAGGAAAGAATCAATCAGTAACTGCTATAAGGGAGGATTTTCTTGATCCTGATTTTCCTAATATAGACCATGGGATACAGAAGGAAACTATGGCTCACATCGAAAGTGAAGCGGGTACTGAGGGCCAACAAAGTTTTGGGTTTTCTGTGGGCAATCCAGTCCATGAAACACAGGCCCATCAACTTCCCAAACTCAGGCAAGGGAGACAGACACGTAGTACATGGAAAAAACGAGGTAGAGCACCAAGTAATAGTTCTGTTTCCCAACTAGAAAGTTCAAGTAAGAAGCATGCTATGTAAGAAGATAATTGTTTCACCTTGAAACAATCTGGTACTAAAACGGGTAGAACTCTCTTAGAGTATCATGTCGCTGTTAGTGGTGATAATGTATAGGAGATTGAGAGGGAGGGTAATAAACTTTTGGGATCGGCAGAGGCTATTTACTAGCCCTGCCGGAATCAATGATTTTCTTAAGCTGAAATTCACGTGGGCTTGGGAACCCACAAGGAGTTCGTGTCCTTTGTGACTTGCTCGGTTTGGATTGTGAGTTAATCTCAATCCATCTCATCTCATAATTACAAATTTCATAAATTCTCACACAAAATATAATAAACAATTCAATTTTTTCAAATCTTAAATCAATAATAATATTAAAAAATTATATTCTAATAATATTTTATTCAATTTTCAACTTTCAATTTTCAATTTTTTATGGAGAAGTTGAAGTTTAGAATGGGTTTTGAAAATTGTTTGGCAGTGAGTAGTGAGGGAAGAAGTGG
This sequence comes from Juglans cinerea, assembly GCA_961763995.1. Lineage (NCBI taxonomy): Eukaryota > Viridiplantae > Streptophyta > Magnoliopsida > Fagales > Juglandaceae > Juglans > Juglans cinerea. Next base: position 10,148,142 of record CAUIVZ010000012.1, on the reverse strand, counting down.
TGGCATTGCTCTTTTATGGAAGAAGAACATTCAGGTTGATATACTGAATTTTTCTAAGTCTCATACATGCTCACGTTAAATAGGAAGATGGAGAAGTGGAACCTTGGTTTCTTATTGGTCTGTATGGTCAGCCTGATGCCAGAAATCAAGGGCTATTTTGTTGCTGCTGTCTACAACAATTCACCTCAATAAATTTTACAATCTCAATTGAGAAAAATCTGGATACACAATCCCAGTTTGGCAGTTCAACATTGAACATTTACCTTGATCTGGCAAATCTCAGCTTAGTAGCTTACTTGCATGACCTCCTGCAAGATAAGTATTGGATTACGAAAGCAATTGTTTGATCCATAAAAAGAATTAAAAAAAATGCCATTTAAATTGAGGTGGATTGATGTGGCCTGTGCCTTGATTATAAATCTACTATTATTACAAGATAAATTGCATGACAAATTACTGTGGTTTCCCCCAAAATTCGTAAGTGGAAAAGGACTCAAATAGTTTCTACAAGGACAAATTACTGTCATTTATCGTTTCTATTTTATTTTATTTTGTTGTGTTTCTATTGTACTTCTTCTACCTTTCTCATGCAATATAAGGAAGTTGAACCTTATGATTGTCTTATCTGATCCATTTTTCTAACAGGTTTTGATTACTTCGGGACTGTTGGTCAAGCTTTACCACCAACATAACCTTACAATAAAGATAAAGAAATAAAACAAAAAAATAAATCAAGGCCTTCTGATGACCCTAACCTTTTATTAATTTATGCATGCAAGTTCATTTAGCATACGAATGCTATCTGGACCTAAACCATTAAGAGGAATAAATTATTATTATCATTAATTAATTTTTTTATTTTTTAAAAAAAAAAAGAAATTTAAGGAAAGAAAAAGAGTTCTTTATACACTTCCAAATGAATACAACCAAACCATTGTCAGCAAATAAAATAAATTAAAACTTCATACATCATACAGATTATATGTTGAAGTAGATTTTTGCATGGTCGGACCGGTAAAGAACTCTTCCTGCAAAATAAGAAAATTGTCACTCGACTTTACCAGGTCTCGAAGGATCGGGAACACTCTGATGATAAAATTAGTCATTCTTTTATCTCTGAAGAAGGTTTGGATTCAGAGATGAGTTGAAATGGGTTAAGATGGTTTGTGAATAGTAGAATAAAAGTTAAATTATTTATTATATTTGGTGTGAAAATTTAGAAAAGTTGTTTTGGGATATGAAAAAGTTGAATTATTTATTATATTTTATTTGAGAATTTGAGAAAGTTATAATGATGAGATGAGATGAGATGAATTGAGGTGGGTTTTGAATCCAAACCTCTCCTAAAAGAGAGTGAGAGTTCATTTTTTTCTCTTCCCTTCCTTCTTCTCGAATGACTTTTTCACATAATTTTTATAAATAGAGCCCATAAATGTTTGCTATGTGTCAACTTTGAAACCGTTAGATAATTGGAGTGAGTGTTTATTTTCTAAAACTGGGGGTTAGTGGCCACTATTTAAGAAGTAGGTTGCATGTGGTTATTTATCATGTAGTGGGATTTTTTGAGTTGGGACCCTTAACCATTTTTATCCCCAACAATATTATAGATACTCGTTTTCATTTTCGGTCTTTCTGCTGACTAGGAAAGGCCGAGTAGCATGAATGTCTTAGAAAGAACCCCCAATGTACCACCACTTGGACCCTTGAAAATGAACTAAAACTAGGTAACAACAAGATCGTAGGAACCAGGTGGAAGGTTCTGTCTTTCATCAGCATCTTCATCTTTTGATTAAAGTTTTTTCATCTAATTTGACCGACCAAAAACTTACTTCCACCATTACTTTGCTCTTGATGGGTGGGCAAAATTTCCGACCTCTGTCCGAGTTTCAACGAGGCTCCAACTCTGTCAGAGTTGGAGTTTGCGAAATTCGAGTAGTTGGAGTTCGGAGTCAAAGTCGAAGCCTGCATGGGCTCCGAACTCCAACTTATTTTTAAAAAAATACACATGATCAAAACGAAGTCGTTCCACTTAAAAGGAACGACGTCGTTTTGCTTGCCCTGCTGACGTTTCGACTTGATGAGGTAAGTAAACGACGTCATTCCACTTGAAGCGGAACGACGTCGTTTCGTGAAGGAAGGAGGTCCAAAATGCAGGACCCCCTTCTCCCCCCCTCACTTTTGCACAACAAATGCTCCTCACTTTCGCACAACTCAGTTGAGCTCCAAACACCGTCTGCCATCACCTGAGGTCGTCGTCTGCAAATCTGCCATCACCGGAGTAATTGTAAGAATGATTTCTAACTTCCTCCTCCGATAGATTTGTTGTTCCTCCGTGTAATTGTAAAATGTGAAATGTGATTTGCAACTCCCTTTGTGAAATGTGTATGATTTGTTGTTCATTTCAACTTCTTTGTTGTTTTCATTTCAATGATTTCAACTTTTAGGCTGTTAAATTTAAGAATTGAGGGAGTTAGGTTTTGTAAAAATTGGGTTTTTTGTTCCAAGTGACATTCGCTTGAGTGGCGCTCGAGTATGGCTCGAGTGAACGTCACATAGATTGTTCGCTCGAGCCTTCGCTCAAGTATGGCTCGAGTGACATCACACAGATTATTCGATCGAGCATTCGCTCGAGTGTGGCTCGAGCGAACATCACACAGATTGTTATATCAAGCCTACATGACATAGATATGTGAGCTCGAGCCTTCACTCGAGTTTGGCTCGAGCGAACAACACACAAATTGTTCGCTCGAGCCTTCGCTCGAGTGTGGCTCGAGCAAACGTTCTTTTTTTTGTGTTTTATTTATTTTTGAAACCACAAACATGACTAGACCCATATATTTTTCCTTTTCAATGTGTTTTCAATTTGTAGATAATTATCATAACATTTAAAATGACGATTGTTTGTTAATTGTTTCAAATTATTTGCTCAAATTATGGATGATACACCATCTCATTCTCATCTTGATTCTCCGCAAGAGGATGACGCAGAGCCGTTGGCGTCACCAACTGGTACTTCAGGTCGTAGACCCCTATCTAGAGCAGCTACCTCCTGTACAAGTAGTCGAGTCCCAATAAATCTAAAAGACGTTGATATGCTTAATGAGGAGGAGTTGATAAATGTTGAGGCCGATCCACCAGTACGACCTAGAAAAAATGGTTGTGGACATGGGAATATTTCACCAAAGTTCTCGATGATCGCAAGGCACGTCAGTATTAATAGCATATCTTACGGACTGCCAGCGGTATAAGATACACAAAGGGCTGGTAGCAACTGATCAGACGATACTGAGTTATGAGACTTCTATGGCCACTGATGGCATGCAGATTAAGAAGCTATCAATCCCCCAATACAGTGAGAAGATGTTGAGGGATGTTCTTGTGGAGATGATCATCACTAATGAGATGCATTTTATCACGGTTGACAAGGCAGGCTTTTGCAAATTTGTGCACACTTTAGAGCTGCGATTTCCCATACCTTCAAGTATACTGTGATGCGCGACTATTTGAAGAGGCATGCCAAAAAGAAGGCAGCGATGAAGGAAATGTTTGTCGCCACTGGCCAGAGAATGTCATTTACAATTGATACATGGACCTCCATACAGAATGTGGGCTACATGTGTATCACAGCCCACTTTATTGATAGTGAGTGGATGCTGCAGAAGCAGATTATCAGCTTCAAAGAAATTGTTGATCACAAAGGTTCGTCTATTGGCAAGGAAATGGATGACTGTATAAAGGATTGAGGAATTAGAAAAGTACTTTGTATCATGGTTGACAATGCCAATGCGAATGACATTGCCATTGATTGGTTCAGGCGGAATATGACGATAAAGGAGGATATCATTCGTGAGAACCAGTTTATTCATGTTCGATGTTGTTCCCATATCATCAACCTCATAATTTCAATTTCTGTAGGGTTCAAGGAGGTTGATGAATCCATTATTAAAGTCTGGAACCTAGTGAGATATGTGAGGACTTCCCCCCAACAGCTCCGCCAGTTTAAGAGTTTAAGGTAATAGCTGAACAACTTGAGATCTCATCTTCCAGTATGTTGCAATTGGACGTTCCGACTCGATGGAACTCTACATACATGATGTTGGATGTAGCGCAGAAGTACCAAGCAGCGTTTGAGTGATGGGGGCATGAGGTATGCTTTGCTAGAGTTAGTTGGGGGGAGAAGGGGGCTCGGTGCACTGAACACAGTTGATTAGGCCAATGTCAGGTATTTTGTTCAATTTTTGAAGTTATTTTATGACATAACTATGCAGATATCTGGGACAAAATATCCTACTACGAACATATATTTTGAGGAGCTCTTGAGGCTTTATAACCACTTGCAAGAGAGTTTTGCTAACAGTGTGGGTTTTGTTGAATGAAATGGCTATGAGGATGAAATTCAAATATAATAAATATTGGGCGGATGTGGAGAAGATAAATAGATTATTATTTATGACTGCGATCATTGACCCCCGATATAAGTTGGCGATTGTAGAGGACTGGATTAGGGACGTCATCGGTGATGAAGATGCTGAAAAGTTTATTAGATCGCTTAAATGTGATATTGATGATTTATATAGCCATTACAACAGTAGTGGTCAGTCTCCAACCGAAGGTGGTAGCTCCTCTCGCCCGACCAGCTCGACATCTTCTTGGGATGACACACATGCACAAAGTTTAAATTTATTGCAGCTATGACGGTATCATCAAAATCGTGCATCGAGTAATATTATGCAATGTAAGTCTGAGGTTGAGCATTACTTTATGGAAGATGTCGAGGCACCTAGTGATACATTCTAGATATTAATTTGGCGGAAGATGAATTATGGCAAGTTTTCAATCATTTCTCGAATAGCCAGGGATGTACTAGCCATTCCTATCACTACGGTTGCCTCTGAGTCTGCGTTTAGCACCGTAGGTCATGTCTTAGATGCTTATTAGAGTTTATTGTCTCTAACCACCGTCAAGGCCCTCATTTGCACACAGAATTGGTTAAGTTCAACGCCCATTAGAGTAGATACCGTTGATGCCGAGAGGTATAGACTTGAATCAAGTAACTTTATGATTTTAAATGATTATTTATATAATTTATATGTTTTCATTATTTAATTTATAATTTATATGATTTTGTAAACTTAGCTGTGAACCCCAGACTAATTGTGGATGACTGAGAGTCTGAGACTCACGTATCGTGTGATGATTATCATCATGCAAAACTCGTCAGAGTTAGAGATGGAGGTGAATTCATAATATCACTTAGCTGATGGTTTAGAAGTCTATAGTTAAATGACTAAAGAAAAGATAGTGCATTTGATCAATAAAAGTTAAAACTTCATGCAGGAAAATTGCAAATTACTATCGAGTCATCGACTCAAATGCATGGACAGTCCAGGGCGCGAGACAACTCTCTCTAAGGAACTCGGCAAAATAGCCCCGTAACTTCTTGAGAAGGGGTGCCTCCTCACAAAGGGGGTCGCAGTGACCAGGCCCAGGCGACTGTTTACCAAAAACACAGGTCTCCGCAAAGTCATAAGACCATGTATGGGGGCTGACGCCTGCCTAGTGCCGGAAGGTCAAGGAAGTTGGTGACCTGATGACAGGGGAGCCGGAGGCATTGTGGCTATTTCATATTTGAATGAAATTTATTACATTATTCAATATTTATGTGTTGTAAATTTAAATTTATTGCAATTTGTAGTTTTAAATTTAAATTTATGAATTGCGATTTGTAGTTTGATTTAGTTATTATATTTAAATTTTAGCTTTTTAACTTATTTTTTATAGTATTTTAGATTTTTTTAATTATTTTTTTACATTATTAAACAAGGGATGATATTGGGCTGATCAGAGCCCATTTTTTTAGTAGGGCAACTAGGCTTGAAAAAACCCATTTGCTACTCTGATCAGAACTCCGAAGTCTGAGGGAGTTTTGACCTCCAACCCCAGTCGGAGTCGGAGGTGGGCATTCCAACTCCATCGGAGTCGGAGCCCACCCCTACTTGATGCTATCATTCAAGCGGGAAAATCCCATGCACGAAGCTCTCCTATATAAGTTTTGCTAACAAAGCATGCTTCACATGGGAGAAGACTGCTGAGTGGAGTCAAGGGACTATGCTTTCTCAAGTCATTTCCGGTTTACATCTAGGTGGGATAGACACGGTAGAAGCATCAAGCCGGCCGGCCAGCCAGCTGCAGAGAGTATATAGACAGGCACTTGGGTATGCGGGCAATTTGAACAAGCATAGGTACATGGTGCAATGATATACTTCAATCAACCGCAGCTTAGGGAGCCGTTGCAGAAATTTGGGACGGTATATGGGTTGAGTCATCCAGTATGGTTATAGTATGGCATAACCATACCTCGTGGGGTTTCAGAATTTGAGAGGGTGCAAACTCAAATTGCCACGGTAAATGCTGCCACCACCATAGGTGTAGGTAACCATGGCTGATATTTAGATTGGTAAAGGGTAAAAAGAGAGTTTCAGAACACCGAGAACGAAAAAGATGAGGCTACGGAAAGTTTTGATTTTCATTTTTCTGATGTGGCAGAATTGTCAAGGTGTGGATGTGCCCAGGGCTGCAAAGAGCATTTTTGGATGAGCAAAAACAAGCAGATATGCGTTTCATTTGCGCTACAAGTCTACAACAGCAGGTAGAACTTTCTAATAGAATTTAAATACTAGAACTTAAATCACTTTCCTTTTTCACTCAAAAAATTTAGTAGCTCGTGTAACAAAATTTGAACTCAAACGATATCGAATTTGGTTCTCCAAAGACAAGATGCCATAAAATTAGAGCCTCATTTAACCAGATATATTGTTGCTGCATGGTTATCCTTAATCTCTTCAAAGATTCTTCATCTGTAATACGATGCCATAAAATAGAGCATGACTGCCGTTGAAGTGGTGATTAATAGCTCCTGATCATACATAAAAAGGCAAATGCAGACAACAATCAGCCGTTAGACAGGAGCAAAGAAAATGGAAATTCTGACCAATTGCACAAAAATTGAGTTCGGCATCGCTCACTCGATCATTTAGCCATCAAAGAGCAGATTTTGGACGTGATGGTGGAAATGTATATATGTATGGGCAGAATTCTACCTCGTGTGAAGGTTAGACTCAAAAACAACTCACATGCCAAAAATCTGATACATTTTTAAACGAACCTATAAAAAACTAGGATGCTTCTCATAGTCCACAAATATAGATTATGGATCTGACAAGTTCATGAAAACTATTGTTATATATTGTATTGGCTTAAATGCATATCCATGCACCTAAAGGATTATGTGCTTATAATAAATACTTCCAAATCTATAGTAGTGGTTTTTTTTTTTTTTCATCGGTATTTACAGTAGGTTAACATGAATAAACTACTATTTGTTACTTCTCAAGTAATTTAGCACAAAATTAACATGCATATGTCAGTTGATAGTGACACCATGGAAAATAAATGAAGATTTACGACATATTCTCTATAGATTCAACAAAGCCTCCTTCATTTCAGTAAGAAAATGCCAGTACCTGATTGTTGTAAAGAAAAGCAGGTATGTAGCCACCGACAAATTCAATCAAATTTAGAAGACCAGTGTATCCCTGCAAGAATTCAATTATGGAAGATCAGTTATAAGACCACAAGAATAGAATAAGATCTTCTTAAAGATTTTTTCTATTCAACCCAAGTAAAAGCTGAAGGGAGTTGCTAGTTTTTAATTCCTCACACGACGGGGGGGGGGGGGGCCGGGGGTAAGAGTTTGCTGTATAACCTTTCATCTATGTGTTCATTACAAGCCTGTGACTCAACCATTCCGTGGGTGAAGGAGGCTTATGAGTAATCAAACATTATAAGTAAAGATGGCAACTATACCCATCATATTGAGAGATAATCAAACAAGAAGGGTGAAAAATGGAAATCTTCAATCAACAAAAAGACCGCTTGCATTCATCTTGAAAAGTTACCGGTTCAATGCAAATGCTTTTAAGTTGAAAAGCATCCCTTTCAACCGCTTTCAGATCTTAGAATATAGATAAACAAGCATAGCTAAGCAAAGATTTTGCAATTTCTTTTGGCCGAGCATGCGAGAAACTTATGAAATAGACCTGTCTTCCATCAGAGGAAGCTAATCTGTCAAACTTGTAAGGGTTAGCATGATCTCCACATTGTTAATTTCAGAAAGGAAATGCCTTGAATCTCATTTAAGCTTTTGTTTCTCATTTTCATAGTTATTTTTCTTTTATATGAACTTGAAAAGAAATACATATCAATCACGAGAAGCAACAAACTCATTGACAAGCTTAATGGTTGTGCAACTCTGATATCTTACAAATTAACTCATGTACATGAAGATAAGATTACAATTCAAGCCATTAATGTCGGATCCTTAAGGGCTCTAAGTTTCTATTATTTTGACTATATTTTATAAACAAAAGTAAGTTTTCTTGTACGAAAATAGATAAAATATAAAAATAATCAACTTAAGCTAGTTTGTTCATGAAGAGCCACCTAAAGAAATATACAGTATAAGTATGTTTCTCCCTTTTCCATATTTTTAATCTCAGTTTATCATGGATTCTGAGGTCCAACTGGAACCCCACGCTTATAAGAAGGGATCCAGTAATCTATATTATCCTGAACAGCCTGTTTACTTGGGTGTGCCTTTCACTTTTTTTAATAAAATTCTAATACTCAATAAAACAAATGACCCTGATTGGAGGGGAAAAAATAGCTGAATATTACCAGAATCCACAAATTTAGCCTTCTAACATTTTGACCTATCACCAACAGTCTAAGATATATAGAATTTTCATATAATGTACCATACCAGAGATGAAACAGCAATACAGCCAAAAACTAGTCCAAGAGAACGAAGCAGGCGTTTTCCCATTCGCAGTGCTCTCCCTGAATCTTCACCATCTTCCTGCAGGCAAGACCAGCTTAAACATATCCAAATTGAACCAGTAATTCAAAAGGCTTCAAACATAAATGCCAACAAGGTCTCGGCATGTGGTGCCACAAGAAATAGAACTCACCGTATATGTTGGTGATGCGGGTGGTTCAAAGGCCTTCAGCTTCTCAAAAATCCGATAAACAAAAGCAAAAGCTAAAAATTGCAAAGGCTTATATTCCGCATTGCGCTTGAGAATAGTCCAAGCTGTCTGCACAAAGATAACAAAAGATGAGGATGAAAAGAAAGCCATAATTAAAAGCATGATTGACCAAGTAACTGTGAAACAGCAGCGTGTAATGCCTCACATGGTTGGAACCAACTTACTAAAAGATCACCTACATATCACACCAAACGATCAACTAGCTATGATTTCATGAGCTTGGGTGTAGGTGTGGGTGTTGGGTGGGAGGATGTGTTCTAGTGTCAGATCCCCTTACAACTTGGAAAATCTATAGAAGAGACAGTGGTAATGGAGTGCTATTGCATTTATAGGAGGGATGGAGAATCCGTGAATTATCTCTTACTCCATCGTGAGGCAGGCATGGTTAGCACTTTGTAGCAAGTGCTTTTGGTCTCTTTGGACTAGATAACGTGGCGCCTAGATTGGTGGCTGACTTATTAGCATGCTGGAAAGGAAGATTTGAGAATGATCACAGGTCAACACACTTCTATGGAGAATGATTTCAATTTGTTCAATGTGGTGCATATGGTGGTAAAGAACTGATCAAAGCTTCAAAGAAGATACAAAACAATGGAGGAACTCAAAACTTTCCTTTTTAATACAGTATTTTTGGATGGCCGTCCACTTGTGTTTTTCTAGTTTTAGATTCTAAGGACTTTCTTTCTCTAGTTGGATGTATCTGATGTACAATCCGTACTTATATAGTGCCTTTTTTATCATTAATAAAATTCATCAGACTTGTCAAAAAAGCATGTTATGTATTTGGGTCCATATATTGCATTCAGGCCTTATTTTTAAAGGATATGCAAAATATTCTCTACTCCACAAAAGTGCCGATTTGAGTTATAAATTGAAAATGTAATGGATTAATATGAATTGTACATAATGACATAATGATTCCATCGTGAAATAATCACATGTGCAACAAACGTCTGAAAAAAATAGAATTGGCACTTTGATCACAATTGTTTGCATTATATATCCATAACTGAGCACCTTAAAAGCTCCCTGGGGCTAGTGAAATAATAACTTGGTACCGTAGCTCTGTCCTAACATGAGGACCAAGAGAAGTAGAATTTTCAATGGGAAATTGTGCTACCATTTTGGCTGTTATGGACTACGACAATATCTTGGCCATGGGTTATACCTTGTGGTTAGTGATTCTCAATCCCAGCAAGGGAATCACACAACCCAATCAAGAAGTGCGAAAGCTTTTGACAATGAGTGAAAATGTTTTGGGAGTAGGCTTCGGTAACATTTAGGTGAATAATAATAAAATATTGCTCACATGAGACTAGAATATTACTAGCAAGTAGTATTAATACCATTATTTGTATTGTATACTGATGATTTTGTAGTAATTTAATATCCTTAGAAAACATGAGTAAAATTGTTTACATAATTTGTATATTTTGCATAAAAGTTAACTGCTAGAGTATGTATTGAAGTCATGATTTAAATTTCCTAGAAATTATTGATGTTTGAAAATGCATTTTAAGTTCATATATGGTTTGACCTCATATAAGAGTTAACTATCCCTACTTACTGAGATCTCTCATTATACCATTTAACATTTGGGTCAATCCACAACTCCTTCAAGCAAATGATTTTGAAGGCATCAAGGATTTTAGACTTTTGTTTGTGATTTTTTTTTTTTTTTTTGATAAGTAAGAAATTTATTAAAAAACATAATTAGGCATAGCCCAAATACACGGGAAGTATACAAGAGAGAAACACCTAATTACAAGCTAACCCTGAAAAACAGTACAAAAGTCATTAAGATTATTCCCATCCAATACAATAACTGAAGCCCAAAGCAACAAAGTATGAAAAAAGAAAGCTCTAATCCCTTCCACCAATCGTTCTCTATTCTCAAAACAGCGCCTATTCCTCTCATTCCTAATACACCACATAAGACAAAGAAGTACCATCTTCCAAACGGTTGCTATTTGACGATTTCCTAGAATCCCTCTCCAACACACCAAGTGGTTCACCACCTTCTTAGGCATCACCCAAGCAATTCCCGCCTTCGCAAAGACCTCGTCCCACAGAGCCTTCAACACATCACAATGAAGAAGAAGATGATCCGGCGATTCACCACATCTTTTGCACATAAAGCACCAATCCATTGCAACAATAGCACGCTTTCTTAACTTATCAATGGTAAGAATTTTCCCATGAGAAGCCAACCACCAGAAGAAACACCTTAGGAGGCACTTTGCATCTCCAAATATTTTTCCAAGGAAAAAAGTCAGTAGAAGAATGTGGCGCCAAGACCTTGCCAAGACCTTGTATAAAAAGAAGATCTAACCAAGAATTTCTTATTACCAAACTGATTCCAAAGTAATCCATCCTCCCCTCCAGAGTTTATGTTTAAAGCATAAAGCAAGCTGTAAAAATCAGAAATGTCCCCCACTTCCCAATCTTGGACATCTCTAATAAAACTTACTGACCACTGAATAAAACCAGCAGTAAGCCACGGAAGCACCTTTATTTGAAGCAATTCTGAAGAGAGGGGAAAACATTCTTCTAGGCCTCATCCCCACACCACAAGTCATGCCAAAAACTGATCTGGTTTCCCCTACCCACCCAAAATCTGAAATTTCTGAAGAACTCCCCCCATCCATTACGAATGAATTTCCACACTCCCACACCATATGCCCCTCTTACTTTGTTGGAGCACCAACCACTCCAAGTACTCCCATACTTGGCATCAATAACAATTCTCCAAAGAGCATCCCCTTCTTGATGATACCTCCACAGCCATTTCCCTAAAAGAGCCTTATTGAAAATTTTCAGCTTTCTAATCCCCAAACCTCCCAATAAAAGAGGAGTACAAATCTATCCCACTTAAGAAAATGGACTTTCTGCTCATTCTCCATACCACCCCCACAAGAAAGCACAAAATATTCTTTCCATTCTATTAGCCACTCCTGCAGGCAAAAGAAAAAGAAATAGATAATAGGTTGGGATATTAGATAAGGTGCTCTTGATTAAAGATTGGACCATGTAAATTCCCCACCCTGCATGAGGTAAATCGACGAAGTCAAGTTTGAAAATAAGATCAGAAAAATCTGCCATTGCCTGACTGATACAGGAATCCCCCAACCTCTCACTCAGAAAACGGGTGACATTAAAGTCTCCCCCAATACACCTGGCCCATCCCACGAGCTACATAACCCAGCAATCTCCTCCCAAAGGAACCTTTTATTGCTGTCCAGATTAGGACCATATACACCAGCAAAAGACCACTTGTAATCATCATCCACATTTTTAAAAGAGCAGGCCACCAAATGTTCCCCGAAATACTCCTCAACTAGATTAACAATTCTCATATCCCACAGCAGAAGAATACCACCCAATACCCTTTTGGAAGCGAGATAAACCCAGCCAATGTGAAGGCATCCCCACAAACTTCTAACTATAAATCTATCTATGAACTTCAACTTGGTCTCTTGAAGACATATGATATTAGCCTTCCAGTTTCTTAGTAAGTTTTTAACACGGAGGCGCTTACCTGGATCATTCAGCCGCCTTACATTCCAAGATAAAATCTTTGATTTCATTAATCATAGGTATTCGCCCTACCCTTACTCCTTCCTCTACTTGCACTACCTTTCCGAGCTTCATAATTAATAGAGTAAGCTAGTCTATTTAATTACCTTTTTGTTTTAGTGTAGGATCTAGCCAAGTGAGGCTGACCCGATTCAATAGCAATGAGGAGGGCTTTGAATTGATCTTCAAATCCCTCACACGAAATCCCTATGCATTCCTGTATTTCATCCAGTTTTTGGAGGACCCCATCTGACTGAGGATTGGCCCAATGCGAACCTGGCAGCATAGAACATAGGGGCTTGGGTCATCCCTATCCCTTCCTCAGAGTAGGCAACACCTCCCTCTAGCTCCCTACAATCCAACTGCATTTCATACTCCTGCACAAACCCCTCATTCGCACCCTCCAAGATATTCTCACAAGGGGTAGGAACACCTTCCTCGGGCAGTCTCCAGGATATTCTCACAGACCCTTCGTTGGATCCATCCTGGGTAGGAACACCAACTAAGGGGCTACATCAATTGGGTGTGAATATTACAAAGGTGCCAACCTCAGCTTGGGGTTCCATTTGAGGTTCCCGTGTATATATATCAACAATAGGACTTCCCTCTATGACAGACAATGTCGCCAGTTCATTCTGGCCTTCTTCCTCAGCTCGAGACCCCCTCTCATAGCCACAATGAGCATCCTCAGCTTCTACCTCCGTCCGCGGCAATGTCTCTAACAAACCGACGACTAGAGGCCCACCCACTAGGTCGTCTGCTCTCAGCGATAAGTTCTGTGTATTCGTCATCTCCTTCTGGCTTGCCCAACATTCATTCTCGGCTTCTTCCTCCATCAGCGGCATCCACCCCGGCTAGCCGTTGACTAGAAGCGCACCCACCAAGTCGCCTGTTCCCAGCGGCAGAGTCTATGTGAGCATCAATTCCTTCTGCCCCTCCTCCACTGCCCAAGAACCATTCTCGATTTCTAACTCCATCGGCGGCCTCAATACCAATAGCCCATCCCCCTGGGTTCCACCCACGAGGTCCCCTGCCCCCGGCAATGGGTTCTGTGTGATCGATAGCCGGTGGTTGGAAGAGGACGGTGCATCTTTGCTGATGGAGTCCATATGTGAATCGTGGGTTGTTTAGCCCGCCAGTGCTTGGGCTGTGATTGGGCTTTACCTTTCTTGGCCCGAGTATAGTGCCTCTGGTGCGGCCCATTTCTGTCCAAGCCTGATGATGATTGGCTTAAACCCAAGCCCAAGCCCATAGTTTTATCCACCCTCTGGATCATTATATTGACCAAATTTATTAATTGTACCAGTTCTTGCTTAAAAGAAGAAAGCTCATCAGACCTCTCCAAGGGTCCTCTCTCGGTCAAGGAGTCTCTTGCCATTTCGATGTTAGTTCTGCAGGCCTGAGCAGACGGCATGTCTATGTCCTTCCTCCACAACGACTATCTCCTTTGCCTTCGAAAACCCAGAATTGACCCTCACCCTTGGTACCAAAGCTGCTGCATTTCCCTAAGCATGTACCTCTTTACCATCGCAGCCAGCAGCAAGCCCCGATGACCAGACCACCTCTGCATAGGACTTAGGCAGAATATTCATCAGTGCTTTTTGGGTTAGATTTTTGGACTTTTAACAAACCAACCTTTCTCCCATGTTCCAAACTGTCGTAAGCTTCCCTCACTGCCATCACCATTTTTCTCCACCCTTTCCCCTCCATTTCTTCAAGTATGAAATCAAAGTTTTTCTGCCACCACCGCCATATTCCACTAATGCCATTTAACGACCTTGAGCATTGGAGCATCTCTGCACGATGTAGCTTCTGTTACCATCCCGTAAGGTTGCAAAAACTCCTTGTCTCCAGTCAAGCATTCCTCAAAGGCTCTAATGAACCAGGTAGGCATCTCCAAGATCAATAGTTTTGTAACCTTCCAACTTCTCTTTGTTAAGCGAATCCATTGTCTACCTTCCTCCAACAATTCGAATACCTTAGATTCTATAAGAATTTGTCTTGTGAAAACCATGATAATCACATTATTACACACCGAGACTCATCATCAGTAAGAAAGTGTGCGGAAAATTAATATATATAAGTTGGGGAAATAGTGGAAGAAGGCTAAAAACAACTTGACTGAAACAGACTTAGTTTTCTTTTCTTTCTTTCAAGGATATTTATAATAACAATAACAGCTCATTGAGTATATAAAACCTTAACTCCTTTGGCCAATAAAATACTTGATTTCCAAACCTTAACTACTTGAAAATCTCAAGATAATGAGCTCAAGCAAGGTATGAATGGTAGGAGCTTATTGAATGTATAGTGTAACAACTCAGGGAAAGCGTTAGCCATATCCTATAATCCAAAAAAAAAACTAGTCAATTTGAAACTCCCTCGGAATCAATTATAAAGCTTGGCTTCAACTAGTAAGTGAGCAATGTGGGACCTAGCACCCATGACTACCTTTATAACTTACTCTATATTAGTTATTCCTTTTCCCAATGTGATACTGTGGAGCTACATATAGCATGGCATTTACAACCTTTTGTATATAAAACAAAGCCTTAACTAATGAAAAATTGCCAAGATGATGAATTCAAGCCAAGAACAAATGGATATCAATTTTGCTAAAAAATAAATAAACAATAAGATTATCAATCTATTTATCACTACTTACAAATACAGCAGATATTGCAATGTTGATGCGCATATCTTTGTCCTCAGACTTCGTGAACCTAAAAACATATTAGTGTTTAAAACTGAGAACACTGGGAGACAAAATACAATCGTAAGATGATGTCATGCTTGACACAAAGGCAGAGCATATATTTTGCTAGAATTCTCCTGAGATAAATAAGACACAGTAAGCCAAAGGCTGAATGTTTATAAAGTTCAAGGGAAAGTTGGAAACAAATATCACATTTCCATGAATGTACATAAGCTTCTCCATAGAAAATCATGTATGATTGTGCATGCAGCATTTTAAATCATCTGAGAAGGGAATTATTGTCACATGTATACTTTCAATAGGCAATCACACCAGCTTTTTGCCTAAGCACGCATGAGTAATTGATTTGCATAAAGCAACGTCTAGCCAATTTATTTGAAGTTTTAATCAACTTATCATAATTTGATTCGCATAATGCTCCAGTGGGGAAAGATGGGACCTGGTGCACCATTTTGAAATTATGGACCACTCTCCAGACAAATGATAGTGCAGCCAGAGTCCATTTTTCCCACTTAAACTGGAAGGAACCTTACCCACCTACCGGCAAACAGAATTAATATAAAGCAAGAAAGGAAGTATAGGTCAATGGTACATTTGAATATTGCAATTGCTTATCAGCACTCTTCCATCATGCCACTAATTAATGAGAAAAAGATAAACCTTGGCCCCCATGGTACAATTGGCTGCTTATCAGCATATTTGATGTCCTTTGAAACCTGAATTTTAAAAGAATTTAAGATTAATCAGTATAAGAGAGAAAAAAGGACGATAAATACTTAGACTAAAACTTCAAACTATTAAAGAAAAGAGCATGTAAATAGCACTAAGTTACAATTATATGTCTCGTGATCAAGGATAATTGAGATTTTTTGCTTATATGATTTTTTCAATAAAACAATAAAGAACATGTGGTATGAATCAAATATCGGGCGAAGAACAAGCTACAAGTATTTAACATTGGAATGAAAATTCATATTTCCATGGATAGAAAACCTTTTAAGGAAAAATAAAATCTAGCATGATGGTATATGGTAAAGAAAATATATATTTTTCCATAGAGAACCACAAAACAAAACTGAAAAAACAAGAAATTGGTTAGTCCTTTCAAGAAGGCACACAAAGCAATTATCATTAGGAAATTATGAAAGGTGACACAAAATTGTAATTTTATAGCTCTTGGATAATGACCCACAATCTCCGTGTAAATCATGTAATTTTCACTCTTCAAATTGCATGCCCAGGGCAAGCCCCTTGAAAAAGATTGGGACCCACCAGAAAAAAATAATAATAAGAGGCTTACCCCAGGCTTGCATGCCTAGGGCTTGTATCTAGCATTGCTCATGAAGAATAAAACAATGAAAGTGTCATAAACTGTACCTTGAATTGACCATATGTTACACCCTTCTTGCGCTTTGTTAATTGTTCCATCATGACTTTGTCATATGCCTTCTCCAGCTGAGGAATTACACATGAGGAGCTATAAGATCCCATAACTCAGCACACAACCCTTTTCATGAGTATGAGCCAAACAATAAATTTCATTACTTGTGATACAGAAAGCCTTCTCTAACCCATAACCTATTTCTATTCCATAAAACGTTTAAAGTGCTTGATATTTTGATATCAGTATATAATTCAAGACTTTGAGGGGGAAATGCAATAAGATATACTGCCATATATCAAGAACAAGAGATCCATTTGCAACCAAATAATCTCTCACAGAGAGAAAGATATGTAACCTACTCTGGTAGCAGTTACTTCATCACCTGTCCTCTCAGCTTGCTTGCGTTTTTTTGTATATGCTGCCTTGATCATGTCGAATCCCTCAATGGGGCTCACACCAAGAACCTGAAAACCAAGATCATTAAAAATAGAGTAAAGTACAAGACCCAGATTTGGGGCTTGTACAAAGAGTTGTTCTTAAAGATATTACTCAATAAGTGTAAACATAAACTAAAGCAATTCCATGACTTGTAACTTTTATCTTTAGGGTGCAAACCAAGTAAAGCCATATACCTCATATGGATTTAAGTTGCTGTCTGGATTAGAACTTCCTGCAGCAGATGTAGCAGCACAAAACATCGTTCTATTTTTCTGCTGTAATGTTCTAGAAAATCTGACAAATTCCACAGCATGCTGCTGTCATAAATTGTTGAATGAACAAATCAAAGTTTAAGGAATGAAAGCTTTTAGTACTTTTTTAAGATTACTATTTCTTCTTCTTTTTTTCTTGTAAACAAGCTTATTATTTACATAATGACATAAAGCCAACCCCCAAAAAATTAAATCCTTCCACTCACGAAACGAGATGCAATCAGTCGGGCTGACTTATTTCAAGCCGATAAAAAGTTTCCTCATAAAACTTTCAAACCTGAACATAAAACTTCTTTCACGGTAGTAAAAGAACACAATTAGTACTTGAATATTAGACTTTAATTACTAAGGACACAAATTACAGAATAAGTATATAAATAATTAATTAAGTAATCACCCTCACTTGAACCTCACACAACTAATTTGCTTTACAAAAAAACAACAACTAATCTTGAAGTTTGTATTTGAAGGAAAAAAAAAAACTGAATCCCAAAACACAAGTGCCCATTTCTTTCAACAGTTAGTTAGTAGTCCCTTAATTAAAAAACAAAAGAAAATACCACAATTTCAGCTTACTTTTACTGAAAATGCTAACAGCTTACAATATAGTTCAGTTTGTTTTGGCCGCCGGGCAACTACTGGAAAAGAAACGTACTTTCCATTCCAAATAGCTTAGCCTAATCAAACATCCCTCTAAAACCGAAAAAAAAAATTGTAAAAGAAAGCAATTACCTAACGTGCGAGGGTGGAAAGTTTGAGACTTTAGGCCGCAAATTCCATTGGGAAAAGTGTAATTTAGGGAAGTGTAAGTCAGTGGAGACTGCGAACGCCATTCCTGTGACTCTTCCTGTCTGAGAAAAAAGGAAGGTTTAGAATTTGTATATAAAGGTTTTAGTACTAGGGTCTGGACTGAAAGGGTTGGGCGTTAGAGATGTGGGCATTGAGGGTTGGGAATCTGGAAGTACCGCTTTCGAGACTTTGATTTTTATTTTTTCTTTCGAAGTACATAATCCGTTCCGAAATCAATATCTTTCCACGGGATTTAATTTTATCGTTTTTATTAAGTTTGTACAGGAACCAAAAAAACTGTTAGCTCCGACTCAGACCGGCCGTCGAAATATAGAACCAGCCGAAACCAGCAAGAAACCAGTCGGCGTGCGGTAGGAATATATGAAAATTGATGTCGACCAATTCGGCACCAATTTTAACTAAGAAAAAATCATTTAATCGATCGACCGTTTATATATATATATATTATATAATATATACATATGTAAATGAAACGGCATCGCTTCACTTAAATGAGTTGCGAGCACTAATCTCTCGAGATGCTCACAACGGTTGCAAGTACTTTCATCGCGGTGCTTATCTGGGTACGAGCACTTTTTCTTCCATGATTGCTTATCCAGATGATGAGTTTCTCTTAATGGTACTTGAAGTACGTGGAGATTAATCACTCATTTTATGGTTAAGCAATATTCTCAAAATTAAAATTTATAATAGACCAGTATTTGATTATTGATCCTCAAATTAGTAATGTGATGCATGTTCTTTTATCAAAAGGAAACAGAGCTTGAGCACGAGAAGCGCTAAAAAATTGTGTATATTGGCTTACAAATGCTGAGCATAAATTACTGAGCATACTCACTCGAAAACTAAAATAATTAGTGACAAGACAGTGTGTAATTTTTCCTTGATAAATATTATGTGTAGATGTAGAAGGACTCTATGTCTGGAGAGAGTAACAAAAAGAGAGTTGCTAGGTACAGTCCTTATACCCAAGCCCGTGTACTCCAATTGTTTGTCTTTTTTCCATATCAATATTGGTAGAATGACCAAAATGTCCTGCTGTTCAAAAATCGTATAGAAGTAATTTTGAGTGATTTTGTCGTTGCCCAGTCACGTTCTCATTTCTCTTTGTGCCAAATCCAACGTTGTGGTCAGCTCCTCCACCACCGGCGTCGTCCTCAGTTCTCCACCTACATTTTTCTGGTAACATAGACCCAGCCCAGCCAAGGTTCCTCTCATTTTTTGAGTTCGAGTTTCGACGTTGTGGTGACAATAATTTTCCGGCGTCCAACCCTTGCGTTGTGGTTCCTCTGATTTACAAGCAGTTAGGCCAACCGGCAGCTTGAGAACAATACCTAAAAGTTATCCCTGATGCTTGGCTAAGACCAGTTGACCACAAAAGCAGAACTAGTTGGCTTAAGTCTTCCCTTGTAAATTGAAAGATCTTTTTAACATTTTTTTTCTGTACCTTGCAGCCTTCCACCAATAATGTCTTAGTTGTTTCCAATGTTGGTAAAATACTGATCTTCAGATTTGTAGGAAATCTATCCATGACAAACAAGGCAGATGGGGTAATCGTGGTCAGAAAGGGCACAATAGCCAAGAGGTTGATGGTTGGCAGAAAAAATCTTGAGTAATAGATTCTCCAAGTCTTGTATCAGCTTCACGGTTTGAGACTAATTCTAATGTTGTCCATGTTCATGGACACCATACATCTGTGGGGACAACGCACGAGGGCTCGGTGTGACGCCACCAGATTTCGCTTGGGATCGGATGGACATCCGAAGTGTCAGGACATGCAACACAAGGTTACAGTTCATGACATATAAGATGCAATGTTCCTAACATGCATTTAGCATTATGCAATATTCGCAACGGATAAATTTTTTTTTAAGTAATACTATGCACCAACTTATAATATCCCAAATAGTTAAAACATAAACCATGCATACTTAAAACATCCACGATTGCAGCACAGGTCTCAGAAGACTGAAATCACAAAACAACAGAGACCTGACTCTATAATTACATTGCCAAAATATACTATTGGGCTAGTTCGTTGAGTAACTCACGTAACTCGACTAACGATGCCGGAATACTATCTAAAAACCTAACTATGGAGTCTGCAAGCTTCGTGTTGCGTCTACGGCGTCTAGTCAACCTCCTCTAGTCTGCTAGTGTCTGCTCCCTGCTCTGATCCTGACACATCGCCTACCATTCAGGGGGAATGGTAGTTGGGACTACCACGGTGAGATTTGATTACAAATCTCAGCAAGTTAACAGGAAACTTCCACACAGGTTAATGATGCATACATGGCAGTAAAAGCATGAATGCATAATCAAAGTTATAAGTAAGCATAGCATAACTTGACATACAACATGGCATAAATGACATAACTTGAACTGAAACTGAAACTTAGCTTGACGTGACATGGCATGTACGTGAACTTAAAACATAACATGGACTAGCAACATAGCATGAACGTGAACTTGAAACATAACATGGACTTGAAATATAGCATGAACGTGAACATACATAATTTGAACATGAACTTGAACATAACATGAACCTGAGCATGACATAACATAAATGTGAACTTGGAATATAACGTGAACGTGAACATGACATAACATGAATGTGAACTTGAACATAACATGAACCTGAGCATAACATAACATCAATGTGAACTTAGAATATAACGTGAACGTGAACATGACATAACATAAACATGAACTTGAACATAACATGACATAAACATGAACTTGAAATATATTATTGTCTCATGGGGTCACCATGATTGAGTAATCTTATCTCATGGGGTTACCATGATTTCGTATTCTTATCTCATGGGATTACCATGATTGACATGAACTTGAAACTTGACATGAACGTAAACTTGAACATAACATGATGTGAAACATGACTTGAACGTGAAATACATGAATTTGAAATCTTATTCAATAGACTTAAATAATAAAGTGACCATACGGGTGCTACACGGGTCTCCTTGAGCCATGTATCCCTGCCGATTACCGCATCACAACACAGGTGTCTATACCAGCTGTGAGTGCGTTAATACGTACTCCACAGTTGTTGTGGCCCCACGTATTCTACGTGTCACAATTGATGTGTCTCACGTAGTGTATGCTCCACAGTTGTTATGGCCCCATACTTCATGCTCCATAGTTGTTGTGGCCCCATGAATTGTTTGTGCCACACTTGCTGTGGACACACGTAACATAATGTGTGGCTCCATCGGTGTTAGTGCCTGGCGAGCTCCGGTGACCAGCTAGTTAGGCCCTATTCGCAACCTGTTGACTGTACTTCGTCAACCCAGGGAATTTCACACCTATTTAGACACTCCAGCGTGAACAAAGAAGTTCCACTAGGATATTACCCGATCCTAGCGCTTAGGGTCGTGATTGACATGAATAACTTAACGGGCATACATGACATTTCGTAACGTGACGTGACATGAACGTGACATAAATGACAGAAGTCCTGACGTAGCGTAACGTGATATGAACGTAAGACAACAGACATGACACAAAATATAACAGACAACATTTAATAACATAGCATACATGTAACAGACAATATTTCGTAACATTGCATAACATGTTACAGTGAAAATTACATGACATGACATACATGTAACATATATCATACGTAATGTGACATACTTGCAATAGATAGTAACATGAGACAGAATATATTGTGTAACAGATAAATATTTCGTGACAGAATAATTCGTGTAATAGATAAACATGTGATGACATGGCATATATAACAACATACGAACATAAATTGTAGTTCCCTTACCCATCACACATACACAATAAACTGATAGTAAGTTAAGAGCTAACTTACCTCGATCGTCGCGTTCAACGAGAATAAAGCGCGAAACAAGAGGAACTGTAAAAGGGTATTCTAAAAGTCAGAAATTTAATTACTAACAATTAGAAAAGTGAAATGGGACAACTTAGAGAAAATGATCATTTTACCCCTAATTTAAGGATTTCACATCCTAACTACAAAAATTACCAAAATTTACATTCCTCATGTAAATTTTGTCCTAGACTCAAATATCAACTCAGAAAAAATTTAAAATCATTCACAACCATGGAAAACTCACAATGGCCAAAATATTCATAGGCCATTTCTCTTGATTTTGGTTGCAATTTCTTCCATTTTCAAAACCCATGATTAAACCAAAATTTTGTAACAAGGATTTTCCTATCCTAAGTTTAAAAATACACTTAAAATATCCATTAAGAAAAGCTAATCCTCAACACCAAACGTTTTGTAAAAAGACCCAAACTTTTTAATAAAAAGTAAACCTTTAAATCACAAATTTTGGCCTTAATAAAAACATATCCAAGAATTCCAAAAAAATCAAATCTTACTTCTAACATATTCATAACATCATCCTAAGATTAACCATGATTTAAATCATCAAACAAAAGTCACCAAAATCACAAAACAACACTTGGAGTTTTTTGGTTTTAAACTTAGTCCAAAAACATAAACTTTTCTCTCAACTAACTTTGAACAATCTCTTGATCCATGGCTTAAAGATATGTGATCTTCAAACTAAAACATTGCATGGCTTAAAAATGTGTCCTAAAGAAGATCCAACCATCAAACTTAAAATCACATGGCTAAAATTCAACAAAACATGGATCTAACCCAAAAACATCAAATCTTAGGCCAAACCGAAATCCTCTTGTATAGAAAATCATATCTTTAAAATTAATACTAAATATCTTTGAAATAACATCCTAACATGTATATAAGAGGTTTAGGATCATCATATAAAAATATCAAAGCCTTTGGAATAAGATTAAACCACGAAATCTTCAAACTTTCACAAAACAAAAACTGTTTTTCCACTTCCAGTTTTCAAGTTTCTAAATCTAAGGAAATCTATCATCAAAAACTTTATTCATGTAACAAAACCTCAATGAAAATTCATAAAAACATGCTAACAACACTCCATAAAATTTTCGGACCAAGATATGTCCACTAGCTTAGTCAAAAATTCCAAAACATATCATACTCTCCAGTTTCACGCCTAGAATGACCTTTCCATGGTTAAAAATTATTTTTCCCAACCAAATGAGCATAGAATAAGACTAATAAGATATCCACGGAAACTGGACTCAAAGATGAACAACTTTTATGAAGGAGTCATCATGAGAAAATACTTACAAAGGGTCAAAAATGGCCATGCCAAAAGACCCAGAAATTTGCCTAAAGAGAGCTCTTTGGGTTTTTATCTAAGAACAGGGGGAAGAAGTGATACAATGGAGAGAAGTGTGTCTTGCACAACTTTAGACTCCTGGAGGAGAAGTTATAGGCTTGAAATACCCTTGATTGGAGTTGGTTATGTGACATAAAGTGGAGAGTAATGAGGGCAAAGGACTGCCTGCAGCAGCTGTGAGAGATGGAGGTTGATGGAGTGGACTTCTCCTTCACATCAAGGCACTAATGAATGCAGCCAATGGCAGTGGATGGTTTGCCATGTGGGGGAGGAAACTTCTTCAAGAAATTTTGCCAAGGTGGCCAAATTTGTGGGCCTTGGTGTGCCCCAACCAAGTGGGCTTCAATTTGGGGTTTAAAAGGGGTTTGGTTAGGATTTGAGATGCTATCAAGCCCAAAACCAATTTTTCTTGGCCCAATCAGATTTTCAAGGTTTAAAAGGTTGTATAATGAAGTCAGAACAAAGATTTGATTAATTAATAGCATGTGGAAGTGATTTAATCAAGTGATTAAACACAATGCTAGAAATCGGGTTAGAAAGGGTTTGGAGGCCAACTTTTGGGTTTGGGAAACCGTTTAGGGTTTCGATTTCAACCAAGCTTTTGGGGTTTCAATTGGATTCCAACCATTTAGGGTTTTTCTAGGGTTGAAAACCTCTTTGGTCTGGCCCAATTTGCCTGATTAGATAAAACAAAGCTTTGCTTAGGTGGAATGATCTCACACCTTAACTTCCTTCACAAATCCATCTAATGGTTCCTCTTTGTGCCAAGTGTCTAATACTATTCACTATGTGTGGCTAAGATTTTGCCAAGTGTCCAAATAAAACTTCGCTAACCTAATTTGGACATTCCACACTGTGATTTTGAAAACACTGCACTAGGTGCGCTTATCGAGACTACTATTCACTCCAAAAAAAATGCATAATAACCTTAGTACTGAAAAATTTTAAATATTCATATTAACCTATAGTGAAAATCATTTACCGAAATTCAACCCCAAAGTGCCCTTAAAAATAATTTCACAATTTCGAACAACTATTTCGTCCGGAATTATGAAAATGGGCCATTATGCCATAAAATCCTAAATAATCAACTGAGTCTAATGACATAGACCATAACGCATTTTGACACTTTTAACCATCTCAAATAATTAAACTCATAGTTCTAGCACCATAGTGAGTGATAACACTGACTATGTTGACAGATTAAAACCTATGCAATTGGTCGATTCGTGAAAACTTATGGAGTTTTCACGAGATTCCTAAAGTCAATAAAAATTTCACCAGTGAATTTATAGTGGCCTGTTACACTCGGTACTGGGGACGGACTACAAAACTCAGGAGGAAAGGGGGGGAGTTCAATCTTGGGAGGAAGGGGTCGCAGTCTCTCACGAGGAACGGGAAAGGGGAGGAAGGGTTTCAACTCTTGAACCTCAAAGAAGTGAGACGACGTCATGCTGAAGCCTAAATGAAATGGTGAGTTTTTGCCACGTTGGGCATGCGGTTCAATCACCGACTGCAACAAGAATTTCTCATTATATATTTGCTTATATCTATTTGTTATTGCTTAAGTTCGTTGCGTCAAGCGAATCTTATCTTTTTACTGGATAGGACTAATGACCATTTCAGCTGCCTGCTTTCTTTTTCTGAGGTTAGATGTATTAGGGAACCTTATCCCTGACACTTTTACACTATTGGATGGGTTTGGGTGGCATTTCGGTGGCCTGCCTTTTTTGTTAGTGAAATTCTTGTTGCAGTCTTCTATGTATACATATGAGTAATATGTTGTTTGGACAATTGGGCTCATTTGTAAAAGCAGTAATGTTCTAGGAATAGTGAAAAGTGATAGAATGAGAGAAAAATAGAAATAAGGAAAAAGAAGAGGGTTCTAGTAAAAGTACAATGTACTGTACGGGTGTTAAAATTTATTAATCGATGTAAGTGAGAACTATGCCAGTTCTATGAACAAGCTTGTGGATTATTTATTCATTATTGGTTACTATATTATAAATATGACTAATCATTTACTCATATTCATTATTCTTGAAATAATAATTGTTTTTTTATGTTTTATTACTTATCATTCCAGCATATGTTTGTTCATTATTTAAATAACTGAAATTGATTAAAATTGGCAAACGTTTGTCCTTTTCTATCTCTCATTAAGTTACGCATGCTCACACAAATGACATTGCTCTAAGCATCCCTATAACAAGTTGCATGCTCGCACAAATGACATTGCTTTAAGTATTTCTTTAGGGCAAGCATATGGAATATGGAGACAATGTTGGTCAATTTTTATGTGAGGATCGCGCAGAAGCAAGGGAATAGACCCCTTATTGTGGGCAAGGTGTTACGGAAGATTAGGTAGCAAGGTAGGCAAAGTGTGGCTAGTCCAAGAGAAGAGGGAGTGGCACTATGTAAAAAGCCTGGCAGATATATCTCAGCACCGGGTGATAAAAGACTTTTCACCCTGTGATCGGGAAGCTGGACTATATTGATTGTACTCGGGCAAGAACAAATAGCTGAAGAGGCTAGTAGTTTTGAAAAAGAACGGTCCGCAACAAAGGGAGAGTAACGATCAAATGATGAATATTGGTCAAGAACAAGACCGATACGGATGAGAGGACTCTCTGGGATACTA
The DNA here is from genome assembly GCA_961763995.1 of Juglans cinerea. NCBI lineage: Eukaryota > Viridiplantae > Streptophyta > Magnoliopsida > Fagales > Juglandaceae > Juglans > Juglans cinerea. The sequence goes on along the minus strand of CAUIVZ010000012.1, from coordinate 10,121,955 downwards.
CGGAGATGCTCAAAGGTGGCAAGTGTCTTACGCAAATGCCCATACTCCATATAAGATGCCAAGTCTGAAGTATGCCTATAGAGAAAAGATTACGGACTTGCAGGCCATATCATTTGATCTTCGATATATGGTTGAACTCCATGTAGGAGACACTTATTAGGAGAAGGATTGCAGTATTGGACCTAAGGTAGCTGCACGAACGTGCATACATTGTCCCATTAGTTACTCGACCTCTACAATTCTTCAAGTCCAGAGGATGAATGGACAGTTGAGATCAAAGGTCTCCTATTCAAGCATATCATTAGTCAAAATGACACATGACGGTCTCGCCCTATTAAAGGCATTGGGCAAGGGACAAAATCTCACTTTGGAGATTGTAAAGTGTTTGATCTTTTCTGGATTTGAAGTCTTCAAAAAAAGCAAATGACTTCAAAGGAGAGCAACAGGAGGAGCAGTGCCAATACCACCATAGTATTTTAAATACTATTAAGATAGGTTAGCACCTAAGACTATACTAAGAATGTGGGGTAATGTTTGTGAGTATGTTATAAGATTAGGCTTTGCATATCTTGTAATTCTCTCCCTCATTTCTATATAAAAAATAATATATGTCTTTTTCATTATGTTTATGGATTATTTTTACGCTGTTATTTTGAGATTGTGAGTTTGAATAATGTGAAATGGTGATTTTTTAGTGTGTGTGTGTGGAGTCTTATCATGTGTCGATCATCATGGACGGGTTGAGGAGTCCCCACGCCACTCCTACAATACGTTGCCACTAGTTTTATACAGGTAAAGAGAGTCCTTATGATGATCACAGTTGTGAGGGTCCTGCCTAATCCAATAGGGGATAGACTATTCTGCTTAATTTCTATACAAGTTTTGTCATACTTTTACTCTTAATTTTATGCTAGTTTGTGTTTAATTTTCTTATTTATTAGAATTTTATTTATTTATTTATTTTTATTTAGGAATAAATAAATTGAATGAGTCTTGAAACTTAAAGGAGTCATCAAGAGAATAGGAAACATTCATTTCTCAAATTTTCTGAAATACCCGTCAGTATTTGGAGCATAACTTTTGATAGAGAACTCCAATAAGGGCAATCCTAGTGTCGGCGAAAATCTAGGAGAAAATCCTACAACTTTCGTGTTGAAAACTTTCCCGAAAACAATCATCTTAAGAGAGAAAAGAGAGTGTCAAGTCAGAGGTCGAAAAACTACTGAATTGAGAATCTTGTTTTGGGAAACAGGGGAAAAGGGTTTTGAGGAAGGAAGAAGAAGAAGAAGATGGAGGCTGAATTGGAGTTTGTCGACGATTGAGATTCTCGATCTACATACATTTCCTTCTTAACTCTTTCATCTTCTCTTTGTACAATTTTCATTATGAATTTTAGAGTTATTATGGTTTGTTTTGATTCTATTATGAGCTAATTTCTATTGCTAAAGCTATGATGTAGCCTCTCCATGACAATTCCGAATCTTATTTCTATGTGATCATAATTTTATCATTCATTTTGATTATATATCATTAAGTCTAATGCTTTAAATTATCTGGCCAATAGTTGAGTAATTTGTTGTGCATGTTAATTCGAGAGATGATGCATGTAGTGTAGTTTCGTATGATGTATGCCATGAATTGAACGAAAGACAGGAATGTGCCAACGTGATTTATGTGGCTTTTATGTGAAATATTATCAATCTTAATGTGCACAAATACTTTTAAATTCGCATAGACATATTGCGGGTTATCGTATGTTAGGTAATTTTAATTCTACTCGAGAGAGGGTCTTATATAAGTTAGAATATTTCGCTATCAAATAGGAATAATTGATTGATTGTATGGTTAGGTTTTGGGATTGTATTGCTTAGGTGAGTCGGATGTCTTAGTGTTTTCTTTTTGGGTGAAATCTTCTTCTTTTTAAGTGTTTGGTAAAGTCTTCATTTGTTGATTTAATTTCATTTGTTTTTATTCTTTTTTAAAATTCAAAATCCACCAATTTTTTTAATTTTCAAATAAGTTAGAATTAGAACAATTTTAATAGTTAATAGGTAAATTGTAACACCCCGCTCCCCAATAAAGACATTTTTAAAATTTTAGGGGAGCCAGTGTGCTACTAAACTTGACTAAAAACTTTTCTTGTAATGACGCGCCAGATGCGAAAGATTTCATAAATAAAACAAACTTTATTAAATACTTAAAATACAAAATAGAGTCTGCGGAAGCACTTACATAAAAAAAATACGAAAATCTCATGTGCTTATCAAAATAATTTATTTAAACCTTAAATCATAAATTGAACATGACATAAACTATCTAGGCCTTTGCCTCGCCTCCCTGGATCAAGTCCTGGCCTGCAGTCTCATCCTCATAAATGTCATCACCTGGGTGATTTAAAAATATAAAAATATACAAAAATTAGTCGAATACTCAATAAGCAACACATCATACAGTAAACATAATGAACATAAGGCCTCTTGAAAAACGTGCATACTCATAAATACATACGTAAATAACATGAACATAAATATGAACTTATCTTTAACTTATCATAGGCCAATACCCATTGTTGACTCCCATGAGTTAGGGTTAGCGAATCTAAGTAGATTTTGATTCTGCCCGTGGACGCGGGTTGTGGAATCCATACATAAGGAATACATACTGGGTGTACTACCAGCATGTACGACCTGGCAATGCAACATGCCTATAACATCAGTACCGTCTTCATATCATAACATATGTCGTTACATTTCTTATCATTCATATTTCATCATAATAATACTTGCATACTTTTCATATCATAGATTTCAAAAGAAATCACATGCATACTTGTCATATCATATCATAGATTTCAAATGAAATCACATTCTTTCATAACATGTGTGATACATGACTCCTCACATAAAATCATGATTTTTCATAAATATTTTGATGCATAAATCTTCACATAAAATCATACAAGACTTTTCATAAATATTTTAATGCATAACTCTCACATACAATCATGTCTTTTCAAAAATCTTCTGATGCATAACTCATTTCATAAAAACATGAATTTTCATAAATAATTTAATGCATTATTTTTCACGAAAAATCATGAATTTTCATAATTTTATCATGACTTGGGTACGTAAAAAGGGGCTTCCAATGAAGGGCGTACGTGCATAATATTTTTATAAAAGACATGTTTACTGTACATACGTGTAAGGGTATGATCATGCTACTTACCTTGCAGCATTAATCCACTATTTTTGACTCGTAATTGGTCACCTATACAATAAGCGTGTAATTTCCGTAAATTTTCCAATCGAACACGTATTTAATTATTTAACCTTGAAATGCTAAAATTAATCTATTTTAATTCCTCAATACTTAAAATTCTCATTATCCCTAAAGTTCCATTACTTCCCAAATACCTCAATATTTACTTAAAAGAAATCCCTGACTATTTAAACTCTAATTTATTTACTACTGAAATTTAACTATAAATTTTTTAATACTAAATAATATAATTATAAACCGTAATTATTTTATGTTAAACCCCTCTTTAGACTAATTTAAAAATGAGCCGGAGTACACTTAAAATAACAGAGTTTTTCTACAATGAGACATGCCTATTGATAGTAAAAAGTTCAAGTCTACTGAAATATTCATAAAAATACTTGGTAGTTTTATAACTGGAAAGACAAAAATGTAAAAATACTTAAAAAATATGAATTGGTTTACGGATAAACAATAAGTAAAGGACTGGATGGCATTTCATAATATACTTCCAAGATCATGACTAAAGCTAACCAAAGGTTATCGACCGCATGATCTACTTGTTTCTGGAGAACAAGAAAACCAGAGAATGGCGTTGAGAGAAAATATTTTTACCGAGAGAGAGTGAGAGGCAGCGGCGGCAAAGTGGTGGCTGACCCGACGGTGGCTCACTTGCAAAGAGAAAGAGATGAGCAAGAGAGAGAGAGAGAACAGAGAGTGAGAGAAACACAGTGAGAGAGAGAGAGAGACGTAGAGTGAGAGAGAGAGAAAAGGGAGGGAACTGCTTGTTGTGGCTTACCGGGAGAGACACGGCGGACCTGGAGCGGTGTGGAGTGCCCGTTGAAGTTTTCTGTCTCGGTGGTAACGACGTGGAGGGAGTTGGTGCCATGGGGTGGCTGGGCTGTGGCTCACGGTGGGGAGAAAGATCCTCTGTTTTCAGTGGTGCAAAACAGAGTGCTCCGTAGTGGTGGTCTGAGTGGGAGCTGCGACGTGGTTGGCTTTTGAGGGCGTATGCGAGGTGGAACGGTGGTGCAACTCGGTGGCTCGTGCTCAAGTAGTGGCATCGGTTTCTATTTGTCTTTGCACGGTGGCTGAGAGAAGAGATGTGGGATGCATTCCCATGGCTAGAACACTTGTTTATTGCGGCTATGCAACAATGGAGGCTAGAGCCATGGCTAGGTCGATGGTGGATTTGTCGTGATCCTTGCTGCATCTAGCTTGCTTGGTGCACAGCAGTTTCCGAATCATGAAGGCGGCATAATGTTTGTATGTGGGAGAGATAGAGGAGATTTCTACATGTGTTATACATGTATAAATAAAGTGATAGAAAAACCCTAGGGAAAAAAAAGGAGTGCAAGCAATGTAAACGAAAGTGTATTGGAGCCGTGCATGCAGTGAATAACACAGATGTGAATCGTGTAGACCATGGAGTCTGAAACAAGATATCACGGGCTTGGGCTTTTTAGCCCATTTCAAGTATTTGGGCCACATCTAATTCTTAAAAGAAAATTATTTTGTTTCATAACTTTCTCGGCCCATATCAAGATTTCAACAAAAATATTTAATGATATTAATTAACATGGTAAGCCCAATAAAATTCGATATCTGCCAAAATAAAAATCTTAGGCCAGTAGTCTTTTCCAAGCTAGTAGTCTTTTCCAAAAAAAAAAAATACTTGAACATCTCAATTGGGCTTCTATAATTATTGGCCCATTAACCTAATTTAGGCCCAATGAAATTATCTATAATTTTTCCCTAATAATATTGGATCGGGTCGTTACATAAATAGTCCTTGTGAGTTCGACATCCTTCTTTATCACTATATTACTTGTTATGATTTCATGCACTTGTAAAATTTCACAACATTGACCATTCTTGGAGCTAAAGGAAAGGCAAATATGAGTAACACTCTGGTCTAAGGAATCAGTAGAAGGAGACACGGAGTGAAACTAGTCTAACATCTAGCAAGCAAGAACCTTGTGGGAAGTCGGCTGCCATGTCCCAATGTGGTGTAAAGATGAGTGCCTCGACCATGGACGCCTATTGGGAGGAGTTGAAGAGGCTGGTGAGGTCAGATGGACAGTTACCCGTCCAAGGCAAGATAAGATCATTCGCCAAGAAGAGCAACTGTCAAGGACAGACCAACCTAGATATGGGAACTTTTTGAGATAACGTGGAAGGGCTCAGAAAGGTGTCAGTGTTGCACGTAGAAGCCCACACTCCATCTTAAGGATCTCATCCAAAGTCGGCCTACAATGAAAGGTGAAGGCAGGATAGGATCGATCATGTCATTTAGACGCATAATTGTGGTCCACACCACCTGGGGAACCCTTGTCCAAGGAAGGACTTAGGAGTTGGGAGACCGTAAGAGTGTGCGGACCATACCCTGGTCACCTGTCTCTATCATCCTGTAGTATAACAAGACAAGGATGATGGACTCTTATCCAAGCATATATGGAGTCAGAGATACGTCTGAAAGGACATTTCACAATCCCACTCTATTTAAAGGAACTCGATGTGGGACAAGATCTCACTTTTGAATATCAACTCTCTTCTCCTATTGTCAGTGTAACTTTTTTGCCTACTTTGAGTTGTGGTCACCCTCACGCGTATGAGTTTGACCTACTCCATCATCTCTTGGATGATTCCCGGTCCAATCACCTTGGTTTCTTCTGCCTCATCCCAACATATTAGCAAATCTACACTTTCTTTCATATAACGCCTTGTAAGGGGCCATTTGGATAGTCACCTGATAACTGTTATTGTATGCAAATTCAATAAGTGGGCCATGCCCTCCTTCCCATGGTCCCTTAAAGTCCAACAAGCATGCCCTTAACTTGTTTACTAAAGTCTGTATAGTCCTTTTCGATTGCCCGTTAGTTTGGGGGTGGTAAGTACTACTAAACTTTGGTTTGGTGCCCATTGCCTTTTGTAAACTTTTCAAAAAAATGGGAGGTAAATCTCGGATCTCAATCCGATACTATGGTCTCAGTAACTCTTTGTAATCTAACTATCTCCCTTATGAACAACCGAGTGAGTTTACTTAGTGTCTGCAGTGGTGACTAGTAAGAAGTGAGCAATCTTGGTCAACTGATCCATTATTACCCATATGACATCATTTCCATTGGGGTTCTGGGCAATCCAACTATAAAATCCATAGCAATATCTTCTCACTTTCATTCAAGAATGGGTAAAGGTTAAAAGTTCCCTGCTGGCCTTTGGTGCACACCTTTACCCTCAGACACATAGTACACCTCTCAATGAATTGGCAATGTCTCGCTTCCTTCCTTCTCACCAGAATCCTTTCTTAAGGTCCCGATACATCTATACTCCTTCAAGATGTATCGAGTATGGTGAGGAATGGGCTTCGACTAGTATTCATTCTAAAACTTCCGAATTAGCTGGGACCACCTTCCACCCTCTAAACAACAAGATCCCATCCTCGCCCAAGTTGAAATGCATAGGTCCTCTGCCTTTGCAGATTTTCCATCGAATCTCTAGCAATTTAGGATCCTTTTCTCGTTGATCCTTCAGCTCGTCAAAATCTCTTACCCTGAACGCTCTAAGGCAATGAGAATTTCCTCCGGTGGTAAGTTCTTTATCATTATGTGTCTAATTCCTTCCAAGAGGGAGTCCACCTCCAAGAGTTCTCTTACATCTCTCGTATTTGACTTACGACTTAAGGCATTAGTGATTAAATTGGCTTTTGGGTGAAGAGATGTTTCATACTCTTATGATTGGAATACACCTTGCATTCTTCACTGTATAGTTAGTGTTGCCAGATCTTTAAGGCAAACACTATCACTGCCAACTCAATGTCATGAGTAGGGTAGTTCTTTGTGTGGTCCTTCAATTGTTTGGACATGTAAGCTACCACCTTGTCTTCTTGCATTAAGACGCAACCTAGGCCATAGTTCGACATGTCACTAAATACCACAATTGGCTTGTGAGGATCGGGTAAGGCTAAAATAGGGGTTGTAGTCAACCTCCTCTTTAATTCCTCAAAACTCCGTTCTCACTTGTCAGTCTAGGCGAAGTTAACATTCTTCCTGGTTAATGTTGTGAGAGGACACCACAATCTAGAGAATCTTTCCACAAACCTTGGATAGTAACCAACCAAGCCCAAGAAACTCCTTACCTCCAGCACAGAAGTCGACCACTACCATTCTACAATCGCCTCAAACTTGCTGGGGTTGACCGTGACTCCCTCCGTGGATATCACATGACTGAGAAACTTTACTTCTTCTAGTCAAAACTCGTACTTGTTCAGTTTGACGAACAACTGAGGATCCATGAGCGTTCCCAACACTGATATTAAGTGATCCTCATGATCTTCGGCACATCTGGAATACACTAGGATATTGTCTATGAAGACCACTACAATCATGTCCAAAAATGGCTGAAACACTCTATTCATGGTGTCAGTAAAAGCTACTGGTGCATTAGCTAATCCGAAAGGCTTCACAGTGAACCCGCAATGTCCATACCTATTTCGAAAGGCTATCTTTGGCATGTCGCATTCCTTAATCCTCAATTGGTTATAACCCGACCTAAGATTAATCTTAGAAAACATTGTAGCTCTTTGCAACTAGTCAAACAAATCGTATATCCTTGGTAATCGGTATCTATTATTTATGGTCACCTTATTCAATTCTCGATAGCCGATGCACATCCTAAGGGTCTCATCTCTTTCTTTATTCACAAATAGTACCGGTGCAAAACAACTCTTGTAGTCGATTCTTCAACTCCTTTAACTCCGTTGGGGCCATATTGTATGGTGTCTTGTGTACCATAACTACTCTTGGTTCCATTTCAATTGAAAACTCAATTTCTTTCAAATGGTGTAAGCCTTGCAGTTCTCCAAAGGCTTCCGAGAATTCCCTTACCACCGGTAGGTTCTCAATTTCCTTAGGTTCCCTCTCCTTAAGCATTAAGTGCACTAAGTAGGCCTTAGCCCCTGTAATACCCCGCTTCTTTTTCTTACGTAAGCTTCATTCTTTATTACGTAAGACTCCTCCTTTCTGACGTAAGCAAATTCCAAAGACGGAATTATGCAACAGTCTGCCTTTCTCTCTGGCGACTGCGAGTCTCGTCATGCGTGCCGAACCACGATGGCGTGTCTCTTAAGATATTAGGTGACTTCAAAAGTACGTCCAATGTTTTAAATGTACTGGAAATAATTATATGAGATATTTTCAGTACCGTTGAGTTAAACTTGTTTTTAAATGAGACAATTATAATATTTTGAAGAGCTCCAAAATATTATAATTGTCGGAGATCATTTTAATATTAATTATTAAAATGATTCCAGTTATTTAAAATATTAAGGGATTTAAATTATGTTGAAAGTTTTTATTAATTAAATGGTTTTATTCTCTTTAATATGTTAAGTGATACTTCATCATTTTATTAATGATGAAGAATATTATTTTATAAACCAAAATTAGTTTAAAATAATATTCTACCTTAATTCCTCTAAGCGCTTTAATTAAGTTAATAGTTAATATATTTTAAATCAGTGTTTTAATCCCTCGTCGTTAGATCGTTGTGTAGATCCCCAGATGAAGGGACTGGGTTAAATACTCAGACCCCCTCTCTTTCTCCCTCATTTCCCCGCAGCCCCCTCTCTCTCTCTCCTCCCTCTCTCCTTCGGTGTACGTGGTACGCTGCCTCCCTTCACGCCGAAGCATCCTTCCTCCAGCCCAGCGCCACCGTGTGTCGCCAGCTCTCACCGCCGGCACCATTGGCCTCCTCTCCCTCCGGCGAGCCCATCCATGCCAGCCTCTCTCTCCCACGCTCTCTCTTCCTCTCCCTTGGAAGTGTAAAGCCCGAGCGGGCTCAAGGCCACTGCGCCGTCCAATGGCTCCACCGCTCCCACGGCGACCTCCCCTCCCACCGGCCATCATCCTCCACCGAAGCCAACCCCTGTTACGCAGCCCTCCCTCTCCTTCCACAGCAAGTACCCGAAATGGGTCTCTAACCCATTTCCTCACCGTGCGCTGCCATACGCGGCACTTACGACCACTGAACGATGCCATGGACCTCCTCTCCCCTTCCCCTTCCTCCTTCACGTGACCCATGGCCAGAAGCCCTTATCCACCGCACGGCTTCTCCCTCTCTTCACACGCACGGGTTGCACGCCGTGCACCGCCACCCATGACAGGTGACCACCACGTCCAGCCTCCTCAGGCCGCCACCAAGCCAACCCAACCACCTACGGCCCCGATCTGCCACCCACGCATGCACACTCTCTCTCACTCTCCCACGGCCTCTCATCCACTTCACGGCCTTGAACCGCCACCGTGAGCCATCGTGGCGCCACCTCGACTCCACCACGAGATCCACCGCACCTCCCTTAGCCAAGCCCTAGGTCCAAACCACCACTTTGTGTGGTGGGTAACCACTACACGTGATGGACAGCCACTGCGCGTGGTTGACCGCCAATGTACACGGCTAGATCCACCGTGTTATGCCCCTCACTGCCATCACGAGCCCTTCCAAGACCACACCTAGCTATCCCAACGCCTAAACAGTTAACGTACATTGGTTAGCCACCACGTACGACATTTCCGACATCATTGGCTATGACGATCAACGAGCAACGCACGGGTTATCCCGTCGATGGTATAACCCTTTATCCCTCGTATTTATGTTAGATATTGATTAGTTAACTAGGTTGTGGACTGTGCTGTTGGTATTTGTGGAGTTGTGGTATTGTGATGTGGTGCTGTGTAACGAAGTGTTGGGCACTCTGTGTAATGAAGTGTTGGGCTTGTCTGTGTTGTATGGAGGTGTATTGTGCCGTGTAGTGTACTGTGAAGTGTTGGGTGTAATTGGCAAGTGTGCTGTGAAGTGTTGTGGACTGTGTCGTGTAGTGTGGTTGTGGAGTATGTGTTGTATTGGTGACGTGGCAGATGGAATGAGAATAGTACACGCTGGGTGTACTTTTGTGTGTGGCGTAGTGTGAGATAAGGAGAGTAAATGAAAAATATACCCTCCTGGCATATGGTGGAACGGGATGAGTACACGGAGAGTGTACTCTGTGGTGTAGTGCGTGTGAAAGAAGTACATATGGAATGTACTTCATGTGACAGAGTGATGCTGCCATAATGGTGATATGGCGTAATGTGTATGAAGGGAGTACATGTGGAATGTACTCCGTATGATGGAGTGATGTACCATATGGCGGGTATGCCATAATGGTAATGTGGCATAGCGTGTATGGAGGGAGTACACGCGGAGTGGTACTACATGTGATGGAGTGACGCACCATACGGCGGGTATGCTGTAGTGGTGATGTGGCGTAACGTGCATGGAGTATACGCGGAGTGTATTCCATGTAGTGGAGTGACGCATCATATGGCGAGTATGCCATAGTAATGATGTGGCGTAGCGTCTGTGAATGGAGTATATGTGGAGTGTACTCCATGTGATAGGGCGATGCACCATATGGCGCGTACGCCATAATGGTGATGTGGCATATCGTATGTGAAGGGAGTACACGAGAAGTGTACTCCATGTAGAGGAGTAATGTACCATATGGCTATATGCCATAATGGTGATGTGTATGTGGAATGGGACGAGTACATGATGAGTGTACTCTGTGTGGTGAAGTGATGTACTATATAGCGGGTACGCCATAGTGATGATGTGGCGTAGCATGTGAAAAGAGAGTACGCATGGGATGTACTCCATGAGGTGCAGCGATATGTCGTGTGGCGTGTCGCAGTGATAAGGATGGTTGTGTGATTTATGGGCATGGAACGTGATGAGTGGTGTCGGGAACTATGGAACAGTGTCCCAGAGTAATTAAGGTGAAGCCTGTAAGTCTAAGGTGACAAGTGTCACCGTGTTGGACTTACGGCTATGAATAAGGATGAAGTAGCGGAATAAGTGGAAGAGTACGGAGCGGAAGCATGACTGAGCAACGTCACCTCGTGACGTGGTTACTGACAATCGTGCTTTCCATGTGGTGAAGTGATAGGGTATGAATGGCATAATGGGAACATGACAAGATGTCACGATGTGTAAGGAATCGTATTCATGATGAGTTAGGAATTTATGTACCAGAGTGTTGGGTAACGCAACAAGGTCATGGTGTGGCTTGGGAATAGTCTCGAGCTGTATGACGTGGCATAAGACATAGTTATGATTGGAGTCTTGTCGTGTTAAGTGTTGGGATGAACTGTCAAAGGGACGGGTAGCATGAGGAGTCATGCTAGCTGGGTTAAGAGAACGTTGGTATCGGAGTATGGCCCTTGTCCCTCGAAGTTGGTGATCAACGTGTTATATATGTTGATCTTAGGTGATAAAGGGCAGAGTACATGTGTAATCTGGTTAGACACATGTGCCGGACGGATTCACCATATGTAATGGATAATCTGTCATTAGCACAATTACACGGTGCTTAAGCCTCAGAGTTGACTTAGAGCCGTGTGGCTTGTCTGGATGGGAATGAAGATTTGTATGGGCTAAGATGCATGAAGAAAGTGACGAGTGTACTATCCAAGGAAGGGATGCGTGACTTAGTTGATCTGAGTCATGCGTCGGAATGAGATTAATGAGAAGAATGAGATAGAGGCCTTAGTGTCTTAATCCTAAGGTGAATCATGAGTTCACTTTAGTGGATGAGCACTCGAGGTAAGACATGAGTTGGAAGATGGGGTGACCGTAATGGGTCCCCGAAGGTTTTAACTTAGTAAGGAACACGGGATAGAAGGAGAGTATTCCAAGTGAAGTGTAGCTTGTACTTTCTAAGTTTAAGTTGCTTATGTACTAGATAGAGAATGACGTTAAGGTATGTGTATGCATGTAGGTTGCCATCTGACAAGCACATGAATGGACTACATGACATGCAAATAGCATGGAGTCCAGGTAAGTGTTACGTTCATACTCTTCTAGAGTTTTCAAAGATACAAGAAACGCTTTTCCCTTAAGATGCTCACGAAAAGAAACGAAAGACGCTTTAAGAAAGAAAATGCTAAGTGTTCAAACGTATAAGTATGTACGGCCCCTCCTTGGCAGCCCCTGTTTACGCACCCAAAATATTAATTGTACGTATGTGAATGGATGACTATACGCTGTATCTATTGTATGTATTTTCTAAGAGAAAATCCATAAACTGATGAAGATGCATGAAAGGCATGACAGCGGATGCTCTTATGGATCCTACGAACCGACGCTCTCATGTGCGCCACGAGGTGATGCCCGTGGATGCCATGAGAGACGACGTTCAAAGGTGACGCTTATGGGAGCCATGAAAGCTGACGTTTAAGCCCATGTATGTTCTCAAATGAAGTTTTCAAGAACGAACTGTTAAAGAAAGGACAGAACTGAAACGAACTAAAAAATGAAAAGATGATTTCGGGCTTACGCCCCAAACAATGTTTTCTCATGAAAAGAAATGTTTTTTAAAGAAATGACTGTTAAATGAAAGAACGAACTGAATGAAAGCTCCAGCTCACTAGAGTTGGCATGAACGAATGAATGAAAAGCAAGAAAGAAAGAACTGAAAGCATGAATGTATGAAGATACGTAACGGCCACATGAACGAATGAAAAGGGTACCAATGAATGGGCAGATTGCAATGCCGGGTAAGTAGTACTGGAAGTGTACCCAGTGCTGCCCCCTATGAAAGGGATTCCCAACCCGTGGCCACGGGCAGAATCCGGGTCCAAAGGAAGACCGCTAACCCCAAACACACGGGGCGTAACAGTGTGTACTGGCCTATGAAAGTGATAAGAAAGAATGTATGTATGCACGTATGCACGAATGCATGTACGCACAAGAGTACGAACTCTTTAAGAAATCAAGGCACTGACGGGGGAAATGTTTTACGACAAGAAAGCCCTTTAGAAAGAAAAGTCCCGTCCAGTGACGTTTTCAAAAGGACGCATGCAAGACACGTAATAGTATGTACGAATGATGAATGCATGAATGAAAACCTATATTGTCATATTTTAACTGTAGGAAGTAATGCTTACGAGTCTTCGACTCATTTTAGTTTTTATGCATGTCCCTCCCCCTCACAGGAACTGCATGATCAAGACGAACATGGCCCATGCGGAAGAGCACGGAAGTCTAGGCACGAATTTTAAACGTACGAGAGGCCTTTTTATTTCAAGATTTATGTTTTCTGCTATAAACCTCTTTTATTGTCAAAACATATTTTAATTTATAAACGTGGAGTCTTGCACCCTAGGTATGCAAGTGAAAAGTTTTAAATCGGACGGTAATTCCCGTCATCCTTTCTAAAAATATTTATAAAAAGTCCCACCATAAGGACGGGCGTTACAGCCCCATTCGCCAAATCCTTCTTGGCCTATAACGATGTAATTACTTCTAGCATTGACCTCAACTTTCTTCCACAAAAGATCCTATCTTTCATTCCCGGTATGCGAAATGTTGCCATCTTCGACCGTCAATCTATACTCGCGAAGTGCCTAAACAACCAATCTATTCCTAAAATAGCATCGAATCCCAACATGTTGAATACTATCATATCTACTTCCAAAGGAATCTCATCTATCTCCAATGGGCACTCCCTAACTACCGTAGTGCAAAACACTATTCCTTTGTTGAGTAGCGCTACTGCGACTCCTTGACACATTGGTTTTGCCCGAATAACAACCGTCCTGAAGAACGTAGTAGACATAAAGGACTGGGAAGCTCTCGAGTCAAATGGTGTACTTGCGTAGAAATGCGATATCCTAACTAGCCTTGTACGATCAACTTTGGCTTATTACTTCTATTAAATGCCTACAAACATAGTCAGTTAATCATAAGCTATGCTTCTGTACCTATGATGATGCCTCTTGGGTCTCTAAAGCATCCTAGTCGACTTCTCTTGGAGTGAGGGCATACACTCTAGCTTGTATAGCCTATCTATGATCTCCATATCCTCTACCATGTCATGCCCGTTGCACCAATGGCGCCTAAGGGCAATCCTGGCATATTGTCCAGTCTGTCTACGACAAAAACATGAGATCAAGCTCTATCGGCAGTCCTCTTTGTGAGCTCTTTGGCAACTACTGCAAACTGGCATCCTTCCTCCCATGCGTACTTCGGGAGTAGTTGGCAGCCATCCACCCATCCTTGAAACAAAATTTTGAGGGGCACCTGAGCTGCTTCGCTCACTAGAAAACGTCCTCTTCTTTTGACCCACAGGCACAACCAACAAATTACGCTGCTCACACTCGACAATGGAGGCTACGAGCACTAATTTATGGAATTTCTTAATCTCCAAAGAGACTAATCGGGTTCTGAATCTTGTTAGCAATCCATCCTGAGATCGCTCTGTCCTCATACTCTCAGTAGAGATAAGATGAGGGGTAAATCTCCTTGACTCCATAAACTTAGCGGTGTACTGCTCTACAGTCATACTACCCTGAACTAAGTTAGCAAAGTTCTTCAACTTCTATTGCCTTACTTTAGTTGAAATAACTACCTCTTAGTACCCCACCATAGTGCCATCTCTCCTTATAGCAAATAGCTTGTGCATAATACGTTTTGACTCTTGGTGCACCCACACACCTCGAAAGTCCTTTCGATGTCTATTATCCACCTCTCTGCTTTCATTGGACCCTCGTTAATGAAGAATCTCAAGTAGCAATAAGCCAAAAATTGTTTATATGTACATCCCCTATGCTTCTACTTGGGAGATCCTAATGACTGAACCTACAGGTGACGTGAATATAGATCACGTTGCTACTCCAACACATCCGAAATATGGTTAAGCGATGTAACACCCTGCTCCCTAATAAAGACATTTTAGAATTTTCGGGGAGCCAATGTGCTACTAACTTGACTAAATACTTTTCTTTTAACAACGTGCCAGATGCGAAAGATTTTCATAAATAAAACAAACTTTAATAAATACTTAAAATCCAAAATAGAGTCTGTAGAAGCACTTATTTAAAAAAATACTGAAGTCTCTTGTGCTTATCAAAATAATTTATTTAAACCTTAAACCATAAAACTAATCATAGCATAATTTGTCTATGCCTCTACCTCGCCTCCTGGGGTTAATTCCTGTTCTACAGTCTCATCCTCATAAATGTTATCACCTGAGGTGGTTTAAAAACATAAAAATATACGTAAAAAAAAAGACAAATACTCAATAAGCAACACATCATACAGTAAACATAATAAACATAAGGTTTCTTGAAAAATGTGCATACTCATAAATACATACATAAATAACATGAACTTATTCTTCACTTATCATAGGTCGTTACCCACTGTTGACCCCCGTGAGTTAGGGTTAGCAAATCTAAGTAGATTTCGATTCCGCCTGTGGCTGCGGGTTGTGGAATCCATACGTAAGGAAGACATATTGAGTGCACCACCATCATGCACGACTTGGCAATGCAATATGCTCATAACATATGTACCATCTTCATATCATAACATAGGCCGTTACATATATTAGAATTCATACTTTATCATAATCATACTTGAATACTTGTAATATCATAGATTTCAAAAGAAATCGCATACATACTTGTCATATCATATCATAGATTTCAAATGAAATCGCATTCTTTCATAAATATCGTGATACATATTTCCTCACATAAAATCATGATTTTCATAAATATTTTGATACATAAATCTTCACATAAAATCATACATGGCTTTTTATAAATTATTTTCATGCATAACTCTCACATAAAATCATGGTCTTTCATAAATCTTTTAATGCATAACTTCTTTCATAAAATCGTGAATTTAATTCATAAATTTTCACATAAAATCATGGATTTTTATAAATAATTTAATGCATAAATCTTCACATAAAATCATGGATTTTTATAAATATATCATGACTGGGGTACGTAAGAATGAGCTTCCAATGAAAGGCATACATGCAAAATATTTTTATAAAAGACATGTTATTTACGGTACATATGTGTAAGGATATGATCATGCTACTTACCTTGCAACACTAATCCACTATTTTCGGCACATATTCGGTCACCTATAAAATAAACACATAATTTGCATAAATTTCTAATTAAACGTGTGATTTTATTTAAAATCTAAACTACTAAAATAGTCTATATTTCCTAAACCTAAATTCTTTCTAACACTAAAATATTCTCACCTGTTAGTCTGCTGTGTTTGGGTAGTGAAAATACCTGAGAAGTGTTGAGAATGTTTGTGAATAGTAGTGAAAAAGTAATAATAGAATATTGAATAGTAGTAAAAAGTAAGTGAAAAGTAATAATAAAGTAAAGAATAATACTTAAGATACTCTTGGTTGCCAAACTATTTAACCCACCCACTTAACATTTTATGCTACAGGGTTCATGCATTAAAATAGGCTTACACGTACGAGAGATAATGGCCGTGAGCTTTGGCTATGACCTTCGGGCTTGGTGGTGCTTCACGGCGGAGCTGGGTGGTTCTTTAATCGCTCAAGGTTGGGGAGATAGAGAGAAACCAAAAGCTTGAGAGCGAAAGAGAGAGATTACAGGAGAAGGAAATACGGCGTGAGGGAGAGAGCTTGACGTCGGGTGGAGCAGAGGGAGATTACAAGTGCATTGGTGACTTACAATGTCGCTGACGATGATGGAGATGGTCGGAACTGGGTTGTCTTCAACAAATGGTGGCGGTCCGACGATGGAAAAGCTGGTTACGTGGTCTCCGAGTGCTCCAATCTTGCTCTGTTGTTTTAGCAGCAAAATAGAGTTGCTTCCGTTACTTCTTTGTGCAAGTGGTTTCCATGTGTGGAGCTGGGCAGCAGCTACCCTTTGGTGGTTTTTCTGTGGTCGCATTGCTGTGGTTGCTAGAGTTTTCTAGTGGCTGTTTTATGGTTGTTCACGGTGGATATGGAAAAAAGTTTTGGTGTGGGATTGGATGCAGTGGTGTCACCGTCGGTGATGGTTTCCATGGTAGTTCACGGTAGAGGGAGGAGAGGCTCGGTGGGGCTACGGTTTCTCTTTTTTTTCGGTGGTTTGTTTCAGCTGGTGGTTTCTCCAATGTAGGGTGGCTCTTGGTTGCTTTTTCCTAGACTTGGCTTGGAGGTCGTGCATGAAGTGGAGGGCAATGTGCAAGGGAATGCTTTAAGGGAGTGCGACTTGTAGTTTTGGTGAGTGTACTATATATAGATGATTGAGAACCCACAAGAAAACCCAATATACAAAGAGACGTGCATGTGCATGGGAGTGGAGCCATGGGTATAGACTTATAGTAGTTGGTATGGTTTAGGAGTCTTAATGGAGATAGAACTCTAAAATAATCCACTAAGTGGGAGACATGTGTGGCATAGGGTTTTTGTTTGAGTTTTTGGCGTTCGACTCAACCACTAAAATAATCCAATATGTTCAAAAAACATTCTCTGTACATAAAAATTTTCACCTTAAAAATATTATAACATGACAAGCCCTATAACAAAATCGATATTCGCCAAAATAAAAATCCTAGACCCATAGTCTATTTTAAAAAATACTCGAACACTCAATCGGACTTCTAATAAAATTGGCACATTAACCTAATTTTAGACCCAATGAAATTATCCATGATTTATCCCTAATAATATTTGGTCGAGTCGTTACAACCGCTCTCGTTAGCTCTTCATCTCTCATATCGCTCGACGATCCTCCCTTGTGACCACTCAATGGCTGCTCTCCTCGCGGGGCTCTTTGTCGCACCATACTCATGTCTTGCCACATAACCCAAACCTATCACGTTCCATCCCATCGCTCGTTTCTAAATGCAGATCAAACCTAGGATACTTAAAATTTTGAGCTTATAATACTAACATCAACTCTTACGCTTATGATACTATTGATAAATGTTATTTTTATGTGATTTTTATTACTCTTTTATTTATGAAAAACGTCATTTTTCCTTCAAAACTATTGATTTTATTTTATTTCTTTATATTTTTCTTTATTTGAAGGAATGAGAAGATTTAGTTTTAAAGGACGACATTTTGGTACAAAAGAAGAGACTACAGATCCAGGCTGATGAGAGACAGCGAGATCTAAAGAGAACCGAGGAGATTTAGGCGAGGAGACACACGACCAAAATTGGCAACAAGAGTTAGGCAATAAGCGAGATATTTTACCTCTTGGGACTTGGCGCAAGGCTCCGGGCGACTAGATTGGGCTAGTCTAAACGACCAACCAAAATGACATCATGGGCGACAACTAGCAAAGGCGAGCAGCTTTACCACTTGATAGGTTGGCGAGAGGTTCTATCATCCCGATCGAGAGTCTTTCCTCCCAGTTGGCGAGAGGGTTCTATCATCCCGATCAAGAGTCTTTCCTCTCGGAAGGCGAAGAAACCAGTTATATTCAAAGCACACGACATCTACTCAGTGGGACTCTTCTGAGTTCTGCAATCAATCAATCCGCTGACCGCCAAATCCTCTAGAACTCCGTAAATCAAACCGCATATCACTGAATCTTCCATTTTAGATAATTCCATTATTTTTGGGATAATTCATTTTATGTTAACTTTTATCTTTAGAAACTATTTTCTGGATCTTTAGGATAGATTGTAGCCGCATTTGTCTTGTTTCAAGATTTGAATTTTGACATCTATTTAATCCCGTCTTGTGGGATGAATATGGGGTTTTGAGTTTTTTTAGAGAGTCTGAGTTTTAGATTTCAATAATCCAGTGTTTATCATTTGAGTTTATTTCAAAAAGGCGGATCTGGGGTGCAAAGGCGAGAGCCGCATACTTCATCAACTAACTCCAACGAAGAACACAAGTTTTATTTTTTATTTTTCAGTTTCGTTATGAACTAATTATATTTTCTAGAGTTTTGATGTAGTCTAGCATTGAACACACAATTTATATTCTAAGTTATTTTATTTCAATATTTCCATGATTGAGTGTTTATTCCTTGTTCTTAATGCTTGCAATTTTCTAGCTAATTATTGTTCAATCTATTGAATCATAATGAGACTGAGAGGAGATTTGTGATTAAAACTCTAAGATTAAGCACCATTAGTTGAGCGAAAGTAAAGATACTTTACCGCGATTAGTGTGATTTTCAAGAAAAATTCAAAGGACTTAATGAGTCTCCAATTAGTTAAATTCGTATAGAGATATGAAGTTATTAGTTGGAGATATTTTTGGTATTGTTCGAGAGAAAATATTGAATAGTTAAGGGATTTTTATCATCAACTTGGGATAATTAGAATTTTATAACAAGGAATAATATATTGTGTGGAATTTGGTAGGTAAAATCAAACGCTCTAGATCTATTTTTATTATCTTTAAAATCTTAATTTTGATACTGTTTTCTTCATTTTAATTTAGATAATTCATTATTCAAAATTCGGTTTTCTAAATAGTAATTAATTTAGTAAATTTCAATACTCAATAGCATAATTATTTCCTGTGGGTTCGATATCCATTTTCTTAAAAATATTTTTCTACTTGTTACGATTCTGTGCACTTGCAGATATATTTTTATGCAAACAACTATCCTACATAACAAATAGGTTTACCAGAGTTGCATATAAGCTGGTTCTTATACCAAGTTGAGGTGCTTCGTTCCTTGGTAAAGGACCCGGTGAGGATCTATAGTGCCAAGGGTGCTAACCTATCGGTCAATACCTAAGTTTTGGCCAGGATTTGGTCCAGATGGAAGTTCACGTGCCAAGTTATAGATGTAAAATAACAGCAAAAAAGATCGAGGTTTAGTAAAAAAACTACGACCTTGCAGTACCAAAAGTCTAAATCACATCATAGAAATAGTTATTGTTATTCCTCATTCATTTTAAACTTAGAAATACATACAACCCAAATAGTTTGTTCATTGCCTAATGAGCGGCAGATCGAATACAAGTGGTCGCCCCTTTTAAAGGACTATGTACAACTCAAAATGATGTATGACTTCTACAATAGGGACAAGCCTCCATTCTCAAGTTCGGATGGGATCGGCTCATCTTTCTCGGGCACCACTCCTAATCCTAACTCTGCAACACAGTCTATGGTTCCAAGGATGAAACTATATGTAAGTTAGACATCTATGATAAGACTACTAATGAGAGATAATGATCTTGAAGATGCAATGAACAGTTTCATGTAAACAATGGAAATACACATATATGTATACTTGGCAAGGAATCACGCTATTTCTAGAATACATATATATATGCATGGCGAGGAATCACCTTCCAAGGAGTTACCGTCTACGCAATCCATTTTAAAGAAGAATATTATTAAGGCGAGGAATCACCCTCTTTATGAAACACATATATATAAGCATGCCGCGGAACCTCCCTCTTTGTGAAAATCATATATATATATATATATATATATATATATATGAGCCAATCCACCATTCGAAATAGGGGGATCTCTCCCACCCGACCAACATGGTGCAAGTTAGCTCTCATGTACCCCAACACAGGTCGACTCTTGCACTAAGATCTTTCAATGCAAAGTTTATTTTCACTTTTTCCAAATTGAATAGTAACCTCAATAGTAACACCAAGTGTAGTGTTTTCAAAATCACAGTGTGGAATATCCAAATTTGGTTAGAGAAGTTTTATTTGGACACTTGGATAGATCATAGCCACACTTGGTGAATAGTATTGGACACTTGGCACCAAGAGGAATCTTGAGATGGAAACGTGAAGGAAATCAAGGTGTGAGATCATGCCACTTAAGCAAAACCCTATTCCATCCAACCATCCAATTTGTGCCAAGCCAAAGAGGGTCTCAACCCTAGTGAAACCCTAAACATTTGGAATCCAATTGAAACCCCAAAAAGCTTGACAGAAACTGAAACCCTAAACGGTTACCCCAAACTTGATTCCAAACCCTAAATGGATATGATTTCTAGCATTGTGTTTAATCACTTAATTAAATCACTTTCACATGCTATTTGTTAATGTCGTGTTTCTTATACCTTTGGGCCTGGTTCCAACAACTTAGGTCTAAGCCTTTATACTTGCATACTCAAGAAAACAAAGGGGGCTCGATGGTGGCCAGGGAGCCTCTGATGCTTAAGTTAGTAATCTCCTTGGTAGTTTGTGCTAGAGTGGGAGAGATTAGAGAGAGTCATTCATACCTGGGGGTCAGCTTTTATTCTAGGTTGCTAGGGAGACATCCCTTGCCTCATGTTAGAGGGTGCACGCCATTCCACTACAGCCCGGTCAAGACCCTTTAATGCGAAGTAGAGTCTGGGGTGGCACCATTAATGTGGCATGAGTGGTCCCTTGCCAGTCGATGACCGGCAACATGTTGCCCCACACCTTATGTCAGAGAATCAAGGGCTTCCCGCATTTCCTGCCCACCAGTTTGCACAAATCTTCGAGTGTTAGGTGTCACTAGAGGTGCTAGGGTGGTGAGTCTCATATATCCCTGTCATTCATCTTTCTCGCGTTAGAGTCATTTCCTGGGTTGCTTTTACTCGTGGGTTGGGTATTCTCTAAGGGGTGTGGGGGTGTTCTTAGAGAATGAGCATTGGGCCAGGTTGGGTCCTTCGTGGGCCTGTCGCATGGACTCAGGGGAAGGAAAATCCCATTAAATTTACCCTGCCAATTCCTATCGGGCTGGTCTAGTGGGAATTTCATTTTCCCCTTGTCTTATTTCTCCTTCCTCTATGCGGTAATGTCTATTGGACTTCTATGTTTTCGAAATGGGCAGTTATTCCTCTTCCCAGCTTTGATGGTATGTCTCTGACCGTTGTACTTGATTGCGTATGTTTGGCTTCCCTCTCATTAAGGGCGTTAGGCGGCTGCTCCTCTCTCGACTTTAGCGGTACATTCTCTAACAGTTGGATTTGGCACTTGATTGCGTCCGTTCGGTTTTCCACACATTAATGGTGTCAGGTTCCTCTTCCTCTCCCATGTTGCATTGTGCAACATGCGTCATAGGATTCATGTCTGTCCTACTTGTCTCATAGGGCACTTGCATTCCCACGATCTGGGATCCTAACCGTCGCGATGGCCTATTTAAACCCCAACCTTTTTCATCGTTCAGAGTCTACTTGCTTTCTTGCCCTCATTTTCCTTCTTCAAGTTCTTTGCATACTCCGTCCTTTCCTTTCCTCTGTGTGTTCCTTGTCTCTTTCTCTTCCATCTTTTCATTCTTATGGCTCCTAAGAACTCTCCCAATGCTAGTCCCCGAAGCTCCAACTATGTTAATGCTCCAGACGTCTCCCAGACCACCAAGGTATGGACCCTCCTGAGGTTCACACTGAGTCCCAACGATTTAACGGTTGTTCTTAGCGATCAGTGGTGACTTCAGGCGAGTTGGAGTCGCTGAAGTCAACCTACAAGGTACCCGGCATCATCGAGTTCGTGGTGCCCAAGCCCCATGAAGGGGCGGTGGACTCTGAGGGTTATGCCATGAAAGTTTCTTGCTGCATAATTTGGTAGCGGGCATTGGAGGAGGTGGGTTCAGAGTATGCCGACCTCACCGCCTGCAAGTTTCTCCTCACCCACAACCTTTTGAAGCATAATGGTAACACATGCAACTTCCAATTGATTTAGGCGTTGGCTCGCTTGGAGCTACAGTACAATCGGGTGAAGGAGTGGAATCATTATTTCCTTTTTCTGTCAAGTAAAGGATAGGAGCTTTCAGTCGGCTAGGTCAATCGGCGCAACTACTCGGCTCGCGCCACCTGGGGAGTTGTAGGCAAAGACAAAAGCATTCGGCCAGCGGTGACTCCCGAAGAGGCGAGCCGAGTGGAAATTGTTGGGGCCTGGTTAAAGGCGCACCCTGATGACGTTTACTCCAAGGCCTTGCTAGAAGAGAGTAGCCTCCAACGATACCCAGCAAACACATGCTTTGTCGACCGTAGCATACCCATGCGGTCGGTCATTCCCCAAGCTCGTAGGCGCTCCCCTAGTCTGCCGGTGAAGGGGAAAGGCAAGAAGCCCAGAAGGGATGCACCCACCCACAGTAGCTCTAACTCAGCACTGATGCCGCTTCCAGGGCAGTCTTCTGTTCCCCTGGTCGTTCAACGGACAAAGCCACTCTTAAAGAGGCGTAGGTAGCCTTCTCTGACTCTTAAAGCAGTATCTTCCTCTTTTTTGCCGCATCCCAACAAGTTCGGGCCACTCCAGTGGAAGCCGGCATTCCTCGACTTGTGGGGCTCTCCAGTTCCTTCAACGGTACCTTTTGCCACCCTGCCGGGCAACATAGGGTGTGTTAAGGACCTCACTCGAGGGGAGGAGCTGCCCTCTCTGTGATTTTATGGGGTACTTCTAGATCCTCCTAGTAGGGAGTCTCGAATAGTGGTCTCGCCTCTTGAGATAAATATTGAGATGATTCCTTCGCCAGAAGCCGATGAGCACTCAGCTGGGGGCGAGGATGAGTTTGACAGGGTTTTCATCCCGGAGTCCCCTATTGCTTATTCTCTAGAAGTCGAGGTTGCTCAATTGGAGCTACTTCTGAGGGTGGCGAGGGAAACGAAGTTGTGTTTGGGAGGGAAACGGCAGGAGCAGTTGTGGGCTGCCAGGGTTTTGGTTGATGCATCTGAAGCTGAGGTTGTGGCGACGTCAGTGCGGGTCAATGAAGCTCTGGCTGTCCTCACCGATGTTGAGGCTTCATTTTCCTTCATTGACACCATCTTAGCCTTAGTGTCGACTGGTGCTGGTGCTAAGGTGGCAGTAGAGGAGGCGAGTGAGAGCGAGGCTACTCTCCTAGGATCTGATGTTGGTATGGTGGAGGCGGCAGCTAGTGAGATTCCGACAATTCAAACCGATCCTGGGGCTTTCACAGATCTTCCTGAAGTCAATACTAGCATTGGGGGCTCAAGCACCCAGAAGGTCAAACCATTAGCTAAAAAGGATCCTGAACACACCAAGGAAGGTGAAGACAGGACAAGTCCAACTTTGATGAAGTTTATGAGTGATGTTGAGGGTCAAGGTGCCGACACAACAGGTGGTGGCAAATCTTTGGTTGGTACTCTTCCTGGGGGAAGTCATTGCACTGCTTCGGGGTCGGTGGTGGACAGAGCCTGCTTTGAGTCTATCCAAGAGATGGCCAGAACGTTTAGGGAATTCTTTTTCCAGGGTTGGAGAAATCTTCATGTGTAACACCTTGCTCCTTCCTTTTGACGTACGTTCTTTCTTTCTGATGTAAGATTCCTTCCTTCTTACGTAACAAGTGTTGAGGACAAAAATTATGTAAACCGTCTGCCCCTTCCCTCTAACGACTGCGAGCCTCGTCATGCGTGTCGAATCCCGATGGCGTGTCTTCAAAGATATTGTGCAACTTCTAGGGCACGCCCAGTGTTTTAAATGTGCGGAAAATATTTATAAAGGGTATTTTCAGTGTTATTGAACTAAGCTTGATTTTAAATACGACAATTATAATATTCTTGACGAGGTCCAAAAATATTATAATTGTCAGAAATCATTTTTAATATCATTATTAAAATGATTTCAACTATTTAAGATATTATGGGATTTAAATTCTGTTGAAAGCTTTTATTAATTAAATGGTTTTATTCTCTTTAATATGTTAAGTGAGACTTTATCATTTTATTAACGATAAAGGAATATTATTTTATAAACTAAAGTTAGTTTAAAATAATATTCGACATTAATTCCTCTAAGCGCTTTTAATTAAGTTAATATTTATGCATTTTAAATTAGTGTTTGAGATCCATCGTTAGATTGTTACGTGGATCCCAAGACGAAGGGACTGGGTTAAATACCCAGACCCCCTCTCTTTCTTCCTCACTTTTCCCCCAGCTCTCTCTCTCTCTCTCTCTCTCTCTCTCTCTTTCTCCCCAGCGTACGCTGCACGACTCCACTCTCCAAGCCGAATGCTCCATCCCGCCCGGTGCCGCCGTGCACCGGTGAGCCTCACCTCCACCACCGTCAGTCTCCCCTCACGCCGGCGAGCATCCCCCATCGTTGAAATCCCGCACGGTAGCTTCCCCTCCCCCCACGCGAGCAACTCTCTCCTCTCAGGTTCCTCACTTCGCACCGCCTAACGCCGCCGTCGCAGTCCCGCCGCTAGCCACCAGCGCACCTCCAGCCATCACCGGCAACAGCCCCACCGAACCCAACACTTCACGGCTGCTCTCTCCCTCTCTTCCCGAAATGGGTTATCACACGGGTTTCTTACCCGTTCACCATCGTGCGCCGCCGTACACGGCCACCCACGGTCGCCAAGCACTACCGCGATCTTCCCCTTCCCTCCCCCTTCCTCCTCCACATGACCCGAGGCCCATAGCCTCCCTCCACCGCACGGCTTCCTCCCCCTCACATGCACGGGTTTTACACCCTCCACCGTCGTGCACCGCCACCCATGGCGTGTAACCGCCACCTTCAGCCTCCTCAAGCCACCACCAAGCCATCCCAACCGCCCATAGCCCTGATCGTTCATGGCAGCTCGAAAGAGCTGGAGCTTTCATTATTTTCTTATCTTTCATTTAACATGTCCTTTCATGAGAAAACGTTCATTTTCGTGAGAAAACATTGTTCTTTTAAAAGCATGTGCATAAACATTATCTTTTCATGGAATTCGTAAAACGTCCGTTCGTGGCATCGTAAAACATTTAAAACGTCAGCTTTCATGGCATCCATAAGCATCACCTTAAAAGTCGTCTCTCATGGTGTCCACGAGTATCACCTCATGGCATCCATAAGAGCGTCGGTTCATAGGATCCATAAAAGCATCTGTTTCCATGTCTTTCGTGCATTTACATCAGTTCATTGATTTTCTTAGAAAATACATACAATAGATACACCGTATAGTCATCCATTCACATGCGTACAATTAATACTTTGGGTGCGTAAAAAGGGGCTGCCAAGGAGGGGCCGTACGTACGTATACCTTTGAACACTTATCATTTTCTTTCTTAAAGCGTCTTTCGTTTCTTTTCGTAAGCATCTTAAAGGAAAAACGTTTCTTGTATCTTGGAAAACTCGAGAAGAGTATGAACGTAACACTTACCTGGACTCCATGCTACTTGCATATCATGCAGTCCATTCATGTGCTTGTCAGATGGCAACCTACATGCATACACATAACCTTGACGTCATTCTCTATCTAGTACATAAGCAACTTAAACTTAGAAAACACAAGCTACACTTCACTTGGAACACTCTCCTTCTATCCCGTGTTCCTACGTGTTCCTTACTATGTTAAAACCTTCGGGGACCCATTACGGTCACCACATTTTCCAACTCAGATCTTGCCTCGAGTGTTCATCCACTAAAGTAAACCCATGATTCACCATAAGATTAAGACACTAAGACCTCTGTCTCATTCTTCTCATTAACCACATTCCGATGCATGACTCAGACCGACTAAGTCACGCATCCCTTCCTTAGACAATACACTCGTCACTATCTTCATGCATCTTAGCCCATACTAATCCTCATTCCCATCCATACAAACCACACGGCTCTAAGCCAACTCTGAGGCTTAAGCACCATGCAACTATACTCAGGACGGATTACCCATTACATATGGTGAATTCGTCTTGCACATGTGCCTCACCAGATTACACATGTACCTTACCCCATTATCACCTAAGATCAACATATAACACGTTGATCACCTGCTTGTATAAACAAGCACCATACTTCGATACCAACCTTCTCTTAACCCGGCTAGCATGACTCTTCATGCTACCCGTCCCTTTTGACAGTTCATCCCAACACTTGACATGACAGGACTCCGTTCACAACTACGCCTTATGTCATGCCATATAGCTTGAGACTACTCCCAAGCTACACCGTGACCTTGTCGCGTTATCCAACATTCTGCTACGTCAACTCCTAACTCATCGTGAGTATGGTTCCTCACGTACTCCTGACATATCGTGACATCTCGTCACATTCCCATTACGCCATTCCTACTCTAACTCTTCACCCATCGCAAGCACGACTGTCAGTAACCACGCCATGAAGTGACGTTGCCTAGTCATGCTTCCGCTGCGTACTCTTACATTTGTTTTGCTACTTCATCCATATTCCCAGCCATAAGTCCAACACGGTGACACTTGTCACCTTAGACTACAAACTACACCATAATTACTTCGGGACACTGTTCCATAGTTCCAGACACTACTCACCACGTTCTACGCCCATCAAACACCCAACCATTCTTATCTCTACGACACGCCACACGGTGTATCGCTGCACCTCATGGAGTACATTCCACGCATACTCCCTTCTCACATGCTACGCAACATCATCACTATGGCGTACCTGCCATATAGTGCATCACTTCACCACATGGAGTACACTCCGCGTGTACTCCCCTCATACATACCACGCCACATCACCATTATGGCATACACGCCATATGGTGCATCAATCCACCACATGGAGTACATTCCTCATGTACTCCCCTCATACACACCACGCCACATCACCATTATGCCATATCCGTCATAAGGTGCATCTCTCTACCATACGGAGTACATTCCACATGTACTCCTTTCATACACACCACGCCACACAGAGTACACTCAGCGTGTACTCTTCTCATTCCACAAACACTACACAGCGCACTTCCCAATTATGCCCAATACTTCATAGCACACTACACGACACAACACATCTCCACCCAACACAGATATGGCCAACACTTCACTACACAGCACCACATCACAATGCCATAACTCCACAATTACCAACAGCACAGTCCACAACCTAATTAATATCTAACATAAATACAAGGGATAGAGAATTATACCAACGACGGGATAACCCATGCGTTGCTCATTGACCGTCATGATCGATGACACCGGAAGGGTCGTACGTGGCGGCTAACCCATGTACAGTGACCGTTTAGGCGTTTGGATAGCTAGGTGTGGTCTTGGAAGGGCTCGTGGTGGTCTTGGAGTGGTGGCAAGGAGCGTAACACGGCGGTCTAGCCGTGTACAGTGGCGGTCAACCACGCGTAGTGGTTGTCCATCACGTGCAGTGACTACCCACCACTCAAAGTGGTGGTTTGGACCTAAGATTCGGCTAAGGGAGGTGCGGTGGAGCTCGTGGTGGCGCTGGGGTGGCGCCACAGTGGCTCACGGCGGTGGATCGAAGCTATGAAGTGGAGAGGAGCCGTGGGAGAGTGAGAGAGAGTGTGCATGCATGGGTGGCAGATCGGGGCTATGGGCGGTTGGGATGGCTTGGTGGTGGCTTGAGGAGGCTGAAGGTGGCGGTTACACGCTGTGGGTGATGGTGCACAGCGGTGGAGGGTGTAAAACTCGTGCGTGTGAGGGGGAGGAAGCCGTGCGGTGGAGGGAGGCTATGGGCCTCGGGTCACGTGGAGGAGGAAGGGGGAGGGAAGGGGAAGATCGCGGCAGTGCTTGGCGACCGTGGGTGACCGTGTACGGCGGCGCACGATGGTGAACGGGTAAGGAACCCATGTGATAACCCATTTCGGGAAGAGAGGGAGAGAGCTGCCGTGAAGGGTTGGGTTCGGTGGGGCTGTGGCTGGTGATGGCTGGAGGTGCGCTGGTGGCCAGCGGTGTTAGGCAGTGCGAAGTGAGGAACCCAAGAGGAGAGAGTTGCTCACATGGGGGGAGGGGAAGCTGCTAAGCGGGATATCGACGATGGGGGATGCTCGCCGGCGTGAGGGGAGACCGGTGGTGGTGGAGGTGAGGCTCACCGGCGCACAGTGGCGCCAGGCTGTGGGATGGAGCATTCGACTTGGAGAGTGGAGTCGTGCAGCGTACGCTTGAGAGAGAGAGAGAGAGAGAGAGAGAGAGAGAGAGAGAGAGAGAGAGAGTTGGGGGAAAAGTGAGGAAGAAAGAGAGGGGGTCTAGGTATTTAACCTAGTCCCTTCGTCTGGGATCCACGTAACGATCTAACGATGAATCTCAAACACTGATTTAAAATGCATAAATATTAACTTAATTAAAAGCGCTTAGAGGAATTAAGGTAGAATATTATTTTAAACTAACTTTAGTTTATAAAATAATATTCCTTCATCATTAATAAAATGATGAAGTCTCACTTAACATATTAAAGAGAATAAAACCATTTAATTAATAAAAGCTTTCAACATAATTTAAATCTCATAATATCTTAAATAGTTGAAATCATTTTAATAATGATATTAAAAATGATTTATGACAATTATAATATTTTTAGACCTCATCAAGAATATTATAATTGTCATATTTAAAATCAAACTTAGTTCAATAATACTGGAAATACCCTTTATAAATATTTCCAGCACATTTAAAACACTGGGCGTGCCCTAGAAGTCGCACGATATCTTTGAAGACATGCCATCAGGGTTCAGCACGCATGACGAGGCTCACAGTCGTTTGAGAGAAGGGGCGGACGGTTTACATAATTTCTGTCCTCAACACTTGCTTACGTAAGAAGGAATGAATCTTACGTCAAAAAGAAAGAACGTACATCAAAAGGAAGGAGCAGGGTGTTACATTCTTCCCACCTTAAATAAATTTCGTCCTCAAAATTTGCTCAAGGTTCTGAGGGTTTTGCTTAGCGTTCTAGGGATTTTGCTTAGCGTTCTAAGAATTTGTGCATTATTTTAAGGATTTGCTTAGTGTTTTAAGGATTTATTCATCTTTATTAGGGACCCTTTCATACATGTCCTCGCGTTGTCTTCACGCGTCTCTGTGCATGTTCAGCATCTCGGTCACATCTTGTACAATACTTGCCCTCACATCTTGTCATTCCTCCATCGTCATGCTTAACGTCAGTCTGATGTACTTGAGTCCATCCATCACGTAGCGCTCGTACCTTCCATTCTGACATTCCTGGCGACGAGGCTTGAAGTCGCCATCTCGTTTTACGTTTTGGTCCTGGCTTAGTTCGTAGTCGTTCATGCGTTTCTTAACTATCATATTCTTCCTAGCGTTTCTAGTTCGTTCCTTAATTAGCATTCACTAATTGCTGCATGCCCAAACGTTCCATCATTCATTCCTTAGCCTCTAACTACGTTCAGTCTCTGATACCTCTTACATTCTATGCACTTAGCATGACTACCTCTATCTAGTTGCCAGTCTGACATGCATGCGTTCATTAGGTCATATTTTGAAAATATCATAGCATAAGAATAAAAATACTTTCTTGTACTTACTACAGGACGAGACATGCCTTGGGAAGACGTCAGTCTAGGTTTTTCCATCACGTGCAGTTCACTTTTCAAAAGTGGTATGTCATTGGAAAAGTTTTCGCTCTTCTAAAAAAGGGTTTTCTCTCTTTTATTATGGAAAGAACACTATAGAGTCTAGCATAACCAAGGCTTTTCTCTGATACCACTATGTAACGCCCGTCCTTGTGGTGGGATTTTTTATAAAATATTTTAGAAAGGACGACGGGAATTACCGTTCGATTTAAAACATTTTGCTTGCATACCCAGGGTGCAAGACTCTACGTTTATAAAATAAAATGTGCTTTGACAATAAAAGAGGTTTACAGCAGAAAACATCAATTTTAATAATAAAAAGACCTCTTGTACATTCAAAACTCATGCCTAGACTTCCATGCTCTTCCCCATGTGCCGTGTTAGTCCTGGCCTTTTAGTTCCTGTGGGGGGAGCGTCATAAATAAAAACTAAAATGAGTTGAAGACTCGTAAGCATTACTCCATATAGTTAAAATATAACAACATAGGTTTTCATTCATGCATTCATTATTCCATACATACTATACATACATGCATACGTGCGTTCTTTTGAAAACATCACTGGACGGGGTTTTTCTTTTAAACATGGGCTTTCTTTTTGTAAACGTGTCTCCCGTCAGTGCCTTCATTTCTTCAAAAATACGTGCATTCGTGCATTCATACATTCATGCATACATACATTCTTTCTTATCACTTCAATAGGCCAGTACACACTGTTACGCCCTGTGTGTTAGGGTTAGCAGCCCTATGGCCAATGGATTCGCCCGTGACCGTGGGTTGGAATCCCATTCCGTTAGGGTGCAGCACTGGATGCACTACCAGCACTACTGCCCAGCATTGCAATCTGTCCATTCATTCATTGGGTACCCCTTTTCATTCATTCATGAGGCCGTTACGTATTTTCATACATTTCATGCTTTCGTTCATTCTTTCATTCGTTCATACTAGCTCTAAAGAGCTGGAGCTTTCATTCTTTTCTTATATTTCATTTAACATGTCCTTTCATGAGAAAATGTTCCTTTTCATGAGAAAACATCGTTCTTTGAAAAGCATGTGCATAGACATCATCTTTTCCTGGCATTCGTAAAACATTCATTCGTGGCCATAGGGTCGCTAATCCTAACACACGGGGCGTAACAGTGTGTACCAGCCTGTGAAAGTGATAAGAATGAATGCATGTACGCATGAATGTATGTATGCATGAATGCACGAACGAAAGCACGACTCTTTAAGAAATGAAGGCACTAACGGGAGAAACGTTTTACAACAAGAAAGCCTTTAAAAAGTAAAAACCTCGTCCAGTGACGTTTTCAAACGAACGCATGCACGCACGTATACATTCACGTAATAGTATGTACGAATGATGAATGCATGAATGAAAACCTATATTGTTATATTTTAACCATATGAAGTAATGCTTACGAGTCTTCGACGCATTTTAGTTTTTATGTATGCCCCTTCCCCCCACAGGAACGGAACGGCCAGGACGGGCACGGCCCATGGGGAAGACCACAGAAGTCTAAGCATGAGTTTTAAATGTACGAGAGGTCTTTTTATTACTAAAATTGATGTTTTCCGCTGTAAACCTCTTTTATCGTCAAAGCACATTTTATTTTATAAACGTAGAGTCTTGCACCCTTTGTATGCAAGTGAAAAGTTTTTAAATCGAACAGTAATTCCCGTCGTCCTTTCTAAATATTTTATAAAAAGTCCCACCACAAGGACGGGCGTTACATCATGGCAGGAGATGAAGTAGCTGACGACCTTTATTGTGGGAGGCCACGAGGCCTTAAAAGGCAAGAATCATGCACTCTGATCCTTAGCGTGATTGACTTTGCATCATGCCAAGAAAGAGAGGGAGAGAAATGAGGGGTTGGAAGAGGCCCTTGTCAAGGCGAAATTCAGTCTTCGGAGGAGGCAGAAGAGGATAACCTTTAGGACTCCCTCGACTGCTAGCTGGAGGAGCTTGATAGGCTCGCAGCCGAGAATTCAAGGTTGAACAAACAACATGACTCTGATGCCTGATCATACAAGTGGCTCGGGGAGATTCGAGGAGCATTCTAAGTCCTTAAAGAGTAAATCGGATTCTCGTAAGGCTAGGTCTAGAGGGTTAAGGATTTGGAGGCCGAGAACGCTTTAGCCCAGGCCGAAGAATCCAACAAAAAAACTTGGGGGTTGGTGAGTTAGAAACTAGGTTGGCTGAGGCTAAGCTTAAGATAGTTGCTTGCGAAGCGATTGTTGAGGACCTGCGCTCCCACCTGGAGCATGTTGAGGTCGCCGTCCCTTAGCTGCGCAATGAATTTTCACATGTCTGCTTGGTTCGCAATGATGACTGGTCCTACAACTACTTGGAGGGCGTGGAGAGAATGCGAGACCATATGTTGGTAAATCCTCAAAGTGACTTGAGGTCTCTGGAACTGAAAGACCTTCCCCCGGACCCAGAAGCGTTGAAGCGAGGTGCCTCAATAGGCAAGGATCTTATCCCAAGCATTCTTTTAGACGACCCCGCCAGCTGACTTTCATCGCTTTCCTTTTCTCTTGTTTTTTGTGTTTTTCCCTCCTTCACCTGTATAGACACTTTATAGTAGCATTAATGAATTTTCAATTATTACTCTATCTTTGTTGCTTTTGAGCTTTGTTTCTGCTTTTTCTCCTATCTTCTCTTTCTTTTTGCTGTAAATATTCGGGGTGCGCAATCAACAAGGGGAGCTGAGCAAACTTGGTTAACATAAGCTATCCAAACTTTCATCCATGAGATGAGCCATACTAGCTCTAGCTGGGTGGCCTAGATCCAGGTGACCCAAGGCCTGTGCTTGGCCACAAGTGAGTTTGGGCAGCCGAAAAGGCTTTCCCACGTCCCTCAGTTGACGCAAATGGCTTACAACATGAAATAGTTAGCACAGATAATACTTAATTTCAATTGTTCAGAAGTTGGGTCCACTCTTGACCGTGATGGTGATCGGAGTAAGTTGTCGAACAGCCCGAGCGGTTGGACCCGTTCTCCTTCGTGAGGGGGGTTGAGCTACCCCAAGTTGGACTCACCCTTTAGTTCCTCACGGGTAGGTAAGTTGGGTAGTTTGAGACCGAACCCACTCCCGCCCGTTGACATCACAGGGAAGGTAAGTGTAAGTTGTCGGGCAGCCAAGAGGTTGGACCCGCTCTTCTCCATGAGGAAGGTTGGGTCGTCGGCCCGACAGGACCCACCTGTTGACTCTCATGGGGAAGTAAGTCGGGCAGTTTGATACTGAACCTACTCCCACCTGTTGACGCCTACGGGGAAGGTAAATTTTGGGCAGCCAAAGGCTAGACCCGCACTCCACTACAAGAGGGATAAAGCAGCCTTAAGGCATAACCCACCCCTTTGGATCCCACAGCGAGGTAAGTTTTTGGACAGTTAGGTCCACTCTTCATCGTGATGGGGGTCTGGGTAAGTTGTCGGGCAGCCGAGAGGTTGGACCCGCTCTCCTCCATGAGGGGGGTCGAGGTTCCCCAAGTTGGACTCGTCCTTTAGTTCCCTATGGGGAGTTAAGTCGAGCAGTTTGGGACTGGACCCACTCTCGCTCGTTGACATTATAGCGAAGGTAAGTTGCTAGCAATGAAGATTACGTTCTTGGAGAGGGGAGACGGAGATACAATTGGGGAGAGAATGCTTCAGGGCGATACAAAGTTCATTCTTGGGAAAATCACAATTTCATTAATAATTTTTACATCGTTGACTATGGTAATACAACTTACACATTTTAAAATTTCTTCAACAATAAAACTTCCACAAATGCTCGGCATTCTAACGGTGTGGCGGCTCTTTCCCTTAGGACCCAACTTTCCTTCCTCTTACGTGGCCGTCCCTGTTTGTTTTAGTACCATGTCACCTATCGTGAATGCCATCAGTCCTACCCGTTTGTTGAAACATCGTTCAGCCCTCCTCTCATTGACCTCCGTCCTCACTTCCGCTTCAAGTCTGACCTCCTCTAGTAAGTCGAGTTGTTCTTCTTGTCACTCGTTGTTGAGACTTTGGTCAAAGTGTTGTACCTTGTAGGTAGGAATCCTCACTTCAACCGGCGGCATTGTGTTTGTAGGTGAGAGTGAAGGGGGTTTCTTCTGTCGAGGTCCTCACTATGATCCGGTATGCCCATAATACGTTGGGGAGTTCCTCTGCTTAGAAGCCTTTCCTGTCACTAAGGTTCTTCTTGAGAATCCCCATCAGCGTCTTGTTGGTTGCCTCAACTTGCCCGTTGGACTATGGATGCCCTAGAGATGAGTACCAAAATTTGATTCTCCAGTCTTAGCACCAGTCCCAGTAGTGGTCAGAGTCAAACAGACTCCTGTTATCTGATTTGATGAAGCGAGGGATGTTGAATCTGCAGATGACAGTCTTCCACAAGAAGTGGGTGATATTGCTCATCGTGATCGTAGCGAATGCTTCAGCCTCTACCCATTTGGTGAAGTAGTCCACCGCCACTACCACAAATGTTACTCCCCCTTTGCCCGGAGGAAGGGGGTCCACCAGGTCTACTCCCAATTGTGCGAACGACCAGGGTGAGGTGATTGATGTCAACTCCTCAGGCGGGCAATGGAGTACCAAGGAGTATTCTTGACACTTCCTACACTTCTGAACATATTCCTCTACATCCTGGAGGGCGTGAGGCAAGTAGTACCTCGTCCTTATCACTTTGCCTGCCAATGTCTTTCCCCCAGAGTGGTTGCCACAGATTCCCTCATGCACCTCTACCAGCACGTGTTGGACTTCTTCGAATGAGACGCACCTCAGGAGAGACATAGAGTAACGTCGCTTATACAAAACTCCATAAAGTAAGGTGTAGTGTGCTGCTCTATTCTAGATCTTCCTAGCTTCCCACCTATTGTCGAGTAGCTCGTTGGTGTCTATATACCTGATTATGTCCATCGCCCACTCTGGGGCTCCCGGCCTTATCTCCACGACTTCAATTCCTTTGGTGGGCATTTCACCAGTCTTGACTACCGTTTGTTCTAGCAGAGGATAATCTTCTTGGCCGGAAGCCACTCATGCTAACTTGTCTGCCTTTTGTTTCTCGGCCCTTGGTACTTGTTGGATCTAAAAGTATCTGAAGCGGGCATGCTCGCCTTCTATTAGCGTTAAGCACTTCTTTAGTTTTTCGCTCTTGGTAGCAAACTCCCCCTGCACTTGGTTGGCCACCACTTGAGAGTCGGCCCACACTTCTATCTCTTCAACACCCAATGACCTATCAATCACCAAACTAGAGAACAACACCTCATACTCTGCCTTGTTGTTGGTAGTTTTAAATGTTAACTTAATATCGCAATCATGGCCCTCACCCGTATCCGTAACAATATGCACCCCTACTCTCCCCTTCAGGCCGGTAGGACGAGCCATCAACGTAGACTTGTTAGGGCTTCATAGGCTGTGCATGTTTGGCTCCTTCCGGGAAGCCAGTGAACTCTGCCACAAAATCTATCAACACCTGCCCTTTAACAGAATTTATGGGTATGTATTCAATGTCAAACTCGCTCAGCTCCTCTGCCCAGTTCATCAGGCGCCCCGAGGCATCAGGTCTTTGTAAGATCTTCTTTAGTGGGTTTCTGTCAAGACCCACATCGGGTGAGCTTGGAAATATGGGCGAAACCGTTAGGTGGTTACCACTAAGGCGCAGACGAGCTGGTCCATGAACGGATATCTGGCCTTTACTCCTCGGTACGCATGACTAATGTAGTACATGGCCTTTTGGATTCCTTCCTCGTCCCATACAGGGTCAAGGACTCCCCACATCTGGCTAGTTGAGTAGTGGAGGGTTGGTGAGGTACTCTTTGAGAGCCTTGAATGCTTGGTCGCATTTTGCCATCCCATGCTTGTGCCTTTTGCAATACTTTGTAAATGGTGGGCATTTATTTGTAGACTTTGATACGAATCTGTTAAGGGCTGCCACCCGGCTGGTGAGTTTCTGCATTTCGTCGATGTTCTATGGTGGGGCCATGTGGAGTATAGCCTCTACTTTCTCCGGGTTAGCTTTTATTCCCCATTCTGAAACCATGAAGTCTAGAAACTTCCTTTGGTAGTATTGTAATACCGCAAAGGCTTCGTAGAGGTCATCGAGGTGTTGCTCAGGGGCTTCACTTTTGACCAAAAGATCGTCCACATAGACTTCCATGTTCCTCCCAATTTGATTCTTAAACATGTAGTTGACCAGCCGCTGATTGGTGGCCCCCGCGTTCTTCAATAGAAACGGCATGGCCGAGTAGCAATACAACCCCTTATCAATGATGAACGATGTCTTCTCCTCATCATTGGGGTACATGCGGATTTGGTTGTACCTGAGTAGGCGTCCATAAAGCTCAACATGCAATGGCCTGCAGCGAAGTCGACAATCAAATCGATGTGGGGTAGCAAGAAGCTGTCCTTTGAGCATGCTTTGTTCAAATCGATGAAGTCGTCGCACATTTTTCACTTGCGGTTTGGCTTTTTCACCAACACAACATTGGACAGCTATTCCGGGTAATATGCTTCTCGTATGAAACCCGCCTTAGGCGATCAACTTCTGCAGCGATGAGGGCATTCTTCTTAGCACTAAAGTTTCGGTGTTTTTGTCTTACCCACTTGGCTTCTGGGTCCATGCTCAGGCGGTGTTGCATCACATTCGGATCGATCCCGGGCATGTGCTCATGATTCCAGGTGAAAGCGTCCTAGTGTTCTGTGAGGAGTTGTTGCATGGCATGCCTCATTTCGAGTGTCATTCCACTGCCAATCCTGGCCAGAGCTTCGGGGCGGCTTGGGTCCAGGGGGATTAACTCTAGTGACTCATTTGGCTCTACCTTCTAAGGGCCTACTCATCTCAGATCTCTCCCTTCGTTGTGGCGTGTTCTAGGGATGTACACCGATGCGTTCGGCATCGATTTCGGTGCCAAACCGAGACCCCACCAACATCTGCCATGAGAGCTCAGAACCGACCGAAATTGATCGATTGGGGAGAGAAAACCGATATTCTTGGTCTCGATGTGGTGCGGTTCGGTTCTTCGGTCTACCGTCGGCGTCTCTATGATGGAGGAGGGATGTCGCATCATCTGCCATGAGAGTTTAGAAGAAAGTTGCAGACGAGGAAACGATGTGAACTGAGGAAGAAGAAGACGCGGGGAAGAAGAAGATGGGGGGTTATTACATATATTTCTAGGCCCTAAAACGACGTTGTTTCACTCATTTAAGTGAAACGAAGCCGTTTCATTTAAATATATTTCGAAAAAATATATATATAAATGGTCGACCAGTTCAGCGGTTTTTTCCTAGTTCAAACCGGCACCGAACCGGCCGACATCGGTTTTCATATATTCTTGCCTCACGCCGACTGGTTCCCAACCAGTTTCGGCTAGTTCTGTGCTCCGATAGCCGGTTTCAGTCGGAGCTAGCCGGTTTTCTTGGTTCCTATACAGCCCTAGTGTGTTCAAGCGGGGGCGGAGGGATGTGGTCACCATTCAGGCGGTCAACTACATGAACCTTGTCACCCTTTGGCTTTAATTCCTGCACGTAACACTCGTGCTAGGAGTTGCTCGCCTTAGACCTCCCCCACTCCCAAGCGGGTCAGGAACTTCATCTTCAAGTGGTAAGTCGACGTCACCACCCTCAAGGTATTGAGGGTAGGCCTACCAAGTATGGAATTGTACGACGAGAGAGCTTTTCCCACTATAAAGTCAGCCTTGGCTGAGGCCATATAAAGGACCTTGCCTACCAAGACGAACAGAGTGATGGTGCCTATCGGCTGAATCATATCTCCTGAGAAGCCTTTCAATGGCATGGGAGTCAACCGAAGGCGACAGGGTCAATCCCCCATTCGAGTGAAAGCTTCCCAGAAAAGGATGTCTACTGATTAGTGTGATTTTTATGTAATTTTTATTACTCTTTTACTTATGAAAAGTGTCAATTCTTCTTCAATACAATTGATTATATTTTATTTCTATATATTTTTCTTTATTTTCTTGGATTTGAAGGAATGAGAAGATTTAGTGTGAAAGGAGGGCATTTTGGTACAAAAGAAGAGAATACGAATCCAGACCGACGAGAGGCAATGAGTGAGGAGACTCAATGGCTACCAGAATTGGAAACAAGAGTTAGGCCATGAAGGAGATATTTTACCTCCTGGGTGAGAAGACTTGGCAACAAGGCTCTGGGCAGTTAGATTGGGCGACTAGTCTAACTGATCAACTTAAAAGATCAACTTAAACGACATCATGGGCAACAAGTAGTAAAGGGCTTGAAAGTAATTTTTATCAAGAAAAAGAGAAAGAAATCACAGAAGGAATCCACAAGAAGTCCAAGTTTGAAATACACTGAGAGACAGTCTGGACATGCTTGAGTGTTTCGATCATAACTTTTGACTCATATATCTGATGGATGCAATTCTAGATGGGTTGGAAAGCTGACTTGAAGGAATACAACTCTGTCTCTAATAAGGATTTCTAGATTCTGATTCTGGAGTTTGTACGAAGCTACCAAAAATTAGTTCTAAAAGTTAGGCGATTGTATAGGCGGAAATCATGAAAATATTAGGGTTTCTTTTGTGCCCTGTATAAGCATATCATTAGCACGAAATTAGGAGAGGAGAGTCTGAGTTTTAAAGTAAAATATTTCAGAGTTTATGCTTTAAGTAGCTTTGAAGGAGGCGGATCTGGGGAGCAAAGGCAAGAGCCTCATGTTTCATCAACCGACTCCAACAAAGTACACTAGTTTTATTCTTTTTCTTTTCAATTTTATTATGAACTAATTTTATTTTTTAGAGTTTTGATGTAGTCTAGCATTGAACATACAATTTATATTCTAAGTTATTTTATTTTCAATATTTTTATGATTCAGTGTTTATTCCTTGTTCTTAATGCTTACAATTTTCTAGCTAATTATTATTTGATCTATTGAATTGCACTGAGACCAATAGGTGATTTGTGATTAGAGCTCTAGGATTAAGCACCATTAGTTGAGCAAAAGTGGAGATACTTTACCGCGATTAGTGTGATTTTTAAGAAAAATCTAAAAAACTTAATGAATCTCCAATTAGTTAAATTCACATAGAGATATGGAGTTATTAGTGGGATATATTTTTGGTATTGTTCGAGAGAAAATATTGAATAGTTAAGGATTTGTATCATCAACTTGGGATAATTGGAATTTTATAACAAGGAAGAATAAATTGTATAGGATTTGTTAAGTGAAATCAAATGCTCAAGATTTATTCTTATTATCTTTAAAATATATATTTTAATGTTCTTTTCTTCAGTTTAATTTAGATAATCTATTATTTAAATTTTGGTTTTCCAAATAATAATTAATTTAGTAAATTCCAATACTCAATAGCATAGTTAATCTTTGTGGATTTTCTTTAAAACACTTTACTACTTGTTATGATTGTGCACTTGCATATATTTTTATGCGAACAAGTTTTTGGCGCCGTTGTCGGGAATTAGTTATTTGTTATTGATATTGACACTAGCTAGATTTTTACTACTTTGGATGTTATTATTTTTAAAAATTAGTTTAAATTAGATCTCAATTTGGTTTTTCTTTTCAACAATTAAAGTGCATGCCTCCATCTAAATCATTAGAGCATACACTTTTCGATCCCGAGATTGAAAAAACCTTACGTTGAATTAATAAAGAGAAAAAGAAAGAGGTCGCCATTTCTAAATTTAATATGGCCGACCTGGAGCACAAGGCGTTAAGAGACTATGTTATGTCCTCTGTCAATGGGGTGACATCTAGTATAAGAAGGCCAGCTATACAAGCCAATAGCTTTGAGATCAAGCCGACCATCATTCAAATGATTCAACAAACCATCCAGTTTGGGGGGCTATCACAAGAGGATCCTAATGTTCATATTGCAAATTTTCTAGAAATTTGTGATACTTTTAAACACAATGGAGTGACAGATGATGCGATTCGATTGAGACTTTTTCCTTTCTCATTTAGGGAAAAAGCAAAAGTTTGGTTGAACTCTTTGCCGCCCGACATCATCACCACCTGGGAGCAGTTGGCACATAAATTCTTAGCAAAATATTTCCCTCCGGCCAAGATAGCAAAGTTAAGGAATGATATTACTACCTTCACCCAAATTAAGGGTGAATCATTATATGAGGCATGAGAGAGATACAAGGATTTATTGCACAAGTGTCCACATCACAACCTCCCAGCCTGGCTTCAAGTACAGACATTTTACAATGGTTTGGGACCCACAAATCGATCTATGGTTGATGCAACCGTGGGAAGAGTATTAATGAGTAAGACCCATGAAGCCGCATAAGAACTTCTGGAAGAATTGACATCCAACAACTATCAATGGTCTGCAGAGAAAGCAATGCCAGGAAAGACAGCTGGAGTTTTTGAACTTGATTCTATTACCACATTGACAGCGCAAATGGCAAATCTATCATAACAACTAGGTAAGATGAACGTTAATGCTATTCAAACTAATGTTGTTTGTGATCATTGCACAAGAAATCATTCAAGTGTAGATTGCCAAGTGGGGAATCCTTTTACCCAACTGAGTTATGAACAAGCTCATTACGTGTCCAATTTCCAACGTCAAAACAATCCTTATTCAAACACATTCAATTTCGGATGGAGAAATCACCCTAACTTTTCATGGAACAATAATCAAGGGCCGGCTAGACCACCTCAACAAATTCCACAGTAAGAGAAGAAACCGACACTTGAGGATATGTTTGTGCAGTACATGCAAAAGACTAATATGGTAATCCAAAACAACTTGGCTACAATCCGCAATCTTGAGGTGCAAATAAGTCAGCTCTCAAACATGCTTACCGAGAAGACAACATGGACTTTACCAAGCAACACTATGACCAATCCGAAGGAACATGTCAAAGTCATAACATTGAGAAGTGGGAGGATATGTGACCAGCCGCAAATAGTAAGTACCGAGCGAGATGCAGAAGCTGCCGAAAACAAGGAGTCTAAGATGAAGGAAGCCAAGTCCGAAGTGAAAGAAGCAGAGCGGGATGCGGCCGATCAGTAAGCTGAGAATACTAATTTGAATAAAGGGGCCGCAAAACCAAAGAAATCCAGAGAGTTTATATCTGAAACTTATTCTCCTTCAATTTATGATCTACCAATTCCTTTTCTGTAGAGATTATGAAAAAATAAGAATGATGATCGGTTCTCTAAATTTCTGAGTATATTTAAGCAACTGCATATTAATATTCCTCTCATTGAAGCTTTAGAGCAAATGCCTAAATATGCAAATTTTTTGAAAGATATATTATCAAACAAGCGGAATTTGGAGGAGAATGAGATTGTAATGCTGACCGAGGAGAATAGTGTAATTGTATAAAAGAAGCTACCACCTAAGTTGAAAGATCCGAAGAGTTTCAATCCTTTGCACTATAGGAAATTCCTATTTTGATAAAACTTTATGCGACTTAGGGGCAAATATTAATCTAATGTCATTCTCTGTTTTCAGGGAACTAGGTCTTAGAGAAGAAAAACCGACCTCTATCTCCCAATAGTTGGTAGACAGATATATTAAATACCCAAAAGGACTCATTGAGGACATACTGGTGAAAGTTGATAAGTTCATCTTCCCGGCCGATTTCATTGTGCTTGATATGGAGGAGGATGTGACGCCCCCAATCCCCGCTTGGGATGGTACGGAGACTTAGAGCGTCGGGAGATGCAACACAAGGTTACATATCTCGTTCATGACAGTTAATATGCAATGCATCCTAGTATGCAACTAGAAGTATGCAATAATCGCAGCGAAAATAAAAGGTTAAGGTGAAAATATGCCAGAATAACTAAAACATTCCAACTTCATTAGATAATCATCATGTTCGAAATACTAAAGTAGCATAGACTTATATACAAAGTCATATCATTCTCTTAATGCGATCTGTAGCATAAATGACTTGGGTTATGAACTTAAAAATTAAGTCCAGCTTCCTCTCCAGATCCGGCTCCTCCTCAATCATGCGAACCCAGTGCTCCATCAATCTCGTCCTGGTCGATTCCTGACACAACTTCTATCATTCCGAGTGGAATGATAGTGATCCCATAAAAGGGTGAGATTTCCTCGAAATCTCAGTAAGTTAAACAACTAACTGACACAAGGAAAAATCAATCATGAAAAATGATAAATATGCAATGCATGAGATGTGGAAAATCAGTATGCATGTCTCCCATCCAGATTCTTTTTTTTTTAAATATGAAGACACGGGTTTTTTCTCAGTAAGTAATTTCGTTATCATTTTTTTAAAAAAACATAACTTCTTCATAAAGATTTCATCATAAATTTTCTTCATCATAGACTTACATCATTATCTTATTAATAACATAACTTGTGATAGTGTCACAATTCCCCATATGCACTGTGAGTACCTGTCAGTGACCGTAGTATAACTTACGTTGAAACTACGTTTTCTATAGACTCGTTCTCAATGCATTGGGAAATAACATAATATCATAAAAATTATAACGTGTACACCCACCAGCGTTAGGTGTCATAACATGTTGACTTTGCTCCGACGTTCTTTAAAAGAACTCATTCGAAACCTGTTGACTGTTCTTTTTCAACCCAGGGATTACCACTCCATTATTAAACACTCCAGAGAGGACAGAGGAGTTCCACCAAGATAATTCTCCATCCTGGCCTTTGGGGTCGTGACAAAGTGATTTTCGTGCTATGCTTTAAAACAAATACTTTTCATGACATGTGCAAATGTAGTAAATTTCATGCAAAAAATGACATTTATAAATGTAATATGTAAAAATGGTGAAAATGTCATATGTTATGTAAGTATGCACTCAATATGTCATATAACATGATAATTTATGCTCAAAATGATAATTGAAGAATAAATGAAGCATTTATCAATAATTCATAAGAAATTTATCAAGGTGTAAGTTAGAGGCCAACTTACAAACTTTTGGAAAAATTCAAAATTAGCACCGTAGCAGCGTAAATTGTGTTTATACTAAGTTAGGGTTAATAATCTTATGGATAGGTTCAAAATCAAAGGCTTCAAAATTTTGGGTATTTACAAAAATACCCTAGACTTTCAAAAATTGTTATTTAGGCCCTAAATTTTCACTAATTGAATTCCAAATTTAACCAACTTTCATGGACTTCATATTTTGGGTATTCTAAAACCATCTATGCCCTTAGATTTTCAAAATTCAAAGTGAAACTTGTCCAATTAGTCCCAACCCGTCGCATGCATCCTAGTTGATGTCTATGTGTATTTTCAACTATTGATCCTTATGAATGCATGCATATGAGATTTTCTTTAATCATTAATGATCACTAACATCTTTAGGGACATTATGAAGTCTAACCCTTGAGTAATAAAATCCATCCCAACACTTAATCAAAGCTAAGAAATCCTTAATCACCAATATGCTTAAAATCGATTCATGCTTGATGATCAAAACAAGATAGATTTAAAACCTATCATGACATGCTTCTAATCACAAATTTAACCTTCCATAATCATGCTAGGATAATGATAAATCATATCAAATTATGCTTAGGACATGCCATAGCCAAACTTCCAATTAAAAACATTCAATCATTCAAACCTTCCTTTAATTAATTGACTCACCCAAATTTTATTTTGCATTAAGCTAAAATCATACCTTATAACTGCCTTCCCTCACCACTCACTCGGTTTGCACTCTTTTTCTCATGCTCTCAAGGCACTTGGAGCATTAGCTGGCCAAGGGCTGAGGGACGTTGGCTTGGGTGCTTGGTGATTGGGTGAAGTTGGAGGTGCTCAAATCTGGAAAATTTCCAGATTTGCTTGCATGAGCTTAGGTCACTTGTGCATAATCAAATAGTGCCTTAAACTACCATCATTTCCTCTCTACAGTAGCTGAAAGGGTCCTGTAGATGACTCCATGTCGTGGGGCATCATTTGGATGACAGAAAATCTCTCAAACCACCCTTGAAAACAGGTGGATGAAGGTGGTTTTGTGGTGGCAGAAAATCAGTTCGGTTTTGGATCTTTTTGGGCAGCAAAAAATGAGTCAAAATCCTTCATGATGGTCATGGTACTTCTTATTGATTGGGTGGAGAAGGAGGTAGTGTGGGGTGGTGGTGCAAACCATGGCAAGAGGCTGGTTCAAACTCAATCCAATTGGTTTCTACACAAACTAGACCAAGGTGCACCCGGTTTGGTTCTTTGAGTTGGTTGATGCAACCAATTTCGTCCAACACTCAAACTGAGTTTAGGAGGGTCTCATAAGGTGTTTAAGGACCATATTAACCTTGAGGATAAACCACAAAAATGTTGGGCCCAAGGGCAAAACAGTCCAAGCATTACAAAGGGCAATGCACAAAACCGATTGAAGCGTGGTTTGGGCTTATTATGTCATTTTTCTTAATGACATGTGGAATGGTTTAGCTAGGCTATTAAAATGGTCTAATCATGGTTTAAGAGAATATTAATTCAAGAAAATTTGAATTAAAAAGTTTAAGAAAAGATAAAGCATGATTAAGCTTCAAAGCATGG
This sequence comes from Juglans cinerea, assembly GCA_961763995.1. Classification (NCBI taxonomy): domain Eukaryota; kingdom Viridiplantae; phylum Streptophyta; class Magnoliopsida; order Fagales; family Juglandaceae; genus Juglans; species Juglans cinerea. The sequence continues at coordinate 10,077,156 of CAUIVZ010000012.1, read as the reverse complement.
CTTAAAGTGCACTAACCTCAAGTATGATGGTTAATGGCCTTAGCCAATTTTCAAAACTTAATTTGGGTACTTTGAGTGTGATTTGGGCTTAAGGAAACCAATGGTATAGTGTATTAGTTCTTTGGTCTTTGAATGGTAAAATGGGTCTAAACAGGACTTTGGGCCATATGGGCTTGAAAAGGGCCAAGGGTCCAATCTACACCAAAGGCCTTATGCCTTCCTATACTTGGGCCAAGACTAACCTTGATTTCCTAAGGGCTTGGTTCAACATTTTCTTGGGCTAGGCCCATGAATGTACTTGGGTCCTAAAAAGTCTCACCAAAATTACTAATGGGCTTGCCTCTCTAATCCTTAGCTCATTAACACTAAGTACCAACATTAATACTAATCCCACTATCAACCTTAATGAGAATGATTAACCCAAAAATAAAAGCCTAATCTAGAGTACTTAAGGGTTAATCAAGAGTTAATTAAGCGGGGTGTTACAGAGGACAAGGAGATCCCTTTGATACTGGGCTGACCTTTCCTTGCAACGGGGAGAACCATAATTGATGTCCAACAAGGGAAACTCATTTTGACGATCGGCAAGGAGCAGTTCACTTTTGATGTATTTAAATCTATAGAATTACCTTTCGAGGTACATTCTTGTTTTCAAATAAGCGACCGAGACGTGGTCATGGCCAATAGACTTATGAAGCTGAATTTCCAAAGCTACCACTTGAGGTATGTCTTACTCACTCTACATCTATTGAATCCGAAGATGAAGATTTTAGGGAGTGTGAGAGATATTTGGAAGCTACACCATCCTTTCCTCCTTCAATAAAACCAAAAGTGGAAGAGCTAAATTCATCTCAGCTGACATCTCGAAGTAAGGAACCACCCAAGCTTGAACTCAAACTGCTTCCATCAAATTTAAGGTACGGTTTCTTAGGCCAGGACTCTACTTTTCTAGTTATTATTAACAGTTCCTTGAGTGATGTAAAGGAAGAGAAGTTGTTGAGAGTCTTGTAGGAACACAAAATGGCCTTGGGTTGGACCATCTCGGACATCAAATGAATTAGTCCTTCAATTTGCATGCACAAGATTTTAATGGAGAATAATTTTCAATCGATCATCCAACCCCAGAGGAGATTGAATCCATCGATGCAAGAAGTGGTGCATAAAGAGGTATTGAAGCTTTTCGATGTCGGGATCATTTATCCAATCTCAGATAGTGCATGGGTAAGTCCAGTACAAATCATTCCAAAGAAAGGAGAGATAACCATGATCAAGAATAACAACAATGAACTCACACCGACGAGAGTGGTCATGAGATGACGTGTATGGATAGACTATCGAAGACTGAACGATGGGAAAGACCATTTTTCCTTACCTTTCATTGATCAAATGCTATAAAGACTTAACGGCCACACTTACTACTGTTTTCTAGATTGATATTTCGGTTACAATCAAATAGTCATTGCACCCGAGGATCTAGAGAAGACCACTTTCACTTGTCCTTATGGCACTTTTGCATATAGGTGCATTCCTGTTGGTCTTTGTAATATGCCAGCCACTTTCCAAAGATGCATGATGTCCATCTTTTCGAACATGGTGGAAAATTTTTTAGAAGTATTCATGGATGACTTCTCGGTTTTTGGTCACTCTTTTGATAATTGTTTATCTAAATTATTCTTGGTTTTGCAGAGATGCAAGGAGACAAATCTTGTTTTAAATTGGAAAAATGTCACTTCATGGTTGAGGATGGAATAGTACATGGCCACCTCATTTCCTTCAACGGAATTGAGGTCGACCGAGCAAAGATATAGTTATTCACAAACTCCCACCATCGACCAATGTGAAGGGCGTGAGAAGTTTCTTGGGTCACGTCAAGTTCTATCGTCGGTTTATCAAGGATTTTTCCAAAATTACTAAACCTCTTTGCAATCTGTTGATTAAAGATACTCGGTTTGAGTTTTCTGATGAATGCTTGCATGCTTTTAAAACATTGAAAAAGAAATTAATTTCAGCACCTATCATTGTATCACTAGATTGGAATTTACCTTTTGAATTAATGTGTGATGCTAGCGATTATACTATAGGGGTTGTTTTGGGGCAGAGAAAGGTAAAGTTTTTCATGTTATTTATTATGCAAGTCAGACCTTAATAGAAGCTCAACTTAATTATGCTACTACTGAAAAAGAATTGTTAGCCGTTGTGTTTGCCTTTGACAAATTTCATTCTTATTTGATTGGTTCAAATGTGGTCATCTACACCGATCACTCAGCTCTTAAATACTTGTTGTCGAAGAGGGATGCCAAACCAAGTCTGTTAAGATGGATTTTTCTATTACAAGAGTTCGATTTGGAAATAAAAGATAAGAAAGGTACCAACCGAGATGACATATCAACAAAAGAAAAAGTTCTTCTTCGACTTGAAATATTATTTTTGGGAGGAACCTTTTCTATACCGACATTGCGCAAACCAGATAATCAAGAGATGTGTGCCCAAGGAAGAGATGGAGAGCATACTCAGACACTGCCACTCTTTGGAAGCGGGTGGCCACTTTGGTGGAACAAAAACGACAGCGAAAGTTTTACAATGCGGCTTTTATTGGCCAACTATTTTTAAAAACTCTTTTAATTTTGTTAATTTATGTGATCATTGTCAAAGGGTTGGCAACATTTCTAGGAAACATGAGATGCCTTTAAACAATATTTTAGTCATTAAATTATTTGATGTTTGGGGTATAGATTTCATGGGTCCTTTTCCATCCTCATATTCTAATAAATTTATTTTGGTTGCTGTAGATTATGTTTCCAAATAGGTGGAAGCAGTCGCATTGCTGGCCAATGATGTGAGGGTCATAGTGAATTTCCTACGAAAGAACATATTTTCCCGATTCGGCACTCCAAGGGCCATAATCAGTGATGGCAGGAAACATTTTTGCAATTGCCAATTTGAAGTGCTACTAACTAAGTATGGAGTTACCCATCACGTGGCGACACCATACCATCCTCAAACGAGCGGCCAGGTCGAGGTGTCTAACTGGGAGCTAAAATGCATACTAGAGAAGACCAGAGTATCTCTCGGACAAACTGGGTGAGAAGGTTAGATGATGCGCTATGGGCCTACCCATTCAAAACACTGATCGGGATGTCGCCTTATCGACTCGTTTGTGGAAAAGCCCATCATCTATCTATGGAGCTAGAACACAGAGCCTATTGGGCTATGAGGACACTAAACTTTGATTTACAAGTGGCTGGCGAGAAGAAAATATTGCAAATCAACTAGATTGATGAGTTCCAAAATGATGCTTATGAGAATGCTCGGATTTACAAAGATAAAACTAAAAGATGGCATGATAAGCATATTCTGATAAGGGAATTCGAAGTCAGGCAGAAAGTTTTATTATTTAACTCAAGACTTCAACTCTTCCCGGGAAAGCTGCGTTCTCGGTGGTAGGGATCGTTTGTGGTGACCCATGTCTTTCCCTATGGGGCGGTTGAAGTCCATCACGACACAAAAGGCACATTTAAAGTAAATGGACAGAGATTAAAACCCTATGTGGATGGAGACTTTACCTCGGAAAAGTGTTCCATCGATTTCGCTAGTAATAAATTATGAGAGGATAATGTCTAGCTATAGACTTTAAATAAAGTGCTTTTGGGAGGCAACCCAAGTTTTATTTTATTTTATTTTCTTTTCTTTTACTTTCATCTTACATGAATGAAGAGGCGAGAATACTTCCAAGGAGTACACGGTTGCACCTTCAAGGAAAATATTCAATTGGCAGAATTGAAAGAGAAAAAAAAAATCATGGGAGCATCTCTTACCTTTTCTCATTTGCTTCTTTAGTTTTTCCTCCTCTTTCACATTGAGGACAATGTGATATTTAAATTTGGGGGAAAGGAAATTCTTTTATTTATTTTGAAAAAAAAAAAAAAATAGATATATATATAATACTAATAATAATAATTAAAACAGTATGATTTGATGAATAAAATGCCTATGATAAGAATATGATTGAAATTGATTATAATGCTTAGGAAAAATTCTCATTGCTTAAGTCTAGTTGTTAATTCTTTTCTTGATCTTGCTGAATTTGATATTTTCTATGTTCAATGAATCCTTATAATGATCATTAATCGTTTTACATACCTAGAGAAATTTTATGTGAATTGTGTGAATTTGTATGGCCTCAAGTAACTCTAGAACTTGTTTGATTGCACTCGAGGCAAAATCCTAGACAGGATATTACTGGGGAAATGATTAAGGTATTTTTTGGACCGATTGAGACTTTCAAGCTTACCTGTTTATTATCATTATCCCTAACCACCCATTTGAGCTTTATTGAATTATATTTTAGCCTTATATTTTTCTTTCTTGTAAACCTCATATTCCCAACCCTATTTGAGTTTAAACACTTATGTCCTTACATTTCAAGAGAACTAAATTTACACAAAGTCACTGACTCACAAGAGCATGAAAGGCAAGAGAAGTATAAGGTCTACAAGTAAAGTTAATTATAGCCATATTATCAAAATCATAAGTTTGGGGGTGTGAAAAGTCAACACGTCTACTATGTCACCGACAAGAAAAGGTCGACGAGAGTCATACAAAAAGGCAGTCGAAAAGGTATTGTGACGCCCCCAATCCTTGCTTGGGATGAAACGGGCACTTAAAGCATCGGGACATGCAACACAAGGTTACATACTCCCGTTCATGACAGTTAATATGCAATGCATCCTAGTATGCAAATAACAGTATGCAATAATCGCAGCGGAAATAAAAGGTTAAGGTGAAAAATATGCCAGAATAACTAAAACATCCCAACTTCATTAGATAATCATCATGTTCAAAATACTAAAATAGCATAGACTTATATACAAAGTCATATCATTCTCTTAATGCGATCTAAAGCATAAATGACTTGGGCTATGAACATCAAAATTAAGTCCAGCTTCCTCTCCAGATCGGGCTCCTCCTCAATCATGTGAACCCAGTGCTCCATCAATCTCGTCCTGGTCGATTCCTAACACAACTTCTATCATTCCGAATGATAGTAATCCCATAAAAGGGTGAGATTTACTCGAAATCTCAGTAAGTTAAACAACTAACTAACACAAAGATAAATCAATCATGAAAAATAATAAATATGCAATGCATGAGATGCGGAAAATCAGTATGCATGTCACCCATCCAGATTCCTCAACATTTTTTTTAAAATATGAAGATATGGGTTTTTACTCAGTAAGTAATTTCGTCATCATTTTTTTAAAAGACATAACTTCTTCATAAAAATTTCATCATAAATTTTCTTCATCGTAGACTTACATCATTATCTTAATTAATAACATAACGTGTGGTAGTGTCACAGTTCCCCATATGCACTGTGAGTACCTACCGGTGACCGTAGTATAATTTACGTTGAAACTACGTTGTCTATAGACTTGTTCTCAATGCATTGGTAAATAACATAACATCATAAAAATTATAACGTGTACACCCACCAGAGTTAGGTGTCATAACATGTTGACTTCACTCCGGCGTTCTTTAAAAAGAATCCATTCGAAGCCTGTTGACTGTTCTTCGTCAACCCGAGGGTTACCACTCCATTATTAAACACTCCAGAGTGGACAGAGGAGTTCCACCAGGATAATTACCCATCCCGACCTTTGGGGTCTTGACAAAATGATTTTCATGCTATGCTTTAAAAAAATATTTTTCATGACATGTGCATATATAGTAAATTTCATGCAAAAATGACAATGTAATATTCAAAAATGGTGAAAATTTCATATGTTATGTAAGTATGCACTCAATGTGTCATATAACATGATAATTTATGCTCAAAATGATAATTGAAGAATAAATGAAGCATTTATCAATAATTCATAAAAAATTTATCAAGGTGTAAGTTAAAGGCCAACTTACAAACTTCCGGGAAAATTTGAAATTAGCGTCGTAGCTGCGTAAATCATGCGTTTACTAAGTTAGGGTTAATACTCTTATCAATAGGTTCAAAATCAAAGGCTTCAAAAATTAGATATTTACAAAAATACCCCTAGACTTTCAAAATTGCCATTTAGGCCCTAAATTTTCACTAATTGCAAATTTAACCAAATTTCATGGATTTCATAATTTTGGCATTCTAAAACCATATATGCCCTTAGATTTTCAAAATTCAAAGTGGAACTTATCCAATTAGTCCCAACCCGTGGCATGCATCCTATTGATGCCTATGTGTATTTTCAACTATTGATCCCTATGACTGCATGCATATGAGATTTTCTTTAATCATTAATGATCACTAACATCTTTAGGGACATTATTAAGTCTAATCCTTGAGTAATCAAGTTCATCCCAACACTTAATCAAAACTAAGAAATCCTTAACCACCAATATGCTTAAAACCGATTCATGCTTGATGATCAAAACAAGATAGATTTAAAACCTATCATGACATGCTTCTAATCATAAATTTAACCTTTCACAATCATGTTAGGATAATTATAGATCATATAAAGTCATGCTTAGGACATTCCATAGCTACATTTCCAATTAAAAACATTCAATCATTCAAACCTTCCTTTAATTGACCCGGTTTTGCATTAAGCATCATAACCTTCTCAAAACTCTACCAAGTTTGGTACCAACACTTGGAAACAAATCTTGACATACTAGATAAGATCAAAAGGAAGAAAACTTCAAATTTCGTGGCCTTCCAAGCACTCTAGACTGCCTTACACAAGAACACTCAAAAACTCACTCGATTTGCACTCTTTTGATCTCTAAGAGAGGGAAATGCTCTCAAGGCTCAAGATGATGCTTGGAGCTGTGGTGTGGATAAAATGAGAAGGGTAGGGAAGTATTTATAGGTGGCCAAGGGGTGAGAGATGTTGGCTTGGGTGCTTGGTGATTGGGTGAAGTGGGAGATGCTCAAATCTGGAAAATTTCCAGATTTGCTTGTATGAGCTTAGGTCAATTGTGAAAAATCAAATAGTGCCCTAAACCACCATCATTTCCTCTCCATAGTAGCTGCAAGGGTCCTGTAGATGACTCCAAGTCGTGGGACATCATTTGGATGGCAGAATATCCCTCAAACCACCCTTGAAAACAGGTGGATGAAGGTGGTTTTGTGGTGGCAGAAAATCAGTTCGGTTTTGGATCTTTTTGGGCAGCAAAAATGAGTCAAAATCCTTCATGATTGTCATGGGACTTCTTGGTGATTTGGTGGAGAAGGAGGTGGGGTGGGGTGATGGTGGAAACCATGGCAGGAGGCTGGTTCAAATTCAATCCAAATGGTTCCTACACAAACTAGACCAAGGTGCACCCAGTTTGGTTCTTTGAGTTGGTTGATGCAACCAGTTTCGTCCGCTCAAACTGAGTTTGGGAGGGTCTCATAAGGTGTTTAAGTACCATATTACTCTTGAGGATAAATCACAAAAATGTTGGGTCCAAGGGCAAAACAGTCCAAGTATTACAAAGGGCAATGCACAAAACCGATTGAAGCATGGTTTGGGCTTGTTATGTCATTTTTCTTAATGACATGTGGAATGATTTAGCTAGGGTATTAACATGGTCTAATCATGGTTTAAGGGAGTATTAATTCAAAAAAAATTAAATTAAAAAGTTTAATAAAAGATTAAGCATGATTAAACTTCAAAACATGGCTTAAAGTGCACTAACCTCAAGTATGATGGTTAATGGCCTTAGCCAGTTTTCAAAACTTAATTGGGTACTTTGAGTGTGATTTCGGCTTAAGGAAACCAATGGTATGGTGTATTGGGCCTTTCGTTTTTGAATGGTAAAATGAGTCCAAACATGGCTTTGGGCCATATGGGCTTGAAAAGGGCCAAGGGTCCAATTTACACCAAAAGCCTTATGCCTTCCTATACTTGGGCCAAGACTAGTCTTGATTTTCTAAGGGCTTAGTTCAAGGTTTTCTTGGGCTAGGCCCATGAATGCACTTGGGTCCTAAAAAGCCTCACCAAAATTACTAATGGGCTTGCCTCTCTAATCCTTTGTTCATTAACACTAAGTACCGACATTAATACTAATCCCACTATCAACCTTAATGAAAGTGATTAATCCAAAAATAAAAGTCTAATCTGGAGTACTTAAGGGTTACTCAAGAGTTAATTAAGTGGGGTGTTACAGGTATGGGTAGGTTTATTTCAAAAATATATATATCCGACTAGCCGAATAGAGGGGTAAGGGGAGAGGTACTTGAAAGTACAATAAAGAGATGTATGTTGAGAGATTCACAATGATTGAGAAGAGAAGTTTGTCTTAGAAGTGAAAATGCTCTATTTATTATGTTGGTATTCAAACTTGAGTTCTCTTGCTTTGTTTGAATCCTACATTTTCTTTATAGCCCTCACCTTAGCCTTACATTACAAGCTTAATAAAGTCCTATTGATCCTTGGGGATAGTTTCTATCCTACATTAGTGGAGAGTGATTTGAAAACTAAGCCTATTGAGTATTTAGAGATCCATTATTTATTTACATTTTTGCATAAAACTATCCGGGGAGCTAATGATGAAGTGAGAATGATAGGTATGCATGGATGTGAGGATGGATGATGCGGTGAAATTGAGTTTTGAATTAACTTCTGGGACTTGATTGATCGTGAATGATTCCTTTGAATTATAGACTTTAGGCAATCTTTGAGGTAATTTTATGAATCAAACTAATGCTTGTTTTAGTTGTCTTTCTTTTCTTCTTTGCTTGAGGGTGAGCAAAGTTTAAGTTTGGGGGTATTTGATAAGTGTGAATTTTATGTAAATTTTGTTACTCTTTTATTTATGAAAAATGTTAGTTTTCCTTCAATACTATTGATTTTATTTTATTTCTACGTATTTTTCTTTATTTTCTTGAATTTGAAGGAATGAGAAGATTTAGTGCGAAATGAGGACATTTTGGTACAAAAGAAAAGACTACAGATCTAGACTGACAAGAGGCAATGAGATATGAAGAGAGCCAAGCAGATTTCAGTGAGGAGACTCAATGGCGACCAGAATTGGCGACAAGAGTTAGGAGATGAGCGAGATATTTTACCTCATGGTTGATAAGACTTGGCAACAAGGCTCTGGACGGTTAGATTGCGTGACTAGTCTAACCGATCAACTTAAAATACTAACCTAAAAGAAATCGTGGGCAAGAACTAGTAAAGTGCTTCAAAGTAATTTTAATCAAGAAAAAGAGAAAGAAATCACAGAAGGAATCCACAAGAAGTCCAACTTCGGAATACACTAGGAGACAGCCTAAACATGCTTGAGTGTTTCAATCATAACTTTCCACTCGTATATCTGATGGATGCAATTCTACATGATTTGGAAAGCTGACTAAAATGGCTACAAGTTTGTCTCCAATAAGGATTTCTAAATTCTAACTCCTGGAGTGCGTACGAGGCTGCCAAAATTTAGGCCTAAAAGTTGAGCTATTTTTTAGGCAGAAATCATGAAAACATTAGGGTTTCCTTTGTGCCCTATATAAGCATATCATTAGCAAGAAATTAGGAGAGGAGAGTATGCGTTTTACAGTAAAATATTTTAGAGTTTATTCTTTAAGTTTCTTTGACGGAGGCGGATCTGAGGAGCAGAGGCAAGAGTTGTATGCTTCATCAACCGATTCCAACAAAGAACACTAGTTTTATTCCTTTTTTTTTCAATTTCATTATGCGCTAATTTATTTTCTAGGACTTTGATGTAGTCTAACATTGAACACATAATTTATATTCTAAGTTATTTTATTTTTAATATTTTCATGATTGAGTGTTTATTCCTTGTTCTTAATGCTTGCAATTTTCTAGCTAATTATTGTTTGATCTATTAAATCGCACTGAGACCGAGAGGTGATTTGTGGTTAGAGCTCTAGGATTAAGCACCATTAGTTGAGCGAAAGTATAGATACTTTACCGCGATTAGTGTGAATTTTAAGAAAAATCCAAACACTTAATGAGTCTCCAATTAGTTAAATTCACATAGAGATATGGAGTTATTAGTTGGAGATATTTTTGGTATTATTCGAGAGAAAATATTGAATAGTTAAGGAATTTTTATCATCAACTTGGGATAATTGGAATTCTATAATAAGGAAGAATAAATTGTGTGGGATTTGGTAGGTGAAATCAAACGCTCTAGATCTAGTCTTATTATCTTTAAAATCTAAATTTTATTGCTCTTTTGTTCAGTTTAATTTAGATAATCTATTCTTTAAATTTTGGTTTTCCAAATCTTAATTAATTTAGTAAATTTCAGTGCTCAATAGCATAATTAGTCTCTATAGGTTAGACATTAATTTTCTTTAAAACACTTTACTACTTGTTACGATTCTATACACTTGCAGATATTTTTATGCGAACATCGGCGGAGCTGCCATTGTCAACGAGGATTCTTCGGGTGGTAAAGTTGGCAACCAACATAGTTACCAGCAGAGCATCATCGTGAGGGTAAAAGACCCCCTCTTCGTCAGCCTCTCCGAAAGAGATGATGGGTGCATGCTCACTTCTTCTATGCTTGGCGGGATGGTATTTTGCAAAGTATACATCTTAGTATCGTGCCCACCTGGCATGTTCCTTTCGGCCGGATGAGGTCGTGCCCCCCGGCAAACCCTCCCGTAATGGTTCTGATCTCACCTAGCTAGGTGCCTCTTGGGGCGAAGTTCGGGGGCGACTGTGTGGTGGCCTCCGTTCGGCTATTCTTCGTCTCGGGCTTACCTCCTTGCTCCATAGAAATAATCCTGCTAAAGACTGAAGTAAATCTATTCACTAGAATCTTAGAACAAATTTTATAGACCACTGAATAGAGATTGATCAGTCTAAAATTCCCAAACGACGTGGGATTATAAACTTTGGGAATTAAAACAATATAAGAGGTAGAGTAAAACCTTGGTAATGCGGCCCCGCCAAAAAAATCACTAACTGCTTCCAATAAATCTTCTTGCACTCAGGACCAACAATGCTGATAGAAACTTGACCTAAAGCCATCAAGTCTAGGACTACCATCCACAGGAATAGAGAAAATGGCATCTTTAATTTCCCCCACAGAAGGGTTTCTACTAAAAAAATTATTTTCCCCAACTGAAACTGCTCTCGATATTAACTCAACCAAGTCTGGCAATGAACTCATCATTTTTACTTTGAGAAAATCCTCAAAATAAATGCACGGAACCTCATGAATTCCTTCTGGAGAGGTAAGCACTCGGCCATCAAAGAGCTTCATTTCCGTAACCACATTATGCTTACGGGACTGCAAAGCCTTAAAGAAAGAGGTCGAAACCTCAGCATGCGAGACCCAATCATGCTTGACTTGTTGAGCGAGGCAAGATTCTTCCCTTTTTAACCAGACATCTAGCTCAATTTTGTTAGCTAAAACATCTGTTTCAACATCTTCTGAAAAGCATTCTTGCAAGCTAGATTCTCCTTCATCCACTTTTGCTTCTAGATCTTTAATATGCTTCCCAGTCCAGCCAAAAACCTCCTTATTCCAAGTTCTTAGGACCAATTTTAACCTCTTCAGTTTTTCGGCAAGCTTCCACAAACCAGTACCATTTACCTCCACCTGCCAAGAACTAGAAACACATATGCAAAAATCCTCATGAGTAGTCCACATATATTGAAATTTAAACGAGGCAGGACCATACCTAGAGGATGGTTCCGAACGACCCAAAAGCATAGGGGAGTGATCTGAAGACCTCCTTGGAAGGTAGTGAAGTCTACCCGACGGGAAAAGATCCATAAACTTCGAGTTGCATAAGGCTCTATCAAGCCTTGCCCATGTACGTGCCATCCCTTATTGTCCATTGGACCATGAAAATTTATTGCCTGAGAAAGGCAACTCAACAAATCTGCCATCATCAATAAAAGAACAGAAATCCTCCATTGTTGTAAGCAACCTTGGATTTTGGATTTCCCCCTCGTCTTTCACTATCATTGTGTAAGATATTAAAATCCCCAATAATCACATGAGGCAACTGTAGATTATTAATAACAAGCATATCGGCCCACAAAGACCTCTGGTCTAAATATCGGCATTTAGCATAGACAGTCGAATACTCTACATATTTCCGGATTTAAACCATTGTAACTTTTAAGTTTCATTTCTTTTCTTACATATAAAAATATAAACTGATTTAAGTCTCCACCCAAATGCAATATTTTAACCTTTATATTGTTTCGTCAAATAAAACGCCATATAAACCATTTCAAATTTCTCCACTATAAAATCCGGTCTCTCTCTAAATCTCTCTCCCTCATACACAACATACACAATAATCCGCGCATTGCACGGGTTATAGCCTCATATATATAATTGCATAGAAAAATCATTTCTACTGTCTCAAGATCTGCAAGTATCGAGCATTTTGTTTAAAAAATTGATAAATTTGAAATTCATTTAAAATTTTTATTTTTTAATAATAGATTTATTTTTAATGAAAGTACACATGATTTATACACCGCGCGTATAACTATGTCTAGCATTACTCATTATATAATGAATCTTTATATTTATACAAATGGTGGAATTATTGATTTTTTCTAATTAAGACATATCGACGGTAGAAAATATTTACAATAAAGACAACTCTGGAAGTGCCAACTTTTTCTTCTTCAATCAATGGTGAAGTACGTACTTGAGTTGGCAATAACATTCTTAATTTCCTTTTATATTACTAGAGCTGAACCCTTCAAAGTTGGGCGAGGGACAAGGTTAAGTTTGACTTGATGATGTAAAAGTTCATGTTATGAAAAAAAAATTGACATTAAAGGTGAAATATTTGAGTCGGGAAGGATAAGATACAGATCTAAGTGCTCCAAATTTACTCGAATAGGAGATATCGGAAGTAGTCAATTTGGACTAATTCAATGACGAGGGAGTGGAGCTAGCTTGCATCCTTCATTTGTGCCTAATCAAGGATATGTCAAGTGCATGATGTAGGTTAGGAGAGAGTATCAAGTAATATATCGAGGCAGGACTTGGATCAAACTTATTCTTCTTGATGCCTCAGTCGTTTTTTCGAGGTGCCAAGACCTTGGATATTCCAATACATAAGTTTACTAATCATATATTCTGCAGAGAATGCCAGCTCGGAGCCTTAGAAGAACTACGTAAAATTCGTTTGCTTGGCACATTTTTTACCACCAAATTAGAATCAGAGGAACCATCCCTATCTTTCCCAAGATCAGGAATACTGCCTTCATCATCAGATTTCTACTCCATAATGGCTTGTTCTTGATTGAAAATCACCATCTGCAAATCTTTCGATACAGCTGGCTGTGTATCTTAGGATACACCACAACATTCTCAATCGTATCATCAGTCGATGGATTAATCTCAGCATTTGGTGCCTGATCTATTTTTGGTAAAGAAACCAACTCTTCATCAGGTATGGTCCCACTTGGTTCTCCACATATCAACAGATCTTTCAATTGCACTGGGACTTCTATATCATACATACCTGCCTCAATCTCCAAAGTCGATATCCCTACATCATTACCATCATCCAAAATAGGATCCCTGGGTTCCAAGTTTTCCAGAACCAAAATAGGAGGGGATTCTACATTATTATTTGATTGCACTTTATTTTCCATCACCTCACCTTCCTTGTCCTTTGGGACCCAGATTCTACTTGACTTAATAACCTTCAAAATCTTGGTCTCTTTTCCTTCCTTAATGTTGGCCTTACAAGTCTTCGTATTATGCCCTTGTACTTTGCAATAGGAACAAAAGGTAGGTAATGTTTCATATTCAACCTCTTAGAATATACTAGTTGGATGCCTCAGGGTCCCAATCCAGATAGAATAATATTCTATCATGACATATGTATATGTCACATAATATATTCTGTCGTGCAATATTTATCTGTTATACAATATACTCCGTCAATTAATGTTATTTGTTACACGTTATATCATGCCACGTAATGTTATATGTTACACGTTATGCCATGTCACAAAATGTTTGTATGTTACATGTCATGTCATGTCACAAAATGTTTGTATGTTATATATTATGTCATGTCACAAAATGTTTGCCTGTTACATGTTATGTCATGTCACAAAATGTTTGTCTGTTTCATGTTATGTCATGTCATTCATCTCACGTACATGTCATATTACATTACATCAAATCATCTGTCATTTTGCTTCATGTCACATTATGTCTCGAGTACAGAGCATGTCTTGAAAACAATATTTTCATCTAAGTCAAGTCAATTTCAAGTTTCAGTTTCATGTTTAGTTTCATGTCATTTTATTTCACGTGCATTTCAAGTTAATGTTATCTATTAATTTATATTACGATCAAGGTGTATATGATCTGCCTGGTACTGCGGTCAAGGCATATGTGCTACCTGGTACTATGGTGAAGGAGTATAATTTATCGTAATACAAAAATGATACTCATGGTGAAGGTATAGGAGCTACCTGAGTACTCCATTTTCTTAATCATAATGCATGATTTCTATTATAGGAGCAAGCATTTCCTATCATGTATATCATATTCATATTCATGTTAATTTAATGTTCAGTTCAGTTCAGTTCATTTTCAGTCTCAGTTCAATTCATGTTCAGTTCAAGTTCAATTCATGTTCAGTTTCACTTTCAGCTTTATGTCATGTTTGTTTCATGTCAGTTCATTTCATTTCATGTCAGTTTAAGTCATGTTAGCACATGTCATGCTGTCTGTCATGTCACGTCAAGCTTACTCATGCTCACATTTTGCATTCATGTTTTTACTATCATGCATGCATCTTTAAACTACCGGTTTATTGCTGAAATTTGTAATCAAATCTCACTTGGTAGTCCCAACTATGATTCCCCCCAGAATGGTAGACGATGTGTCAGGATCTGAAGAACCCATGCATGGGAGATTGGACGAGACAGAATAGAATGTGGAGTATAAACAAATAGTCAATGGAGCCTATCCCCCATTTTCAGGACGTCAGTTTGAATAACATAGTTGAGCTGCGTGAACGGCTCAGTGAATTAATATAATAGCTTTCATTTCCAAACTGTAGTTATGGAGAGCTGTCTCCCATACTCTTTCTGTTAAAGACCAGTTGGACAAGTATTGTAACCTTTTGGATACCAATTAGCATGTGAATTTTTATGAAGCATGTTTATGTTTTGGGATATATTACTTCTGGTACATAGGATTGCTTAAAGAAAAAAAAACTATCCACAGTAAATATTGTATATTGTTAGTTGCATGCTAGGTGCATTACATCTTTATCTATCATGAACGAGAGCAGATAAAACCTTGTGTTGCATGTCCTAATGTTTCAAGTTCCGTAAAATCCCAAGAGGAATTTGTGGGCGTCACAAAGATGCATCCGAGTCCATACTTAGATGCATCACAAAACACCACCATTGGGTTGTGGGGCTCCAACAATGCTAACATAGGAGCCGTGCTTAATCTTTTCTTTCATTCCTTGAAATTCTGCTCACATTGCTCGGTCCATATAAACTTAGCATTCTTCCTAGTCAATGTGACTGAATTCAAAAGTTTAGAAAATCCCTCCACAAACCTTCGGCAATATCCAGTGAGTCTCATAAAACTCCTAATTTCGTGGACCGAGGTGCTGCCAATCTACGATTGCTTCAATCTTTCTTGTTTCTACTACTCCTCCTTCATTGGATATTACATGACCGAAGAACTAAATCTTCTTTAGCCAGAACTCACACTTAATGAGTTTGGTGAACAACTAGAATTCACTTAGCTTTCCCAGTACTAGCCTTAAGTAGTTTCTCTGGTCCTCTGTGTCTTTGGAGTACACCAAAATGTTGTCAATGAATACCACCACTAATATATCTAAAAATGGTCCAAACACCATGTACATAATATCTATGAATGTTGCAGGGGCGTTATCTAATCCAAATGGCATCACCGTAAATCCAAAGTGTCCATACATTTTCTTAAAGGCACTTTTAGACACATCACTCTCCTTAATCATCAACTGGTGATACCCGGACCTAAAATCAATCTTAGAACATACTGATGCCCCTAGTAATTGATCAAACAAGTCTTCATCCTGGTTAAGAGATACTTATTCTTTATCGCCACCTTGTTTATTTCCCGGTAGTCGATAGACATCGTAAGAGTCACATCCTTCTTCTTAGCAAATAGCATCAGTGCTCCCCAAGATGACGAACTGGTAATAAATCCCTTAACCAGCAGTTCCTGCAGTTGAGCCTTCAATTCCTTTAACTCTGATGGGGCCATTATATAAAGTGCCTTATGCATTGGAGCTATTCATGGCTCCAATTCTAATGAGAACTCGACTTTCTAAAAAGTGGATAGACCTGGAATTGATTCAACTCCTTTCTCTATGTTTTGATTCAACTCCTTTCTTTGTTTTGTATCTAATTAATTTCGAAACTGCCCGACTACTTCATCGATGTCTCTCGTGTTTGCTCTCCCAATCTATACGAAAACCCCTCTCAAAGATTTTTACTTCTCTCAATTTTTGCTAGCTCTTTCAGTGCAAAGGAAGAAACATAGAATCATAGCAACTTGGTTAGTGGTCTCAATGTATGAATTTCTTAGGCTAGACAATTCTGACCGTAGTTTTAAATTCCATTCTGTTCTAACCAGAACGGTCGAAATTTTCTGTTCTAGTGTAGTATCTGGAACACTATACCTCCTCATTCTGTTTAGCTCCAAATTCCAGCTCATTCAGGTCCGTTCCGGCCATTTCATAGCCTATTATGTTTATGACTGTTTGTATAATTTTTTTGTGCTTAGATGGTATTTTTGTAAATTTTAAATCTAGATGGTATTTAATTAATTATAGAATATAAAATATATTTATATAATTTTAATTTTTGTATAACTTTAAATATGTCCCCTCATTCTCTTTTTTTTTTTTTTAAATATCATTGGTGTGTCACTTCCTGCCATTGACACCTCAAGGACCAGGTGTTGATTTCCATCCGTACTTGTAAATGTGTCCTGCCCATCATTAAGTTATTTATGCTTTAAACCTTCATTAACTAATTACTTTGCTTAATCAATACTTGTCCACTACATAATTTAGTGAGCTTAACAAGTCCTTTTCCTCTTTTGAAGACTAGATCATGATTTTATAATAGGGATTAGGGGGCTAACCATGAGCGGATCCTCAAAAATTCAAATTTATTCGTTTTTTTTTTTCTTTACACGCATTGATGATCTTTATAATCAATGGGCTTTTCCTACTCATGGATTCAAACCTAATGTGCATCCCCCCATATCATTAAGGCCCACGATTGACAATCATGGGCTTTATCTAGTGCAATAATTTCAATTTAATTATTCCTTCCATCAACTGTTATGAATTTAATTTGAATATCAATAATATACTCAATAAAGTCTTAGGATATATAAATTTCACGTACTTTCTTAAAAAATTAGGATCTACGATTAAACGATTAATTTTTTATACGAATCTCAAATTTTTCAATTTTTTTAAAAATAAATACACGTAATTTACACACCCAAATATAAATAATTTTTCTAATAATTATTCCTTTCATCACTACTAAGAACTCAATTTGAATTTGAACTCCATTAATATTTACTTTATATCAAACATCCCAATCAAATCAATTAAATCAATTTTATCTAACAACACGTGGTATTTATGTGCGCCACACTTTAAGGAAAAGAATAATAATATTTATAATTTTAGAATGCGTAAATATCATATAATTCTTTTAAAAAAATTAATAAATATAAGATTTATATAAAAAAAAATTAAATTTTTAATAGTAGATTCTATTTTATTTTTTAAAAATGATTATACGGCGTTTATACACTACACGATTGTATGTAACATTATTTTTAAGAGTATATTCTACAAATGTTCTAAACGGAAACTTAGAAAACAAATTGTTATTTGGCGAAAAAAAATAGAATTGAGAGAAGAATGCCAATAAAGTGACGTGTCTTCTACACATAGTGCAAACAAGAAGTAAAGAGTTTCGGCAGGAAAATTTGTTTCGAATGTATGTTTCGAAAAGTACCTTTCACCACTTCTTTTTTATATATATATATATATATATATTTTAATAATTATAAATATTTTTAAAAAAAAATTCACAACATCATTAAAAAATATTTTTTTAATTACTAAAACAAAAAAAAAATCAAGATCACTTTTGGAACACATTTTCAAGACCTTTACATTTTTATATGAGTAATGTTAGGGGACTGTAATACAAGTCTAAGCTATTTTAACTTTAAAATTTTTTAAAATTACAAAATTATCCCTCCTAAAATTATATTTTCTCTCATTTAATAATATGTCTGTACATACAATCCCCACTTGAGAACTGCAAATAAAATTTCTCTTCTTTATATATACAAACAAAAGTAGGCGGCTATCCGCATGATGCTGACCGCACGAAAGGGTTCGGTTGAGTCTTGCAGATGTCACTACTAGAACGAAATCTCAAAATCAACACCACCAAAACAGGATAGGTTTTTCTTTTGAGGCAAGCAGGTCGAGCTATATCCTTTGTAATCCTTAGAATGGGACAAGCAAATTTAGGACAAAGATCTTGGAAAATTTAGGGCAAAGTTGTTGCAGATGGGCATCTCAAATCAGTGAGAACACAGATGAGTTCAGGTTTTGGATTCATTATTCAATAATATTAAGCAGCAGTGTTCAGACAATCAGACCAGATAGGCCCCAGTCACTCACATGGGACTGAGTTGCTCATTAGTTCATGAAGTCAATTTAAAAAGAGTAGTGCTAGACTGCGATTCAGCAATGATAATTGAGCGCGTCGTCTATTATAAATTTATTTTTTTATTTTTTAATATATTTAAATTTTTTAAAAAAATAAAAGAAATATATATCAAACTTTCTTAATCATTAAATTAAAAAAATTAAATACATGAAAAATCAAAATAAAGAAATAAATTCAGCCAAGATATTAAGGATTCGTTTGTTTTCATAGATGAGTTGAGATTAAAGTTAAAAAGTTAAATAAAATATTATTAGAATATATTTTTTAATATTATTTTTGTTTCGAGATTTGAAAAAATTGAATTGTTTATTTTATTTTGTATTAAAAATTGAAAAAATTATAATAATTAGATGAAATGAAATGAAATATTTTTTGAAAGCAAACCAGCCTAAATTTCTCGTTTAAAAAACAGTCCATGTGACTTCACATCTCTAGCCAAAAAAATCACTAAACTTAGATCTAAGATAACTTATCAACATGGATTCTCACCTGCTCTCAACGGCTGCCCATATCCAGATTATATAAAAATTACATCTTCAACTGCACATATCGATCCGACCCACATGCGTTTTACACTTATCAGGGAGGTGTCCCAAGAATTATTATTATATTCATGGTACGTCTGACGTTTGTGATGGGACAACTTTGTGTTTTGTGTCGAAATAAAAACATATTTTGTGGCCTTCGAGAAATGGATAGTAGTGGTATTATGGTAGACAGGTCACAAGGTTAACAACCCACGTGATGGTTGGTGGTTCCCATGTTAGCATTGACGCATGAAAGAGCTAAATAACGAAAGTAATAAATAAAGTTGAAAATTGTTGGCTAAGGTGGTTGTCTAATTGATTCATGAATGGCCTTTACATCATTGATAATTTGATAGAACAGAGGGTATTTATTTTACGATTTTAAAAAATATAGATATAATGAGTAATTTTTTATATATTTATTGCCGAATTGCATAACAATAATGTAATAAATTATTGTGTTGAACATAAATACTAAAAGTTTTTCTTAATTTGTTCATCTTTATTTAGTTTGTTTAATTATACTCTAGAAATGCTTTTCTCTTATACAAACTTATAAGGTTCATTACTTTTTATATTAATTAATCAAAAATGATATTTCTAGAATTTTTTTTTTAATTTCTTTAAAGTCGGATTTGATTGTACCTGGAGTAGGCATTCATAATGAGCATGCAATGGCCTGCCGTGAAATCGACGATCAGGTCGATGCGGGGTAGCGGGAAGCTGTCTTTTGAGAAAGTCTTATTTAAGTCAATGAAGTCAACGTACATTCTTCATTTGTCGTTTTGCTTCTTTACCAACATCACGTTAGACAGCCAGTCCAGGTAATGGGCCTCTTGTATGAAGCCCATCGCGAGTAATCGATCGACTTCTGTGGTGATGGAAGTGTCTTTCTCACCGCTGAAGTTTCGACCTTTTTCCCTTACTTCCTTTGCTTTTGGGTACATGCTCAGGTGGTGTTGCATGATCTTTGAGTCGATTCTAGGCATGTCCTCATGACTCCAGACGAAGACATCCTAGTGTTCTGTGAGGAGCTGCTACATGGCGCGCCTCATTTTGAGTGTCATTCCACTGCCAATCTTGGTCGTGGCTTTCGGGCGGCTTGGGTTCAAGGGGATCAACTCTAGTGGCTCACTCGACTCCACCTTTCTGAGCTCATGTTCATCTGTTGTGGTATGTTCGGGCGGGGGTGAGAGAACGTGGTCTTCGCTCGGGGTGTGGACCACATGCACCTTGCCATCCTTTGGCTTCAATTTATGCACGTAACACTCTCATGCCAAGACCTACTCTCCTCAAAGTTTTTTACTCTCCGAGAGGTTGGAAACTTCATCTTCAAGTAGTAGGTCGATGTCACCGCCCTTAGATTGTTGAGGGTAGGTCTGTCGATTATGGTGTTGTATGATGAATGAGCCTTTACCACCAAGAAGTCGACCATGATGGAAGCCATATAGGGGGTGCTACCTGCCAAGACAAACAGTGTGATGGTTCCGACCGGCTGGACCATGTCTCCAGAGAAACCCTTCAGTGGCATGGGCAGCACTTCTTTCCCTTGATCTCATTCTCCACTCCTGCTCTGGTCTCTGGGTGGGAGGATATCATGGCCTTGGTCGCCCAGCCTGCTTGCTTTCCTATTTTAAGGAAATGCAATCTTCTGTGTCGTGAGTGTTGGACTGATGGTAGGTGCAATAGCTGCGACTAGTGCTCCTGTAGTCATCTTCTTGGACGGGTTGCCAGTTGTCTTTCTAGATGGTGAGTGCCGTCCGTTCAAATCGAAACCCTAGGCCTCTCGTAAGGGCTCCCTCCCTCCTGTTGTCACGTGGTCATTTCTCCAGCTTTCGCAAGTTTCGCTCTTGGTTGGTACCTTCCCTTTCTTGTCTGCCTATTCCAGTTCTTTTTTCCTTGGTTAAGTCAGGGCTCAGAGTGTATCTTCGACATTGATGAAGTTGTCGGCTTGATCTATAAACTCTCGCAGTGTGGCGGGAGTTCTCCTTGCCAATTCTGCCATGACTTGGGACTGGGGCCATACCCCTCCTAAAAAAGCTGCCAAAGTTATCTTCTCATCTTAGTTGTCAGTAGTCATGCGCTCTTTGTTAAACCTAGATAGGTATGGTTTCAAACATTCATCTTCCTCCTGCTTGATGGTAAGAAGATATGCCGCAGGGTGTCTTTTTCTTTTGCTCGTCATAAATTATGTGAGGAACAGACGAGCCAACTCCCCAAAGCTGTGGACTTGGGTGCCAAGGACCCGAACCATACTCTTGCTGGTCCCTTTAGGGTCAATGGGAAAGCTCTACAAGCCACTTATCCTGGAAAACCATGTAAGGTCCTGTGGGCTCTAAAGGTTTCCAAGTGTTCGAGGGGGTCTCTACCCCATCGTACATGTCCATGAAGGGAACTCGGAACTTCGGTGTAGGGGCATAGCCAGCACCTCCTCACTATAGGGTAGGTTCGAGCTGGTGAGCAGTTGGTCTATTGACGAGGACGTGCCCATCTTTTTTGTCATCTCTTCATATTTCCCTTTAAGGTTACGTAGCTCGTTCTGCATATTTTTTCTTTCTTCCTCCACGTCACTTCCCCCTCCTGCATTTCTGGATCCTACGTGCTCGCTGTCGCTTGGTCTTGTATCATTCTCTGGTCCATTGGTGGCTACTCTGAGTTTCTTGTTCTCTCTTCGGAGGGTCCCCACTTTCCTACCAGTTGTTCTATCGTGGTGAGTCTTGCTTCCATGTTTGTTGACGTTGCTTCTTCTTGTCCCCAAGTTGTCTAAGAATGAGTTGTCATAGGCATATGAAAGACACGTGAAGTCTATAGAGTTCCCACAGATGGCGCCACTGTTAACGTCGTGTTCCGTATATCTTTAGGCCGGGTTCTAGCAACTTGGATCTTGGGCCTTTCACCTGCACACTTAAGAAAACACAGAGAGTGGGTGTCGGGTGGCCTTGGTGGAGGTTGGGGAGTTTTCGATGTTTAAATCAATATATCTCTTTAGTAGTTTGTGTGTGAGTTTAGAGGAATCAAAGAGAATTCTTCATACCTGGGGTCGACTTTTATATTAGGTTTCTGGGTGGGGACAGCCCATACTTGGCCCTGAGGAGTTCATGTTATGTTAACTATTCATTTAGTCAGAATCATTTAATGCGGCGTGGCTCTTGTAGCGGTGTCATTAATGCGCCGTAGAGTCTGCGGAGTGGTGTCATTAATGCGGCGTGGCTCCCTGACTCACTTTACCATGCAGACATCCCTTGTTAAGACTTAAGCCCCTCCATACCTACTATCAGGATATCGAGGGTTTCTCGTATCTCTCGTCCACCTACCTGTGCAAGTGCCCGAGGGTTGGGTGTCATCAAGGGGTGTCAAGGCAGCTAGTCTCATCTGTCCATACCGTCTGCTTTTCCCACGCGTGAGTTGTTTCGTTGCCGAGTTTTGCTCATGGGGAGTAGTAGAGACTCACTGACCCCTTTTAGAGGAGGGTTGTTGGGCTTGATCAGACTTTCTAACTCAATCTCCTGGAAACTCCTCACGGACTTGCTATACAGGCCAATTGGAGGGGAAAACCCCCTTACAAATTATATGATTATTAATTAATATATAATTGGTAGAATGGTAAAATATGATAAAAATAAATAAATTATAAATTAATAATATTTTTTATTAGATAAAAAATAAATAGATAATCTAATGTAGAGATTGAATGAGAATGAAATAAATAAAAATAAATTCAAGTGATACTAACAAAAACTTGAGTTTCGCTTTAACAAATCCGACAACAGTGGTCTCATCTCATGACTGTCAAACGGGCCTAACTTGCCAGCTTGAGCCGTCCCTGCTTTGCCGAAATCTAACTTGAAGTAGGTAGAAGAAGAAGAAGAAGAAGATGAAGAAGAAGCAGCTAACTTGAAGACAGGTTTGACATGTATCACTATTATTTTGGAAGACTACTACTACTCATTTTATAAGATAAAAAAATTTTGGCATTAATTGAGTCATGTGTTAAACAGTTCTATACCGCCGACATTTATGGAAAAAATAGAATAAAGTTGAGAAGACTTGTGGCAACCTTTGGCATTTTGTGCATGGCATATTCCGCAATAGATCCCAAATCAAATCAAATAATAATTATAATAATAACTTCAACGACGATGAAAATACAAGAACATCAAAGAAAGTTAATTTAATATTTCGAGTATTTTCCACAACAACACCATAAGTAAACGTGGGAGGGATCACGCCTTCTATAGAGTGCATTGATAGGAAGGAGGTAATTCTCAAGCCATCATTATCGAAAGCATTCTTGCACGCTCATTGGATTCAATGGCTTTTCCGTTTGTGGGGATTGTACTGTTTGATTGAGTTATTTTTTTTTTATTTATTTACGAAAAAAATGATTTGTGTAATTTTAAAAGAGTAATGAGACATATAGTTGTTGAGTACGTAAGTATTGTGCAGTTATTTTAAAAAAGAGTAAAACCCACGATTAAATTTTTTTTTATATGAGTCCTATATTTATTCATTTTTTTTAAGTAATTGCACAACACTTACATATTCACGACTGCAACTATAATTTCTCTTTTAGCAATTTGTATTGTATGTAGTAAGTTGGTAGAGAAACTTAAGGAGTCGTTTGGATTCTGAGATGAGTTGAGATGGATTGAGATAGTTTGTGAATAGTAGAATAAAAGTTGAATTATTTATTATATTTTGTGTAAGAATTTGAAAAAATTATAATGATGAGATGCGACGAACTGATGTGAGTTTTGAATGCAAACGAGGCCTTGGTCACGATGAAGATAGATAAAAGATAAATTCACAGATATTAAAGTAAGAACAAAAAGATATATTAATCATTATTTTTAATGTTGTCATCTCGATATGATACATTTTAAATAGTTTTATAAGAAGGGAGCGGCAATGTACATCATCATATGATCTCGGATTATATATAGGAAAAAGCTAGGAATCCCGCTGGGGGATCCCGCTATAACTTACCGTTGATTTTTTTTATTTTATATTTTTTGCTTAATGATTAAAAAATAATTTTTTAATAATATTATAAATTTTTTTCTTTTTTTAAAAATATTTTTAAGTACTAAAAAAATAATATAAAAATAAAAAACAAAAAACAAAAAATTAAAATGGCTTAGCGGGAGGAGGCCCCAGTGGTGGATGTAGACCCGCCCATATATTACATCTCGATCAGCCACTTTACTTATCGTTTGACACTCTTGAAAGACCTTATAATAGCATATATATTCAGTTGATTCATCAGTCTTTCAGATTTATTTTCCATAGTCGGTACCGTGATTTACGTAAATTTCATAAAATATTGTACCTAACCCAAAATTATATTCAGTGATTGACGCTACTACATGATCCACTGACTTGGGATGCAAAAATAATTTTTTTTAGTTAATTTAATTAATTTCTTTTCTTTGGGGTCCTCAAGAAATTTAAGGCGAATTGATTCAATATTGAACCACCAAAATAATTATTTCGGTTTCGTGTTGAAACGGACACCTAATATATAATTATCATGATTTTCAGTATATCAATAACTAACATGTAGGAAAGTAAGTTTTTTGTAAGTTTTTCTTAAGTACATTTATGATCCGTTTGGGATTGCAGTAGGAGTCGTAAAAAGTGTTTAAACAGTCCTAAAAGCTCTTTAATGCAAAAATTAGGTTGTTTATGTATTATATATTAAATCACTTTTTAATCTCAAATAAGTTAAAAAGTACATTCAAGAAAAATCATCATTTTGATATTTTTCCTCAAACGTATTTTTTCGGATGAATTAATTTGTGCATCAGCCGAAAGCCTCAGCACACTCAACGTATTGAGTGAAAAAAATATATATATATATGAGAAATTCTATTTGCAGTCCCCACTTGGAGACTGTATGTGCAGACCTTTTATTAAATGAGAAAAAACATCATTTTAGGAGGGATAGTTTTGTAATTTTAAAAAATTGTAAAACTAACATAGCCTAAGCTTACATTGCAGTTCCCAAGAAATCCCAAACACGCATTTAGTATTTTCCAAAAATTAATTTTTTCATATGAGTTTCATAATTATTCACTTGTTTCAAAAAGAGTATGCGAGACTTGCACATCCTAGGATTGTAAATATATATATTTGTTAGTGTGACCTTAAAGAATGTTTAAGTAATTTGTTGCTTTCAATGACCATGTTCTAAAGGTTTTATCAGGGTGGGTTAATACCTCATTGAGGTTTTGACTTGGTAACTCATTGATGCACTTTGATGTTATAAGCATTTAGAATAAGAAACTCATATATAGGTCATGTGGCCTACTTGTATATTTCAATTAATCCATTAGATTCCCGTAATTGATATAATTATCAGTGTCCATTTGATCGGAGTCATGACTAAACTGAACTTTTGTTCGATTCATTCATTGAATGAGCCATTCGTGATTCGTGAACAAAAAGAGATGCTCAATTATTAAAAAATACATCTTATATATGAAGTTCAATTTAATTCGATCGTATAAGGTCATATAAACTTGAATAACTTCATATTAATTATGATTAAAATATTACTTATAATATTACAATGAATATTTCTTTTTTAAGTTTGGATTAAAAAACAAAACAAATGGATGACTTCAAATTCAATTCCTATATGGGAGTGCGGAACCTTTGGAAATTTGTGCATTTTAAATACACAGGAATCCAATTCTTCCCCCGAGGGGTGTAAGAAAAAAATCAAAAAATCGATTGAATCGGATTAATCAGTAGAGTTTGTAACTGATAAGTTGTGGTATCGGTTCTTAAAAACGAAAATCGGCCCTAAACCGGTGCGGTATCGATTTTCATATTTTGAAAACCGGTTTAAACCGACCAGATCTTATATATATATATTTTAAATTTTTTATATTATATATAATTTTTGATATTATTATTATATATATTATATGCTACATTTTTAATTAGAATAACGTGAGATTTTAATCTTATTATTCAAGTTTATTAATCTTATAATATAAAATTAATATACTAGTATAATTAGACACTAATTATACTATTTTAATCTTATTATTCAAGTTTATTAATCTCACAAATAAGTTAGACATTATTTAAATTATACTACCATAATTGAACGTTAACGAATTAGTAGTTGTTAATAATAAATACTAAATTTTCACAATTAAGCTTAGTATTAAAGAAATTATAATATTAAATATATATAGTATCACACGTGTAAATGATAAATCGAAACACCGGACAGGACCAGATTGAAATCAGAAAAATTGAAAGTTTCAATTTTGGTGATAAATCGGTCCGTATCAATTCTTAAATTTCTAAAACCAATATATATCGATTCGGTTCCAAAATTTCTCCAAAACCAGACCGAACCAAATCGATTACACCTCTACTTCCACCACATAGAAAAGAATCACACGTTTTAAGCATAGAACACAAGAAATGGAATATATCAAAGCATATTCTACATATCTTCATCAAGAAAAAAAGAGAGGAAAACGATAAACTTATATAGATTCCATACTCAAAAACACGTTTATGTTCCCAGAAACATCCATTCCCAGATGATCATGGTCCCTCATACACTTCAAAATAAAAATAAAATAAAAAAAACTCTTGGTTTTGTCATCGTATGCTTTCTCACTTCCTTATCTTTTTCTCGATGAAAAATTAAAAAAAGACAAGGCGGGGAAAGACTGGGATTCTCCAAACCACATGATGCAAACTGCGTTTGCTTGCTATGATGCTTGCTATGATGCTTGCTTTCTTGATTATTCTGAAGTACCTTCACGGTCTACTGCATAGTTGTTCCTTCGTTTAGGATCCATGGGTGCCCTGCATTTTCCAAAACAGTTGATATCAGAAAACTAAGATCCCGGATATATAAACGATTTTATCTCATTTTATTGTTATAATTTTTTTAAATTTTTATACAAAATATAATAAATAATTTAATTTTTAAATTTTAAAATAATATTAATATTAAAAAATAATATTATAATAATATTTTATTTAATTTTTAACTTTCATCTGAAACTATCTTATCTCATCATACTATCCAAACCGAGTCTAAAAGAATCCCATGAATTACAGAACACAGAACCAAATTGATCAAACTAGTCCTATATTTTCTGGTCCGTTATTCAGAAACTGTTTCAGAAGTGAGAAATTTAAAATTTATTGAAAATTTATTACAAATTGAACTCTTGCGTATGGGATCAAGTAAAACAAAACATCGAAAAATACAACAATAGAGCAAAGAAACAAATTTTCCCTAAACAAACAAAATATATAAATCAAAGAAAATAGAAGGAAGAATCAAATTGCACAGAGATTTTTATATGAAACAGAACAGAACTTACTCAAGGCTTGCTCTGCTGATAACCTTCTTGACAGATCCCTACAAACCATCTTCCTCACCAAGTCCTTTGCCGCAGGCGACACCGTCCGGAAGATCCTCGTCGGAAACCTCAAGTTCCCCCTTAACACCGCCTCAAAAATCTCCGCCGCCGACTCGCCGTAAAACGGCGGAATCCCCGCCAACATTATGTACAAAATGACCCCAGCACTCCACACATCTACCTTCTCATTGTAGTCCCGCCCCATCAACACCTCCGGCGCCACATAATACGGCGTTCCCACGACCCCTCTCACGCTCCTCCCCTCCGGTAACCACACAGCCGACCCAAAATCCGCCATTTTCAGATTGTTCTTTCCATCGAACAATAAGTTCTCCGGCTTGATATCTCTATGCACAATCCCTAGTTTGTGACACTGAGATAAAGCCTCGAGAAGTTGCTTCATAAGCAAAGCAGCTTGGTGCTCAGAAAGAGTTCTTTGGATTATCATGTCGTACAGAGTAAAGGGTTCGCAGAGCTCCATTACCATGCAGAGAAAGTCGTCGTTCTCGAAGATGTCGAAGAGTTTGACGATGTTGGGGTGGGGAGTGAGAAGGGTCATGATCTTGGGCTCGTTCTCGAGGCATTCACGGTCGGTGGCATCGGCGAGAGATCTTTTGTCAATGATTTTGCAGGCGAAGAAATCACCGGAGATCGAGTGAAAGCATCGCGATATTGTGCCGAATTTGCCACGGCCAATTTCCTCACACAGCTGGTAGTTTTTCTTCAATGCCTCACACATGGGGGGTTCTATGGCTTTTTTGTGATGTTTCTGGGTTGGTTCGTTTGTTACCGTCTTTCCAATATATATATATATATATATATAAGAGTGAGAATCAGAATTGCATTTCCAGAAGAGAAATGCAATGTCGTATGAGTTTGTCCTTTCATTTTAATGGTTTAAGTATTTTATTTTATTTTAATTTTTTTTATTTAATTATTAAGAAAATAATTTTTAGTATACTAATATATATATTTTTTTATTTTTAAAAATATTTAAATATATTAAAAAAATATAAAAAAATAGAGGGATATTCTATTGACTCTAGAAGCGGTTAGAGATTAATAAGAAGAGAGTTGAATAGTGAGTCTGTGCAATACATAAGTTATATATTTCTTCCTCCTACGCCCCTTCTGGAGTGAGTTGGAAGGAATTGGGGGAGGTTTTGGAATAGTGAGGGAATATTCGTTTAGGGAGAAAGGACAGTTTGTGCTTGGTTTTTTTTAAACCAAATCGAAGTGAACTTCTCTAAGGCTTCGTTTGGATGATGAGTTCATTTTTAGAATGCTTCCGACATCTAAACCAATGTATCTTTATTTTAAACTACTTCCTCTTAAGACTTCGTTGACTGAACTCTCTCTTATTTCTCTTTCCTTAATGGGACCCACTGGCACTCTCTCTCTCTTTCTCTTTAATTGTGGGACCCACTAACTCTCTCTATTTCTCTCTCTTTAATTGTGGGACCCACTAGCACTTTCTCTCTATTTTTTACAACTTCTTACAAATATATCTAAACTCATATTAACATTTAAATATATTTTAAACTCATCTTAAGTGGACTCCACCAAACTCATTCAACAATCTCAACTCACTACTATTCATAAAAAACTCAACTCATCTCAACATCCAAACGCAACCTAACAATAATAACGCAGAGCTGTGGAGGCAAGGAGTGCATGAATTGGGCTTTCTTTGTTTTTATAAATAATATAAATATTTTAATTATAAAATGTCACAAAAATTAACTTATAAATTGACGTGTCGATATTAATTTTATAAAAAAAATTTAACGTATCATGTAAAATCATATCAATTTATAAATTTATTTTAAATAATCTTTTTTTATTACTGTAACACTTATAATAGCAATTCAAAATTGTTGATTTAGACTTGTAGATTGATATTAATTCAAAATGTCACAAGATTCATCTCACTTGCTTCATTCTTTTATTTTAAAAACAAAAAAAAGGTTGGCCTATATTTAGACTTTAGAGTGTTGTATGGCATGACTTCTATTCGCCATTCCTACTTTCTAGCACGCGTAAGCACTTTACATCATCAATAATACAAATATAAAAGGCGACTACCTCACTTTTAGCTTTACTTTTTACTCTATAAAGAAAACGTGTTTTATAAAGAAATTATATATAAAAAATTTATAAATTGATATAATTTCATATAATACATTAGATTATAATATAATTGTTAAAAAATATATAACTTATCAAATTAAGTCTTGTTAATTTGTAAAGGTATTTTTATATGATCTTTAGTAATTTTATAAAAAATATATTTTGGTTTGGTGAACTTGTAAGGGCCATTTGCATCTTTTTCTTTCAAATTTAATTAGAGGATGAGGAAATGAAGGTGTGCATGATTTATTTTCTTGAAATATCATTTCGAGGACTTCAAGTTGGCGAGTACAACTTTGGATGGAAGCTGTGCGTAGCTCATTTAGGTCTTTTTTAGTTACACATATCAGATAAAAGTCGAATAAAATATTGTAAGTATATAATTTCTTAATATTATTTTTGTTTTAGAATTTGAAAAAGTTGAATTGATTATTGTATTTTATATGAAAATTTGAAAAAATTGTAATGATTAGATGAGATGAGATGTGATAGTTTGTGTAACCAAACAAAGCCTTATTCGATCTCATTTCTCTTTGAGCCGTACATGTGCTCGTTTTTTATGATCTCATTGATTGTAGTTAGATGAGCATCAAGTTTTAGTATTTCCTCAACTCAAAAGATCCATCTTTATCGAGTTTTTGTTTTTGTTTTTGTTTTTTTTTTAATGATGGGAAACCATCCCATGATAAAACTCGGCCTCGTTTATTTTCAGAGATGAGATGAAATAAGATGAGATGAGTTGAGATTAAAGTTAAAAAGTTGAATAAAATATAGTTAAAATATATTTTTTAATATTATTTTTGTTTTGGGATTTGAAAAAGTTGAATTGTTTATTTTATTTTGTATTGGAAGTTGGGAAAGTTGTAATGATTAGATGAGATAAGATGAGATAAGATGAGTTGTTTTCTGAAAACAAACAAGGCCACCTGACTTGTACAACAATCCATCACCATGACCTCCAACAACTTAAATCGTAGTTTGATTCGACAGAGAATCGAACTTATGACATAGGGCTCATGCAAACAAGTTCGTCCTCTTAATCAAAATTTCTCATGAAGGTCCTCCCCTTTCACTACAAGAATATTGGTTTTTTGCAACCAATTAATTTCCGTCCCAACATAAATCGATGCTAAAACTATTTTTTTTGTGTCCAATTATGTCTGGTCAATAGTTTCCGACGCTAAAGGTGATTTTGGGAACAACGAACTGTTGTGAATA
The DNA here is from genome assembly GCA_961763995.1 of Juglans cinerea. Lineage (NCBI taxonomy): Eukaryota > Viridiplantae > Streptophyta > Magnoliopsida > Fagales > Juglandaceae > Juglans > Juglans cinerea. Next base: position 10,046,160 of record CAUIVZ010000012.1, on the reverse strand, counting down.
TTTTGCGACGATATGTTTATATTTTGCGACTCTTTAGTTCAACGTAATATGATTATAGTGTTTTGGCAACCATATTATTTCCGTCCATACTTAAGTGACGCTAATACATAATATTTTTGCATCCAAGTGAAAGTTATCGCAAAAGTTAGATCCAGGAAAATGAACAATTTCACTTATTTTTTTGTGTCCAAATTTGGTCCTTTTGAATAATTTTATAGGACGAAAAAAGTTTGCAGCGTGATTTTATACCCTCGTTGTCCAGGAAGACTCCTCTTTTATAGTTTATATACCCTCGTTGGCAGCAAATCCACCAAATGTTTTCCCAAATTTATTCTTTGCCCCAAATTTGCTAAACCAAACCAGCGTCTATCATACTAAATTTCTAGTAAAGTCATTTCAATAAATTATGTGGAAGATCTTCACATCATTCCAATAATTTCTCCAAATCATTCCATCGTCGGTTTTATTTTGAGAAGAAGGATCACAGACAATGGTTCAGAAGATTATTGATCACAAACATATTGAAATGATTACAGGTAAGCCCATGCAATCGATTTCAGTTCTTTTCTCATTTTAGTGAAGAAAGGAAATATGTACAAGTGCTCAAAAGGTGTTTGCTGAAATGCTTCTTAGAGATATATTTATTTCACTCACATATCTGTATGGCCTCTGTTTGCCGACATGCTTCTTAGAGAAATTGTGAGCCTTAATATTTATGGTTTCATTGCTAGAACTCATTTCCCTAGCTTTATCTACACTCTGTGATTAAATCATAGTTTTTATTTTACACTTGGCTATCATTATTTTCTAGGTTTGAAATTGATTTCCTAGCATCTAAGTTTATATTCGTGTCAGAAAAATCTGCGAGTATTTGATCTATTCCAGAGTCGATGTGTGCGAATTGAGGAATTTTGTCTGTGTATCTTCTTGACTAAATCTTGAACGTTACAATCTAAGCCTTTTCAACTGTCGAAGCCTCCTTAATGATCAAGAACTAGAAGGTGAGTGAAAAAACATGGTACATAGTTGGAATTAGTGTGATGGATTTTGTTTAGAAGTTAATACTAGATGACATTCCAATTTCTAATCATGTCTCATTTTTTACAGATGGACAAAAGTTGGATGAATGTCACCGATAGGTTTAGGCCAAGGGAATATGCCGAAGGGGTTAGACAGTTTCTGAGAATGGCTCGAGCTCATGCTCATGGAAACAATTGTGTCAAGTGTCAATGTCGTAGATGTCGTAATATGGTGTTCGTACCTATAAGTGAGGTCGAATGACATCTATTTATTACTGGGATAGATCAAAATTACACGCATTGGATATTTCATGGGGAGCCAGAACCCCTGAACATTAATAGTGATGATGATAATGATAATGATAATGTTGACAATTCTTACATCGATTACATAGATGATATGTTAGGTGACATTCATGCTGTTACCACTGTCGGTGTTGATGAAGACATGGCTGCACATATAGCGGGTCCCTCCTCCATTGAACCCAAACCAACTAGTTTTGAGAAACTGTTGGAAGATGCTCGTCGTCCACTTTATGAGGTGTGGACCACATTTGATAGAGAACATCGTTGGTTTGCTGAAGATGCCCGTAATGTCAGACTCGGTCTTGCTAGTGATGGATTCAACCCATTCAATAATATGAGTAAACCATACAACATATGGCCAGTGATTCTGGTTCCATATAACTTGCCTCCATGGTTATGTATGAAAGATCCGTTCTTTATGTTGTCTACATTAATTCCTGGGCCTAAATCACCTGGGAATGAAATTGATGTTCACTTACGCCCTTTAGTTGACGAACTAAATGATTTATGAAAAAAATGGAGTAGATACGTATGATGCGATGGTTGGCCAACGATTTAGACTGCATGTAGCTTTACTGTGGACCATTAATGATTTTCCAGCATATGGTAATCTTTCTAGGTGGAGCACTAAGGGAAAGTTGGCATGTCCTTGTTGCAACCTGGATATATATAGCATGTGGTTGAGACCTGGTCAGAAGCATTGTTACATGGGTCATCGTCGCTTCCTACCTTTGGGTCACATATGGAGAACAAAGAAGACAATTTTTAATGGCAAAGAAAATCACCGGATGCCACCTCGATAGTTGTCTGGAGAAGATATAATGCATCAGTTAAATAACATGGCTCAAGTGCATTTTGGCAAAAGTTCTAAAAGGAGAAAACGCACCCCTGAGGAGTTAAATTGGTCAAAACAGAGTATCTTCTTTGAACTGCCATATTGGACATCTCTAAAATTTAGGCATAATCTCGATGTGAAACATATTGAAAATAACATTTTCGATAATGTGTTGGGTATATTGATGAATATTCAAGGTAAAAAAAAAAGATAATATCAATGCTCGACGAGACTTAGTCGAACTAGGTATTAAAAAAGAGTTACATTTGAAAGAAGATGGGGATCGAGTTGTAATTCCTCATGCCTATTTCCATGCTACATGGAAATGAATGGAAATAGTTTTGTGCATGGTTGAGTGGAGTTAAATTCCCTGATGGTTTTGCATCTAATATTTCTACGTGTGTTAATGTTAGTGATTGTAAAATATCTGGTATGAAAAGTCATGATGCCCACATATTCATGCAAAAGCTACTACTAGCACTAATCGATGGGTATTTAAGACATGATATACATTTGGCATTGATGGAACTTAGTACTTTCTTTAGGGAATTATGTGCACGAACGTGTAAGAAAGATATAGTGAAGCGTCTTGAGATTGACATTGTCCTCATTCTTTGTAAAATGGAACAAATATTTCCACCAAGCTTCCTTGGCGTAATGGTCCACCTAGCTGTCCATTTGCCTCGTGAGTTGAGCCTCGTAGGACTAGTTCAATATAGGTAGATGTACCCATTCGAGAGGTATTTGGGCAAATTTAAGCTGTATGTAAAGAACAAAGCGCGCCCAAAAGGATCCATTGCGGAGGCATATATTCATGTAGAATGCTTGACATTTGCCTCGATGTATCTACATGATGTACCAACTAGGTTCATCAATGAGGATCGAAACATTGATATTGGTGTTCAAACAGCCGAAGTAGCTTCCTTCTCAGTTTTTTCACAGAAAGTGCGCCCATTGGGGACTTCAATTCCTACACAACTAGAGAAAAAAACTATTTAAGACTGCCAGATGGTATGTCATCAATAATGCACAGAAATTGAGCAATACTTGGAGTAAGAACCTTCTACCATACTCATTAATCTTTGATGTCTTATGGAATATTGTGCTTAAATGGCTTTTAACAAAATCATTTTATTATTTTTTTCTTGTAGGGAGCACTATAACATTCTAAAGGACTAGAGCCTAACTAACATAGAAAGGAGGCATGAAACTGAATTTCCTTCGTGGTTCAAAAAACGCGTAAGATGATATTATATCTACCCTAAATTAATTTTTAATATCTGTCTCATACTCATTGGCATATTTTCATCTCATCTTTTGGTTAATATTTTAGATTCAAGCACTTCGTGCTGGGGACCCTGACCAAGTATCTAATGATCTTTATGCAATAGCTTCTGGTCCTGACTCTTGGGTGGCATCATATGTTGGTTGTATAATAAACGGTATAAGGTTTCATACAAAGCATCTGGGTTGGTTGAGCAGCAGAGGGCTGGTGAGGTATTTCTTGAGAGTCTCGAACGTCTGGTCGCACTCGTCATCCCACGCTCGTTTCTTCCGCAATACCTTAAAAAATGGTAAGCACTTGTCGGTGGACCTTGACACGAATCTATTAAAGGCCACTAACCTTCTGATGAGTTTCTGCACTTCGTTTATGTTTCAAGGAGGGGCTATGCGGAGTGTGGCTTCCACTTTCTCTAGGTTAGCTTCTATCCCCCATTCTGACACCATGAAATCCAAGAATTTTCCGGAGCGTACATTGCAAGCACACTTCGCGGGGTTCAACTTCATTTGGTATTGCCTTAATACTGTAAAGGCTTCCCGGAGGTCGTCTAGGTGATGCTCGGGGGTTCCGCTCTTGACCAGAAAATCATCCACGTAGACCTCCATGTATCTCCCGATTTGATTCTTGAACATTTAGTTGACCAGCCGCTGGTAGGTGGCCCCCGCATTTTTCAGCCCAAATAGTATGATAGAGTAGCAGTATAATCCCCAATCGGTGATGAACAAAGTTTTCTCCTCATCTTCCGGGTTCATGCATATTTGGTTGTATCCAGAGTAGGCTTCCATGAAGCTGAGCATGCAATGGCCTGCCCTGGAGTCGATGCGGGGTAGCATGAAGCTGTCTTTTGGGCAAGCCTTATTTAAGTCGGCAAAGTCAACCCACATTCTCCATTTTCCGTTTTGCTTCTTCACCAACACCACGTTGGATAGCCAGTTCGGGTAATGGGCCTCCCGTATGAAGCCTATCATGAGTAATCGATTGACTTCTGCGGTGATGGCGGTGTTCTTCTTAGCATTGAAGTTTCGTCCTTTTTTTCCTTACTTCCTTTGCTTTAGGTTCCATGCTCAGGTGGTGTTGCATGATCTTTGGGTCGATTCCAAGCATGTCCTCTTGACTCCAAGTGAAGACATCTTAATGTTCCGTGAGGAGCTGCTGCATGGCACGCCTCATTTTGAGTGTCATCCCATTACCAATCCTGGTCGTGGCTTCCGGGCGGCTTGGGTTCAAGGGGATAAACTCCAGTGGCTCATTCGACTCCACCTTTCTGAGCTCCTGTTCATCTCGGATCTCTCCATCTGTTGTGGTATGTTCGGGCAGGGGTGGGAGAATGTGGTCCTCGCCTGGCGTGTGGACCACATGCACCCTGCCATCATTTGGTTTCAATTCTTGTACGTAACACTCTCATGCCAAGACTTGTTTTCCTCAAATTTTGCCCACTCTCTGAGAGGTCGGGAACTTCATCTTCAAGTGGTTGGTCGACGTCACCGCCCTTAGATTATTGAGGGTAGGTTTGCCGATTTTGGGGTTGTATGATGAAGAAGCCTTTACCACCAGAAGTCGACCATGATGGAAGCCGTACAGGGGGCGCTACTCGCCAAGCCAGACAATGTGATAGTTTCGACTGACTGGACCATGTCTCCAGAGAAACCCTTTAATGGCATGGGCAACACTTCTATCCCGTGATCTCTTCCTCCACTTTCGCTCTGGTCTACGGGTGGGAGGATACCATGGCCTTAGTCGCCTAGCCTACTCTCTTTCTTATTTCAAGGAAATGCAATCTTTTGTGTCATGAGTGTTGGACTGATGGTAGGTGTCATATCGGCGACTAGTGCTCCTGTAGCTGTCTTCTTGGGTGGCTTGCCGGTCGTCTTTCTAGATGGTGAGTGCCGTTCGGTCAAATCGAAACCCCAACCTCTCGTAGGGGCTCCCTCCCTCCTATTGTCACGTGGTCCTTTCTCTGGCTTCTCATGAGCTTTGCTCTTGGTTGGTGCCTTCCTTTTCCTGTATGCCTGTTCTTGTTCTTTTTTCCTTGGTTCAGTTAGGGCTCGGAGTGTATCTTCAGAGTTGATGAAGTTGTCGGCTTGATCTATGAACTCTCGCAGTGTGGCGGGAGTTCTCCTTGCCAATTCTGCCATGACTTGGGACCGGGGCCATACCCCTCCTAAAAGAGCTGCCAAAGTTATCTTCTCATCTTGGCCGTTTGTAGTCATGTGCTCTTTGTTGAATCTAGATAGGTATGTTTTCAAACCTTCGTCTTCCCCCTGCTTGATGGTAAAGAGATACGCAACGGGGCGTTTTCTTCTTCTGCCACTACAACAAATCTCGTTTTTTCCCGGGAGGGACTGTGGTCGGAAAAAGTGTAGACTTCATAGGAAATTGTATGTTTCCCACCAATTTGTGTCGTGGGAGACTCGTGAAATAAAACTGGTGGGAAAAATTTCTTTTTCTACCAAATTCTGATTTCATGGGAAAACCCATCCTTTTTGCCATGACATGAACGTGACATGAACGGTAGATAAAGCATTTTAATTTCGTGGCAACTAAGTTCACTAACATCAACTCGTGGTCATTAATAATGCTTTTATCCATGGAAGAAGTTCGTAGAAAATCAAGTATATCCATAAATTTCCTTCATGGCAAAAGATGTGTCTTTTAAGTTTTACATACCAATTTGATCGTGGCGAAAAATTATTCCGGATGATCAGTTCTGTTGGAAATAAGCAATTCCCACTACAATCATCTAGTATGATGTGGTGGGAAAAAACTCTTCCCATTCCCCATGGGAAAAAAGTTGTGGTAAAAAGTGTTTGCCCATGACATGTTTCTTGGAAATATATATTTTCTACAAAATACTTATTTACGAATAAATATTATCGCGGGAAATAGTCACTTCCCGCAAATAAAAAAGTATTTGTCATGAGTTGCATTTGTGGCAAATGCTAAGATATTTCAGAAAAAAAATTGTAAAATAAAAAAGTGAGACTTGAGCAAAAAAAATCATAACAAATAGTTTAATATAGTCTAAAAAAGATATATCTGAATCTTGGAGACCCAAATTCACACTTATAATAATTTTTATTAGAAAAAATATGTAAAATTATGTAACATTCACAAGAAAAACTTCTAATTAGAACCCAAGAGAGGAAACTGTCCATACAATTTATACACATACACCACACAACCACAAAACTTTATAAGGTACATTTTATGGCTCCACAAAACTGTCCATGCAATCCATATAATCCATTCAAGCTTTATAAGATCAAAATACAATTCAGTTAAAGAACTCATTTGTTTTTACAAGCTTCATCCATACCCAATACATTTAACATACACAAATTTCTCTATTAAACCAACATCATCATCATACTTTATAAACTCACTACAACTCCATCACTTAATCCCAACACTTCAAAACAATTCATCTTCATCCCAACTCCATTCCATGCTCAAACATCAACACAAGTTCAGCCACCCCATTCCATCCACTCCATTGCAATCCAAATAGGCTATCGCCCAACCAACAACAAATAAAAAAAAATCCACTTTAGAACTATAAAATGATGCACATATATTGTAATACCCAGCTCCTTCTTCTTACGTACGCTTATTCTTTCTGACGTATGTTTCATCTTCATGACGTAAGCAAATCCCGAAGGTAGAGATTATGTGATCATTTGCCATTCTCATTGGCGACTGTGAGTCACGTTATGCGTGTCGAACCATGATGGCGTGTCTCAAAAATATCGTGTGACTTCTAGGGCACGCCTAGTGTTTTATATATGCTGAAAATATTTATAAGGAGTATTTCCATTGTTATTGAATTAAGATTTGATCTTAAATACGACAATCATAATATTCTTGAAGAGCTCCAAAAATATTATAATTGCCGGAAATCATTTTAATATTATTATTAAAATGATTTCAATTATTTAAGATATTATGAGATTTAAATTATGTTGAGAGCTTTTATTAATTAAATGGTTTAACCCTTTTAAATATGTTAAGTGAGACTTCATCATTTTATTAATGATGAAGAATATTATTTTATAAACTAAAGTTATTTTAAAATAATATTCTACCTTAATTCCTTTAAGCGCTTTTAATTAAGTTAATGTTTTACGCATCTTCAAATCAGTGTTTTAATTCCTCGTCGTTAGATCGCTGTGTAGATCCCCAGACGAAGGGACTGGGTTAAATACCCAGACCCCCTCTCTTTCCCTCTCATTTCCCCGTAACCCTCTCTCTCCTCCCTCCCTCATTCGGCGTACGTAGTACGCAGCTCCTCCACGCCGAAGCTTCTCCTGCACAGCTCGGCGCCGCCGTGCGTCGGTAGCTCTCACCACCGGCACCACCGGCTGCTCCTCACGCCGGCGAGCTCAACCATGGCAGCCCCTCTCCCTCACGCTCCCTCTTCCTCTCCCTTAGAAGTGTGAAGCCCGAACGGGCTCAAGGCCACTGCACCGCCGTGCGCCGCCTAATGGCTCCACCGCTCCCACGGCGAGCTCCCCTCCCACCGGCCATCATCCTCCACCGAAGCCAGCCCTTATTAAGCAGTCCTCCCTCTCCCTCCACGGCAAGTGCCCGAAATGGGTCTCTAACCCATTTCCCACTGTGCGCCGCCGTACGCGGCCACCCACGACCACCATGCGACGCCATGGACCTCCTCTCCCCTTCCCCTTCATCCTCCAAGTGACCCGAGGCCAGAAGCTCTCCCTCCACCTCACGGTTCCCCTCTCACGCATGCACGGGTTGCACGCCGTGCACCACCGTGCACAGCCACCCACGGCTGGTAACCACCACCTCCAGCCTCCTCAGGCCGCCACCAAGCCAACCCAACCTCCCACGGCCCCGATCTGCCACCCACGAGAGCACACTCTCTCTCACTCTCCCACGGCTTCTCCTCCACGGTATGGCCAGATCCACCACCGTGAGCCACCGTGGCGCCACTCCGACGCTACCACGAGATTCACCGCACCTCCCTTAGCCAAGCCTTAGGTCCAAACCATCACTTTATGTGATGGGTAATCACTGCACGTGATGGACAGCCACTGCGCGTGGTTGACCGCCACTGCACACGGCTAGAGCCGCCGTGTTATACCCCTCACCTCCATCACAAGGCCATCACGAGCCCTTCCAAGACCACACCTAGCTATCCAAATGCCTAAACAGTTAATGTACATGGGTCAGCCGCCACGTACGACACTGTCGACATCATCGGCTATGACGGTCAACGAGCAATGCACGGGTTATCCCGTCGATGGTATAACTCTCTATCCCTCGTTAATTATGTTAGATATTGATTAGTTGACTAGGTTGTGGACTGTGCTGTTAGTATTAATGGAGTTGTGGCATTATGATGTGGAGTTGTGTGATGAAGTGTTGGGCATTCTGTGTAGTGAAGTGTTGGGCTTATCTGTGTTGTATGGAGGTGCATTGTGCCGTGTAGTGTGCTGTGAAGTGTTGGGTGTATTGTGAAGTGTTGTGGACTGTACTGTGTAATGCAGTTGTGGGGTTTGTGCTGTAATTATGGAGTGGTTGTGTTGTGCAGTGTAGTTGTGGGGCATGTGTTGTATAGATGGCGTGGTGTATGTGGATGGGAAGGGTGTACTTTGTGTGTGGCGTAATGTGAGACAAGGAGAGTATATGTAAAATATACCCTCCTGGCATATGGTAGAACGGGATGAGTACACGGAGAAGTGTACTCTGTGGGTAGTGCGTGTAAAAGGAGTACATGTGGAATGTACTCCATGTGGTGGATTGATGCACCATATGGCGTGTATGCCATAATGGTGATGTGGCGTGGTGTATGTGGAACGGGAAGAGTACACGCTGAGTGTACTCTGTGTGGGGTATGATATATGTGGAATGTACTCCATATGGCGTGTATGCCATAGTGGTGCATGTAATATACGCGGAGTGTATTCCATGTGATGGAGCGACGCACCATATGGCAGGGATGCCATAAGGGTGATGTGTCGTAGTGTGTATGAAGGGAGTATACGAGGAGTGTACTCCATGTGATATAATGATGTACCATATGGCGTGTATGCCATAGTGGTGATGTGGCGTAACGTGCATGGAATATACGCGGAGTGTATTCCATGTGATGGAGTGACGCACCATACGGCGAGTATGCCGTAGTGGTGATGTGTCGTAAGTGCATGGAATATACGCGGAGTGTATTCCATTTGATGGAGCGATGCACCATATGGTAGGGATGCCATAATGGTGATGTGTCGTAGTGTGTATGAAGGGAGTATATGAGGAGTGTACTCCATGTGATATAATGATGTACCATATGGCGTGTATGCCATAGTGGTGATGTGGCGTAACGTGCATGGAATATACGCGGAGTGTATTCCATGTGATGGAGTGACGCACTATACGGCGAGTATGCCGTAGTGGTGATGTGTCGTAAGTCCATGGAATATACGTGGAGTGTATTCCATGTGATGGAGCGATGCACCATATGGCAGGGATGCCATAATGGTGATGTGTCGTAGTGTGTATGAAGGAAGTATACGAGGAGTGTACTCCATGTGATATAGTGATGTACCATATGGCGAGTATGCCATAGTGGTGATGTGGCGTGGTATGTATGAAGGGAGTATACGTGGAATATACTTCACATGGCAGCGACACTCCGTGTGGCGTGTCATAGAGATAAGGATGGTTATGTGATTGATGGGCGTAGAACGTGATGGATAGTGTCGGGAACTGTGGAACAGTGTCTCGAAGTAGTTATGACGTAGCCTATAGTCTAAGGTGACGGGTGTCACCATACTTGACTTACGGTTGAGAATAGGCGTGAAGTAGCAGAACAAGTACAAGAGTGCGCAGCGGAAGCATGACTGAGGAGTGTCACGAAGTGACATGACTACTGACAGTCGTGCTTGTGATGGGCGAAGTAGTGGAACAAGTGTAAGAGTACGCAGCGGAAGCATGACTGGGCAACGTCACGAAGTGACGTAGTTACTGACAGTCGTGATTGCCATATGGTGAAGTGATAGGGTATGAATGGCGTAATGGGAATGTGACAAATGTCATGTTGTGTCGGGAGTACGTAAGGGATCGTACTCGTGATGAGTTAGGAATTTATGTACCAAAGTGTTGGGTGACGCGACAAGGCCACGGTGTAGCTTGGAAGCAGTCTCGAGCTATATGACGTGGCATAAGACATGGTTATGATTGGAGTCTTGTCGTGTTAAGTGTTGGGATGAACTGTCAAAGGGACGGGTAGCATGAGGAGCCATGCTAGTCGGGTTAAGAGAAGGTTGGTATCGGAGTATAACCCTTGTCCCTCGAAGCTGGTGATCAACATGTTATATATGTTGATCTTAGGTGATAAGGGGTAGAGTACATGTGTAGTCTGGTTAGACACATGTGCCGGATGGATTCACCATATGTAATGGGTAATCTATCCTGAGTATAGTTACACGGTGCTTAAGCCTAAGAGTTGGCTAGAGCCGTATGGCTTGTCTGGATGGGAATGAGGATTTGTATGGGCTAAGATGCATGAAGAAAGTGACGGGTGTACTGTCTAAGGACGGGATGCGTGACTTAGTTGGTTTGAGTCATGCGTCGGAATGAGGTTAATGAGAAGAATGAGACAGAGGCCTTAGTGTCTTAATCCTAAGGTGAATCATGAGTTCACTTTAGTGGATGAGCACTCGAGGCAAGACATGAGTTGGAAGATGGGGTGACCGTAATGGATCCTCGAAGGTTTTAACATAGTAAAGGGCACGTAAGTGCATGGATAGAAGGAGAGTGTTCCAAGTATAGCGTAGTTCTATTTATAGTTCAAGTTGCTTATGTACTAGATAGAGAATGACATTAAGGTTATGTGTATGCATGTAGGTTGCCATCTGACAAGCATGAATGGACTGAATGACATGCAAGTAGCATGGAGTCTAGGTAAGTGTTACGTTCATACTCTTCTAGTGTTTTCAAAGATACAAGTAACACTTTTTCTTTAAGATGCTCACGAAAAGAAACGAAAGACGTTTTAAGAAAGAAAATGCTAATTGTTAAAAGGTATAAGTATGTACGGCCCCTCCTTGGCAGCCCCTTTTTACGCAACTAAAGTATTAATTGTATACATGTGAATGGATGAATATACGCTGTATCTATTGTATGTATTTTTTGAGAAAATCCATTAACTGATGAAGATGCATGAAAGGCATGACAGCGGATGCTTTTGTGGATCCTACGAACCGACACTCTCATGTGTGCCACGAGGTGACTCTCGTTGATGCCATGAGAGATGACGTTCAAAGGTAACGCTTATGGGATGCCATGAAAGCTGACGTTTAAGCCCATGTATGTTCTTAAATGAAATTTTCCACGAACGAACTGTTAAAGAAAAGATAGAACTGAAAAATGAAAAGACCATTTTGGGCTTACGCCCCAAACGATATTTTCTCACGAAAAGAAATGTTTTCTCATGAAAAGAAAGAACTGTAAATGAAAGAAAGAACCGAACGAAAGCCTTAGCTCTTTCGAGCTGACATAAACGAAAGAATGAACGAATGAAAAGCAAGAAAGAAGAAATGAAAGCATGAATGTATGAAGATACGTATCGGCCACATGACTGAAAGGAAAGGGTACCAATGAATGGGCAGATTGCAATGCCGGGTAAGTAGTACTGGAAGTGCACCCAGTGCTGCCCCCTATGAAAAGGGATTCCCCACCCGTGGTCACGGGCGGAATCCAGGTCCAAAGGAAGACCGCTAACCCCAAACACACGGGGCGTAACAGTGTGTACTGGCCTATGAAAGTGATAAGAAAGAATGGATGTATGCACGCATGAATCTTTAAGAAATGAAGGCACTGACGGGGGACACGTTTTTAAAGAAAGGAAAGTCTTTTGAAAGAAAAGCCCCGTCCAGTGACGTTTTCAGAAGAACGCACATAAACATGCACGAACTCTTGCAGAAATGAAGGCACTGACGGGAGAAACGTTTTACGAAAAGGAAGCCCATTTTTAAAAGAGAAAAACCCCGTCCAGTGAAGTTTTCAAACGAACGCACGTATGCACGCACGTAATAATATGTACGAATGATGAATGCATAAATGAAAACCTATATTGTTATATTTTTAACGGTATGAAGTAATGCTTACGAGTCTTCGATTCATTTTAGTTTTTATGTATGTCCCTCCCCCTCACAGGAACTGCACGATCAGGACGGACACGGCCCATGGGGAAGAGCACGGAAGTCTAGGCATGAGTTTTAAACGTACGAGACCTTTTTATTTCAAGATTTATGTTTTCCGCTGCAAACCTCTTTTATGATAAAAACACATTTTAAATTATGAACGTGGAGTCTTGCACCCTGGGTATGCAAGTGAAATTTTTTAAATCGGACGGTAATTCCCTTCGTCCTTTTTATAAAAATATTTTGAAAAAAGTCCCACTACAAGGACGGGCGTTACAAATATGATTGCTACTAATCAGTGCAACCAAATTAAACATTCATAAAAACAAAAATATGAAAGAGAAGTGCAATACATAAAATAGTGGGGCATGGTTTAAAAAGAAATATCAACACAGATAGAATGAGAATAGAAATAGAAATATTAAATATTCAAGATTTAACATAAAAAGGCCTATGACAACATATGCTGCTTATTTTGTTAGATAAAAATGTCTAAGGTACTTGTCTCATTCAACAATAAAGGGTTTTAATTCATTTATTACTCGAGCCCAACCTAAATCCATCACACAATCCATTGTTCATGCATAATACACTCAACATATTCAAATTGGTCAAATTCTTGGACCTCATGGTCCTATTATAAATTACAATCTATAAACCATTGTACTTAAGTAAAATCTAACCATGAAAAGTAGTAACCATGAAATCCTATGAAATTTTCTGTAGCGCTATACATATGAAATTTTCTGTAACGCTATACATTAACTATCACAGCAGACAAGAATAAAGCATACTTGAGAGCCAGCTCCGTGTGAAGAAGTTTGTAATAGAATACAACAAGATTCCCATAACTCTTCATTGTATCTGGATGATCAAGACCAAGCTCTCTCTCATTGATGTCCAAAGCTTTCTGTTGATAAGCTGTGGCCTGTGATTGGGATAAATTAGTTAATTAACTTTGGCTTGAAACCCTTATTACCAAGAAATGAAAACATACTGTTTATATATTTTAGTTGTATGTAGTATACCTACCTCTTGCCTATAGTGCAGATTTATTACACGCATTTACTAAGAATATTGTTACATTATTTTTGAATGATAACAACAACATTATACTGTCACAGAGATGCCCCAGTAATACCAAAACAAAAGGAAGCACAAATAGACATGATTAAAATCTCCAGTGTGATATAAAACAACAGCAAGGAGGCTGTAGGTTCCAGCTGTCATCTGATGGTAGGGACCACAAACTAATACTAGCTTCGCAAGAGCTTGCAAAACCACAAAACTAAAGCAGCTAATATATGTCAAAGACCAGCTAATATATATTTTCTCTGCTCTTTATTTGCTGCATTAAAGTGTTTGTTGAGGTCCCCTTCCCACACCATTGTAATTTTTATCTTATTTAATATGCTTCTACCTTGCCCTTAAAAAAAAAAAAAGTTCCCCTGTTGTGGTTTTTGCCATATCAATTTTCTTCACAATATATACACAACACACCAACTTATCAAACAAATATATACAAGCCACCCATTATAGAAAATTCTATGTGAAACCATTGCAATTACAAGAAAAAATCAAGTTGGGGAGGAAAAAGGGCACGCAATACACGATGAATCAAGGGAGACATCGCAACCTCTATATTACAAGGTACAAGAAAAAATATTGCAAAAAGCTATGAGATTAAGCTATATGCATCCGAAGCATTCAAGAAGGATAAGCAGCAAAGTAGAGAGTAGAAGACAGTTATGTATCACAAAATTTAATACAATGATGTATCCAAAAGTCCAGAATAGTATGAATCTTAAAGAAACTAAAGAATACAAATTCTTAGACAAAATATAATAGAATGCCATCTATTCTCAAAAGCATAGAATTTATGGACTAGTATTAAATACCTTATGACATAGTCCACATAGAATTGTAAATTTATGGAAAAGCCATCCTTTAGATCTCTAAGAGCTATTTTCAAAGTGAATGAGATAAATCTCATTTAGGTGAAGATAATATATGTTATTATCTTCTTTAAAAAAAGAATGAAAATTAAATCCATTAGCAAAACTAAAACTTTACTCTGGATAAAAATCGTGCATAATGCACTCACCAGAAGATATATGGACTCATCCTCGAGTAGAGAAGCAACAGAGAATCCAAAAAGAATTTATACATTACACATGCCACTAAAAGCCGTTCATAAAATTACAACAAAGGATTGTTAGGACAAAATAACAATTGAAAAACACAAGACTGAGCATCCACATTCTTGCAAAGTAAAAGAAAAGCTTTCCAAAACATGTCAAACCGCAACCTATTACAAAATCAGTTGACACATCCTTAGGGCAGTAGTTTACCTCTTCAACTGTAAAGTAAAGCATGAAAGCTATCAAGGACCTCATGCTTCTTATCAATTCTTGCCTGGTAAATTTGAAATGAAGATAAAGTAGAAAGTTAGTGCAGAGAGAACTTTACAAATTTTCAAACATCACTGTACATAACTTTCCTGCACCTCTCGGCTTGCCTCACTCCAGTTTGAGCTTCCCTGGAATGTACATATACCAATCAAGTTAGTATACATGAAAAACTTCAAATCCTTTAAAAAATCTTACATAACATAAATCTAAGGCAAACAAGGCATGGAGCTAATTTAGTTACGACGCTCCATACCAGAACGAACAGTTTAAGGCAATACAAAAACATAACAATTGGATTTGAGAAGCAAAGAAGTGTACACCTTCAATTTTCACTTATGAAAACACAAGATAATCAATCCCCCCCTCCCCAAAAGAAAATAAATAGAGCTAATAGATGTTGGAAAACAGAGAAGAAACACACCTGAGCTCTACTCTCTTCATTCCAAGTGCTAAGGCCATGAAGTGCTTTCATCTCCTCAACTCTCTTTTCATCCACGACTAGCCCAACACCATTTTCAGAGTAGACTCAAAACCCTATGAGGTGCAATTGAGTAGTTGAAAACATTTGAAAGAGTAACTTACATAGATACAAATCTGCCTAGGCCCTCAACACCACACCATACACGTTTATATACACTTGAATGATGCACTCGAGACACAAAGGTAGGATTTTTACCATGCTTAAGGGCTGGATAGCGAATGAGGCATGCTGGAGGTGTTGTTGCGTCCATGGGTTGCTCGTGGTGGTGCTACATCTTGGCTGGTGGTGGCGATGGTGGCTCATGGCGGTGGGGAAGGCCACTATAATCAGAAAACTGTGGGGGGTGTGTGGTGGAGACCAGTGAAAGAGATCGTGCGAGGGAGAGAGATGTGGGAGCTGTGGTGGAGCGACGGTTGGTGACTGGCGGAACCGTAGGGTGGCTGAGGGTGGCGATGGCCATGGCTGGAGACGGCGGAGGTGCACGGATCTGCTGGGGTCCAAGAGGGAGAGGGAGAGAAAGAGAATCGGTGAGAGGGCGAGTGGCTGAGGGGGAAGACCCACGATGGCTTGACGGCAAGGGGAGCCGTTCACGGTGGCACAACAGGGAGGAGAGGCTTGAGAGTCGCAGGGAGAGTGAGAGAGAGAGAGAGAGGAGAGTACCGCCCGGGTGTTTTGGGGGGGAGGGGGAAAGGAGCAGGGGATTTAATTTTATTAGTATTTGCGGCGGCTTTTTATCATCGATAAAGCTCATAACATCGCCGCAAATACTAATAACATGAATTGTCTATTTGCGGCGAACAACAGTCACCACAAAACATAAAATCTCTTCAAAAAAACAAATAACCCACGAGGAGAAGATAATTCTGGTAGGACTATTTGCGGCAAGACAATGTTGCCGCAAAAAACTAACAACCTTGTGGCAAAAACTAATAACCCACGAAAGGAACATATTTTTTGTAAATTTATTTACGGCGACTTTTAATTGCCACAAAAAAATGTTTATTTTGTGGAAAAAAGTCGTTTTCCCACAAAGTTTTACTTACCGATGTGATCTTGTGGCAAAAGGCTTATATTTTTTCCACAAATAATTTTCGTGTCATAAGCCTACTATTTGCCATGATCGCATGTCTTGGAAAAAGAATTCGTGGAAAAAACTCATATTTGTTGTAGTGTGCTCACCATAAATTATGTGAGAAATAGATGAGCCAACTCCCCAAAGCTGTCTATGGACCCGAGTGCAAAGAACCCGGACCATACTCTTGCTGGTACTTTTAGGGTCAGTGGGAAAGCTCTACAAGCCACTTCTCCAGGAAAATCTTGTAGGGTCATGTGGGCTCTGAAGGTTTCCAGGTGTTCGAAGGGGTCTCTGCCCCATCGTACATGTCCATGAGGGGAACTCAAAACTTCGGTGTAGGGTTACAACTAGCACCTCCTCACTATAGGGTAGACCTGAGCTGGTGAGCAGTTGGTCTACAGACAATGACGTGTCCATCTTTTTCGCCATCTCTTCATATTTTCCTTTGAAGTTACGCAGCTCGTTCTGCATATTTTTTCTTTCTTCTTTTGCGTTACCTCCCCCTCCTGCATTTCTAGATCCTACATGCTCGCTGTCGCTTGGTCCAGTATCATTCTTTGGTCCGTTGTTGGCTACTATGAGTTTCTTGTTCTCTCTTCGGAGGGTCTCCACTTTCCTACCAGTTTTTCCATCGCGGCGAGCCTTGCTTCCATGTTTGTTGATGTTGCTTCTTCTTATCCTCGAGTTGTCTGATATGGGTATTCACATGCATAGGAAGGACACGTGAAGTCTATAGAGTTCCCACAGACGGTGCCACTATTAACATCGTGTTTCGTACACTTTTGGACCGGGTTCCAGCAACTCGGGTCTTGAGCCTTTCATCTACACACTTAAGAAAACACAGAGAGTTGTTGGCCTTGGTGGAGGCTGGGGAGTCTCCGATGCTTAAGTCAATATATCTCCTTAATAGTTTGTGTGTGAGCTTAGAGGAATCAAAGAGAGTTCTTCGTACCTGGGGGTTGACTTTTATACTAAGTTTATGGGTGGGGACAGCCCATACCTGGCCTTGGGGAGTTCATGTCACATCAACTATTCATTTAGTCAGAATCCTTTAGTGTGGCGTGGCTCTTGGGGTGGCGTCATTAATGCGGCCTAGAGTCCGTGTAGTGGCACCATTAATGCGGCGTGACTCCCTGACTCATTTTACCTTGCAGACGTCCCTTGTTAAGCACCTCCATACCTGCTATTAGGATATCGAGGGTTTCTCGTGTCTCTCGCCCACCTACCTATGCAAATTCCCGAGGGTTGGGAGTTGTGCTGAAAATATCTGCAAGTACACAGAATCGTAACAAGTAGTAAATTGTTTTAAAGAAAACGTATGTCGAAGCCACAGAGATTAATTACGCTATTGAGTACTGAAACTTACTAAATTAACTACTATTTGGAAAATTGAAATTTAAAGAATAGATTATCTAAATTAAACTGAAGAAAAGAGTATTAAAATTTTAATTTTAAAGATAATAAGAATAGATTTAGAGAGTTTGATTTCATCTAGTAAATCTCACACAATTTATTCTTCATTATTATAGAATTCCAATTATCCCTAGTTGATGATAAAAATTCTTTAACTATTCAATATTTTCTCTTGAACAATACCAAAAATATTTCCAACTAGTAACTCCATATCTCTATGTGAATTTAACTAATTGGAGACTCATTAAGTTTTTTAGATTTTTCTTAAAAATCACACTAATCGTGGCAAAGTATTTCTACTTTTGCTCAACTAATGGTACTAAATCCTAGATCTCTAATCACAAATCACTTCTCGGTCTCAGTGCGATTCAATAGATCGAACAATAATTAATTAGAAAATTGCAAGCATTAAGAATAAGGAATAAACACTCAATCATGAAAATATTAAAAATAAAATAACTTAGAATATAAATTGTGTGCTCAATACTAGACTACATGAAACCTCTAAAAAATAAACTTAGTTCATAATGGAACTGAAAAAAAAGGAATAAAACTAGTGTTCTTGCCTCTGCCCCCAAGTCTGCCTCCTTGAAAGAATCTTAAAGAATAAACTCTAGAATATTGGAATCTAAAACTCAAGCTCTCCTCTTAATTTTGCGCTAATGATATGTTTATATAGGGTAAAAAATAAACTCTAATGTTTTCATGATTTTCATCTAAAAAATGGCCTAACTTTTGTGATTTATCTTGACAGCCTTGTACGCACTCTAGGACTCAGAATTTAAAAATCTTTATTCGAGACAAACTTTTAGACCTTTAAGATAGCTTTTCAACCTATCTAGAATCGCATCCATCGGATATGGACAGGACTCATGCATGTCCAGGCTGTCTCCTAGTGTATTCCGAACTTGGATTTCTTGTGGATTCCTTCTGTGATTTCTTTATCTTTTTCTTGATCAAAATTACTTTCAAACCTTTTGCTAGTTGTTTCCCACGATATTGTTTAGGTTGGTCTTTTAAGTTGGTCGACTAGATTGGTCGCCCAATCTAACCTCCCAAATCCTTATTTCCAAGTCTTCTCACCCACGAAATAAAATATCTCGCTCATCGCCTAACTCTTGTTGCCAATTCTGATAGCCATTGAGCCATCGATGCTTTGTCGAAATCTAACTTGAAGTAGGTGAAAAAAAAATAAAAGGAAGAAGACAGTTTGACATGTATCACGATTATTTTGGAAGACTACTACTACTCATTTTATAGGATAAAAACATTTTGACATTAAATGACTGCGCAAGACGTGCACATATTATGATTGAATATAACATTACATGCATATAAAAGAAAAAATTGAAATCATAATAATATTAGTGATCTTAATCTTAAATATTGTCATCTCCTATTGTATTTATTGATGTAGATCAATTTTAATATCGTAAATTTTAGTCAAGAATCCAAGTCGAGAAGATAGGTAAAGCACAAAAGGGAATTCCAACTGGGAATCTACTACTAGATTCATTTCCTTTGTTTACTTTGAAATCTCTGCTTTAGATAGAGTGTGGTCTCTCAGACGGTTTGTTTGTAGAGAGTTATAGAAGTTAAGACCATACCAGTCACAAATGAATTTGTGTACTAGTGGAGCCCAAACTATAAGTAGTTGGCTTGTAATATGAGATTTTTCCTGTATATATCAGTCACAGCTGTAGCTTTACTTTCATAAATGAATGAAGTCTATTTTCTATAAATAAATAAAAAACTTAAATAAAAATAGTTTCAATGTGAATCACAGATTTACTTTCCTTGTATAAATCCCACCAACAAATAACAACTATCAGTTTAGCAATTTGTATGTAAGTTGGTAGAGAAACCTAAGTCTTGAAAGACCTTATAATAGCATATATATTCAGTTGACTCATCAGTCTTTCAGATTTATTTTCCATAGTCGGTTCCATGATTTACGTAAATTTCTTAAAATATTGTACGTAACCCAAAATTTTTAGTTAATTTAATTAATTTATTTTCTTTGGGTTCCTCAAGAAATTGAAGGCGAATTGATTCAATATTGAACCACCAACATAATTATTTCTGGTTTCGTGTTGAAATGGACACCTAATATATAATTATAAATACATGAAAGGGAAATTTGGTATAATAATTTGGGATTAAAAATAATTTTTGCTAAATTTTTAGAGTAGAGTAGTAGTAGTACTTGTAATTTTACTTATTATTTTATTTACAACACTCATTTTGTTAGTTTTCTTTTGAAATTATCATGATTTTCAGCATATCAATAACTAACATGTGGGGAAGTAAGTTTTTTGTAAGTTTTTCTTAAGTACATATAGGACCCGTTTGGGATTGCAGTAGAGTCGTAAAAAGTGTTTAAACAGTCCTAAAAGCTCTTTAATGCAAAAATTAGGTTGTTTGAGTGTTACATATTAAAGTTACATATTAAAGCACTTTTTATAGGCCCTAAGTTATATTTCCCACTGCAATCCCAAACACGCACTTAGCATTTTCCAAAAATTAATTTTTTTTTCATGTGGGTTCCATAATTATCCAATCTTTTCAAAGAGAGTACACGAGACTTACACATCTTAGGATTGTAAATATATTTGTTGGTGTGACCTTAAAGAATGTTTAAGTAATATGTTGCTTTCAATGACCATGCTCTAAAGGTTTTATCAGGGTGGGTTAATACCTCATTGAGGTTTTGACTTGGTAACTCATTCATGCACTTTGATGTTATAAGCATTTAGAATAAGAAGAAACTCAAATATATAGGTCATGGTAGGATGCATAATTGGTTAATGGTCATGTGGCCTACTTGTATGTTTCAAATAATCCATTTGAACCACGTAATTGTTATGATTATCAGTGTTGATGCTGTGTTTTGCGGGCCTGAGCAACTTCGCACCCCCGGTATCCAAGCGCTAACCTACAGAATTACATTGGTGGGGAGGGGATCTCGGGGTCCGTTAATTTTTCGTTGCTTAAGTCAGTATCTTGAAGGAGAAGATAGCAAAATTTGAGAGCATGGACAATGTTGTGTATGATAGATGATAGTATTTTGCTCATTACCTTATTTGCTGTCGGGTTGACCCCTATTTATAGTTACCGTTTTGGATTCCCCTGCAACAGGGTGTTGCGTAGCATGGGGCAGTTCGCTCTGCGCTCTTTATTTACCAAGCAGCTTCCACGTCGTCACCTTGCCGAGCAGCGATTGCCCCAAGCCTTCCCTGTGCACTGCTCAGGTCTTGTGTCGTATTCAATGCAGCACCCTCTGTGCCCTGGGGTGCATTAAATGCGACGTGGGCTCTGTTTTGGACCGCATTAAATGCGACGTGGCCCCTGTTCTGCGTCCCTTCCATCTGGTGATGCACGCCACACTCCTCTTCCCTTTCTTCCCAGTCTTCCTCCAGAACTCTCATCCCGACCCGACCCGAACCTCCTATCCATATTCTGGTATGGTCTTCTATTTTTCTTGCCCAGACTTAGTTGACTGGGCCGAGCCTTCTTATTGGCCCAATTTCCTGCAACGTGTTCTCCCTGTGACCTTGGGGCCAATGTAACGGATTTTTCCCCGATAACAGTACCCCGCGAATTTTGAGCACACTCGTGGGCTGGAAATTCAAAAATTCTCTCCTTCTACCTTCTCTCTTTTTCTGTAATTGTAAGTGTTGGTTCAACAACCAGGCGTCGGTTCGTTCCTTGCGCGCGTGTTATGGGTAACGCCGCGCCATCTTCCCACTATAGAGGTGCCTCTTCGAATCCCGCGCCATTACTTTAATTTGGAGACCGTTTTATTACGCCGCCCCCCATTCATATTTGCGTTTCGTTTCTCCCCTCACTCTTTCTCCGATAGCTTCGTCTCGCTCTTCCCACTGTCTCCAATTCTTGTCCATCCTCTCGATTTCTCCTCATCGCTCTCCGTCATGACTAAACAGAGCGCCGACGAAGCTTGCTTCAACTACTTTGCAGGGCGTCGATGGATGTTGTCCATGACCAAGACTGAACTCCACACTTTCTGCTGGGAGTTCCCTCTTCCCGACCGAACCTCGGTTGAGGTTCTGTCGTCTCGCGTTACCATGGTGGATGAACAAGGCCTGGCGACGGCCGTGGTGCTTTACACCCATATGTTTTCCATTGGGCTACGTTTTCCATTTTTCCGCCCAGTGCGGGACGTCTTGGACTTCCTAAAGCTTGCCCCAGCGCAGCTCAATCCCAACGCCTGGCGTTTACTCCTGGCCAGTTGCGTGGCCTTTTGAGTCGTTCTGAGTGGTTTGGAAGACTACCCAGACTTGACTGCCCGTGGGTTTCTTAGTGTTTACCGAATTAATCGGCTCGAAGGGAACTGCTGTAGCTTCCAGTCCTACACCACCGATAGGCGTTTCACCACCTTGGAGAGGCGTTACTCTTTAATAAAGGAATGGCACTGGCGATTCTTCTTCGTAAGGGGCTCCGACTGGGAATGTCCCGAGGGGGAGAGGGATTACAATGAATTCCCTGTTTGGTTTGTTTGGGGCAAAGTCCCGACCACCAAATCCCTTGCTTTCACCTTATCAGAGAGGGAGGAATTCCGAGTTGCCTCTGTGGTATCCTGGGTATTGGCCTACCCCGACCTGTCCGAGACTGATGCACTTTTGAACGACGACTACATTTGTCATTACCTTGTTCTCCCGCCCTGCAACCACGTATAGGGTCGAGACTTCTTGTCGGGCCCACCTTCCCCGACCAGGGAAAAACGTCCTGCCCCTTCCTCACTCGAAGGGGATCGCCCCAAATGTCAGAGTACAGCGGTGAGGGCGTTAACTCCCCCTCGGTCCCTTCCCGCCGAGGAAGTCCCAGACGCCTTGCCCCTTACCTCTAAACTCGAAGCTGTTCGGCGGAAGGGGAAAGACTCTCAGCTAGTGGCACCTGGAGGAGAATTTGGTCGGGCTGCTCACAGGGATGGCTTGGTCAGGGTCACTCCTAGAGATGGCTCCCACCGAGCTATTTATAAGGATAGCTCTCTACGCGCCGTGGAGAGAGCCCGCCGACCCGCCCAGGATGTCGGTCGTTCTGGAGGTAACCCATCGTAAACCTTTAAGTATATATTATTATATTTTTTTTACTGTTTGAGTCGTGAGTGATAGCGTTTACTCTTCTCGAACAGGTCCTGCAGGGGAAGAAGATGCTGAAGTTGCGGTTACCTCCCTTTTCGCTTCAGCTTTTGAAGGCCCAGAGCCTTGGGGGTCAGCACAGGCGCTGGGCGCCTTCCCCTCCTTTGAGAAGGCTCTTCTTGAAGAAGAACTTTTGCGCAGGTGGCCAACCTCCTTCAAGGAGATGATTGCCGAGTTCGACGCATCTTTCGAAGGGTGCTTCCCTTGTTCCCTTATCCCTGTTCCCGAGCACGCTAGCTCGGCTGACTCTGGTGGCTCCCTGATCCCCATTCCAGTAGCCCTTCCCTTGGAAGAAGAAGTTCCACCCGCTGTAGGGCCAGGATCCCCTAAGGCTACGGAGCAGAGCCCCGAAGGGGTTGCTCCTAGGTCGGAGGTCGTGGAGCCAAGCTGTCCAGAGATTTCGGATCCCATTCGCATCGAGATCTTGGCGCCTATACCAGAATCGGCTCTACTTGCCGAGCCAGGCGCCTCGATGACTTCAAAACAAACTATCCCTTCGGCGGAGATCGCTCAGGTACTTGCTCTTCCTTCTTTGTTTCTGCTATCGTTATTCGTTGGATTGTTTGTTTTTCTTTCTGTTGTCTTACCTCCTGCTGGGTTGGGTGTTTGGTTCAGGAATGCCAGGTTCCCCAAGCTATGCCCTCCTCTCCGCAACGTGGTGTCGCTATAGTGGAGGTGGAGGACAACCCCTCCCCAAGCAGCAGTCCCCTCTGCTAGGGCAATGTGCAGGGTGAGAGCTCGGTCCGAGCCGGGGGTTCGCCAAGCTCTCACTCCGCCCTTGAGTAGGATCCTCCCATACATGAAGAGGCTATTCTACCTCTGATGCCCGCCGAGCCCTCTTCGTCTTCCGAGCCGGGGGCATCACAGGGTCCTGGGTCTAGTCGTGTGAAGGCCCGGATAGCCTTTTTCGAATCATATTTTCAACAGTTCAAACCCATTTTTACCAATGTAAGTGTTATTCCATGTAGTCGTTTCACTTTCCATTTTACTCTTCTTCTTCTTTTTGCTAATGAAACGAGTTGGTGCCAATTTCTCAGGCTGCCGAGCAGCTTGCCGATCAGGTCTCCCGAAAGCAAGAGGCTCTGGAAGAGGATCTCAAGACTCAGAGATCGTTGAACAAATTGCTGAACTTGCGTGGGGAGAAATTGTTGAGCGAGAAGCAGTCTCTAGAGGTGGAGAACGAGTCCCTGAGAGAGAGCAACGCGCTCCGTCTTGAGAAGATCTGGGACCAAAAGAAGCTTAATAAGGATATGATAGAGCTGATGAAGATCATGAGCTTAGAGCTTGATCTCAAGAGCAAGGAACTCCAGTTGAAGGGCATAGAGATGGACAGACTCCAGGTCAGAACGGCTTCGACGGTCGCAGACCTGGAGTCTATGCAAAAGGAATTGGAGATCCTTCGTGCCCAATCTGATCTTCTCTTGCCCGAGGGGGAGAGTGCCCGCGCTGAGGTGCTAAAGCTGGAGCGTGAGTTGGAGTCTGCTCGGTAAGCTCTAGAGAGGAGCATTGGGGCTGCTAATGCCTTGGAGGACGAACAAAGGTGCGTGGCCGAGCTAGAGCGTGAGTTGGAGTTTGCTCAAGAGGCATTGAAGCAGAACAAGGGAACAATCGAGACGTTGGAGGCTCAGAAGAAGTGTTCCACCCAGATTCAGGTTCGCATGTTCCATCGGTACATGAGACTTATGAAATCTGTGGATGTGACAAAGGCTCTGGCCCATGTCTCCATTTTCCGCATGGAGTCCTCTTTGAAGGCTGCCCAAGACCGCACGACCTAGCTGGAGTCCCAACTCTGGAGGGCTCCTGCCCTCCGCAATCAGGCCTGGATGAATGGGTACAGAGAAGGCCTTCAACGCCTCCGGGGACTGCTTCTTCAGAACCCCGAGACCGATCTCCGTGCTCTGAACCTTCGGGAGATCGTACCGAATGTGAAAGCCTACGAGAGGATGCTGACCTGGGGCGTAAAAGAGATGCCTTTGAATTTCCACGACACTCCCCCTTAGTTGCCCCCCTTTTCTTTTGTATCGTTTTGTTGTCTTCCTCTTTTTTTCTTGAAAAACATCAATGTGTAAATTTGTGTACAGTAATGAATCTGATTCCTTTATTCTAACTTGCCCCTCCTGTTAGCTTTTATAGTACGCATCATGGTCCCTCAATATTAAGTCCTACTGAACCGAGGAGAGTGTAAGGCTTCCCTGCGCGGGTAAATACCTCGCAGGACAATCACCGAGCCTTGGTTCTTAGCAGCGACTCTCAGCATAGTTCTGTCCACTGGATATAAAGTGAGGTGTCCCTAGATCCCTTTATTCTGGCCTGCCTTTCACTGGGCGGCGTGCCACGAGGGTACAACGGTGTTGCTGCTTGCTTGGAGGGCATTTTCCCATTTGGCTTAATTTTTCGTGGCGTTCCTGCGTAGGTTTTGACGGGTGGCATTAATTCGCATTCGGTGACTCTTTGAATTTGAACTCCGCCCTGTGATTCTATCGTGTAACTATCATATTTTTCCAAGTGTCCACCGAGCCGTACGTCATGATATTCACGCACGTGGGCGACTTAACTTACTGTCAACCTCATACTTATCCTGGAGTTGCTTTTCACCGACACCTCTTTCTTCCTTGTTTGGTCTAAGTGTTGTTCCGCTTTGGTCAGCCGCACCAGCTGTCTTTATCACACTCATGACTTAAATTTGATACTCAACCTTTTCTTCAGTCGCCCTCTATATTCCATTTTATGTGTCGGCTGAGATTTCCCATGCTTAATTCTCCTTATTAATCGCACCCTGGGATTCGTGTATCACAAGGGACGCGTGGATAGACCCCAAAGGCCACCGCGGACACGTGGGAGCCAGGGGGCTCTTAGATGTCACGGGGCCCTGGTGGTGCCCCGAGTCGTTTCCGCCTAAAAAAAGGGACGCTTTCATCTTCCACTGGAATGCATCCGGCCTTGCCTTCTCTCTTCTTTACTAACTTTGGCGATCTTCCGTGGCCCTTTCCCTCCCTCCAACAGCTTATGGGAGGTGGACACGTTCTGTCACAGTGCTCGAGATGCCGTTGGTAGCGGTTCGGATGTTGGGAACATGACAAGCTTCACACATCTCTTGTTCTTACCCTCTTGCTTACGACGCTTCACTTGTTCTTGCCCCTTGCTTACGGGGGTCGACTTCCGTGAGCATTCGAACCAGAACCTGCATCCCACAAGTTCTGGATGGTGCTCGATCAAGGTAGTGGAGCGGCACCCGCGGATGAGGAGGGTGGGAACAGACAGTCGAGGGGAGCAATTACATCTTAGTTGTTGCCTACCCATCAATCTTCTGTTACCTGAGCTGCTGCTGCCTCCTGGTTCAACCTTCAATGCCAGTTCGACATCGGGAGACTCTTTGCAGGGTGCCACCTGGCTTCTCGCCCGCAGAAGAGGGGATGTGCTTTGCTGGACCTACGGGGTGCCCATCTTTCTGGTGCTGCCGTTTTATATTTGTAGTAGCTTTGTAGTTGGGCCCTCTTTTCTCCCTTCTTCTTCCTCTTTCCAACTTTTTTTTTATTTTTTTTATTTCTTTTTTTTACCCTTGTCGACGTAAAATTTCCCTTGTCGCTCTGCTTGTAACCCTATTCGGGATATAAAGGATTTTGTCTACCTTCTACTTTGCAAGCTTTTCATACTTTGTTTCGCCCTTGTTTTTGCCTTGATGATAGCCGCTAACTGGTCGGAGCTCATGGCTCAGTCCCTATGCTTTATACTTTGTGGATTGGTACTTATAGGTTGCAGAGCCCGAGGGCCCTGCTCCTTCACCAACGCGTTTCTTTCTATCTTTTTGCACGAAGCTCGGCAAGTCATTTAGACTGCTTTGAGAATAGCTGTTAGTAGGTCAGAGCTCACGACTCGATTCCTATGCTTTATATTTCGTGGATTGGTACTTATAGGTTGGCAGAGCTCGAGGGCCCTGCTCCTTCACCAATGCATTTCTTTCTTTCTTTTTGCACAAAGCTCGGCAAGTCATTTAGACTGCGTTGAGAATAACTGTTAGTAGGCAGAGCTCACGGCTCGGTTCCTGTGCTTTATAGTTCGTGGATTGGTACTTATAGGTTGGTAGAGCCAGAGGGCCCTGCTCCCTCGCCAACGCTTTTCTTTCTTTCTTTTTGCACGAAGCTCGGTAAGTCATTTAGACTGCGTTGAGAATAGCTGTTAGCAGGTCAGAGCTCATGGCTCGGTTCCTGTGCTTTATACTTCGTGGATTGGTACTTATAGGTTGGTAGAGCCCGAGGGCCCTGCTCCCTCACCAACGCGTTTCTTTCTTTCTTTTTGCACGAAGCTCGGCAAGTCATTTAGATTGCGTTGAGAATAGTTGTTAGCAAGTCAGAGCTCATGGCTCGGTTCCTGTGCTTTATACTTCGTGGCTGGTCTCGAGTTCGGGCTTATCTGACTTAGGCTGTTTCAAGGAGACATAGTAACACAACATTTCAAAGTTAGTTCATAAAAGTTTAATCAGCCATAGCCTTACATTCGTCTGAGCTCAGCTCAGATCACTTTTATACAAAATATTTTCTTCAGTGCTCCACGTTCCATGGGTGCGGCAGCTCGTTCCCTTCATGGTCCTTCAGCCAGTATGAGCCCGTTCTTCCAGTTGCCGTAACCAGGTATGGCCCTTCCCACTTGGTACCCAGTTTGCCTTCATCTTGGGTCGTAACTCCTGTCTGCTTTAGGACCATATCACCTACTTTGAAGTTACGAGGTCGGACTCATTTGTTGAGGTACCGCTCGACTCTTCGCTTGTTGGCTACCGTTTGGCTTACGGCTTCCTCCCTTCTTTCTTCCAGAAAATCTAGACTCTCTCTCAACCACTCATTGTTCCGATCTGGGTCTTATTGATGCACCCTTTACGTGGGTATGGCAACTTCTGCTGGTATCACGACTTCAGCTCCATAGACCAGGGAGAAAGGGGTTTCCTCAGTCGGGGTTCTTACTGATGTCCGATATGCCCACAACGTGCTCGGAAGTTCCTCAATCCATTCCCCTTTCTACGCTCCCAACTTCTTCTTTAAGATATTGAGTAACATCTTATTGGTTGCTTCTACCTGACTATTGGCTTGGGGATGTCCAGGAGAGGATTACTTAGCCTTGATCCTGAGCTCTGAGCACCACTCTTGATAGTGAGAACAATCAAATGGCCTCCCATTATCAGAGATGAAGCTTTGGGGAATACCGAAATAGCAGATTATGGATTTCTAGAGGAAATTTGTTATTGCCCGAGCTGTGATTGTTGCTAAGGCTGGAAGCCTCCACCCATTTGGTAAAATAGTCTACTGCTACCAAGACAAATTTTACCCCTCCTTTGCCCACTGGGAGGGGACCAATGAGATCCAACCCCCATTGGGCGAAGGGCCACGGGGCAGTGACAGAAGTAAGTTTTTCTGGAGGACAATGGGGTATAGGAGCGTTTTCCTGGCATTTAAGACATTTCCGGGTGAACTCGTCGGCATCCTTGTCATTTGTAACGCCCCAATGGAAGGCCCAAACCACATGGCCTATACTCTAAAAGGACTAGTCAATGATACAATTGGAGCCCATTGGAACCTTATAAAGAGCAATAACTTCTCCTTCCCAAGCAATGTGGGATCCCATACACCCTCTACCCTTATCCATATCATATGGGGTATCACAATCTACCCCCCTTAAATTCCCGACATCCTCGTTGGGCCTGTCCATTGTAGGTGGCACGGCTCAAGTCCCACAATTCTGGTTGGGATAGTCTCTGATACTATTTGTAACGCCCCATTAGAAGGCCCAAACCACATGGCCTATACTCTAAAAGGACTATTCAATGATACAATTGGAGCCAATTGGAACCTTATAAAGAGCAAGAACTTCTCATTCCCAAGCAATGTGGGATCCCATACACCACCTACCCTTATCCATATCATATGGGGTATCACATTAGTCCAGTAGTATCCCGCCCGAGCAGTTTGTAATGCTAATGCCCTCCCACTCGCGTGATTCACGTAAACTCCTTCATGAATTTCAGCCAACACGTACTGAGCCTGCTCGGAAGAGATGCACCTTAATAGCGGCTCGGCGTAGCCTCTTTTATACAAAATTCCCACCACCAACGTGAATTTGGCCGCTCAGTTCCTAATCTTTCGATCTTCCTCCTGGTCACCAGGAAGGATCCCTCTTGAAGAAATTTCAAAATATCCGTGGCCCATTCTGAGGGCTGTAGGACCTCGATAGCTGACACCCGAATTCCCACTGCAGATATATCAATAGTTCGGACAATCACGTGGTCCGGGAGCGGGACCTCTTCTTGCACTGAGGCTGCCTTGGCTAGGTGATCCGCTTCCTGGTTCTCTCCTCTGGGAATCTGATGGTTGGTAGAATACTGAAAGAGATCCCGCTCTTCTCCAACCTGCTGAAGATATCTCTTCAGGTTTTCTCCCTTTGTGAGGAACTGTCCGGTTACCTGTCCCACCACTATTTGTGAGTAAGCCTTCACTTCTACTTCAGTTGCGCCAAGGGACCGGGCAATCGTTAGCCTTGACAAGAGCGCCTCATACTCTGCTTCATTGTTGGTGACTTTGAATCTGAGTTTGAGCGCGTAGTCAAATCTTTCACCTGAGCCCATTACTATGTGCACTCCCGCTCCACCCCCTGCTCGACAAGACGAGTCGTCGACGTAGATCTGCCACGGCTTGCCTTGGGGTGTGACGACCACTTCTTCCGGGAAGTTTGAGAATTCAGTTACAAAATCTGCTAGTACCTGTCCTTTTATTAACGTCCGTGGAAGATATTCAAGCTCGAACTCGCTTAGCTCAATCGCCCAGTTGGTCATCCGACCCGAAGTGTCAGGTTTCTCTAATATTTTCCTTAGAGGCACATCGGTTTGGACCTTTATTGGGTGGGCTTGAAAGTAAGGCCTCAACCGTTTGGCGGTGATTACTAACGCGAAAGCCTGCATCTCCGTTTGGGGATACCTGGCTTCTGCGCCTCGAAAAGCTTTGCTAACATAATAGACTGGGCGTTGAACTCCTGCCTTCGTCCCGATTAACACAGAGGACACCACATTGGGTGATACCGCCAGGTACACGGTCAGGATCTCTCCAAGCGTAGTTTAGCTAAGTAGAGGAGGGTGTGCTAAGTACTCCTTCAGCTCGTCAAAAGCTCTACTACAGTTTTCATCCCATTCTCGCGCTTTTTGGAGGACACCAAAGAAAGGAAGGCATCGGTCAGTTGACCAGCCGTTGATATGTTGCTCCCGCATTCTTGAGACCGAACGACATTGCCGTATAGCAGTAAAGTCCCCGATCGGTGATGAATGCTATTTTCTCTTCGTCACTGGGGCTCATTATGATTTGGTTGTAGCCAGAGTACGCGTCCATAAAGCTGAGTAAGGGATGCCCAGCCGTCGAATCTACTATCAAGTCAATCCTAAACTGTCCATAGGACAAGCTTTGTTTAAATCGGTGAAATCAACACACATTCTCCATTTCCCACTCGCCTTCTTGACCAATACAACGTTCGAGAGCCATTCGGGAGAGTAAACTTCTCGGATGAAACCCACCGCGAGGAGGCGTTCCACTTCCTCAGCAATTGCCGTGTACTTCTCTGCACTGAAACTGCGGCGTTTCTGCTTGACCTTTTTGGCCTCGGGATTTACGCTGAGTTGATGTTCTATCACCGACCCGTCGATACCTGGCATTTCTTCATGGCACCAAGCAAAGACATCACAATGCTCCAGGAGTAGTTGTTTCATGGACTGGCTCAGATCGTCAGACATTCTGGATCCCATTCGTACAGTCCGCTCTGGGTCTCCAAGATCCATTGGTACCAAGAGTAGGGGTTCGTCGGGCTCTCCCTGCCTTAGCGTTTCTTCATCCCTTACTTCAAGGTCTAGTTCGGTCACCGTCGGAGGTGTAGGCAGGGTAGCCTCTTCAAGTCTCACCCCCTTCGCTTCCCACCTCATGCTCTTGTTCGGTCCGAGCAGGAGGTGCTTGCTCGGTAGCCTGGTCGTGGTTATGCTCTAAAGCCTATATGGTTATTGCCTTCAACTTCATCTCCTTGGTGTAGCAGTCTCTTGTGGTCTGCTGTTCACCCCGCATCTCCCCCACCCCGAATGCGGTTGGGAATTTTACCTTCAGGTGATACGTGGAAGTCACAGCCTTCATTTGATTCAAGGACGGTCGTTGGAATATCACATTGTACGAGGAAGGGGCCTTGACCACCAGGAAGTCATCCATAAGGGATGTGGTTCTAGGAGCCATGCCTACCAGTACGAACAGAGCAATCGCACCGACTAGTTGGATGGTGTCCCCTATGAAACCTTTGAGGGGCGTTGGCGCTGGTCGTAATCTATCAG
Source organism: Juglans cinerea (assembly GCA_961763995.1). Taxonomy (NCBI): domain Eukaryota; kingdom Viridiplantae; phylum Streptophyta; class Magnoliopsida; order Fagales; family Juglandaceae; genus Juglans; species Juglans cinerea. The sequence goes on along the minus strand of CAUIVZ010000012.1, from coordinate 10,014,680 downwards.
GTGCAATTCTCATTCTGCTAAAAGCTTCCCAAAAAAGGATGTCCGCGGAACTGCCATTGTCAATCAATACCCTCCTGGTCTGGTAGTTGGCTATTCGCGACGTTACTACCAGCGTATCGTCATGAGGTCGTAACAATCCCTCCCCATCTTCTTCATTGAACGTTACCAGATGTTCCCTGGGAGGGTTTCTGCGGTATGGTCGTTGGGTGGCGAACACTTCTTCGTACCTGGCCCTCCTTGCTTGGGCCTTTCGAACTGAGGAGGTCCCTCCCCCTGCATATCCCCCAGCTATGGTATTAATTTCCCCTATGGGGGGTTCTTCCCTTCTTGAGTTTCTTCGATGCGGGTCCTCTTTATGAGTGTGTGTAGTCCTTCTTCTGTCGGACTTGCATTATTCTTCTGAGCAGAGCCCTAGCCCTTTCGAACTGGGCTATAGCTCCTGCGGACTGGATCCCGACTCCCCTGAATGGGACTTCGGTCCCGGCTTCTCCGAATGGGGTTCCGGTCTTGATTTCTCCAGGAGTTAGGGCGGTATTCTCGCCGTGACTCACTTCTTTCATTATTGCGCGGGTTGGTTCGGGTTTCCGGATCATCAAATCTTCCCCATTTCATATAACAATCTTGGGTGTTGTGCCCACTGCTCCTGTGGAAGGAACAATATTTGGGTCGCGACGGACCCTGTCTTCACTCTCCCTGTCGACTTGGGTCCCCTTCCGCTTCAATTGCCAAGTTAGAGTGCAAGCATCGGTCTGGCTCTCGACGTCGTTATGTCGTTTTCTTATCCACCCTTTCCAAGTCACGTTTCCTAGGTGATGTCAATGCCTGGAGCGTGTCCTCCCCATTTATGTACCCATCTGCCCAGTCCATAAACTCCCTCAAAGTTGATGGTGTCTTACGGGCGATTTCCGCCATAAAGGGACTGCAGGGCCAGACTCCTCCCAACAGTGCCGCCAACGTGATCTTTTTGTCTTGGTCGTCGGTTGTCATCCGTTCTTTGTTAAAATGAAAGAGGTATGACTTAAGGCTCTCATCATCCCTCTGCTTAACAATTAGCATATAGGCAGTTCATCATCCCTCCGGCTGGCCATGAACTGCGTCAAGAACCGACGTGCCAGTTCATTGAAGCTATCTACCGTTCCGAGTCGTAAATAAACAAACCACACTCGCGCCGCCCCCTTTAAGGTGAGGGGGAACACCCTACATGCTACCTCACTGGGGTAACCATGGAGAGTCATGTGGGCTTTGAAGATCTCCAAATGCGCCAACGGGTCCTTAGTCCCGTCATAGGCTTCCATCTGAGGGACTTTAAATTTTGGAGGTATTGGTACCGCTAGAATCTCGGTGCTATATGGTAGTTCAGCATTGGTGAGCAGTTGATCCACCGTGGTGGGTTGACCCATCTGTTTTGCTACTTCTATCTGGATTTACAGATTTATCTTACGTCGTTCTTCCCCTTTGGTAACTGCGTTAGGTTGGGGGTGATCCCCTAGAATGATGGCTTTGTTGATCCGCTTCGGTCTCTTCGACATTCCTTCGTAATGCAATGTTCTCTTGCCGGAGAGTCTCCATATCCGCCATGAGCTTCTGTATTGCCTCGTTTTCAGATTTATTTTCCATAGTCGGGTCCATGATTTACATAAATTTCTTAAAATATTGTACCTAACCCAAAATTTTATTCAGTGATTGATGCTACTACATCCACTGACTTGGGATGCGAAAATAATTTTTTTTAGTTAATTTAATTTTATAAAAATGAAAATATCATTTTTAAAATTGGATTAAAAAATAATAAAAAAAATTCTTTTCATCAGCCACTATTCATTATCCCACACCTCACACCCTATAAAAAATACCTCCACACTCTATGAAAAATACCTCTACAACATATAAAAAAATTTTAAGTGTGAAATGTGAGAGTGAATAGTAGCTGATGAGTAGAATTACTCAAAAACTAAAAACAAAAACAAATGGATGACTTCAAATTCAATTCCTATATCTTCCACCACAGAGAAAAGAATCACACGTTTTAAACATAGAACACAAGAAATGGAATATATCAAAGCCTATTCTACATATCTTCATCAAGAATGTCACATTTATACCACCAAAAAAGAAAAATAAAAAAGAGGAAAACGATAAACATATATAGATTCCATACTCAAAAACACGTTTATATTCCCAGAAACATCCATTCCCAGATGATCATGGCCCTCATACACTTAAAAAAAAAAATTAAAGACGGGCAAAGCTATTTGATTCTGAAGAGCCTCGGGTGGACACTCTCTCTGTGCTTCATTGCTCTCTTTTCAAACGACTGTTGAGCAGAAAAGCTAGATTTCTGGAACCACATGTAATGGGAGAATTATTATGCGGCTGGGAAATATGTACAGCAATGAAACTACGTTTGCTTGCAAAGATGCTTGCTTTCTTGATTATTCTGAAGTAGCTTCACGGTCTACTGCATAGCTCTTCCTTCATTTAGGATCCATGGGTGCCCTGCATTTTCCAAAGAGCAAAACAGTTGGTACCAGAAAACTAAGGTCCCCGATATAGAAACCATTTTATCTCATCTCATTTCATTGTTATAATTTTTTTAAATTTTCACATAAAATATAATAAATAATTCAACTTTCAAATCTCAAAATAATAATAATATAATTTTTTTAATAATATTTTATTTAATTTTCACAATCTCATTTTATCTCACTATCCAAACGGGCCTAAAAGAATCTCCTGAATTACAGAACACAGAACCAAATTGATCAAACTAGTTCCATATTTTCTGGTCGGTTATTCAGAAACTGTTTCAGAAGTAAGAAAGTTATAATTTATTGAAAATTTATTAAAAATTGAACTCTTGCATATGGGATCAAGTAAAACAAAACATCGAAAAATACAACACTAGAGCAAAGAAACAAATTTTCCCTAAACAAACAAAATATATAAGTCAAAGAAAATTAATGGAAGAATGAAATTGAACAAAGATTTTTATATGAAATACTCAAACAAGCGCAAAACAGAACAGAACTTACTCAAAGCTTGCTCTGCAGATAACCTTCTTGACAGATCCCTACAAATCATCTTCCTTGCTGAGAAATAGTAAAACTCTATGAATACAAATCATTTGTTGAAATGCCTCAATGGGCGAGTTCTATTTCAGAGATGAGTTACAGTGTATAATTTCCATTACAATAGCACTCGGTGCTCACATAGTATTTATAGACAGAGCTAGAACAATTCCAATGATTGTACATAATATTTCTAGAAGGTTCTGCAGTGTACGTCCGTAGCTGTATAAGGGACCTTTACGGGATTTTGCCTTTCTGTTATGAGGTAATCTGTTGAGCATTCTGTTGTGAACTGCTGTGCGAGGATGCAGAGAAAACTGCATTCTGTTGTGAGCTGCTGTGCGAGGGTGCAGAGAAATCTGTTGCGCTAATATCCCCCCGCGATGCAAGCGGTACCTCAATGATGGTTAGGCTTGATCGTAAAAGAGAGAAACGAGCTGAGGAGAGCGGCTTTGTAAGAATATCCGCAATTTGATCTTTACTTTGGAGAAACTTGACAGCAAGTGCTTTGGCAGCAACACGATCATGGACAAAGTGGTAGTCCAAATCAACATGTTTAATTCGTGAGTGCATAACAGGATTAACAGATAGATAAGTAGCACCAAGATTATCGCAAAATAAAATAGGAATATCAGTAATAACAATTCCTAATTCAGTTAATAAAGATTGTAACCAAAGTATTTCACAAGCTGTATTTGCTACTGACTTGTATTCGGCCTCAGTTGAGGACCTTGCAACAATAGGTTGTTTCTTTGAACCCCAAGAGATTAAATGTGAGCCAAAAAAGATGCAAAAACCTATAATAGATTTACGATTATCAGGACAACCAGCCCAATCCGTATCCGAAAAGGCAGTTATTTTAAAGGAAGAAGTAGGGGACAAGTGCAGGCCAAAGGTAGAGGTCAGACGAAGATAACGGAGAATACGTTTAACGGCTTGCCAGTGAGTGAGACGAGGACAATGCATGAATTGTCAAACTCTGTTAACAACAAATGAGATGTCTGGTCTAGTAAAAGAAAGATATTGAAGGCTTCCAACAACACTGCGATAAAGTTGTGGATCCTCAAAGGAGGGTCCATCAACAGCAATGAGTCGCGTGGATGAAGTCATTGGAGTAGACACTATTTTGGACTGATGCATGTTTGTGCGAGAAAGGAGATTAGTAATATAGCGATGCTGAGAGAGAAATAAACCAGAGGAATTTCTAGAGACTTGAATACCCAAAAAATGATGTAGTACACCAAGATATTTAACAGGAAAAGATTGACGCAAAGCAAGAATAAAATCAGTAATCAAAGAAGCAGTAGAGGCTGTTATAACAATATCATCAACATAGACTAATACGTAAATGGAGTCAGATGAATGGGAAAGGAAGAATTAGAGGCAGAAGCATGAAACCCTAAATCTAACAAACGTGAACTCAACTTAGCAAACCAAGCCCGTGGGGCTTGTTTCAAACCATATAGTGATTTTCGAAGCTTTGCAAATAAAGTGAAGATAGCCAGGATTTACAAACCCAGTCGGCTAATGCATGAAAACATCTTCCTCGAGGTCCCCATGTAAGAACGCATTCTGCACATCCAATTGATGAAGAGGCTATTTATGAGTTACTGCAAGAGAAAGAATTAGACGAATGGTAACCGGCTTAACAACGGGACTAAATGTTTCAGAATAGTCAAAACCGACTTGCTGGTGGAACCCTTTCGAAACAAGCCGAGCTTTTCGTCGTTCAAGGGTTCCATCGGCATGCCTTTTGGTTTTAAGCATCCATTTAGAACCAAGAATGTTGATATTGGAGGAGGGAGGGACTAAATCCCAGGTGTGATTTCGTAAGAGGGCTTCAAATTCGGTGGCCATAGCATCACGCCAAACCGGATATTGTGAAGCCACTGTATAGGATGTGGGTTCCTCAGGGATGGGTTTTGATTTAGTGAGAGAGGCAGAGATTTTTGGAAGAGGCCAAGATAAGGTACCATATGTGCGTTGAAGGGGACGAGAATGGTGGGTCTTTGAACGAGTTAGCATCGGATGACTGTTAGTGGGATTTGATGAAGGAGATAAGCTTGGAGTTGATGAGCTCGACGCAGGAGGTAGGGAAGACTGTGGGGAGATCGACGCAGGGGATGAAGACACAGAAAGTGAAGTAGGGTTTGGGGAAGACGGCGAATGAGATAGGTTAATGTTGGATTGGGTCGGTGAGGGAGAGTTTGTATGGGCCGAGGAAATGAGAGAAGGATGGACCGAAGGAGGGATAGGAGAATGGGCTGAAAGGGAGTGTGGGCTAATAAGAGAAGAAGTAGTAAGGGAACGGGTATTAGAATTAGAAGGAGCGGGTTGAGAGGGGAATCCGAATAGAGGATTATGTGTACAGATGGATGGAGATAAGGAATTAGAAGTGTTTAGAGGAGAAATAGAATCCGAGAAAGGAAAAGAATTTTCATCAAAACGGACATCTCGTGAGACATAAATTCTACCCGTAGGAATGTGTAAACAATTATAGCCCTTATGATTTAAACTATATCCTAGAAAAACACAAAGTTGAGAACGCATGTCCATTTTATGACGATTGAAACGACGAAGATTGGGCCAACAAGCACATCCAAAAACACGTAAAAATTTATAATCATGTTGTTGATTGAATAAAGTTTGAAAAGGAGAGATATTTTTTAAAATTGGAGTAGGCATCCTATTTATTAGAAAGGTAGTAGTTTGAAAAGCCTCAGCCCAATATTTAGAAGGGGCCGAGGACTGAGCTAGAAGAGATAGCCCAGTTTACAATGTGACGATGACGTTGCTCTATACTTCCATTTTGAGCATGAGAATAAGGACAAGTAATGCAATGAGAAATGCCAAAATTAAGAAGAAGAGATGAAAAATGACGAAATTCTCCACCCCAATCTGTTTGTACAGCAATAATGTTTTTAGAAAAACTATTTTGTACAAATTTAATAAAGGCTAAGAAAATTTTAGACACTTCAGATTTAGCATGTAAAGGAAAACACCAAATGTATTTTGTAAAATCATCAACAATGGAAAAATAAAATTTAAAGCCACTAGAGGATAGCACAGGCGCCGGTCCCCAAACATCTAAAAATAAAAGTTGAAAAGCATGAGATGATCTAGAAGGGGAAGGTGGATGAGGGAGAGTGTGAGATTTTGCTTGAAGACAAGCATTACAAAGAGGAACATAAGACATAGGGATAGTGGGTAGATTATGTTGGCGAATAGTAAAAGATGTGACACGAGGAGAAGGGTGGCCTAAGCGAGAATGCCATATTTGAGGAGTTGTTCTTTCACCAATGAGAGCATGATGCTGAATGGTTCCAGTAGACTTGGAAATGAACTCATCATGTGATGGAAGCACGTACAAGCCGTTCTTAACGGGGCCCTGAAGAAGTACTTCTCGGGAATGCAAATCCTTCACAAGAAAACCAGAAGAATTAAATTCAAAGAAAATAGAGTTATCAAGACAAAATTGTCTAATAGATAATAAATTTTTAGAAATAGAGGGAACATGAATTAAATGACGAAGAAGAAATTTGCCAGTGGGTGTTGGAAGAAGGCCAGTGCCAGTATTCTGTATGGGGAGAGAAGATCCATCACCAATAGAGACTTGATCAGGTCCAGCATACGGTGTTGACTCTAAGTTTAAATTAGAGAAATCAGATGTGAAATGATTCGTAGCAGCCGAATCAGGAAACCATAAATTGGAAGAAGTGGAAGAATTAGGCATAGAAGTATAGTGAGCTGTAAGAGATGGAGGTGGAGATGGTTGATAATCGTGAGTAAAACGATGGTAACATTGAGAAGCAGAGTGCCCAACCCGATTGCAAATTTGACAGAGGAGGGAAGGGAAGAAATAGGAGGTGAAGATGTGTAAGAGGGCACCACCTTACCACGGCCACGACCACGGCCACGAATTGGGAAATTGAAGATGGACCAATGATAGGATTAGCAGAGAATGACGCAGAAGACAGAGTGTTTTGGTTGACGCGTGACGAGATTCAGAGGTAACTTTTGAGAAGAGGACAATGGTTCGGGTCTAGTAGTGATGGAGGAAACAACAGAATGGTGGGTCTTGAACCAGTTAGAACATAGATGATGACTGTGCGTGGGAGAGGATGAAGGAGAAAGAGACGAGCTGACGATTTTACTTTAGAAAATAGGGAACACTGTCGGAGCCTTTTTTGAGAGTAGCTAATTGATATCTTGTCTGCATAAGGTGAGCGGTGGATTGAGCAGAGTAGAGATTATTGAGAGTAGACCATATTTGGAGAGGTGGGATGATCAAGAATTTGAATGGTGTCCGTGAGGGAGGAATGAGAGAATCATCTGGTCCTGTAGAAGCCAAGAGTTATGGGCTGGGTTGGGTTTGTCATCAATGGTGGAAGGGGGAGGAGGAAACGAACCATCAACGTAGCCATAGAGTTGATGGCTTTTGAGGAAAGCAAGTAATTATTCTTTCCAAAAGGGAAAGTTATCATGTGAGAGTTTGACAGTAAGGAGATGGGCAGCGGTGTTGGTGAGAGAAGGAGTTGGAGGTGGTGGAGCCATTAAAGAATCTTAAATGGACAGAGGTCCTATTTGGCTCTGGATACCATGCTGAGAAATAGTAAAACTCTATGAATGCAAATCATTTGTTGAAATGCCTCAATGGGCGAGTTCTATTTCAGAGATGAGTTACAGAGTATAATTTCCATTACAATAGCACTCGGTGCTCACATAGTATTTATAGACAGAGCTAGAACAATTCCAATGATTGTACAGAATATTTCTAGAAGGTTCTGCAGTGTATGTCCGTAGCTGTATAAGGGACCTTCACGGGATTTTGCCTTTCTGTTATGAGGTAATCTATTGAGCATTCTGTTGTGAGCTGCTGTGCGAGGATGCAGAGAAAACTGCATTCTGTTGTGAGCTGCTGTGCGAGGGTGCAGAGAAATCTGTTGCACTAATATTCCTCACCAAGTCCTTTGTCGCCGGCGACACCGTCCGGAAGTTCCTCGTCGGAAACCTCAAGTTCCCCCATATCACCGCCTCAAAAATCTTTGCCGCCGACTCGCCGTAAAACGGCGGAACCCCTGCCAACATAATGTACAAAATGCCCCCAGCACTCCACACATCTACCTTCTCATTGTACTCCCGCCCCATCAACACCTCCGGCGCCACATAATACGGCGTTCCCACGACCCCTCTGACGCTCCTCCCCTCTAGTAACCACACAACCGACCCAAAATCCGCCATTTTCAGATTGTTCCTTCCATCGAACAATAAGTTCTCCGGCTTGATATCTCTATGCACAGTCCCTAGTTTGTGACACTGAGATAAAGCCTCGAGAAGTTGCTTCATAAGCAAAGCAGCTTGGTGCTCAGAAAGAGTTCTTTGGATTATCATGTCGTACAGGGTAAAGGGTTCGCAGAGCTCCATTACCATGCAGAGAAAGTCGTCGTTCTCGAAGATGTCGAAGAGTTTGACGATGTTGGGGTGGGGAGTGAGAAGGGTCATGATCTTGGGCTCGTTCTCGAGGCATTCACGGTCGGTGGCATCGGCGAGAGATCTTTTGTCAATGATTTTGCAGGCGAAGAAGTCACCGGAGGTCAAGTGAAAGCATCGCGATATTGTGCCGAATTTGCCACGGCCAACTTCCTCACACAGCTGGTAGTTTTTCTTCAATGCCTCACACATGGGGTTCTATGGCTTTTTTGTGATGTTTTTGGGTTGGTTCATTTGTTACCGTCTTTCCAATATATATATATATATATATATATATATATATATAAGGGTGAGAATCAGAATTGCATTTCCAGAAGAGAAATGCTATGTCGTATGAGTTTGTCCTTTCATTTTAATGGTTTATGTATTTTAATATATTTTAATTTATTTTATTTAATGATTAAGAAAATAACTTTTAGTATATTAATATATATTTTTTTATTTTTAAAAATATTTAAATATATTAAAAAATTATAAAAAAAATTGTGATTTTAATCGTGAGTTTGGGGAGGTTTTGGAATAGAGAGGGAATATTCGTTTAGGGAGAAAGGACAGTTTGTGCTTGGTTTTTTTTAAACCAAATCGAAGTGTACTTCTCTAACAATAATAACGCAGAGCTGTGGAGGCAAGGAGTGCATGAGTTGGGCTTTCTTTATTTTTATAAATAATATAAATATTTTAACTATAAAATGTCACAAAAATTAACTTATAAATTGATGTGTCGATATTAATTTTATAAATTAAATTTAACGTATCATGTAAAATCATATCAATTTATAACTGTAACATTTATAATAAAAATTCAAAATAGTTAATTTAGACAAATTCTACAAATTCTCTCTCTCAAATCTAAGGAGTTTAAAAAAACAAATTCTCTCTCTCAAATCCTTAGAAAAGGAAACTACAAAATCGGATTCATCTCAATTGCTTCATTTTTTTATTTTAAAAACAAAAAAAAGGTTGGCCTATATTTAGACTTTAGAGTGTTGTATGGCATGACTTCTATTCGCCATTCCTACTTTCTAGCACGCGTAAGCACTTTACATCATCAATAATACAAATATAAAAGGCGACTACCTCACTTTTAGCTTTACTTTTTACTCTATAAAGAAAACGTGTTTTATAAAGAAATTATATATAAAAAATTTATAAATTGATATAATTTCATATAATACATTAGATTATAATATAATTGTTAAAAAATATATAACTTATCAAATTAAGTCTTGTTAATTTGTAAAGGTATTTTTATATGATCTTTAGTAATTTTATAAAAAATATATTTTGGTTTGGTGAACTTGTAAGGGCCATTTGCATCTTTTTCTTTCAAATTTAATTAGAGGATGAGGAAATGAAGGTGTGCATGATTTATTTTCTTGAAATATCATTTCGAGGACTTCAAGTTGGCGAGTACAACTTTGGATGGAAGCTGTGCGTAGCTCATTTAGGTCTTTTTTAGTTACACATATCAGATAAAAGTCGAATAAAATATTGTAAGTATATAATTTCTTAATATTATTTTTGTTTTAGAATTTGAAAAAGTTGAATTGATTACTGTATTTTATATGAAAATTTGAAAAACTTGTAATGATTAGATGAGATGAGATGTGATAGTTTGTGTAACCAAACAAAGCCTTATTCGATCTCATTTCTCTTTGAGCCGTACATGTGCTCGTTTTTTATGATCTCATTGATTGTAGTTAGATGACCATCAAGTTTTAGTATTTCCTCAACTCAAAAGATCCATCTTTATCGAGTTTTTGTTTTTGTGTTTTTTTTTTTTAATGATGGGAAACCATCCCATGATAAAACTCGGCCACGTTTGTTTTCAGAAATGAGATGAGAAAAGATGAGATGAGTTGAGATTAAAGTTAAAATGTTGAATAAAATATACTTAGAATATATTTTTTAATATTATTTTTGTTTTGGGATTTGAAAAAGTTGAATTGTTTATTTTATTTTGTATTGGAAGTTGGGAAAGTTGTAATGATTAGATGAGATGAGATGAGATGAGATGAGTTGTTTTCTAAAAACAAACAAGGCCACCTGACTTGTACAACAATCCATCACCATGACCTCCAACAACTTAAATCGTAGTTTGATCCGACAGAGAATTGAACTTATGACATAGGGCTCATGAAAACAAGTTTGTCCTCTTAATCAAAATTTCTCATGAAGGTCCTCCCCTTTCACTACAAGAATATTGGTTTTTTGCAACCAATTAATTTCTGTCCCTACATAAATTGACGCTAAAACTATTTTTTTTGTGTCCAATTTTGTTTGGTCACTAGTTTCCGACGCTAAAGGTGATTTTGGGAACAACGAACTATTGTGAATATTTTGCGGCGATATGTTTATTTTTTGCGACTCTTTAGTTCTACGCAATATGATTATAGTGTTTTGGCGACCATATTATTTCCATCCATACTTAAGTGACGCTAATACATAATATTTTTGCATCCAAGTTATCGCGAAAGTTAGATTCAGGAAAACGAACAATTTCACTTATTTTTTTCTGTCCAAATTTGGTCCTTTTGCATACTTTTACTGGACGCAAAAAGTTTGGAGCGTGATTTTATACCCTCGTTGTCCAGGAAGACTCCTCTTTTATAGTTTATATACCCTCGTTGGCAGCAAATCCTCCAAATGTTTTCCCAAATTTATTCTTTGCCCCAAATCTGCTAAACTAAACCAGCGTCTATCATACTAAATTTCCAGTAAAGTCATTTCAATACATTATGTGGAAGATCTTCACATCATTCCAATATTTTCCCCAAATCATTCCATCGTTGGTTTTATTTTGAGAAGAAGGATCACAGACAATGGTTCAGAAGATTATTGATCACAAACATATTGAAATGATTACAGGTAAGCCCATGCAATCGATTTCAGTTCTTTTCTCATTTTAGTGAAGAAAGGAAATATGTACAAGTGCTCAAAAGGTGTTTGCTGAAATGCTTCTTAGAGAAATTGTGAGCCTTAATATTTATGGTTTCATTGCTAGAACTGATTTTCCTAGCTTTATCTACACTCTGTGATTAAATCATAGTTTTTATTTTACACTTGGCTATCATTATTTTCTAGGTTTGAAATTGATTTCCTTGCATCTAGAAAAATCTGCGAGTATTTGATCTATTCCAGAGTCGATGTGTGCGAATTGAGGAATTTTGTCTATGTATCTTGTTGACTAAATCTTGAACGTTACAATCTAAGCCTTTTCAACTGTCAAAGCCTCCTTAATGATCAAGAACTAGAAGGTGAGTGAAAAAACATGGTACATAGTTGGAATTAGTGTGATGGATTTTGTTTAGAAGTTAATACTAGATGACATTCCAATTTCTGATCATGTCTCACTTTTTACAGATGGACAAAAGTTGGATGAATGTCACCGATAGGTTTAGGTCAAGGGAATATGCCGAAAGGGTTAGACAGTTTCTGAGAATGGCTCGAGCTCATGCTCATGCTCATGGAAACAATCGTGTCAAGTGTCAATGTCGTAGATGTCGTAATATGGTGTTCGTACCTATAAGTGAGGTCGAATGACATCTATTTATTACTGGGATAGATCAAAATTACACGCATTGGATATTTCATGGGGAGCCAGAACCCCTGAACATTAATAGTGATGATGATAATGATAATGATAATGTTGACAATTCTTACATCGATTACATAGACGATATGTTAGGTGACATTCATGCTACTACCACTGTCGGTGTTGATGAAGACATGGCTGCACATATAGCGGGTCCCTCCTCTATTGAACCTGAACCAACTAGTTTTGAGAAACTGTTGGAAGATGCTCGTCGTCCACTTTATGAGGTGTGGACCACATTTGATAGAGAACATCGTTGGTTTGCTGAAGATGCCCGTAATGTCAGACTCGGTCCTGCTAGTGATGGATTCAACCCATTCAATAATATGAGTAAACCATACGACATATGGCCAGTGATTCTGGATCCATATAACTTGCCTCCATGGTTATGTATGAAAGACCCGTTCTTCATGTTGTCTACATTAATTCCTGGGCCTAAATCACATGGGAATGAAATTGATGTTTACTTACGCCCTTTAGTTCACGAACTAAATGATTTATGAAAAAAATGGAGTTGATACGTATGATGCGATGGTTGGCCAACGATTTCGACTGCATGCAGCTTTATTATGGACCATTAATGATTTTCCTGCATATGGTAATCTTTCTGGGTGGAGCACTAAGGGAAAGTTGGCATGTCCTTGTTGCAACCTGGATACAGATAGCATGTGGTTGAGACATGGTCAGAAGCATTGTTACGTGGGTCATCGTCGCTTCCTACCTTTGGGTCACATATGGAGAACAAAGAAGACAGTTTTTAATGGCAAAGAAAATCACCGGATGCCACCTCGATAGTTGTCTGGAGAAGATATAATGCATCAGTTAAATAACAAGGCTCAAGTGCATTTTGGCAAAGGTTATAAAAGGAGAAAATGCTCCCCTGAGGAGTTAAATTGGTCAAAACAGAGTATCTTCTTTGAACTGCCATATTGGACATCTCTAAAATTTAGGCATAATCTCGATGTGAAGCACATTGAAAATAACATTTTTGACAATGTGTTGGGTATATTGATGAATATTCAAGGTAAAAAAAAAGATAATATCAATGCTCAACGAGACTTAGCCGAACTAGGTATTAAAAAAGAGTTACATTTGAAAGAAGATGGGGATCGAGTTGTAATTCCTTATGCCTATTTCCATGCTACATGGAAATGAACGGAAATAGTTTTGTGCATGGTTGAGTGGAGTTAAATTCCCTGATGGTTTTGCATCTAATATTTCTAGGTGTGTTAATGTTAGTGATTGTAAAATATCTGGTATGAAGAGTCATGATGCCCACATATTCATGCAAAAGCTACTACCAGCACTAATCGATTGGTATTTAAGACATGATATACATTTGGCATTGATGGAACTTAGTACTTTCTTTAGGGAATTATGTGCACGAACGTGTAAGAAAGATATAGTGAAGCGTCTTGAGATTGACATTGTCCTCATTCTTTGCAAAGTGGAACAAATATTTCCACCAAGCTTCTTTGGCGTAATGGTCCACCTAACTGTCCATTTGCCTCGTGAGTTGGGCCTCGTAGGATCAGTTCAATATAGGTGGATGTACCCATTCGAGAGGTATTTGGGCAAATTTAAGCGGGTACGTAAAGAACAAAGCACGCCCAGAAGGATCCATTGCGGAGGCATATATTCATGTAGAATGCTTGATATTTGCCTCGATGTATCTACATGATATACCAACTAGGTTCATCAATGAGGATCAAAACATTGATAATGGTGTTCAAACAGCCGAAGTAGCTTCCTTCTCAGTTTTTTCACAGAAAGTGCGCCCATTGGGGACTTCAATTCCTACACAACTAGAGAAAAAAACTATTTAAGTTTGCCAGATGGTACGTCCTCAATAATTGCACAGAAATTGAGCAATACTTGGAGTAAGAACCTTCAACCATACTCATTAATCTTTGATGTCTTATGGAATATTGTGCTTAAATGGCTTTTAACAAAATCATTTTATTATTTCTTTCTTGTAGGGAGCACTATAACATTCTGAAGGACCAGAGCCTAACTAACATAGAAAGGAGGCATGAAACTGAATTTCCTTCGTGGTTCAAAAAACGTGTAAGATGATATTATATCTACCCTAAATTAATTTTTAATATCTGTCTCATACTCATTGGCATATTTTCATCTCATCTTTTGGTTAATATTTTAGATTCAAGCACTTCGTGCTGGGAACCTGACCAAGTATCTAATGATCTTTATGCAATAGCTTCTGGTCCTGACCCTTGGGTGGCATCATATGTTGGTTGTATAATGAACTGTATAAGGTTTCATACAAAGCATCTGGGTTGGTTGAGCAGCAGAGGGCTGGTGAGGTATTTCTTGAGAGTCTCGAACGCCTGGTCGCACTCGTCATCCTATGCTCGCGCCTTCCGCAATACCTTAAAAAATGGTAAGCACTTGTCGGTGGACCGTGAGACTAATCTGTTAAAGGCCACTACCCGTGTGATGAGTTTCTGCACTTCGTTTATGTTTCGAGGAGGGATTATGCGGAGTGTGGCTTCCACTTTCTCCAGGTTAGCTTCTATCCCCCATTTTGACACCATGAAATCCATGAATTTTCTGGAGCGTATATTGCAAGTACACTTCGCGGGGTTCAACTTCATTTGGTATTGCCTTAATACTGTAAAGGCTTCCCGGAGGTCGTCTAGGTGATGCTCGGGGGTTCCGCTCTTGACCAGAAAATCGTCCACGTAGACCTCCATGTATCTCCCGATCTGATTCTTGAACATTCAGTTGACTAGCCGCTGGTAGGTGGCCCCTGCGTTTTTCAGCCCAAATAGTATGATAGAGTAGCAGTATAATCCCCAATCGGTGATGAACAAAGTTTTCTCCTCATCTTCCGGGTTCATGCAGATTTGGTTGTACCCGGAGTAGGCGTCCATGAAGCTGAGCATGCAATGGCCTGTCGTGGAGTCGATGCGGGGTAGCGGGAAGCTGTCTTTTGGGCAAGCCTTATTTAAGTCGGCGAAGTCAGCGCACATTCTCCATTTGCCGTTTTGCTTCTTCACCAACACCACGTTGGATAGCTAGTCCAGGTAATGGGCCTCCCGTATGAAGCCCACCATGAGTAATCGATTGACTTCTGCGGTGATGGCGGTGTTCTTCTTAGCGTTGAAGTTTTGACCTTTTTTTCCTTACTTCCTTTGCTTTAGGTTCCATGCTCAGGTGGTGTTGCATGATCTTTGGGTCGATTCCAAGCATGTCCTCTTGACTCCAAGTGAAGACATCTTAATGTTCCATGAGGAGCTGCTGTATGGCGCGCCTCATTTTGAGTGTCATCCCATTAACAATCCTGGTCGTGGCTTTCAGGCGGCTTGGTTTCAAGGGGATCAACTCCAGTGGCTCATTCGACTCCACCTTTCTGAGCTCCTGTTCATCTCGGATCTCTCCATCTGTTGTGGTATGTTCGGGCAGGGGTGGGAGAACGTGGTCCTCGCCTGGCGTGTGGACCACATGCACCCTGCCATCCTTTGGTTTCAATTCCTGTACGTAACACTCTCATGCCAAGACTTGCTTTCCTCAAATTTTGCCCACTCTCCGAGAGGTCGGGAACTTCATCTTCAAGTGGTAGGTCGACTTCACCGCCCTTAGATTATTGAGAGTTGGTTTGCCGATTATGGGGTTGTATGATGAAGGAGCCTTTACCACCAGAAGTCGATCATGATGGAAGTCGTACAGGGGGCGCTACTCACCAAGACAGACAGTGTGATAGTTTCGACCTACTGGACCATGTCTCTAGAGAAACCCTTCAGTGGCATGGGCAACACTTCTTTCTCGTGATCTCCTCCTCCACTTTCGCTCTGGTCTCCGGGTGGGAGGATACCGTGGCCTTAGTCGCCCAGCCTGCTCTCTTTCCTATTTCAAGGAAATGCAATCTTTTGTGTCATGAGTGTTGGACTGATGGTAGGTGTCATATCGGCGACTAGTGCTCCTGTAGCTATCTTCTTGGGTGGCTTGCCGGTCGTCTTTCTAGATGGTGAGCGCCGTTCGGTCAAATCGAGACCCCAAACCTCTCGTAGGGGCTCCCTCCCTCCTGTTGTCACGTGGTCCTTTCTCTGGCTTCTCATGAGCTTTGCTATTGGTTGGTGCCTTCCTTTTCCTGTATGCCTGATCCAGTTCTTTTTTCCTTGGTTCAGTTAGGGCTCGGAGTGTATCTTCGGAGTTGATGAAGTTGTCGGCTTGATCTATGAACTCTCGCAGTGTGGCGGGAGTTCTCCTTGCCAATTCTGCCATGACTTGGGATCGGGGCCATACCCCTCCTAAAAGAGCTGCCAAAGTTATCTTCTCATCTTGGCCGTTAGTAGTCATGTGCTCTTTGTTGAATCTAGATAGGTATGTTTTCAAACCTTCGTCTTCCCCCTTGATGGTAAAGAGATACGCAACGGGGCGTTTTCTTCTTCTGCTCACCATAAATTATGTGAGTTATAGATGAGCCAACTCCCCAAAGCTGTCTATGGACTCGAGTGCAAAGGACCCGGACCATACTCTTGCTGGTACCTTTAGGGTCAGTGGGAAAGCTCTACAAGCCACTTCTCCAGGAAAACCATGTAGGGTCATGTGGGCTCTGAAGGTTTCTAGGTGTTCGAAGGCGTCTCTGCCCCATCGTACATGTCCATGAGGGGAACTCAGAACTTCGGTGTAGGGTTACAACTAGCACCTCCTCACTATAGGGTAGATCTGAGCTGGTGAGCAGTTGGTCTACAGACGATGAGGTGTCCATCTTTTTCGCCATCTCTTCATATTTTCCTTTGAAGTTACGCAGCTCGTTCTGCATATTTTTTCTTTCTTCCTTTGCGTCACCTCCCCCTCCTGCATTTCTAGATCCTACATGCTCGCTGTCGCTTGGTCCTGTATCATTCTTTGGTCCGTTGTTGGCTACTCTGAGTTTCTTGTTCTCTCTTCAGAGGGTCTCCACTTTCTTACTAGTTGTTCTATCGCGGCGAGCTTTGCTTCCATGTTTGTTGATGTTACTTCTTCTTATCCTCGAGTTGTCTGATAAGGGTATTCACATGCATACGAAGGACAGGTGAAGTCTATAGAGTTCCCACAGACGGTGCCACTGTTAACATCGTGTTTCGTACACTTTTGGGTTGGGTTCCAGCAACTCGGGTCTTGAGCCTTTCACCTGCACACTTAAGAAAACACAGAGAGTTGCTGGCCTTGGTGGAGGCTGGGGAGTCTCCAATGCTTAAGTCAATATATCTCCTTAATAGTTAGTGTGTGAGTTTAGAGGAATCAAATAGAGTTCTTCGTACCTGGGGGTTGACTTTTATACTAAGTTTCTGGGTGGGGACAGCCCATACCTGGCCTCGGGGAGTTCATGTCATGTCAACTGTTCATTTAGTCAGAATCCTTTAGTGTGGCGTGGCTCTTGGGGTGGCTCATTAATGCGGCGTAGAGTTCGTGTAGTGGCGCCATTAATGCGGCGTGACTCCCTAACTCATTTTACCCTGCAGACGTCCTTTGTTAAGCACCTCCATACCTGCTGTCAGGATATTGAGGGTTTCTCATATCTCTCGCCCACCTGCTTGTGCAAATTCCTGCGGGTTGGGAGTTGTGCTGAAAATATCTGCATGTACACAGAATCGTAGCAAGTAGTAAATTGTTTTAAAGAAAACGGATGTCGAACCCACAGAGATTAATTACGCTATGGAGTACTGAAATTTATTAAATTAACTACTATTTGGAAAATTGAAATTTAAAGAATAGATTATCTAAATTAAACTGAAAAAAAGAGCATTAAAATTTAGATTTTAAAGATAATAAGAATAGATCTAGAGAGTTTGATTTCATCTTGTAAATCTTACACAATTTATTCTTCATTATTATAGAATTCCAATTATCCCTAGTTGATGATAAAATTTTTTTAACTATTCAATATTTTCTCTTGAACAATACCAAAAATATCTCCAACTAGTAACTCCATATCTCTATGTGAATTTAACTAATTGGAGACTCGTTAAGGTTTTTAGATTTTTCTTAAAAATCACACTAATCGCGGTAAAGTATTTCTACTTTTGCTCAACTAATGGTACTTAATCCTAGATCTCTAATCACAAATCATTTCTCAGTCTCAGTGCAATTCAATAGATCGAACAATAATTAATTAGAAAATTGCAAGCATTAAGAATAAGAAATAAACACTCAATCTTGAAAATATTGAAAATAAAATAACTTAGAATATAAATTGTGTGTTCAATACTAGACTATACCAAACCTCTAAAAAATAAATTTAGTTCATAATGAAACTGAAAAAAAAGAAGAATAAAACTAGTGTTCTTGCCTCTGCCCCCCAAGTCTGCCTCCTTGCAAGAAAGTTAAAGAATAAACTCTAGAATATTGGAATCTAAAACTCAGGCTCTCCTCTTAATTTTGCGCTAATGATATGTTTATATAGGGTAAAAAATAAACTCTAATGTTTTCATGATTTTCATCTAAAAAATGGCCTCACTTTTATGATTTATATTGACAGCCTTGTACGCATTCCAAGTCTCAGAACTTAAAAATCTTTATTAGAGACAAACTTTTAGACCTTTAAGATAGCTTTTCAACCTATCTAGAATCGCATCCATCGGATATGGGCAGGACTCATGCATGTCCAGGCTGTCTCCTAGTGTATTCCGAACTTGGATTTCTTGTGGATTCCTTATGTGATTTCATTATCTTTTTCTTGATCAAAATTACTTTCAAACCTTTTGCTAGTTGTTTCCCACGATATCGTTTAGGTTGGTCTTTTAAGTTGGTCGATTAGAATGATCGCCCAATCTAACCGCCCAGATCCTTATTTCCAAGTCTTCTCGCCCACGAAGTAAAATATCTCGCTTATCGCCTAACTCTTGTCGCCAATTCTGATAGCCAAAAAAAAAAAAAAGGAAGAAGACAGTTTGACATGTATCACGAATATTTTGGAAGACGACTACTACTACTCATTTTATAAGATAAAAAAATTTTGACATTATTTGAGTCATGTGTTAAACAGTTCTATACCGCCGACATTTATGGAAAAAATAGAATAAAGTTGAGAAGACTTATGGCAACCTTTGGCATTTTGTGCATGGCATATTCCGCAATAGATCCCAAATCAAATAAAATAATAATTATAATAATAACTTCAACAACGATGAAAATACAAGAACATCAAAAGATGCACCTTTAGACTAACCCAAATTAAGTAAACGTAATAGGAAGGACGTAATTCGCCTTCTATAGAGTGCATTGATAGCAAGGACGTAATTCTCAAGCCATCATTATCGAAAGCATTATTGCACGCTCATTGGATTCAATGGCTTTTCCGTTTGTGGGGATTGTCCTGTTTGATTGAGTTATTATTTTTTATTTATTTACAAAGAAAATAATTTGTATAATTTTAAAGTGTGTAAATTATGTGTAATTTCTTTCGGGAAACAGAATAGGGTACATTTGTCATTTGGGACCTACAAAAAAAATTTATTTTTGATGTAATTTTTTTTAAATGACTGCGCAAGACGTGCACATATTCTGATTGAATATAACATTACATGCATGTACAAGAAAAAATTGAAATCATAATAATATTAGTGATCTTAATCTTAAATATTGTCATCTCCTGTTGTATTTATTGATGTAGATCAATTTTAATATAGTAAATTTCAGTAAAGAATCCAAGTCGAAAAGATAGGGAAAGTACAGAAGGGAATTCCAACTAAGAATCTACTACTAGATCATTTCCTATGTTTACTTTGAAATCTCTGTTTTAAGTAGAGTGTGGTCTTTCAGACGGTTTATTTGTAGAGAGTTATAGTAGTTAAGACCATACCAGTCACAAAAGAATTTGTGTACTAGTGGAGCCCAAACTATAAGTAATTGGCTTGTAATATGAGATTTTTCCTGTATATATCAGTCATAACTGTAGCTTTGCTTTAATAAATGAATAAAGTCTATTTTGTATAAATACAAAAAAAACTTCAATAAAAATAGTTTCAATGTGAATCACAGATTTACTTGTAAAAATCCCACAAACAAATAACAACTATCGGTTTAGCAATTTGTATGTAAGTTGGTAGAGAAACCTAAGTCACGATGAAGATAAATAAAAGATAAAATTAAATAAAAAATTTTATTCAGTGATTGATGCTACTACATCCACTGACTTGGGATGCAAAAATAACTTCTTTTTAGTTTATTTAATTAATTTCTTATCTTTGGGATCCTCAAGAAATTGAAGGCGAATTGATTCAATGTTGAACCACCAACATAATTATTTCTCGTTTCGTGTTGAAATGGACACCTAATATATAATTATAAATACATGAAAGGGAAATTTGGTATAATAATTTGGGATTAAAAATAATTTTTGCTAAATTTTTAGAGTAGAGTAGTAGTAGTACTTGTAATTTTACTTATTATTTTATTTACAACACTCATTTTGTTAGTTTTCTTTTGAAATTATCATGATTTTCAGCATATCAATAACTAACATGTGGAGAAGTAAGTTTTTTGTAAGTTTTTCTTAAGTACATTTAAGACTCGTTTGGGATTGCAGTAGAGTCGTAAAAAGTGTTTAAACAGTCCTAAAAGCTCTTTAATGTAAAAATTTGGTTGTTTGAGTGTTACATATTAAAGCACTTTTTAATCAACTAAAAAGTACGTTCAAGAACAATCATCATTTTTATATTTTTCCTCAAACGTGTTTTTTCGGATAATGTGGAAAGTAATTTAAATTTTAAAAAGAATGTCAATAGGAAAAAAATACTCATACAACTTTCAAATAATTACAACTTTCAAACTTTCAAAGATATGATGATAATCTTTAAAAAAATCAAATAATTTTCATTTCTACCACAAAAAGTATTTTTTTAATTTGTTTCCAAACAAATATAACATATTTGAAAGTGTTTTACATATATGGTTACCAAACAGTAAATAACTTTTTAATAGTAAAAATTATTACTTAAGCATAAGTTATAAGCCCTAAGTTATATTTCCCGCTGCAATCCCAAACACGCACTTAGCATTTTCCAAAAATTAATTTTTTTTTCATGTGGGTTCCAAAATTATCCACTTTTTTTAAAGAGAGTAAACGAGACTTACACATCTTAGGATTGTAAATATATTTGTTAGTGTGACCTTAAAGAATGTTTAAGTAATTTGTTGCTTTCAATGACCATGCTCTAAAGGTTTTATCAGGGTGGGTTAATACCTCATTGAGGTTTTGACTTGGTAACTCATTCATGCACTTTGATGTTATAAGCATTTAGAATAAGAAGAAACTCAAATATATAGGTCATGGTAGGATGCATAATTGGTTAATGGTCATGTGGCCTACTTGTATGCTTCAAATAATCTATTTGAACCACGTAATTGTTATGATTATCCGTGTTGATGCCGTGTTTCGCGGGCCTGAGCAACTTCGCACCCCCGGTATCCAAGCGCTAACCTACAGAATTACATTGGTGGGGAGGGGATCTCGGGGTCCGTTAATTTTTCGTTGCTTAAGTCAGTATCTTGAAGGAGAAGATAGCAAAATTTGAGAGCATGGACAATGTTGTGTATGATAGATGATAGTATTTTGCTCATTACCTTATTTGCTGTCGGGTTGACCCCTATTTATAGTTACCGTTTTGGATTCCCCCGCAACAGGGTGTTGCGTAGCATGGGGCAGTTCGCTCTGCGCTCTTTATTTACCAAGCAGCTTCCACGTCGTCACCTTGCCGAGCAGCGATGGCCCCAAGCCTTCCCTGTGCACTGCTCAGGTCTTGTGTCGTATTCAATGCAGCACCCTCTGTGCCCTGGGGTGCATTAAATGCGACGTGGGCTCTGTTTTGGACCGCATTAAATGCGACGTGGCCCCTGTTCTGCGTCCCTTCCATCTGGTGATGCACGCCACACTCCTCTTCCCTTTCTTCCCAGTCTTCCTCCAGAACTCTCATCCCGACCCGACCCGAACCTCCTATCCATATTCTGGTATGGTCTTCTATTTTTCTTGCCCAGACTTAGTTGACTGGGCCGAGCCTTCTTATTGGCCCAATTTCCTGCAACGTGTTCTCCCTGTGACCTTGGGGCCAATGTAACGGATTTTTCCCCGATAACAGTACCCCGCGAATTTTGAGCACACTCGTGGGCTGGAAATTCAAAAATTCTCTCCTTCTACCTTCTCTCTTTTTCTGTAATTGTAAGTGTTGGTTCAACAACCAGGCGTCGGTTCGTTCCTTGCGCGCGTGTTATGGGTAACGCCGCGCCATCTTCCCACTATAGAGGTGCCTCTTCGAATCCCGCGCCATTACTTTAATTTGGAGACCGTTTTATTACGCCGCCCCCCATTCATATTTGCGTTTCGTTTCTCCCCTCACTCTTTCTCCGATAGCTTCGTCTCGCTCTTCCCACTGTCTCCAATTCTTGTCCATCCTCTCGATTTCTCCTCATCGCTCTCCGTCATGACTAAACAGAGCGCCGACGAAGCTTGCTTCAACTACTTTGCAGGGCGTCGATGGATGTTGTCCATGACCAAGACTGAACTCCACACTTTCTGCTGGGAGTTCCCTCTTCCCGACCGAACCTCGGTTGAGGTTCTGTCGTCTCGCGTTACCATGGTGGATGAACAAGGCCTGGCGACGGCCGTGGTGCTTTACACCCATATGTTTTCCATTGGGCTACGTTTTCCATTTTTCCGCCCAGTGCGGGACGTCTTGGACTTCCTAAAGCTTGCCCCAGCGCAGCTCAATCCCAACGCCTGGCGTTTACTCCTGGCCAGTTGCGTGGCCTTTTGAGTCGTTCTGAGTGGTTTGGAAGACTACCCAGACTTGACTGCCCGTGGGTTTCTTAGTGTTTACCGAATTAATCGGCTCGAAGGGAACTGCTGTAGCTTCCAGTCCTACACCGCCGATAGGCGTTTCACCACCTTGGAGAGGCGTTACTCTTTAATAAAGGAATGGCACTGGCGATTCTTCTTCGTAAGGGGCTCCGACTGGGAATGTCCCGAGGGGGAGAGGGATTACAATGAATTCCCTGTTCGGTTTGTTTGGGGCAAAGTCCCGACCACCAAATCCCTTGCTATCACCTTATCAGAGAGGGAGGAATTCCGAGTTGCCTCTGTGGTATCCTGGGTATTGGCCTACCCCGACCTGTCCGAGACTGATGCACTTTTGAACGACGACTACATTTTTCATTACCTTGTTCTCCCGCCCTGCAACCACGTATTGGGTCGAGACTTCTTGTCGGGTCCACCTTCCCCGACCAGGGAAAAACGTCCTGCCCCTTCCTCACCCGAAGGGGATCGCCCCAAATGTCAGAGTACAGCGGTGAGGGCGTTAACTCCCCCTCGGTCCCTTCCCGCCGAGGAAGTCCCAGACGCCTTGCCCCTTACCTCTAAACCCGAAGCTGTTCGGCGGAAGGGGAAAGACTCTCAGCTAGTGGCACCTGGAGGAGAATTTGGTCGGGCTGCTCGCAGGGATGGCTTGGTCAGGGTCACTCCTAGAGATGGCTCCCACCGAGCTGTTTATAAGGATAGCTCTCTACGCGCCGTGGAGAGAGCCCGCCGACCCGCCCAGGATGTCGGTCGTTCTGGAGGTAACCCATCGTAAACCTTTAAGTATATATTATTATATTTTTTTTACTGTTTGAGTCGTGAGTGATAGCGTTTACTCTTCTCGAACAGGTCCTGCAGGGGAAGAAGATGCTGAAGTTGCGGTTACCTCCCTTTTCGCTTCAGCTTTTGAAGGCCCAGAGCCTTGGGGGTCAGCACAGGCGCCGGGCGCCTTCCCCTCCTTTGAGGAGGCTCTTCTTGAAGAAGAACTTTTGCGCGGGTGGCCAACCTCCTTCAAGGAGATGATTACCGAGTTCGACGCATCTTTCGAAGGGTGCTTCCCTTGTTCCCTTATCCCTGTTCCCGAGCACGCTAGCTCGGCTGACTCTGGTGGCTCCCTGATCCCCATTCCAGTAGCCCTTCCCTTGGAAGAAGAAGTTCCACCCGCTGTAGGGCCAGGATCCCCTAAGGCTACGGAGCAGAGCCCCGAAGGGGTTGCTCCTAGGTCGGAGGTCGTGGAGCCAAGCTGTCCAGAGATTTCGGATCCCATTCGCATCGAGATCTTGGCGCCTATACCAGAATCGGCTCTACTTGCCGAGCCAGGCGCCTCGATGACTTCAAAACAAACTATCCCTTCGGCGGAGATCGCTCAGGTACTTGCTCTTCCTTCTCTGTTTCTGCTATCGTTATTCGTTGGATTGTTTGTTTTTCTTTCTGTTGTCTTACCTCCTGCTGGGTTGGGTGTTTGGTTCAGGAATGCCAGGTTCCCCAAGCTATGCCCTCCTCTCCGCAACGTGGTGTCGCTATAGTGGAGGTGGAGGACAACCCCTCCCCAAGCAGCAGTCCCCTCTGCTAGGGCAATGTGCAGGGTGAGAGCTCGGTCCGAGCCGGGGGTTCGCCAAGCTCTCACTCCGCCCTTGAGTAGGATCCTCCCATACATGAAGAGGCTATTCTACCTCTGATGCCCGCCGAGCCCTCTTCGTCTTCCGAGCCGGGGGCATCACAGGGTCCTGGGTCTAGTCGTGTGAAGGCCCGGATAGCCTTTTTCGAATCATATTTTCAACAGTTCAAACCCATTTTTACCAATGTAAGTGTTATTCCATGTAGTCGTTTCACTTTCCATTTTACTCTTCTTCTTCTTTTTGCTAATGAAACGAGTTGGTGCCAATTTCTCAGGCTGCCGAGCAGCTTGCCGATCAGGTCTCCCGAAAGCAAGAGGCTCTGGAAGAGGATCTCAAGACTCAGAGATCGTTGAACAAATTGCTGAACTTGCGTGGGGAGAAATTGTTGAGCGAGAAGCAGTCTCTAGAGGTGGAGAACGAGTCCCTGAGAGAGAGCAACGCGCTCCGTCTTGAGAAGATCTGGGACCAAAAGAAGCTTAATAAGGATATGATAGAGCTGATGAAGATCATGAGCTTAGAGCTTGATCTCAAGAGCAAGGAACTCCAGTTGAAGGGCATAGAGATGGACAGACTCCAGGTCAGAACGGCTTCGACGGTCGCAGACCTGGAGTCTATGCAAAAGGAATTGGAGATCCTTCGTGCCCAATCTGATCTTCTCTTGCCCGAGGGGGAGAGTGCCCGCGCTGAGGTGCTAAAGCTGGAGCGTGAGTTGGAGTCTGCTCGGTAAGCTCTAGAGAGGAGCATTGGGGCTGCTAATGCCTTGGAGGACGAACAAAGGTGCGTGGCCGAGCTAGAGCGTGAGTTGGAGTTTGCTCAAGAGGCATTGAAGCAGAACAAGGGAACAATCGAGACGTTGGAGGCTCAGAAGAAGTGTTCCACCCAGATTCAGGTTCGCATGTTCCATCGGTACATGAGACTTATGAAATCTGTGGATGTGACAAAGGCTCTGGCCCATGTCTCCATTTTCCGCATGGAGTCCTCTTTGAAGGCTGCCCAAGACCGCACGACCTAGCTGGAGTCCCAACTCTGGAGGGCTCCTGCCCTCCGCAATCAGGCCTGGATGAATGGGTACAGAGAAGGCCTTGAACGCCTCCGGGGACTGCTTCTTCAGAACCCCGAGACCGATCTCCGTGCTCTGAACCTTCGGGAGATCGTACCGAATGTGAAAGCCTACGAGAGGATGCTGACCTGGGGCGTAAAAGAGATGCCTTTGAATTTCCACGACACTCCCCCTTAGTTGCCCCCCTTTTCTTTTGTATCGTTTTGTTGTCTTCCTCTTTTTTTCTTGAAAAACATCAATGTGTAAATTTGTGTACAGTAATGAATCTGATTCCTTTATTCTAACCTGCCCCTCCTGTTAGCTTTTATAGTACGCATCATGGTCCCTCAATATTAAGTCCTACTGAACCGAGGAGAGTGTAAGGCTTCCCTGCGCGGGTAAATACCTCGCAGGACAATCACCGAGCCTTGGTTCTTAGCAGCGACTCTCAGCATAGTTCTGTCCACTGGATATAAAGTGAGGTGTCCCTAGATCCCTTTATTCTGGCCTGCCTTTCACTGGGCGGCGTGCCACGAGGGTACAACGGTGTTGCTGCTTGCTTGGAGGGCATTTTCCCATTTGGCTTAATTTTTCGTGGCGTTCCTGCGTAGGTTTTGACGGGTGGCATTAATTCGCATTCGGTGACTCTTTGAATTTGAACTCCGCCCTGTGATTCTATCGTGTAACTATCATATTTTTCCAAGTGTCCACCGAGCCGTACGTCATGATATTCACGCACGTGGGCGACTGAACTTACTGTCAACCTCATACTTATCCTGGAGTTGCTTTTCACCGACACCTCTTTCTTCCTTGTTTGGTCTAAGTGTTGTTCCGCTTCGGTCAGCCGCACCAGCTGTCTTTATCACACTCATGACTTAAATTTGATACTCAACCTTTTCTTCAGTCGCCCTCTATATTCCATTTTATGTGTCGGCTGAGATTTCCCATGCTTAATTCTCCTTATTAATCGCACCCTGGGATTCGTGTATCACAAGGGACGCGTGGATAGACCCCAAAGGCCACCGTGGACACGTGGGAGCCAGGGGGCTCTTAGATGTCACGGGGCCCTGGTGGTGCCCCGAGTCGTTTCCGCCTATAAAAAGGGACGCTTTCATCTTCCACTGGAATGCATCCGGCCTTGCCTTCTCTCTTCTTTACTAACTTTGTCGATCTTCCGTGGCCCTTTCCCTCCCTCCTACAGCTTATGGGAGGTGGACACGTTCTGTCACAGTGCTCGAGATGCCGTTGGTAGCGGTTCGGATGTTGGGAACACGACAAGCTTCACACATCTCTTGTTCTTACCCTCTTGCTTACGACGCTTCACTTGTTCTTGCCCCTTGCTTACGGGGGTCGACTTCCGTGAGCATTCGAACCAGAACCTGCATCCCACAAGTTCTGGATGGTGCTCGATCAAGGTAGTGGAGCGGCACCCGCGGCTGAGGAGGGTGGGAACAGACAGTCGAGGGGAGCAATTACATCTTAGTTGTTGCCTACCCATCAATCTTCTGTTACCTGAGCTGCTGCTGCCTCCTGGTTCAACCTTCAATGCCAGTTCGACATCGGGAGACTCTTTGCAGGGTGCCACCCGGCTTCTCGCCCGCAGAAGAGGGGACGTGCTTTGCTGGACCTACGGGGTGCCCATCTTTCTGGTGCTGCCGTTTTATATTTGTAGTAGCTTTGTAGTTGGGCCCTCTTTTCTCCCTTCTTCTTCCTCTTTCCAACTTTTTTTTTTATTTTTTTTATTTCTTTTTTTTACCCTTGTCGACGTAAAATTTCCCTTGTCGCTCCGCTTGTAACCCTATTCGGGATATAAAGGATTTTGTCTACCTTCTACTTTGCAAGCTTTTCATACTTTGTTTCGCCCTTGTTTTTGCCTTGATGATAGCCGCTAACTGGTCGGAGCTCACGGCTCAGTCCCTATGCTTTATACTTCGTGGATTGGTACTTATAGGTTGCAGAGCCCGAGGGCCCTGCTCCTTCACCAACGCGTTTCTTTCTATCTTTTTGCACGAAGCTCGGCAAGTCATTTAGACTGCTTTGAGAATAGCTGTTAGTAGGTCAGAGCTCACGACTCGATTCCTATGCTTTATATTTCGTGGATTGGTACTTATAGGTTGGCAGAGCTCGAGGGCCCTGCTCCTTCACCAATGCATTTCTTTCTTTCTTTTTGCACAAAGCTCGGCAAGTCATTTAGACTGCGTTGAGAATAACTGTTAGTAGGCAGAGCTCACGGCTCGGTTCCTGTGCTTTATAGTTCGTGGATTGGTACTTATAGGTTGGCAGAGCCCGAGGGCCCTGCTCCCTCGCCAACGCGTTTCTTTCTTTCTTTCTGCACGAAGCTCGGTAAGTCATTTAGACTGCGTTGAGAATAGCTGTTAGCAGGTCAGAGCTCATGGCTCGGTTCCTGTGCTTTATACTTCGTGGATTGGTACTTATAGGTTGGTAGAGCCCGAGGGCCCTGCTCCCTCACCAACGCGTTTCTTTCTTTCTTTTTGCACGAAGCTCGGCAAGTCATTTAGACTGCGTTGAGAATAGTTGTTAGCAAGTCAGAGCTCATGGCTCGGTTCCTGTGCTTTATACTTCGTGGCTGGTCTCGAGTTCGGGCTTATCTGACTTAGGCTGTTTCAAGGAGACATAGTAACACAACATTTCAAAGTTAGTTCATAAAATTTTAATCAGCCATAGCCTTACATCAGCTCATAGATCACTTTTATACAAAATATTTTCTTCAGTGCTCCACGTTCCATGGGTGCGGCAGCTCGTTCCCTTCATGGTCCTTCAGCCAGTATGAGCCCGGTCTTCCAGTTGCCGTTACCAGGTATGGCCCTTCCCACTTGGTACCCAGTTTGCCTTCATCTTGGGTCGTAACTCCTGTCTGCTTTAGGACCATATCACCTACTTTGAAGTTACGAGGTCGAACTCATTTGTTGAGGTACCGCTCGACTCTTCGCTTGTTGGCTACCGTTTGGCTTACGGCTTCCTCCCTTCTTTCTTCCAGAAAATCTAGACTCTCTCTCAACCACTCATTGTTCCGATCCGGGTCTTATTGATGCACCCTTTACGTGGGTATGGCGACTTCTGCTGGTATCACGACTTCAGCTCCATAGACCAGGGAGAAAGGGGTTTCCTCAGTCGGGGTTCTTACTGACGTCCGATATGCCCACAACGTGCTCGGAAGTTCCTCAGTCCATTCCCCTTTCTACGCTCCCAACTTCTTCTTTAAGATATTGAGTAACATCTTATTGGTTGCTTCTACCTGACTGTTGGCTTGGGGATGTCCAGGAGAGGATTACTTAGCCTTGATCCTGAGCTCTGAGCACCACTCTTGATAGTGAGAACAATCAAATGGCCTCCCATTATCAGAGATGAAGCTTTGGGGAATACCGAAATAGCAGATTATGGATTTCTAGAGGAAATTTGTTATTGCCCGAGCTGTGATTGTTGCTAAGGCTGGAAGCCTCCACCCATTTGGTAAAATAGTCTACTGCTACCAAGACAAATTTTACCCCTCCTTTGCCCACTGGGAGGGGACCAATGAGATCCAACCCCCATTGGGCGAAGGGCCACGGGGCAGTGACAGAAGTAAGTTTTTCTGGAGGACAATGGGGTATAGGAGCGTTTTCCTGGCATTTAAGACATTTCCGGGTGAACTCGTCGGCATCCTTGTCATTTGTAACGCCCCAATGGAAGGCCCAAACCACATGGCCTATACTCTAAAAGGACTAGTCAATGATACAATTGGAGCCCATTGGAACCTTATAAAGAGCAATAACTTCTCCTTCCCAAGCAATGTGGGATCCCATACACCACCTACCCTTATCCATATCATATGGGGTATCACAATCTACCCCCCTTAAATTCCCGACGTCCTCGTTGGGCCTGTCCATTGTAGGTGGCACGGCTCAAGTCCCACAATTCTGGTTGGGATAGTCTCTGATACTATTTGTAACGCCCCATTAGAAGGCCCAAACCACATGGCCTATACTCTAAAAGGACTATTCAATGATACAATTGGAGCCAATTGGAACCTTATAAAGAGCAAGAACTTCTCATTCCCAAGCAATGTGGGATCCCATACACCACCTACCCTTATCCATATCATATGGGGTATCACATTAGTCCAGTAGTATCCCGCCCGAGCAGTTTGTAATGCTAATGCCCTCCCACTCGCGTGATTCACGTAAACTCCTTCATGAATTTCAGCCAACACGTACTGAGCCTGCTCGGAAGAGATGCACCTTAATAGCGGCTCGGCGTAGCCTCTTTTATACAGAATTCCCACCACCAACGTGAATTTGGCCGCTCAGTTCCTAATCTTTCGATCTTCCTCCTGGTCACCAGGAAGGATCCCTCTTGAAGAAATTTCAAAATATCCGTGGCCCATTCCGAGGGCTGTAGGACCTCGATAGCTGACACCCGAATTCCCACTGCAGATATATCAATAGTTCGGACAATCACGTGGTCCGGGAGCGGGACCTCTTCTTGCACTGAGGCTGCCTTGGCTAGGTGATCCGCTTCCTGGTTCTCTCCTCTGGGAATCTGATGGTTGGTAGAATACTGAAAGAGATCCCGCTCTTCTCCAACCTGCTGAAGATATCTCTTCAGGTTTTCTCCCTTTGTGAGGAACTGTCCGGTTACCTGTCCCACCACTATTTGTGAGTCAGCCTTCACTTCTACTTCAGTTGCGCCAAGGGACCGGGCAATCGTTAGCCTTGACAAGAGCGCCTCATACTCTGCTTCATTGTTGGTGACTTTGAATCCGAGTTTGAGCGCGTAGTCAAATCTTTCACCTGAGCCCATTACTATGTGCACTCCCGCTCCACCCCCTGCTCGACAAGACGAGCCGTCGACGTAGATCTGCCACGGCTTGCCTTGGGGTGTGACGACCACTTCTTTCGGGAAGTTTGAGAATTCAGTTACAAAATCTGCTAGTACCTGTCCTTTTATTAACGTCCGTGGAAGATATTCAAGCTCGAACTCGCTTAGCTCGATCGCCCAGTTGGTCATCCGACCCGAAGTGTCAGGTTTCTGTAATATTTTCCTTAGAGGCACATCGGTTTGGACCTTTATTGGGTGGGCTTGAAAGTAAGGCCTCAACCGTCTGGCGGTGATTACTAACGCGAAAGCCTGCATCTCCGTTTGGGGATACCTGGCTTCTGCGCCTCGAAAAGCTTTGCTAACATAATAGACTGGGCGTTGAACTCCTGCCTTCGTCCCGATTAACACAGAGGACACCACATTGGGTGATACCGCCAGGTACACGGTCAGGATCTCTCCAAGCGTAGTTTAGCTAAGTAGAGGAGGGTATGCTAAGTACTCCTTCAGCTCGTCAAAAGCTCTACTACAGTTTTCATCCCATTCTCGCGCTTTTTGGAGGACACCAAAGAAAGGAAGGCATCGGTCAGTTGACCAGCCGTTGATATGTTGCTCCCGCATTCTTGAGACCGAACGACATTGCCGTATAGCAGTAAAGTCCCCGATCGGTGATGAATGCTATTTTCTCTTCGTCACTGGGGCTCATTATGATTTGGTTGTAGCCAGAGTACGCGTCCATAAAGCTGAGTAAGGGATGCCCAGCCGTCGAATCTACTATCAAGTCAATCCTAAACTGTCCTTAGGACAAGCTTTGTTTAAATCGGTGAAATCGACACACATTCTCCATTTCCCACTCGCCTTCTTGACCAATACAACGTTAGAGAGCCATTCGGGAGAGTAAACTTCTCGGATGAAACCCACCGCGAGGAGGCGTTCCACTTCCTCAGCAATTGCCGTGTACTTCTCTGCACTGAAACTGCGGCGTTTCTGCTTGACCTTTTTGGCCTCGGGATTTACGCTGAGTTGATGTTCTATCACCGACCCGTCGATACCTGGCATTTCTTCATGGCACCAAGCAAAGACATCACAATGCTCCAGGAGTAGTTGTTTCATGGACTGGCTCAGATCGTCAGACATTCTGGATCCCATTCGTACAGTCCGCTCTGGGTCTCCAAGATCCATTGGTACCAAGAGTAGGGGTTCGTCGGGCTCTCCCTGCCTTAGCGTTTCTTCATCCCTTACTTCAAGGTCTAGTTCGGTCACCGTCGGAGGTGTAGGCAGGGTAGCCTCTTCAAGTCTCACCCCCTTCGCTTCCCACCTCATGCTCTTGTTCGGTCCGAGCAGGAGGTGCCAGCTCGGTAGCCTGGTCGTGGTTATGCTCTAGAGCCTATATGGTTATTGCCTTCAACTTCATCTCCTTGGTGTAGCAGTCTCTTGTGGTCTGCTGTTCACCCCGCATCTCCCCCACCCCGAATGCGGTTGGGAATTTTACCTTCAGGTGATACGTGGAAGTCACAGCCTTCATTTGATTCAAGGACGGTCGTTGGAATATCACATTGTACGAGGAAGGGGCCTTGACCACCAGGAAGTCAACCATAAGGGATGTGGTTCTGGGAGCCATGCCTACCAGTACGAACAGAGCAATCGCACCGACTAGTTGGATGGTGTCCCCTATGAAACCTTTGAGGGGCGTTGGCGCTGGTCGTAATCTATCAGGTGCAATTCTCATTCTGCTAAAAGCTTCCCAAAAAAGGATGTCCGCGGAACTGCCATTGTCAATCAATACCCTCCTGGTCTGGTAGTTGGCTATTCGCGACGTTACTACCAG
Organism: Juglans cinerea; assembly: GCA_961763995.1. NCBI lineage: Eukaryota > Viridiplantae > Streptophyta > Magnoliopsida > Fagales > Juglandaceae > Juglans > Juglans cinerea. Next base: position 9,982,431 of record CAUIVZ010000012.1, on the reverse strand, counting down.
CGTATCGTCATGAGGTCGTAACAATCCCTCCCCATCTTCTTCATTGAACGTTACCAGATGTTCCCTGGGAGGGTTTCTGCGGTATGGTCGTTGGGTGGCGAACACTTCTTCGTACCTGGCCCTCCTTGCATGGGCCTTTCGAACTGAGGAGGTCCCTCCCCCTGCATATCCCCCAGCTATGGTATTAATTTCCCCTATGGGGGGTTCTTCCCTTCTTGAGTTTCTTCGATGCGGGTCCTCTTTACGAGGGTGTGTAGTCCTTCTTCTGTCGGGACTTGCATTATTCTTCTGAGCAGAGCCCTAGCCCTTTCGAACTGGGCTATAGCTCCTGCGGACTGGATCCCGACTCCCCTGAATGGGACTTCGGTCCCGGCTTCTCCGAATGGGGTTCCGGTCTTGATTTCTCCAGGAGTTAGGGCGGTATTCTCGCCGTGACTCACTTCTTTCATTATTGCGCGGGTTGGTTCGGGTTTCCGGATCATCAAATCTTCCCCATTTCATATAACAATCTTGGGTGTTGTGCCCACTGCTCCTGTGGAAGGAACAATATTTGGGTCGCGACGGACCCTGTCTTCACTCTCCCTGTCGACTTGGGTCCCCTTCCGCTTCAATTGCCAAGTTAGAGTGCAAGCATCGGTCTGGCTCTCGACGTCGTTATGTCGTTTTCTTATCCACCCTTTCCAAGTCACGTTTCCTAGGTGATGTCAATGCCTGGAGCGTGTCCTCCCCATTTATGTACCCATCTGCCCAGTCCATAAACTCCCTCAAAGTTGATGGTGTCTTACGGGCGATTTCCGCCATAAAGGGACTGCAGGGCCAGACTCCTCCCAACAGTGCCGCCAACGTGATCTTTTTGTCTTGGTCGTCGGTTGTCATCCGTTCTTTGTTAAAATGAAAGAGGTATGACTTAAGGCTCTCATCATCCCTCTGCTTAACAATTAGCATATAGGCAGTTCATCATCCCTCCGGCTGGCCATGAACTGCGTCAAGAACCGACGTGCCAGTTCATTGAAGCTATCTACCGTTCCGAGTCGTAAATAAACAAACCACACTCGCGCCGCCCCCTTTAAGGTGAGGGGGAACACCCTACATGCTACCTCACTGGGGTAACCATGGAGAGTCATGTGGGCTTTGAAGATCTCCAAATGCGCCAACGGGTCCTTAGTCCCGTCATAGGCTTCCATCTGAGGGACTTTAAATTTTGGAGGTATTGGTACCGCTAGAATCCCGGTGCTATATGGTAGTTCAGCATTGGTGAGCAGTTGATCCACCGTGGTGGGTTGACCCATCTGTTTTGCTACTTCTATCTGGATTTACAGATTTATCTTACGTCGTTCTTCCCCTTTGGTAACTGCGTTAGGTTGGGGGTGATCCCCTAGAATGATGGCTTTGTTGATCCGCTTCGGTCTCTTCGACATTCCTTCGTAATGCAATGTTCTCTTGCCGGAGAGTCTCCATATCCGCCATGAGCTTCTGTATTGCCTCGTTTTGTTGGTTAAACCTTGCTTCGACTGCTTCGGACTGCATCCTTTCACACTGTGAATGCTGGGAGCGGATTGTTGCCGGCATACGAAGGACACGCTAGTTATAGGACAACCATGATCCCATAGACGGCGCCACTGTTGATGTCGTGTTTCGTGGACTTAGGCAACTTCGCACCCCCGGTATCCAAGCGCTAACTTGCACAGTTACAATGGTGGGGGGGGGGGGGGGGGACCTCGGGGTCCATTAATCCTCTGATGCTTAAGTCAGTATCTTGAAGGTGAAGATAACAAAACACGAGAGCAAGAACAATGTTGTGTATGGAAGATGATAGTATTTTTCTCATTACCTCATTTGCTGCTGGGTTGACCCCTATTTATAGTTACCGTTTAGGATTCCCCCGCAGCGGGGTGTTGCGTAGCATGGGGCAGTTCGCTCTGCTCACTTTATTTACCGAGCAGCTTCCACGTTGTCACCTTGCCGAGCAACGATGACCCCAGGCCTTCCCTGTGCACTGCCCAGGTCTTGTGTCGCATTCAATGCAGCACCCTCTGCACCCTGGGGCGCATTAAACGCGACGTTGTTCTGGGCCGCATTAAATGCGACGTGGTCTCTGTTCTGGGCCGCATTAAATGTGACGTGGCCTCTGTTCTGGGCCGCATTAAAGGCGACCTATTTCATGTCCTGCGTCCCTTCCATCTGGTGACGCACGCCGCACTCCTCTTCCCAATCTTCTTCCAGACCTCCCATCTCGACCCGAACTCCCTATTCATATTTTGGTCTGGGCTTCTATTTTTCTTGCCCAGACTTAGGTGACTGGTCCGGGCCTTCTTGCTGGCCCAACTTCCCATAACGTATTCTCCTTGTGACCTTGGGCCCAATGTAACGGATTTTTCCCCCATCACATACATCATCATACGATCTCGGATTATATATAGTATAACATCTCGATCAGCCACTTTACTAGTTATCGTTTGACACTCTTGAAAGACCTTATAATAGCATATATATTCAGTTGACTCATCAGTCTTTCAGATTTATTTTCCATAGTCGGGTCCATGATTTACATAAATTTCTTAAAATATTGTACCTAACCCAAAATTTTATTCAGTGATTGATGCTACTACATCCACTGACTTGGGATGCGAAAATAATTTTTTTTAGTTAATTTAATTTTATAAAAATGAAAATATCATTTTTAAAATTGGATTAAAAAATAATAAAAAAAATTCTTTTCATCAGCCACTATTCATTATCCCACACCTCACACCCTATAAAAAATACCTCCACACTCTATGAAAAATACCTCTACAACATAAAGTGTGAAATGTGAGAGTGAATAGTAGCTGATGAGTAGAATTACTCAAAAACTAAAAACAAAAACAAATGGATGACTTCAAATTCAATTCCTATATCTTCCACCACAGAGAAAAGAATCACACGTTTTAAACATAGAACACAAGAAATGGAATATATCAAAGCCTATTCTACATATCTTCATCAAGAATGTCACATTTATACCACCAAAAAAGAAAAATAAAAAAGAGGAAAACGATAAACATATATAGATTCCATACTCAAAAACACGTTTATATTCCCAGAAACATCCATTCCCAGATGATCATGGCCCTCATACACTTAAAAAAAAAATTAAAGACGGGCAAAGCTATTTGATTCTGAAGAGCCTCGGGTGGACACTCTCTCTGTGCTTCATTGCTCTCTTTTCAAACGACTGTTGAGCAGAAAAGCTAGATTTCTGGAACCACATGTAATGGGAGAATTATTATGCGGCTGGGAAATATGTACAGCAATGAAACTACGTTTGCTTGCTAAGATGCTTGCTTTCTTGATTATTCTGAAGTAGCTTCACGGTCTACTGCATAGCTCTTCCTTCATTTAGGATCCATGGGTGCCCTGCATTTTCCAAAGAGCAAAACAGTTGGTACCAGAAAACTAAGGTCCCAGATATAGAAACCATTTTATCTCATCTCATTTCATTGTTATAATTTTTTTAAATTTTCACATAAAATATAATAAATAATTCAACTTTCAAATCTCAAAATAATAATAATATAATTTTTTTAATAATATTTTATTTAATTTTCACAATCTCATTTTATCTCACTATCCAAACGGGCCTAAAAGAATCTCCTGAATTACAGAACACAGAACCAAATTGATCAAACTAGTTCCATATTTTCTGGTCGGTTATTCAGAAACTGTTTTAGAAGTAAGAAAGTTATAATTTATTGAAAATTTATTAAAAATTGAACTCTTGCATATGGGATCAAGTAAAACAAAACATCGAAAAATACAACACTAGAGCAAAGAAACAAATTTTCCCTAAACAAACAAAATATATAAGTCAAAGAAAATTAAAGGAAGAATGAAATTGAACAAAGATTTTTATATGAAATACTCAAACAAGCGCAAAACAGAACAGAACTTACTCAAGGCTTGCTCTGCAGATAACCTTCTTGACAGATCCCTACAAACCATCTTCCTTGCTGAGAAATAGTAAAACTCTATGAATGCAAATCATTTGTTGAAATGCCTCAATGGGCGAGTTCTATTTCAGAGATGAGTTACAGTTTATAATTTCCATTACAATAGCACTCGGTGCTCACATAGTATTTATAGACAGAGCTAGAACAATTCCAATGATTGTACAAAATATTTCTAGAAGGTTCTGCAGTGTACGTCCGTAGCTGTATAAGGGACCTTCACGGGATTTTGCCTTTATGTTATGAGGTAATCTGTTGAGCATTCTGTTGTGAGCTGCTGTGCGAGGATGCAGAGAAAACTACATTCTGTTGTGAGCTACTGTGCGAGGGTGCAGAGAAATCTGTTGCGCTAATATCCCCCCGCGATGCAAGCGGTACCTCAATGATGGTGAGGCTTGATTGTAAAAGAGAGAAACGAGCTGAGGAGAGCGGCTTTGTCAGAATATCTGCAATTTGATCTTTGCTTTGGAGAAACTTGACAGCAAGTGCTTTGGCAGCAACACGATCACGGACAAAGTGGTAGTCCAAATCAACATGTTTAATTCGTGAGTGCATAACAGGATTAACAGATAGATAAGTAGCACCAAGATTATCACAAAATAAAATAGGAATATCAGTAATAACAATTCCTAATTCAGTTAATAAAGATTGTAACCAAAGTATTTCACAAGACGTATTTGCTACTGACTTGTATTCGGCCTCAGTTGAGGACCTTGCAACAATAGGTTGTTTCTTTGAACCCCAAGAGATTAAATGTGAGCCAAAAAAGATGCAAAAACCTCCAATAGATTTATGATCATCAGGACAACCAGCCCAATCCGTATCCGAAAAGGCAGTTATTTTAAAGGAAGAAGTAGGGGACAAGTGCAGGCCAAAGGTAGAGGTGAGACGAAGATAACGGAGAATACGTTTAACAGCTTGCCAGTGAGTGAGACGAGGACAATGCATGAATTGACAAACTCTGTTAACAGCAAATGAGATGTCTGGTCTAGTAAAAGAAAGATATTGAAGGCTTCCAACAACACTGCGATAAAGTTGTGGATCCTCAAAGGAGGGTCCATCAACAGCAGTGAGTCGCGTGGATGAAGTCATTGGAGTAGACACTGTTTTGGACTGATGCATGTTTGTGCGAGAAAGGAGATTAGTAATATAGCGATGCTGAGAGAGAAATAAACCAGAGGAATTTCTAGAGACTTGAATACCCAAAAAATAATGTAGTACACCAAGATCTTTAACAGGAAAAGATTGACGCAAAGCAAGAATAAAATCAGTAATCAAAGAAGCAGTAGAGGCTGTTACAACAATATCATCAACATAAACTAATACGTAAATGGAGTCAGATGAATGGGAAAGGAAGAATCAGAGGCAGAAGCATGAAACCCTAAATCTAACAAACGTGAACTCAACTTAGCAAACCAAGCCCGTGGGGCTTGTTTCAAACCATATAGTGATTTTCGAAGCTTGCAAATAAAGTGAAGATAGTCAGGATTTACAAACCCAGTCGACTGATGCATGAAAACATCTTCCTCGAGGTCCCCATGTAAGAACGCGTTCTGCACATCCAGTTGATGAAGAGGCCATTTCCGAGTTACTGCAAGAGAAAGAATTAGACGAATGGTAACCGGCTTAACAACGCAACTAAATGTTTCAGAATAGTCAAAACCGACTTGCTGGTGGAACCCTTTCGCAACAAGCCAAGCTTTTCATCGTTCAAGGGTTCCATCGGCATGCCTTTTGGTTTTAAGCACCTATTTAGAACCAAGAATGTTGATATTGGAGGAGGGAGGGACTAAATCCCAGGTGTGATTTCGTAAGAGGGCTTCAAATTCGGTGGCCATAGCATCACGCCAAACCGGATATTGTGAAGCCACTGTATAGGATGTGGGTTCCTCAGGGATGGGTTTTGATTCAGTGAGAGAGGCAGAGACTTTTGGAAGAGGCCAAGATAAGGTGCCATATGTGCGTTGAAGGGGACGGGAATGGTGGGTCTTTGAACGAGTTAGCATCGGATGACTGTTAGTGGGATTTGATGAAGGAGATAAGCTTGGAGTTGATGAGCTCGACGCAGGAGGTAGGGAAGACTGTGGGGAGATTGACGCAGGGGATGAAGACACAGAAAGTGAAGTAGGGTTTGGGGAAGACGGCGAATGAGATAGGTTAATGTTGGATAGGGTCGGTGAGGGAGAGTTTGTTTGGGCCAAGGAAATGAGAGAAGGATGGACCGAAGGAGGGATAGGAGAATGGGCTGAAAGGGAGTGTGGGCTAATAAGAGAAGAAGTAGTAAGGGAACGGGTATTAGAATTAGAAGGAGCGGGTTGAGAGGGGAATCCGAATAGAGGATTATGTGTACAGATGGATGGAGATAAGGAATTAGAAGTGTTTAGAGGAGAAATAGAATCCGAGAAAGGAAAAGAATTTTCATCAAAACGGACATCTCGTGAGACATAAATTCTACCCGTAGGAATGTGTAAACAATTATAGCCCTTATGATTTAAACTATATCCGAGAAAAACACAAAGTTGAGAACGCATGTCCATTTTATGACGATTGAAAGGACGAAGATTGGGCCAACAAGCACATCCAAAAACACGTAAAATTTATAATCAGGTTGTTGATTGAATAAAGTTTGAAGATCAGGGACCTTCACGGGATTTTGCCTTTCTGTTATGAGGTAATCTGTTGAGCATTCTGTTGTGAGCTGTTGTGCGAGGATGCAAAGAAAACTACATTCTGTTGTGAGCTACTGTGCGAGGGTGCAGAGAAATCTGTTGCGCTAATATTCCTCACCAAGTCCTTTGCCGCCGGCGACACCATCCGGAAGTTCCTCGTCGGAAACCTCAAGTTCCCCCTTATCACCGCCTCAAAAATCTCCGCCGCCGACTCGCCGTAAAACGGCGGAACCCCCGCCAACATAATGTACAAAATGACCCCAGCACTCCACACATCTACCTTCTCATTGTACTCCCGCCCCATCAACACCTCTGGCGCCACATAATACGGCGTTCCCACGACCCCTCTGACGCTCCTCCCCTCCAGTAACCACACAGCCGACCCAAAATCCGCCATTTTCAGATTGTTCCTTCCATCGAACAATAAGTTCTCCGGCTTGATATCTCTATGCACAATCCCTAGTTTGTGACACTGAGATAAAGCCTCGAGAAGTTGCTTCATAAGCAAAGCAGCTTGGTGCTCAGAAAGAGTTCTTTGGATTATCATGTCGTACAGGGTAAAGGGTTCGCAGAGCTCCATTACCATGCAGAGAAAGTCGTTCTCGAAGATGTCGAAGAGTTTGACGATGTTGGGGTGGGGAGTGAGAAGGGTCATGATATTGTGCCGAATTTGCCACGGCCAACTTCCTCACACAGCTGGTAGTTTTTCTTCAATGCCTCACACATGGGGTTCTATGGCTTTTTTGTGATGTTTTTGGGTTGGTTCGTTTGTTACCGTCTTTCCAATATATATATATATATAAGAGTGAGAATCAGAATTGCATTTCCAGAAGAGAAATGCTATGTCGTATGAGTTTGTCATTTCATTTTAATGGTTTATGTATTTCATTTTATTTTAATTTTTTTATTTAATGATTAAGAAAATAACTTTTAGTATATTAATATATATTTTTTTATTTTTAAAAATATTTAAATATATTAAAAAATTATAAAAAAATTGTGATTTTAATCGTGAGTTTGGGGAGGTTTTGGAATAGAGAGGGAATATTCGTTTAGGGAGAAAGGACAGTTTGTGCTTGGTTTTTTTTAAACCAAATCGAAGTGTACTTCTCTAACAATAATAACGCAGAGCTGTGGAGGCAAGGAGTGCATGAGTTGGGCTTTCTTTATTTTTATAAATAATATAAATATTTTAACTATAAAATGTCACAAAAATTAATTTATAAATTGATGTGTCGATATTAATTTTATAAATTAAATTTAACGTATCATGTAAAATCATATCAATTTATAACTGTAACATTTATAATAAAAATTCAAAATAGTTAATTTAGACTTTTCTAAGGAGTTTAAAAAAACAAATTCTCTCTCTCAAATCCTTAGAAAAGGAAACTACAAAATCGGATTCATCTCAATTGCTTCATTTTTTTATTTTAAAAACAAAAAAAAGGTTGGCCTATATTTAGACTTTAGAGTGTTGTATGGCATGACTTCTATTCGCCATTCCTACTTTCTAGCACGCGTAAGCACTTTACATCATCAATAATACAAATATAAAAGGCGACTACCTCACTTTTAGCTTTACTTTTTACTCTATAAAGAAAACGTGTTTTATAAAGAAATTATATATAAAAAATTTATAAATTGATATAATTTCATATAATACATTAGATTATAATATAATTGTTAAAAAATATATAACTTATCAAATTAAGTCTTGTTAATTTGTAAAGGTATTTTTATATGATCTTTAGTAATTTTATAAAAAATATATTTTGGTTTGGTGAACTTGTAAGGGCCATTTGCATCTTTTTCTTTCAAATTTAATTAGAGGATGAGGAAATGAAGGTGTGCATGATTTATTTTCTTGAAATATCATTTCGAGGACTTCAAGTTGGCGAGTACAACTTTGGATGGAAGCTGTGCGTAGCTCATTTAGGTCTTTTTTAGTTACACATATCAGATAAAAGTCGAATAAAATATTGTAAGTATATAATTTCTTAATATTATTTTTGTTTTAGAATTTGAAAAAGTTGAATTGATTACTGTATTTTATATGAAAATTTGAAAAACTTGTAATGATTAGATGAGATGAGATGTGATAGTTTGTGTAACCAAACAAAGCCTTATTCGATCTCATTTCTCTTTGAGCCGTACATGTGCTCGTTTTTTATGATCTCATTGATTGTAGTTAGATGACCATCAAGTTTTAGTATTTCCTCAACTCAAAAGATCCATCTTTATCGAGTTTTTGTTTTTGTGTTTTTTTTTTTTAATGATGGGAAACCATCCCATGATAAAACTCGGCCACGTTTGTTTTCAGAAATGAGATGAGAAAAGATGAGATGAGTTGAGATTAAAGTTAAAATGTTGAATAAAATATACTTAGAATATATTTTTTAATATTATTTTTGTTTTGGGATTTGAAAAAGTTGAATTGTTTATTTTATTTTGTATTGGAAGTTGGGAAAGTTGTAATGATTAGATGAGATGAGATGAGATGAGATGAGTTGTTTTCTAAAAACAAACAAGGCCACCTGACTTGTACAACAATCCATCACCATGACCTCCAACAACTTAAATCGTAGTTTGATCCGACAGAGAATTGAACTTATGACATAGGGCTCATGAAAACAAGTTTGTCCTCTTAATCAAAATTTCTCATGAAGGTCCTCCCCTTTCACTACAAGAATATTGGTTTTTTGCAACCAATTAATTTCTGTCCCTACATAAATTGACGCTAAAACTATTTTTTTTGTGTCCAATTTTGTTTGGTCACTAGTTTCCGACGCTAAAGGTGATTTTGGGAACAACGAACTATTGTGAATATTTTGCGGCGATATGTTTATTTTTTGCGACTCTTTAGTTCTACGCAATATGATTATAGTGTTTTGGCGACCATATTATTTCCATCCATACTTAAGTGACGCTAATACATAATATTTTTGCATCCAAGTTATCGCGAAAGTTAGATTCAGGAAAACGAACAATTTCACTTATTTTTTTCTGTCCAAATTTGGTCCTTTTGCATACTTTTACTGGACGCAAAAAGTTTGGAGCGTGATTTTATACCCTCGTTGTCCAGGAAGACTCCTCTTTTATAGTTTATATACCCTCGTTGGCAGCAAATCCTCCAAATGTTTTCCCAAATTTATTCTTTGCCCCAAATCTGCTAAACTAAACCAGCGTCTATCATACTAAATTTCCAGTAAAGTCATTTCAATACATTATGTGGAAGATCTTCACATCATTCCAATATTTTCCCCAAATCATTCCATCGTTGGTTTTATTTTGAGAAGAAGGATCACAGACAATGGTTCAGAAGATTATTGATCACAAACATATTGAAATGATTACAGGTAAGCCCATGCAATCGATTTCAGTTCTTTTCTCATTTTAGTGAAGAAAGGAAATATGTACAAGTGCTCAAAAGGTGTTTGCTGAAATGCTTCTTAGAGAAATTGTGAGCCTTAATATTTATGGTTTCATTGCTAGAACTGATTTTCCTAGCTTTATCTACACTCTGTGATTAAATCATAGTTTTTATTTTACACTTGGCTATCATTATTTTCTAGGTTTGAAATTGATTTCCTTGCATCTAGAAAAATCTGCGAGTATTTGATCTATTCCAGAGTTGATGTGTGCGAATTGAGGAATTTTGTCTATGTATCTTGTTGACTAAATCTTGAACGTTACAATCTAAGCCTTTTCAACTGTCAAAGCCTCCTTAATGATCAAGAACTAGAAGGTGAGTGAAAAAACATGGTACATAGTTGGAATTAGTGTGATGGATTTTGTTTAGAAGTTAATACTAGATGACATTCCAATTTCTGATCATGTCTCACTTTTTACAGATGGACAAAAGTTGGATGAATGTCACCGATAGGTTTAGGTCAAGGGAATATGCCGAAAGGGTTAGACAGTTTCTGAGAATGGCTCGAGCTCATGCTCATGCTCATGGAAACAATCGTGTCAAGTGTCAATGTCGTAGATGTCGTAATATGGTGTTCGTACCTATAAGTGAGGTCGAATGACATCTATTTATTACTGGGATAGATCAAAATTACACGCATTGGATATTTCATGGGGAGCCAGAACCCCTGAACATTAATAGTGATGATGATAATGATAATGATAATGTTGACAATTCTTACATCGATTACATAGACGATATGTTAGGTGACATTCATGCTTCTACCACTGTCGGTGTTGATGAAGACATGGCTGCACATATAGCGGTTCCCTCCTCTATTGAACCCGAACCAACTAGTTTTGAGAAACTGTTGGAAGATGCTCGTCGTCCACTTTATGAGGTGTGGACCACATTTGATAGAGAACATCGTTGGTTTGCTGAAGATGCCCGTAATGTCAGACTCGGTCCTGCTAGTGATGGATTCAACCCATTCAATAATATGAGTAAACCATACGACATATGGCCAGTGATTCTGGATCCATATAACTTGCCTCCATGGTTATGTATGAAAGACCCGTTCTTCATGTTGTCTACATTAATTCCTGGGCCTAAATCACATGGGAATGAAATTGATGTTTACTTACGCCCTTTAGTTCACGAACTAAATGATTTATGAAAAAAATGGAGTTGATACGTATGATGCGATGGTTGGCCAACGATTTCGACTGCATGCAGCTTTATTATGGACCATTAATGATTTTCCTGCATATGGTAATCTTTCTGGGTGGAGCACTAAGGGAAAGTTGGCATGTCCTTGTTGCAACCTGGATACAGATAGCATGTGGTTGAGACATGGTCAGAAGCATTGTTACATGGGTCATCGTCGCTTCCTACCTTTGGGTCACATATGGAGAACAAAGAAGACAGTTTTTAATGGCAAAGAAAATCACCGGATGCCACCTCGATAGTTGTCTGGAGAAGATATAATGCATCAGTTAAATAACAAGGCTCAAGTGCATTTTGGCAAAGGTTATAAAAGGAGAAAATGCACCCCTGAGGAGTTAAATTGGTCAAAACAGAGTATCTTCTTTGAACTGCCATATTGGACATCTCTAAAATTTAGGCATAATCTCGATGTGAAGCACATTGAAAATAACATTTTTGACAATGTGTTGGGTATATTGATGAATATTCAAGGTAAAAAAAAAGATAATATCAATGCTCAACGAGACTTAGCCGAACTAGGTATTAAAAAAGAGTTACATTTGAAAGAAGATGGGGATCGAGTTGTAATTCCTTATGCCTATTTCCATGCTACATGGAAATGAACGGAAATAGTTTTGTGCATGGTTGAGTGGAGTTAAATTCCCTGATGGTTTTGCATCTAATATTTCTAGGTGTGTTAATGTTAGTGATTGTAAAATATCTGGTATGAAGAGTCATGATGCCCACATATTCATGCAAAAGCTACTACCAGCACTAATCGATGGGTATTTAAGACATGATATACATTTGGCATTGATGGAACTTAGTACTTTCTTTAGGGAATTATGTGCACGAACGTGTAAGAAAGATATAGTGAAGCGTCTTGAGATTGACATTGTCCTCATTCTTTGCAAAGTGGAACAAATATTTCCACCAAGCTTCTTTGGCGTAATGGTCCACCTAACTGTCCATTTGCCTCGTGAGTTGGGCCTCGTAGGATCAGTTCAATATAGGTGGATGTACCCATTCGAGAGGTATTTGGGCAAATTTAAGCGGGTACGTAAAGAACAAAGCGCGCCCAGAAGGATCCATTGCGGAGGCATATATTCATGTAGAATGCTTGATATTTGCCTCGATGTATCTACATGATATACCAACTAGGTTCATCAATGAGGATCAAAACATTGATAATGGTGTTCAAACAGCCGAAGTAGCTTCCTTCTCAGTTTTTTCACAGAAAGTGCGCCCATTGGGGACTTCAATTCCTACACAACTAGAGAAAAAAACTATTTAAGTTTGCCAGATGGTACGTCCTCAATAATTGCACAGAAATTGAGCAATACTTGGAGTAAGAACCTTCAACCATACTCATTAATCTTTGATGTCTTATGGAATATTGTGCTTAAATGGCTTTTAACAAAATCATTTTATTATTTCTTTCTTGTAGGGAGCACTATAACATTCTGAAGGACCAGAGCCTAACTAACATAGAAAGGAGGCATGAAACTGAATTTCCTTCGTGGTTCAAAAAACGTGTAAGATGATATTATATCTACCCTAAATTAATTTTTAATATCTGTCTCATACTCATTGGCATATTTTCATCTCATCTTTTGGTTAATATTTTAGATTCAAGCACTTCGTGCTGGGACCCTGACCAAGTATCTAATGATCTTTATGCAATAGCTTCTGGTCCTGACCCTTGGGTGGCATCATATGTTGGTTGTATAATGAACTGTATAAGGTTTCATACAAAGCATCTGGGTTGGCTGAGCAGCAGAGGGCTGGTGAGGTATTTCTTGAGAGTCTCGAACGCCTGGTCGCACTCGTCATCCTATGCTCGCGCCTTCCGCAATACCTTAAAAAATGGTAAGCACTTGTCGGTGGACCGTGAGACGAATCTGTTAAAGGCCACTACCCATGTGATGAGTTTCTGCACTTCGTTTATGTTTCGAGGAGGGGCTATGCGGAGTGTGGCTTCCACTTTCTCCAAGTTAGCTTCTATCCCCCATTTTGACACCATGAAATCCAAGAATTTTCTGGAGCGTATATTGCAAGAACACTTCGCGGGGTTCAACTTCATTTGGTATTGCCTTAATACTGTAAAGGCTTCCCGGAGGTCGTCTAGGTGATGCTCGGGGGTTCCGCTCTTGACCAGAAAATCGTCCACGTAGACCTCCATGTATCTCCCGATCTGATTCTTGAACATTCAGTTGACTAGCCGCTGGTAGGTGGCCCCCGCGTTTTTCAGCCCAAATAGTATGATAGAGTAGCAGTATAATCCCCAATCGGTGATGAACAAAGTTTTCTCCTCATCTTCCGGGTTCATGCAGATTTGGTTGTACCCGGAGTAGGCGTCCATGAAGCTGAGCATGCAATGGCCTGTCGTGGAGTCGATGCGGGGTAGCGGGAAGCTGTCTTTTGGGCAAGCCTTATTTAAGTCGGCGAAGTCAACGCACATTCTCCATTTGCCGTTTTGCTTCTTCACCAACACCACGTTGGATAGCTAGTCCAGGTAATGGGCCTCCCGTATGAAGCCCACCATGAGTAATCGATTGACTTCTGCGGTGATGGCGGTGTTCTTCTTAGCGTTGAAGTTTCGACCTTTTTTTCCTTACTTCCTTTGCTTTAGGTTCCATGCTCAGGTGGTGTTGCATGATCTTTGGGTCGATTCCAAACATGTCCTCTTGACTCCAAGTGAAGACATCTTAATGTTCCATGAGGAGCTGCTGTATGGCGCGCCTCATTTTGAGTGTCATCCCATTAACAATCCTGGTCGTGGCTTTCAGGCGGCTTGGGTTCAAGGGGATCAACTCCAGTGGCTCATTCGACTCCACCTTTCTGAGCTCCTGTTCATCTCGGATCTCTCCATCTGTTGTGGTATGTTCGGGCAGGGGTGGGAGAACGTGGTCCTCGCCTGGCGTGTGGACCACATGCACCCTGCCATCCTTTGGTTTCAATTCCTATACGTAACACTCTCATGCCAAGACTTGCTTTCCTCAAATTTTGCCCACTCTCCGAGAGGTCGGGAACTTCATCTTCAAGTGGTAGGTCGACTTCACCGCCCTTAGATTATTGAGAGTTGGTTTGCCGATTATGGGGTTGTATGATGAAGGAGCCTTTACCACCAGAAGTCGATCATGATGGAAGCCGTACAGGGGGCGCTACTCGCCAAGACAGACAGTGTGATAGTTTCGACCTACTGGACCATGTCTCTAGAGAAACCCTTCAGTGGCATGGGCAACACTTCTTTCTCGTGATCTCCTCCTCCACTTTCGCTCTGGTCTCCGGGTGGGAGGATACCGTGGCCTTAGTCGCCCAGCCTGCTCTCTTTCCTATTTCAAGGAAATGCAATCTTTTGTGTCATGAGTGTTGGACTGATGGTAGGTGTCATATCGGCGACTAGTGCTCCTGTAGCTATCTTCTTGGGTGGCTTGCCGGTCGTCTTTCTAGATGGTGAGCGCCGTTCGGTCAAATCGAGACCCCAAACCTCTCGTAGGGGCTCCCTCCCTCCTGTTGTCACGTGGTCCTTTCTCTGGCTTCTCATGAGCTTTGCTCTTGGTTGGTGCCTTCCTTTTCCTGTATGCCTGATCCAGTTCTTTTTTCCTTGGTTCAGTTAGGGCTCGGAGTGTATCTTCGGAGTTGATGAAGTTGTCGGCTTGATCTATGAACTCTCGCAGTGTGGCGGGAGTTCTCCTTGCCAATTCTGCCATGACTTGGGATCGGGGCCATACCCCTCCTAAAAGAGCTGCCAAAGTTATCTTCTCATCTTGGCCGTTAGTAGTCATGTGCTCTTTGTTGAATCTAGATAGGTATGTTTTCAAACCTTCGTCTTCCCCCTTGATGGTAAAGAGATACGCAACGGGGCGTTTTCTTCTTCTGCTCACCATAAATTATGTGAGTTATAGATGAGCCAACTCCCCAAAGCTGTCTATGGACTCGAGTGCAAAGGACCCGGACCATACTCTTGCTGGTACCTTTAGGGTCAGTGGGAAAGCTCTACAAGCCACTTCTCCAGGAAAACCATGTAGGGTCATGTGGGCTCTGAAGGTTTCTAGGTGTTCGAAGGGGTCTCTGCCCCATCGTACATGTCCATGAGGGGAACTCAGAACTTCGGTGTAGGGTTACAACTAGCACCTCCTCACTATAGGGTAGATCTGAGCTGGTGAGCAGTTGGTCTACAGACGATGACGTGTCCATCTTTTTCTCCATCTCTTCATATTTTCCTTTGAAGTTACGCAGCTCGTTCTGCATATTTTTTCTTTCTTCCTTTGCGTCACCTCCCCCTCCTGCATTTCTAGATCCTACATGCTCGCTGTCGCTTGGTCCTGTATCATTCTTTGGTCCGTTGTTGGCTACTCTGAGTTTCTTGTTCTCTCTTCAGAGGGTCTCCACTTTCCTACTAGTTGTTCTATCGCGGCGAGCCTTGCTTCCATGTTTGTTGATGTTACTTCTTCTTATCCTCGAGTTGTCTGATAAGGGTATTCACATGCATACGAAGGACAGGTGAAGTCTATAGAGTTCCCACAGACGGTGCCACTGTTAACATCGTGTTTCGTACACTTTTGGGCTGGGTTCCAGCAACTCGGGTCTTGAGCCTTTCACCTGCACACTTAAGAAAACACAGAGAGTTGCTGGCCTTGGTGGAGGCTGGGGAGTCTCCAATGCTTAAGTCAATATATCTCCTTAATAGTTAGTGTGTGAGTTTAGAGGAATCAAATAGAGTTCTTCGTACCTGGGGGTTGACTTTTATACTAAGTTTCTGGGTGGGGACAGCCCATACCTGGCCTCGGGGAGTTCATGTCATGTCAACTGTTCATTTAGTCAGAATCCTTTAGTGTGGCGTGGCTCTTGGGGTGGCTCATTAATGCGGCGTAGAGTTCGTGTAGTGGTGCCATTAATGCGGCGTGACTCCCTAACTCACTTTACCCTGCAGACGTCCTTTGTTAAGCACCTCCATACCTGCTGTCAGGATATTGAGGGTTTCTCATATCTCTCGCCCACCTGCTTGTGCAAATTCCTGCGGGTTGGGAGTTGTGCTGAAAATATCTGCATGTACACAGAATCGTAGCAAGTAGTAAATTGTTTTAAAGAAAACGGATGTCGAACCCACAGAGATTAATTACGCTATGGAGTACTGAAATTTATTAAATTAACTACTATTTGGAAAATTGAAATTTAAAGAATAGATTATCTAAATTAAACTGAAAAAAAGAGCATTAAAATTTAGATTTTAAAGATAATAAGAATAGATCTAGAGAGTTTGATTTCATCTTGTAAATCTTACACAATTTATTCTTCATTATTATAGAATTCCAATTATCCCTAGTTGATGATAAAAAATTTTTAACTATTCAATATTTTCTCTTGAACAATACCAAAAATATCTCCAACTAGTAACTCCATATCTCTATGTGAATTTAACTAATTGGAGACTCGTTAAGGTTTTTAGATTTTTCTTAAAAATCACACTAATCGCGGTAAAGTATTTCTACTTTTGCTCAACTAATGGTACTTAATCCTAGATCTCTAATCACAAATCATTTCTCAGTCTCAGTGCAATTCAATAGATCGAACAATAATTAATTAGAAAATTGCAAGCATTAAGAATAAGGAATAAACACTCAATCTTGAAAATATTGAAAATAAAATAACTTAGAATATAAATTGTGTGTTCAATACTAGACTATACCAAGCCTCTAAAAAATAAATTTAGTTCATAATGAAACTGAAAAAAAAAAGAATAAAACTAGTGTTCTTGCCTCTGCCCCCCAAGTCTGCCTCCTTGCAAGAAAGTTAAAGAATAAACTCTAGAATATTGGAATCTAAAACTCAGGCTCTCCTCTTAATTTTGCGCTAATGATATGTTTATATAGGGTAAAAAATAAACTCTAATGTTTTCATGATTTTCATCTAAAAAATGGCCTCACTTTTATGATTTATATTGACAGCCTTGTACGCATTCCAAGTCTCAGAACTTAAAAATCTTTATTAGAGACAAACTTTTAGACCTTTAAGATAGCTTTTCAACCTATCTAGAATCGCATCCATCGGATATGGGCAGGACTCATGCATGTCCAGGCTGTCTCCTAGTGTATTCCGAACTTGGATTTCTTGTGGATTCCTTATGTGATTTCATTATCTTTTTCTTGATCAAAATTACTTTCAAACCTTTTGCTAGTTGTTTCCTACGATATCGTTTAGGTTGGTCTTTTAAGTTGGTCGATTAGAATGATCGCCCAATCTAACCGCCCAGATCCTTATTTCCAAGTCTTCTCGCCCACGAAGTAAAATATCTCCCTTATCGCCTAACTCTTGTCGCCAATTCTGATAGTCAAAAAAAAAAAAAAAAAAGGAAGAAGACAGTTTGACATGTATCACGAATATTTTGGAAGACGACTACTACTACTCATTTTATAAGATAAAAAAATTTTGACATTATTTGAGTCATGTGTTAAACAGTTCTATACCGCCGACATTTATGGAAAAAATAGAATAAAGTTGAGAAGACTTATGGCAACCTTTGGCATTTTGTGCATGGCATATTCCGCAATAGATCCCAAATCAAATAAAATAATAATTATAATAATAACTTCAACAACGATGAAAATACAAGAACATCAAAAGATGCACCTTTAGACTAACCCAAATTAAGTAAACGTAATAGGAAGGACGTAATTCGCCTTCTATAGAGTGCATTGATAGCAAGGACGTAATTCTCAAGCCATCATTATCGAAAGCATTATTGCACGCTCATTGGATTCAATGGCTTTTCCGTTTGTGGGGATTGTCCTGTTTGATTGAGTTATTATTTTTTATTTATTTACAAAGAAAATAATTTGTATAATTTTAAAGTGTGTAAATTATGTGTAATTTTTTTCGGGAAAAAGAATAGGGTACATTTGTCATTTGGGACCTACAAAAAAAATTTATTTTTGATGTAATTTTTTTTAAATGACTGCGCAAGACGTGCACATATTCTGATTGAATATAACATTACATGCATGTACAAGAAAAAATTGAAATCATAATAATATTAGTGATCTTAATCTTAAATATTGTCATCTCCTGTTGTATTTATTGATGTAGATCAATTTTAATATAGTAAATTTCAGTAAAGAATCCAAGTCGAAAAGATAGGGAAAGTACAGAAGGGAATTCCAACTAAGAATCTACTACTAGATCATTTCCTATGTTTACTTTGAAATCTCTGTTTTAAGTAGAGTGTGGTCTTTCAGACGGTTTATTTGTAGAGAGTTATAGTAGTTAAGACCATACCAGTCACAAAAGAATTTGTGTACTAGTGGAGCCCAAACTATAAGTAATTGGCTTGTAATATGAGATTTTTCCTGTATATATCAGTCATAACTGTAGCTTTGCTTTAATAAATGAATAAAGTCTATTTTGTATAAATACAAAAAAAACTTCAATAAAAATAGTTTCAATGTGAATCACAGATTTACTTGTAAAAATCCCACAAACAAATAACAACTATCGGTTTAGCAATTTGTATGTAAGTTGGTAGAGAAACCTAAGTCACGATGAAGATAAATAAAAGATAAAATTAAATAAAAAATTTTATTCAGTGATTGATGCTACTACATCCACTGACTTGGGATGCAAAAATAACTTCTTTTTAGTTTATTTAATTAATTTCTTATCTTTGGGATCCTCAAGAAATTGAAGGCGAATTGATTCAATGTTGAACCACCAACATAATTATTTCTCGTTTCGTGTTGAAATGGACACCTAATATATAATTATAAATACATGAAAGGGAAATTTGGTATAATAATTTGGGATTAAAAATAATTTTTGCTAAATTTTTAGAGTAGAGTAGTAGTAGTACTTGTAATTTTACTTATTATTTTATTTACAACACTCATTTTGTTAGTTTTCTTTTGAAATTATCATGATTTTCAGCATATCAATAACTAACATGTGGAGAAGTAAGTTTTTTGTAAGTTTTTCTTAAGTACATTTAAGACTCGTTTGGGATTGCAGTAGAGTCGTAAAAAGTGTTTAAACAGTCCTAAAAGCTCTTTAATGTAAAAATTTGGTTGTTTGAGTGTTACATATTAAAGCACTTTTTAATCAACTAAAAAGTACGTTCAAGAACAATCATCATTTTTATATTTTTCCTCAAACGTGTTTTTTCGGATAATGTGGAAAGTAATTTAAATTTTAAAAAGAATGTCAATAGGAAAAAAATACTCATACAACTTTCAAATAATTACAACTTTCAAACTTTCAAAGATATGATGATAATCTTTAAAAAAATCAAATAATTTTCATTTCTACCACAAAAAGTATTTTTTTAATTTGTTTCCAAACAAATATAACATATTTGAAAGTGTTTTACATATATGGTTACCAAACAGTAAATAACTTTTTAATAGTAAAAATTATTACTTAAGCATAAGTTATAAGCCCTAAGTTATATTTCCCGCTGCAATCCCAAACACGCACTTAACATTTTCCAAATATTAATTTTTTTTCTTGTGGGTTCCAAAATTATCCACTTTTTTTAAAGAGAGTAAACGAGACTTACACATCTTAGGATTGTAAATATATTTGTTAGTGTGACCTTAAAGAATGTTTAAGTAATTTGTTGCTTTCAATGACCATGCTCTAAAGGTTTTATCAGGGTGGGTTAATACCTCATTGAGGTTTTGACTTGGTAACTCATTCATGCACTTTGATGTTTTAAGCGTTTAGAATAAGAAGAAACTCAAATATATAGGTCATGGTAGGATGCATAATTGGTTAATGGTCATGTGGCCTACTTGTATGCTTCAAATAATCTATTTGAACCACGTAATTGATATGATTATCCGTGTTGATGCCGTGTTTCGCGGGCCTGAGCAACTTCGCACCCCCGGTATCCAAGCACTAACCTGCACAATTATAATGGTGGGGAGGGGACCTCAGGATCCGTTAATCCTTCGATGCTTAAGTCAGTATCTTGAAGGAGAAGAGAGCAAAATTTGAGAGCAAGAACAATGTTGTGTATGAAAGATGATAGTATTTTGCTCATTACCTTATTTGCTGTTGGGTTGACCCCTATTTATAGTTACCGTTTTGGATTCCCCCGCAACGGGGTGTTGCGTAGCAAGGGGCAGTTCGCTCTGGGCTCTTTATTTACCAAGCAGCTTCCAAGTCGTTACCTTGCCGAGCAGCGATGGCCCTAGGCCTTCCCTGTGCACTGCTCAGGTCTTGTGTCGCATTCAATGCATCACCCTCTGCGCCCTGGGGCGCATTAAATGCGACGTGGGCTCTGTTCTAGACCGCATTAAATGCGACATGGCCCCTGTTCTGCGTCCCTTCCATCTGGTGATGCACGCCACACTCCTCTTCCCTTTCTTCCCAATCTTCCTCCAGAACTCCCATCCCGACCCGAACTCCCTATCCATATTCTGGTCTAGGCTTCTATTTTTCTTGCCCAGACTTAGTTGATTGGGCCGGGCCTTCTTATTGGCCCAACTTCCCGCAACGTGTTCTCCCTGTGACCTTGGGCCCAATGTAACGGATTTTTCCCTCATCACAGTACCCCACGAATTTGAGCATACTCGTGGGCTGCAAATTCAAAAATTCTCTCCTTCTACCTTCTCTCTTTTTCTGTAATTGTAAGTGCTGGTTCAACAACCTGGTGTCGGTTCGTTCCTTGCGTGCGTGTTATGGGTAACACCGCGCCGTCTTCCCACTATCAAGGTGCCTCTTCGAATCCCGCGCCATTGCTTTAATTTGGAGACCGTTTTATTACGCCGCCCCCCATTCATATTTGCGTTTTGTTTCTCCCCTCACTCTTTCTCCAATAGCTTCGTCTTGCTCTTCCCACTGTCTCAAATTCCCGTTCATCCTCTCGATTTCTCCTCATCGCTCTCCGTCATGACTAAATAGAGCGCCGACGAAGCTCGCTTCAACTACTTTGCAGGGCGTCGATGGACGTCGTCCATGACCAAGACTGAACTCCGCACTTTCTGCTGGGAGTTCCCTCTTCTCGACTGAAGGTTCTGTCGTCTCGCGCTACCATGGTGGATGAACAAGGCCTGGCGACGGCCATGGTGCTTTTCCCCCATATGTTTTCCATTGGGCTACGTTTTCCATTTTGCCGCCCAGTGCGGGATGTCCTGGACTTCCTGAAGCTTGCCCCTGCGCAGCTCAATCCCAACGCCTGCCGTTTACTCCTGGCCAGTTGCGTGGCCTTTCGAGTCGTTCTGAGTGGTTCGGAAGACTACCCAGACTTGACTGCCAGCGGGTTTCTAAGTGTTCACCGAATTAATCGGCTCGACGGGAACTGTTGTAGCTCCCAGTCCCACACCGCCGATAGGCGTTTCACCACCTTGGAGAGGCGTTACTCTTCAATAAAGAAATGGCACCGGCGATTCTTCTTCGTAAGGGGCTCCGACTGGGAATGTCCCGAGGGGGAGAGGGATTACAATGAATTCCTTGTTCGGTCTGTTTGGGGCAAAGTCCCGACCACCAAATCCCTTGTTATCACCTTATCAGAGAGGGAGGAATTCCGAGTTGCCTCTGTGGTATCCTGGGTATTGGCCTACCTCGACCTGTCCGAGACTGACACACTTTTAAACGGCGACTACATTAGTCGTTACCTTGTTCTCCTGCCCTGCAACCACGTATTGGGCTGTGACTTCTTGTCAGGTCCACCTTCCCCAACCAGGGAAAAACTTCCTGCCCCTTCCTCTCCCGAAGGGGATCACCCCAAACGTCAGCGTACAGCGGTGAGGGCGTTAACTCCCCCTCGGTCCCTTCCCGCCGAGGAAGTCCCAAACGCCTTGCCCCTTACCTCTAAACCTGAAGCTGCTTGGCGGAAGGGGAAAGACTCTCAGCAAGTGGCACCTGGAGGAGAATCTGGTCAGGCTGCTCGCAGGGATGGCTTGGTCAGGGTCACTCCTAGAGATGGCTCCCACTGAGCTGTTTCTAAGGATAGCTCTCTACGCGCCGCGGAGAGAGCCTGCCGACCCGCCCAGGATGTCGGTCGTTCTGGAGGTAAACCATCGTAAACCTTCAGTATGTCGGTTGTTCGAGTCGTGAGTGATAGCGTTTACTCTTCTCAAACAGGTCCTGCAGGGGAAGAAGATGCTGAAGTTGTGGTTACCTCCCTTTTCGCTTCAGCTTTTGAAGGCCTAGAGCCTTGGGGGTCAGCATAGGCGCCGGGCGCCTTCCCTTTCTTTGAGGAGGCTCTCCTTGAAGAAGAGCTTCTGCACAGGGGGCCAACCTCCTTCAAGGAGATGATTGCCAAATTCGACGCATCTTTCAAAGGGTGCTTCCCTTGTTCCCCTATCCCTGTTCTCGAGCACGCTAGCTCGGCTCACTCTGGTGGCTCCCTGATCCCCATTCCAGTAGCCCTTCCCTTGGAAGAAGAAGTTCCACCCGCTGTAGGGCCAGGATCCCCTAAGGCTACGAAGCAGAGCCCCGAAGGGGTTGCTCCTAGGTTGGAGGTCGTGGAGCCAAGCTGCTCGGAGATTTCGGACCCCATTCGCATCGAGATCTTGGCGCCTATACCAGAATCGGCTCCACTTGCCTAGCCAGGCCCCTCGGTGACTTCAGAACAAACTCTCCCTTCGGCGGAGATCGCTTAGGTACTTGCTCTTCCTTCTCTATTTCTGCTATCGTTATTCGTTGGATTGTTTGTTTTTCTTTCTATTGTCTTACCTCCTGCTGGGTTGGGTGTTTGGTTTAGGAATGCCAAGTTCCCCAAGCTATGCCCTCCTCTCCGCAACGTGGTGTCGCTATAGTACAGGTGGAGGACAACCCCTCCCCGAGCAGCAGTCCCCTCTGCTCGGGCAATGTGCAGGGTGAGAGCTCGGTCCGAGCCGGGGGTTCGCCAAGCTCTCACTCTCCCCTTGAGCAGGATCCTCCTGTACATGAAAAGGCTATTCTACCTTTCATGCCCGCCAAGCCCTCTTCGTCTTCCGAGCCGGGGGCATCACAGGGTCCCGGGTCTAGTCGTGTGAAGGCCCGGACAACCTTTTTTGAATCATATTTTCAACAGTTCAAACCCCTTTTTACCAATGTAAGTGTTATTCCGTGTAGTCGTTTCACTTTCCGTTTTACTCTTCTTCTTCTTTTTGCTAATGAAACTTGTTGGTGCCAATTTCTCAGGCTGCCGAGCAGATTGCCAATCTGGTTTCCCGAAAGCAAGGGGCTCTGGAAGAGGATCTCAAGACCCAGAGATCGTTGAACAAATTGTTGAACCTGCGCGGGGAGAAATTGTTGAGCGAGAAACAGTCTTTAGAGGTGGAGAACGAGTCCCTGAGAGAGAGCAACACGCTCCGTCTTGAGAAGATCTGGGACCAGAAGAAGCTAAATAAGGATATGGCAGAGCTGATGAAGATCATGAGCTTAGAGCTTGATCTCAAGTGCAAGGAGCTCCAGTTGAAGGGCATAGAGATGGACAGACTCTTGGTCAGAACGACTTCAGCGGTCGCAGACCTGGAGTCTACACAAAAGGAATCGGAGATCCTTCGTGCCCAATCTGATCTTCTCTTGGCAGAGGGGGACTGTGCTCGCGCTGAGGTGCTGAAGCTGGGGTGTGAGCTGGAGTCTGCTCAGGAAGCTTTAGAGAGGAGCATTGGGGCTGCTAATGCCTTGGCAGACGAACAAAGGCGTGTGGCCGAGCTAGAGCATGAGTTGGAGTTCGCTCAAGAGGCATTGAAGCAGAACGAGGGAACAATTGAGATGTTGGAGGCTCAGAAGAAGAGTTCCACCCAGATTCGGGTTCGCATGTTCAATCGGTACATGGGACTTATGAAATTTGTGGATGTGACAAAGGCTCTGGCCCATGTCTCCGTTTCCCGCATGGAGTCCTCTTTGAAGGCTACCCAAGACTGCGCGACCCAGTTAGAGTCCCAACTCAAGAGGGCTCTTGCTCTCCGCAATCAGGCCTGGATCAATGGGTACAGAGAAGGCCTTGAGCGCCTCCGGGGATTGCTTCTTCAGAACCCCAAGACCGATCTCCGTGCTCTGAACATTCGGGAGATCGTACCGGATGTGAAAGCCTACGAGAGGATGCTGACTTGGGGTGTAAAAGAGATGCCTTTGGCTTTCCACGACACTCCCCCTTAGTTGCCCCCCTTTTTTTATTGTTTTGATGTCTTATCCTCTTCTCTTTTTTTTAGGAACATCAATGTGTAAATTTGCATACAGTGTGTAAATTTGCGTACAGTAATGAATCTTATTCCTTTATTCTAACCTGCCCCATCTGTTAGCTTTTATAATGCGAATCGTGATCCCTCAATATTAAGTCCTACCGAACTGAGGAGAGTGTAAGGCTTCCTTGCGTAGGTAAATACCTCGCAAGACAATCACTGAGCCTTGGTTCTCTTAGCAGTGACTCTCAGCATAGTTTTGCCCACTGGACATAAAGTGAGGTGTCCCCAAATCCCTTTATACTGGCCTGCCTTTCACTGGGCGGTGTGCCACGCGGGTACCAAGGCGTAGCTACATGCTTGGAGTGCATTAATTCGCATTCGGTGATTCTTTGAATTTGAGCTCTACCCTGTGATTCTATCGTGTAACTATTGTATTTTTCCAAGTGTCCACCAAGCTGTACGTCATAATGTCCACGCACGTGGGCGACTGAACTTACTGTTGACCTCATATTTATCTTGGAGTTGCTTTTCACCGACACCCATTTCTTCCTTGTTTGGTCTAAGTGTCGTTCCGCTTCGGTCAACCGCACCAACTGTCTTCATCTCGTGTTTTAAATTTGATACTCAGTCGCCTTCTATATTCCGTTTTATGTGTCAGCTGAGATTTTCCACGTTTAATTCTCCTTATTAACAGCACCTCGGGATTCGTGTATCACAAGGGACGCTTGGACAGACCCCAGAGGCTCCCACAGATACGTGGGAGCCGGGAGGGGGGCTCTTAGGTGTCGCGGGGCCCTGGTGGTGCCCCGAGTCGTTTCTGCCTATAAAAAGGAGACGCTTTCATCTTCCACTGGAATGCATCCGGCCCTGCCTTCTCTCTTCTGTATTAACTTTGCCGATCTTTCGTGGCCCTTTCCCTCCCTCCTGCAGCTTGCAGGAGGCGGACACCTTCTGTCACGGTGCTCGAGATGTCTCCGGTAGCGGTTTGGATGTTTGGAGCACGACGAGCTTCACACATCTCTTGTTCTTGCCCTCTTGCTTACCCCGCTTCACTTGTTCTTGCCCCTTGCTCACGGGGGTCGACCTCTGTGAGCATTGGAACCAGAAACTGCATCCCACAGGTTCTGGATGGTGCTCGATCAAGGTAGTGGCATGGCACCCGCGACTGAGGAGGGCGGGAACAGACAGTCGAGGGGAGCCATTACATCTTAGTTGTTGCCTACCCATCGATCTTCTTTTAGCCGAGCCGCTGCTGCCTCCTGGTTCAACCTTCAATCCCAGTTCGACACCAGGAGACTCTTTGTAGGGTGCCACCTGGCTTTTCGCCTGCAGAAGAGGGGACGTGCTTTGCTGGACCTACGGGGTGCCCCTCTTTCCAGTGCTGCCGTTTTATATTTGTAGTAGCTTTGTAGTTGGGCCCGCCTTTCTCCCTTCTTCTTCCTTTTTTCTTTTTTTTTCCTGGTCGATGTAAAATTTCCCTTGTTGCTCCGCTTGTAACCCTGTTCGGGATATAAAGGATTTTGTCTACCTTCTACTCTGCAAGCATTTTATACTTTGTTTAGCCCTTGTTTTTGCCTTGATGCTAGCCGTTAACTGGTCGGAGCTCACGGCTCGATCCCTATGCTTTATACTTCGGGGATTGTTACTTATAGGTTGGCAAAGCCCAAGGGCCCTACTTCCTCACCAACGCGTTTCTTTCTCTTTTTTTGCACGAAGCTCGACAAGTCATTTAGACTGCGTTGAGAATAGCTGTTAGTAGGTCAGAGCTCATGGCTCGGTTCCAGTACTTTATACTTCGTGGATTGGTAGTTATATGTTAGCAGAGCCCGAGGGCCCTGCTCCCTCACCAAAGCGTTTCTTTCCCTCTTTTTGCACGAAGCTCGGCAAGTGATTTAGACTGCGTTGAGAATAGTTGTTAGCAGGTCAGAGCTCATGGCTCGGTTCCTGTGATTTATACTTTATGGATTGGTACTTATAGGTTGGTAGAGCCCGAGGGCCCTGCTCCCTCATCAACGCGTTTCTTTTTCTCTTTTTGCACGAAGCTCGACAAGTCATTTAGACTACGTTGAGAATAGCTGTTAACAGGTCAGAGCTCATGGCTCGGTTCCTGTGCTTTATACTTCGTGGATTGGTACTTATAGGTTGGTAGAGCCCGAGGGCCTGCTCCCTCATCAACGCGTTTCTTTCTCTCTTTTTGCACGAAACTCGACAAGTCATTTAGACTGCATTGAGAATAGCTGTTTCATGGAGACATAGTAACACAACATTTCAAAGTCAGTGCATCAAATTTTAATCAGCTATTACCTTACATTCGTCTGAGCTCAGCTCGGATCACTTTTATACAAAATATTTTCTTAAGTGCTCCGCGTTCCATGGGTGCGGCAACTCGTTCCCTTCATGGTTTTTCAGCTGATATGAGCCCGGTCTTCCAGGTTCCGTTACCAGGTATGGCCCTTCCCACTTAGGGACCCAGTTTGCCTTCATCTTGGGTCGTAACTCCTGTCTGCTTTAGGACCATGTCACCTACTTCGAAGTTACGAGGTCAGACTCGTTTGTTGAAGTACTGCTCGACTCTTCGCTTGTTGGCTGCCGTTCGGCTTATGGCTTCCTCCCTTCTTTCTTCCAGAAAATCTAGACTCTCTCTCAACCATTCATTGTTTCGATCCAGGTCATATTGTTGCACCCTGTACGTGGGTATGGCGACTTCTGCAGGTATCATGGCTTCAGCTCTATAAACCAGGGAGAAAGTGGTTTCCCCACTATTTTCAATCTCGTACCGTACCGGTCGGTACGGTCGAAATTTTCCATACCGGCCGCTGGGCCGGTACAAGTACCATATACGTTTCGTACCGGCCTCAATTTCGGCCTGTACTGGCCTATATTTCGGCCTGTACAGCCTATATTTCGGCCGGTACCAGCCTCAATTTCTGCACTGCCAACTTCTTCTTTAAGATATTGAGTAATGTCTTATTGGTGCTTCTACCTGACCGTTGGCTTGGGGATGTCCATTATCAGATTGCCTCCCATTATCAGAGATGAAGCTTTGGGGAATACCGAAACGGCATATTATGGATTTCCAGAGGAAATTCGTTATTGCCCGAGCTGTGATTGTTGCTAAGGCTTCTGCCTCCACCCATTTGGTAAAATAGTCTATTGCTACCACGACAAATTTACCCCTCCTTTACCCACAGGGAGGGGACCAATGAGATCCAACCCCCATTGGGCGAAGGGCCACGGGGCAGTGACAGAAGCAAGTTTCTCTAGAGGACAATGGGGTATAGGAGCGTTCTCTTAGCATTTAAGACACTTTCAGGCGAACTCGTCGGCATCCTTATGAGCATTAGGCCAGTAGTATCCCGATCGAGCAGTTCGTAATGGTACTGCCCTCCCACTCGCGTGACTCCCACTCGGAAGAGATGCACCTTAATAGCGGTTCCTAATCTTTCGGGTTTCCTCCCGGTCACCCGGAAGGATTCCCTCTTGAAGAAATTTCAAAATATCCGTGGCCCATTCCGGGGGCCGTAGGACCTCGATAGCTGACACCCGAATTCCCACTGCAGCTATGTCAATAGTTTGGACAATCACATGGTCCGGAAGCGGGACCTCTCCTTGCCCTGAGGCTGCCTTGGCTAGCCGATCCGCTTCTTGGTTCTCTCCTCTGGGAATCTGGTGGATGGTAGAATATTGAAAGAGATCCCGCTCTTCTCCAACCCGCTGAAGATATCTCTTCAGGTTTTCACCCTTCGTGAGGAACTGTTCGGGGGGCCCGCCCGCACCCCAGGGCTCATGCAGAGGCGGGGGACGGAGGGGACGAAGCCCCGCTCTGCTTTTCCCCCTCCCCGCTTATATATTATATATAAATTAAAATTATATATATATAAAAAAAAACCATAAGTAAGTGAAATGGCGCCGTTTTGTCCATGACAAAACGGTGCCGTTTCACATTTAGAGTTTAGTTAAGCCTTAACTAATAGTGGAACGGTGCCGTTTCACTTTTAGTTAAGGTTCCCTTCCCCCCCCCCCCGCCCCCCGCGCGCATCCAAACACCTTCTCGAACTCTCTTCTCTCAATCTCTCTCACTCTCAGACCCACACTCTCTCTCTCTCGATCTCTCTCGCGCTCTCTCTCTCTCGCTTGATCTATCTCTCTCTCTCTGTCTCGCACGATTGCATGAGCAAGACCACAGTCCAGTCACTCCACCTTCGTTGACTCGTGCAAACCTATTTTGAAAGTTGAAACTTTGCATTCGCCGCCACTCAATGGTCGAAACCCTAGATTTTATTTTTTTAGTTTTGGATTGGAGATTGGAGGAAGGATGGGTTGAATCGGAGATGGAGGATGGGAATAATTGTGAACTTGTGTGCTGTGGAGAAATTTGTGCATGTGTTTGATTCGTTTGTGTTTGTTTGCTTGTTTGTTTGTTTTTTTTTTTTTTTTTTGTAGTTTTTTCACTTCCTGGCCTCTGGGTGTTCAGATTTGGAACTTCCAATTTGAAACCCTAAATTGAGTTAGGGGTTTCAATTGAAACCCCTTAATTTTAAATTTAGGGGTTTCAATTGAACCCCTAAATAAAATTAAGGGGTTCAATCCGAAACTCCTAAATTGTGTTGGCTTTGCACATTGCCTTATTTTTTCATGTGTGGTGTATTATTATGATTTTCTTATGTCGTGTGTTGATTGATTTTATAATTTTTTATTGTGTTGTGGAATATATTTCACTGATAGCTCTCCTACCCCTACCAGTTGCCCCAGCACCTAACCCTGCTCAAACCCTGTGGGAATACACCTTGCCCTGCCCCCAAGCCCACACAAAGTAAGAAACCTGTTTCCGTAGTTTGGTCTCATTTTACCAAACTAGAGGGTGGTGACCCCAATAACCCCCAAGCTAAATGTAATTATTGTGGGAAAATATATGGATGTCACTATAGGAAACATGGTACATCCAGTTAAAGGTCCATCTAGAGGAACAATGTAAGAAGAGTCCAATATTACGATCCTTACTAGAGAACAATCAATCTAGATAAGAAATTGGATTGAAAAAAATGGCAGATGGGAGTAGTGGGGGTCCAACATTGAAGGGGTATACAAAATATAATGTTGATGAGTGTAGAAGGAAGTTAGCTTGTATGGTTATCATAGACGAGCTACATTTTCAGTTTGTGGATGGGAGAGGGTTCCAAAAATTTGTCCAAGAATTGGAACCTAGATTTATGATTCATTCTCGCCACATTGTGGCAAAGGATATTAAAAAGATGTACTTGAAAGATAAAGATGTGTTGAGGGGCCAATTGGCGGGTTTGGTAGTTTGCCTCACTACCGATACTTGTACTTATGTCTAAAATTTTAATTATATGTCTTTGACTGTTGATTTCATTGATTCTGATTGGATTCTTCATAAAAAGATTATTAAATTTTGTCAAATAACTGATCACAAGGGTGAGACGTTTGGGAAGGCCTTAGAGGCCTCAATAAAGGAGTGGGGGTTGGCACGGGTTTTGACAGTTTCGGTTGACAATGTCTCGTCTAATGACGTCGCCTTGGGATATCTGAAGAATTATCTTAGAGAGGCAAATAAGACATTTTTGGGTGGTGAATATTTGCATGTTAGATGTTCTGCACATATCTTCAATCTAATTGTGACTGAGGGGTTGAAAGATGTCGATGACTCGGTTGTACGAGTTAGATTGACTGTGAAATTTGTGAGGTCTTCTCCCTTTAGGTTGGAGAAATTCAAGATTGCTGCGAAAACTGTGGGCATAACATCAAAGAAGGGTCTTTTTTACGATGTCATGTTAAAGTTATCTGCTTCTTCACACCCTACATCCCATGAATTTTGTCAACAAATATGTAGGATGAAAGAAGAATTAGACGACATGTGTAGGGGTTCCAATTTAAGGATGAGGGGATGACATTGACCATGAGGGTCAAATATGACAAGTATTGGGGAGATTTGACTTGACTAAATATTTTTTTATATGTGGCTGTTATTCTTGATCCTCGTCTAAAAATTTTAGGCATGTTATATGGTTTGAAACTTGCGCATGATCAGGCATGGACTGATCTTATTGGTGAGATGGCCCGAGATTCCCTTTATAAATTTTATGATGAGTTTAAAGCAATTAAGGATGGTAGTGGTACTGCATCTACTACACCTACACCTACCCCAACACTTCCTCCAGACACCGGGGCAACAAAGAAGCGTAGATTGGCATGGACTAAGACCCTCGCACATAATCCTACACTAGTCCATCAATCTACGGAGGTGGTTTCAGAGTTAGATAATTATTTGTCAGGGGATCTTATTCAAGATAATGATGATTTTGTAATATTAGGATGATGGAAGACAGCATCAAAGAAATATCTCATCCTCTCTGAGATTGTCCGTTGTATGTTGGCCATTCCTATTAGCACCGTTGCATTGGAATCTGCTTTTAGTACCGGAGGGCGCATATTGGATCCTTTCCGTAGTTCATTGTCTCCTACAACTGTGGAGGCATTGATATGCACACAGAGTTGGACGATAGGAAAATATATTTATGTTCCGGATGTTTTAGATTTTAAGAAGACCGACGAAGAGGGTGGTGATCAGTCTAGATTTGGACCATCTAGTAATTGTTGTTTTTATTTTATTATTTTGATTTATTTATATTCATTTCAATTTCATCAGTATTAATTTTAGTATAGATTGTTGTAGCAACACATGAGACGACTCAGACGATGTCTACCTCTACTGCAATATGAATATGTGCACAAGCCTCAAAAGACTACATATCCGGCCGCCCCAAATGTCACAATCAAAGACCTAAACAGCTCGCCTCTTTTTTTAGATTATTAATTTCTTATAATATTGAAATTTGAATCAGTTGTATGTATTATGTAATTTTGTAATGTTGATATAATGTCCCTTGGACAATTTTTGATTTTGTAATTTTGTAATTGTTTAGACTTTCCATTTTATTTTTGTAATAGCTTAGTTATTATTATTTTTTTTTAGTTTATTAGGTAGTAAACTCGTAGTCTATACTATAGTAGTACTTCCTTAGTCTTAATTATATAAAATTTTGTATGTATATATTATTTTTATTCATGTAACTTTTTTTCTTTTTTAAACTCTTTTTGAAAAAAAAAAACTGCTATTTTTATGGGCCCAAAATGGCCCAGAAGCTGCTTTTGGGCCATTTTCGGCCCATTTAAGCGATTCCTGGGCAAAAAATGGCCCAGAAACCGCTTCTGGGCCTTTGGCACAGTAGCGTGCGAGAGGGTGGACGGAGGACCCCCTCCACCCGCACCACGTTATCCGGGACGGGGTCCCCCGCCCCCGCACTCTGGGGGCGGGGTGCGGGTTCGAAAAACAACCCTTGGCCCATGCAGGGGTGGGGGACGGGGCTACCCCGCTCCGTAGGGGACGGGTAGCACCCCTAGGCACTAGGGTTTGGATACGATGACTAATATTTATTTTTGATCGTTCGAAAGGATTGTTATGACGTTCAAATGGTTTCCATAAATATTTTATCTGTTTGAACGTCTTACGAATACCGTTCCAACGGGAAAAAAATATTGCGTTAGTTAATATTATATTATATAATATAGTATATATACTTATACTATTTATATATATATACTTATACTACTTACATAATATTTATACTTAATTATTATATACTTATATTTATACTAATACTTATATAAAACTATATATTTGTTAACTTATATTATAGTTAGATATACAGCTATATATACTTATATACTACGATATATTATATTATATGAAAAATTATTTATAACTATCATATAATATACTTATACTTATACTAATACTATATAGTATACTTATATATAATATACATATATAATATACTCTTATATAATATACTTATAATACTTATAAATAGTATTATATAATTATCAATAAATCTTCCCAACCTCCTAACACTCCACACTCCACATTTTTTAAAATTTTTATTATTTGTTTCTTTTATCAAATATTTATTATATGGATAATGAATAGAAAATTTGAAATAATTTAAAAATGATAAACTCAAAAAAAAGTTTTAAAAAATATTAAAAATTTAAAAATTTTAAAAAAATGTGGAGTGTGGAGTGTAGTGGAGGTTGTGTAGCAAAACTCTATAATTATATAGTCTTGTACACTACTATATCCTTATATTCTACTATATATTTAGACTTATATATATTCTTAACTTATATTATACTTATTAACTTATACTTATACATATTCTTAACATAAATATTATACTTATATATACCTATACTTTTATATATATAGTTATAAAATTAGATATATAATATAATTATATATATATTTTGTACATTCGAACAACATATTATTTCGGTTCGAACGATTTAATTACGTGTTCGAATGGACATTTACAACATTCGAACTTATAAAGTATGTTGGCACCATATTACATTTTCAATTACCAGTTTGAACGTATATAATTGACGTTCGAACAGGTGTGAGTTGAATTAATCCAGGCGGGAAATGTTTCCCACTTCATTGTTTTCGGGTTAGAACGGTTAGTAAATTCCGTTTGAACGATAAAATAAGAAAAAAGAAGTCCAGAAGCACAAACGTGCCGGACATTTGGGAAAGTGTTTTTTGAGATACAGAGAGCTAGAGAACGAGAGAGACCGTGAGAGACATCAACTCTTTCTTTCTCTTCAATTTGGTAAATTCTTTTACTTTGATATTCTATTTCCAGGGGATTTTCTTATTAAAAAACTCAAATTTATGTTCTTTTCAATTTAATGAGTTCTTTTCCCTTCTGTTTTGAACAAAAGATTAAAGTTAGAATGATATATTTGTATTTGGATGTGAGAATATGTAAATATACTTGTATTTGGATGTGGGAATATATTTGTGTTTTTGAACAAATATGAAAATATATTTGTGTTTGGATGTGGGAATATGAAAATATATTTGTATTTGTGCAATATTTGTGAAATGTTTGTGAAATATGCATCTTATGAGATTGTGTTTATCCCATGAATGTATTATCTGAGATTGTGTTTTGTCCCTGTTTCATGTCTGGAATCTGGGTTGCAGCCGTTTGAACACAATAATTTCCCGTTCGAACGTGTTATCCTGTTCGAATAGAATTTGAAGTGTTCGAACGTTTGTACTCCTGAGTTGTAATACTTAAACTCAAATTTAATACTTAAAAGATAATTTATTAAAAACTATAAGGTATAATTAAAAAATAAGTAAAGTTATATTATAATTAATACTTAAGAAATAAGAAACAGAAGAATTTGTAATACTTAAACTCAAATCTAATACTTAAAAGATAATTAATTAAAAACTATAAGATATTATTAAAAAATAAGTAAATTTAAATTATAATTAATACTTAAAAGGTAATTAGGTTAAAAGCTATAAGGTATAATTAAAAAATAAGTAAAGATAAATTATAATTAATACTTAAAAAAGAAGAAACATATGAATGATCTCCCACTTAAATTAAAACTATCACTACAAGAGAAATGACCTTTTGCAGCGATTTTTGTTTTGTTGCAAAAAATATCGCCGCAATAAGTAATTATTTGCAGCGAAAATAAAATTGTCGCAGCTCAGAAACATTGACTTGTAATTTAAACTCGGTGGTCCAATCACTTTGTTAATTGCAGTGATTTATCATCTTATTGCGGCCAAACAAATCGCCGCAATGAGAAAAATATATTGCAACGGCGGAAAATCATTGCAAATGTCTAATCTGGGAGTGCCAAAACGTGTTTTGGCATTTTATTTTCCCCCCCGTTTTGTTCCCCCCAAGTGCAAGTCCCTTCTCCACTTCAATACTCTTCCCCATTTTTGGCTACCTGCAAATCCACCCACCCCCACACGGCTTCATCTCCATTTTTGACGTCAGGGCACAAAGCTATGATCTCCTCCACTTCATTTTCCTTCCGCAGAAGCTAGGGTCCTCGTTTCCACCCTTCTCCACTTCAATGCTCTTCCCCATTTTCACCTACTTGCAAATCCACCCTCCCCCACACAGCTTGATCTCCATTTTTGACATCAGGGCAAAAAGCTTCTACTCCTCCACTTAATTTTCCTTCCACGGAAGCTAGGGTCATCGTTTCCTCTCCTTACAAAATCGCATGCCTCCATCATTCACCTCGGAGTGATTTGCTTTTAACGATTTTCCATTGGATTGGAGGTCCAGATAGTTGACCGAGACTCTTGGGTATACCTTCTCTCACCACAGGTATCTCTGCAACTCATATGCTGTTCTCTCCCCCTTCATCCGTGCTAGTTACTTTACAAAAATTGGGCTTTTTGTTTGTAGACTAATTTCTAGATGTTTGAATCTAAAAGCATGTCCTTTCTTGCACAAGATTTTTTTGTATCTCGGGATTTTTTGTACGTGTTGATGTGGGTATTAGATTAGGGCAAGCTTTTGGTGTTGAGTATGATTTTTCCTATCTAAGCAGAGTTGCCTTCTGAAAATTAGCATAGTTTTCTTTTTGGCTTTTAGTGACTTACAGTTCAGGGCAGGGCACCGCTTTTAGTGGCTTTTAGTGCTTAGAGTTTTAACTCAGTGAGTTACACTTTTCTTTCCACCATTCTTTGACTAACCAAAAGAAGTGTTGTTGAAATGTGTACATTTATGTTATAATTCACATAAGATGTTGAAGCTTATTGGCATTCTCAACGTAATAACCACAACGAATTGATATCACCCACTTTTAATTACCTAGTACATGGTTTTTGCACCATTGAACTTCTATAATTTTAACTCTTGGTGTTTAATAGTAACAATGATAACATCAGACATTATGGGTCACTTAAAACTCGTGTAACTTAGATTTGAATTTCAAATTTCCTAATCCAAATATAACCTCTGGGTTTCCAGTAATGTTTTCCAGTAGTGTATGATAGAAAATTTCTAGTGGAACAATATAACATAACATCAGAAGATGCAGAAAAAGAAAAAGAAAAAGAAAAAGAACGCAATATAAGTTGTGCCAATTAATTAAAGAATGTTCCTTTCTCCATCTCATGACTGGTGTTTTATTAAGGTGATCTTCCTAATATTGATAGTGATTGGCATAAAGTAGTCAATTAAATACCTGTGCATCTTGTTTAATGTGCTAAGTACTGAATTGTTTTGCATTTGTTTTTTATTATTTGTTTTTAGTCTTTTTGTGATATATATATATATATATTTCTTTAGATCATTGGAATGTGTGGGGTAATTTAAATGTGAATGTACAGTTTTTTATAGTTTCCTTTGTCCACACTCTGGTACCTCATTTGGTTCCAACATTGGTCTGAATATTTTGGCTATTTTGCATGTTCCTCACTAGTTTTTCTATTTGCTGCACTATTTAGGTGAATTAATTATATCTTACAGTTATATATACAAGTATTATATATATAAGGGTCTCTAATATGAAGTATAGCTTGGGTATAATTCATCTCTATTTTAATTTATCTATTTTTCCTTCATCATGCTTGTTTTCTGTTTTCAAACTGTTGCATGCCAACAGAATCAACTACCCTCGTTTTCTTCACGAGTTCTTATATATATGTATTTTCATTTTTCAAATTTTATACATAAAAAAAAAACAAAACAAGAGAGTTAATTATTTAAACAAAACCGTGCTTTGTCCACCTACTTTGATGTGCTTTAGAAGTGATCTTGTTCATAATGCTTAGGTTCTTTCTTGAACTTCACATATCCCAACATAGGTCAATAGGGATTTATATGTTTTAATTTAACAGCAGCTTGCATTAAATATCCCCCAAAAGTTATGGGAAATCAGATCATTTTTGCCCATTTAATCTTTTGTTGTTGAACCAAAGAATGTAATTGGGAGAAAGATCGGGTGCTTATAGTAATCTTTGTATTTTGTTTTACTTTCTATGCTACTTTTATCTTTAAGCTGTAAACGCAATCATATATGTTGACCTAATAAAGCAAAATTAAAATCCTCAATGTTTCTAACCCCCAACCACTACAAGAAAAAGTAGGTAACTGCAAAGAGAACCTAATGATGCTACTTTATATATAATAAGTTTAATTATATTTTGATTATTTGAGATTTAACTAACTGCAAGAGAACCTAATGACCACAAACAGGGCAAATCGAATGAGCTTGGAGGACTACATTCTGTCGTGCTCACCTCCCTCGAAGAGGTCTTCACTTGGTCTGTTCTAATTCTATTTTTTTTTCTTTTAATAAGTTTTTCTAGATTTACTTTATACTCTCGAAATAGAA
This sequence comes from Juglans cinerea, assembly GCA_961763995.1. Taxonomy (NCBI): domain Eukaryota; kingdom Viridiplantae; phylum Streptophyta; class Magnoliopsida; order Fagales; family Juglandaceae; genus Juglans; species Juglans cinerea. The sequence goes on along the minus strand of CAUIVZ010000012.1, from coordinate 9,945,797 downwards.
GACCTCATTTGCTCATATTTCAATTCTGATTTTACTAATCTCATATGCATTTTGGCTGTTGGAACTAACAATACTTCGTTGATAAATCAATAAAATATGGTGATCATTCACCAGCCATGGTAAAATTTACAACTGTGGCTAGTGTTGCTAGCTGGTGTAGGAATTGAATGGTTAGATGGTAATTACAGATTGAAAGTCAATTGTTTGGAATTGTTTGGATTTGAATGTTTTATTCAATTATCTTACTTTGTGAGGCTTTGGTTTGATATTAGGGGAAATTACAAAATAGGGCTTTTATGGCTGTGAACTTAGCCATATATATAACTATTTTTTGAGTCCATATAAATCTTGCTGGACAAGTAAGAATGAATTGCAAATTTATGTCAATTCGTTCTTATGCTTTCTAAAATTTCGTGGAACTTGTGTTTGCATTAGTTTAATTGTTTAAATAAAATTGCTTTAGGTTGATTTACTGCAAGCTTTAGTATAATGATTACTGCAAGCTTTTATTTCACTTTAACTTATTTCATTTATTGTTTACTTGATATGCACTTTCAATTAATTGAACAAATAAATTGGCACAATAGGGTTTTTATGTGTCATATACACTTAAATAGAAGAAAAAAATGAGAATAAACTGCTGCTTCTGGTACCCTCCTTAGTCCTAACATATTATGAAATTAGTAGCGTCTTTTGTTACAAACTTCTGCTTTTGAGGTGGTTATGACCTTCTCTAATTCCTATTTGTGATCAATCCTGCTAAGTTTTGGGCTCAAATCCATGTGCAGTGATCCAAGAATTTATCCATATACCTATAATTTCTTTTTTAAATTCACAAACACTATGATCTTAATATGTATATATATTTAATTGTATGTTTTAATCTTCTGAGTCAATTTTACTCTCAGGGCAAGAAATTTTCACTGAAATTTGGAGGATGTTGTCAAATCAATTGTTTGCATGATGATGTCTAGCCCATGTCTAACTGGCTATACACAGGTATAATTCTAGTGATATAAAAAATGCTCCACTTCAACACCATAAGAACTTCAAACTCATCTAATGTAATCTTCTTTGATTGTTTCATTTTTTAGACACTCAGTTGTTTTTTGTACATATGCTTTCTTCAAGCACACAAAAGTGTAAAGTCATGTACTTTTCCCTTTCAATTACAAGTTGTCCTTCTTGCAGTGGTGTTAAATGGACCATTAATAATGCATGCCATCCCCCTTTTTGTCAAATAAGAAAGTAAAAATGGATGGGTTTTAGAATTTTATGTGAGCATATTTGAACATTATTTAATGGGTTAGAAAAAAAATTATGTTCCTCCAAGACAACTTATAATGTATCTTCACTAACTCTCTAAAAATGACAAATATTATATACAAGATTTTATCTCACATTTAAGGTGGTGGGGAAAAAAAAAAGAAAAAAGAAGAAGAGTTTTTTCAAACCTTTGGTATACGGTAATCAACATGTCATTCCCTGCATTTTCCTTATGCATACAGCTTTATCTAAGACACCATCTCAGTTGGTAAGTTCAAAAATCTCCTCTTTCATTCTCGGGTTCAAGCTATGCACACAAACAGCAACCATGTTTTGCTTTTCCTTGAATTGCTGCTGCTGTCTAGAATTTATGTAGTGAATTTCACCTTCCATTTCTCACATCTTGCGTATTTTAGTGGAAAATCATAAGGAAAGAAGGATCTACCACCTGTTAGAGTTTAAAGTACATCAAACAATTCCTGATGTTTGCTACTTGTGCTGCAACAATTTTCCCTTCATTTTCAACTTATATCTTCACTATATAAGGCATGAACTTTGGCTTAAATTTCATTTGCTAGTTGACTAAGTTTAGGTTAGTTTAAAACTTCATTTTTTCCTCTCTTAGTTCACGTTCAACACCTAGAAAGATAGTAACAGCACACTTCCAACTTCTGAAATTTTCTACCACAAATTCTATCAGTGTCTTCCAACCTCATCTATTCTTACATTTTTTTTCTTCTAATTCTTGTTTAGTTGGGTGTGTAGCCAAGTGCAAGGAAGCTAAATAGGGATTTAGATCCCTATCAAAATTATAGGATTTGAAGAAGAAGACTAACTTGAGAAAGTGACTGGTGATGGAGTTGAGCTAATTTTTGTATACTCTTCATGAATCAAGTTATTCTTTTTTTAGTTCATAAAAAATATACTAATACTACTTTACTTCTCTAGTGGTTAGTTGATCTCTCTTTAGATGACACATGGAGTAATTTCAACACTTGGTCACTCAATATTTTCTAAAGTCATGTAATGTTTTTAAGTTTTGATTGATATGTACTTTTTTTTGTGCATTCTTAAGTACTGGTTGCAAGAAAGGAAAGCAGAATACATACACATATTTCTTCTAGTTCCACTTCTAAGTATTTATTGCTCAAGTACTTGAGGACTTAAGAATCAGATCCTCCAGCATGTTCTGGGGATGGCACTTGCAGTTTCAAACACTTTGATATAGCTAAAGATATATTTGAGTTCATTATTCCATTCTATATATATATATATATATATATATATATATCCATTTGCTTGTCAAATTCCTTAATATGCAGACCTATGCTATTATTTCAGCTAAACCAATCACCTTGCACTGAAAAATGTCTATGACCATATCACCTTGCACTCCATATGTATGGATATATTACCCATTAAGTATAATTTTATTACCTATTGTACTGCTATTATATCATCAAGAGTGATACAAGTGTTTCCTTACATTTGCTTCCTTACATTATTCGGGTATGTGATCCGTAAGTTTCTCGGCCCATGAATAGGGTTGACGACTTATCGTGACTAGCATACTTGGAGAATTGTAAGGAAATGATGCCGAAATTTTTACTAACATTAGAGTTTAGACTGAGTATATATACGATATAGATGATAGTCTCTTGAATGAGATAGGACCAACTATCTTATCAAAATAGAAGCAGTGAATATGAAAAGACTCTTGGTAGTGTTTATCCCATGAATTATGTTTTTTTGATAGACAACCGACGAGTAATAGAAATACAATGGATAAGAGTTGGATGCTGTTGGGAGATAGACTTGGGCGAAATTTTAAGGAGTATGCACAAGGGCTAAAGTTTTTTTTATAGAGTTTGCTCACATGAGTGTTGACAGTCGAGGATTTATAAGATGTCTATGCAAGAAGTTCAAAAATCTTGGTTCTTATAATTTGGTAGTAGTGGATGAACATTTATTTGTAAATGAAATCGATCCTAAATACTCATATTGGGTCTTACATGGCAAACCATTGCCTAAAGGTTTTAGATTTAGCAGCCGGTCCAATTAAATGGAGGAAGGTAATGACATTGACATGAACGACATAAATGTGGATGCTTCTGATGACAGTGATGATAATGGAGAGGATATGACTGAGATGTTAAGCGATCTGGGTGCAAGAATATTTGGGATGAGGGATGGAGAAGGAACATCTACATAATCATTTGAGGGCCATGGAAACTTTGGAAGACTGTGGGAGGATGCACAACGAGAGTTGTACGAGGGGTGTACCTGTCATAGCAACTTGTCTTTTATGGTGAGACTGCTCCATATTAAGTCTATTTGTTGTATTTCTACAAAGGTCATCGACATGTTACTAGAATTATTTGAAGAGGCTGTCCCTCAGGATAACGTAGTACCTCGTAATTTTTATGAAGTGAAGCAATTGAAACGAGGGTTAGGATTTGATTATAATATCATTCATGCTTGTAAAAATGATTATGTTTTCTTCTGGCAACAATATGCAGAATTTGATTCATGTCCAGTGTGTCATGAGTCAAGATGGACATCTGATAAGCATAATGTACCCCAAAAAGTGTTAACATATTTTCCATTGATTCCTCGACTTCAAAGAATGTTTACACCCCAGTTGACTACGAAATATATGTTTTGGCATCACACAACAAGAGTCCAAAATGAAAACTGTCTCTCGCATCCTACAGATTCCTTACAATGGAATAAATTTGACGTCGAGTATCCATGGTTTGCCGAAGAACCTCGCAATGTACGTCTTGATTTAGCAATGGGTGGTTTTAATCCATTTGGCAACATGAGCATTTCTCATAGTACTTGGTCTGTCATATTAATGCCCTATAACTTGCCACCTTGGAAGTGTCTGAAGTATCAGTATTTTATGCTGACTTTACTGATACTAGGGCCAAGGTCACCAAGGAACGAATTAGATTTATATCTGCAACCACTGATTGCAGAGTTGATAGACTTGTGGGATCAGGGTGTCAGTACATATGATGCGGCCTCGTCGCGCGAGTTCAAGATGTATGCTGCAGTGATGTGGATAATAAATGATTTCCCAACATATGAAAACTTGTCTAGGTGGAGCACAAAAGGTAAAATGACTTGTCCTGTTTGCACTAAAGATACACAATCTTGGTGGTTGACAAATGGTAGGAAATTATGTTTCATGGGACACCATCGATATTTACCACATGATCATAGATTACGTTCAAATAGAACGATGTTTGATGGAAGGGTTGAGCGCAGGTTATCACCGCCAGAGTTGTTTGGGAATAATATTATCACGTAGTTGGGGAATGTTTCAAAAATAGATTTGGGAAAGATGCGAGAGTTCAAAAGAGAAAACGACAAGTAGCGGAGTTGAATTGGACAAAAAAAAGTATTTTTTCGAGTTGCCAAACTGGTCTACCTTGACACTGCGCCACAATCTATATGTTATGTACATTGAGAAAAATATTTGTAAGAATATATTGGGCACTCTGATGTCAATAGAGTGGAAGACAAAAGATACAACTAATTCTCGTAAAGATTTAAAGGAGTTGGTGATAAGACCATAGTTGCATTTGCAAGATAATAGGTCGTCAGCCTATATGCCCATTTGATAGTATACACTTTCAATTGATGAGAGAAGGAAATTCTGTGATTGGTTCATGACAATCAAATTACCCGATGACTATGCTTCAAACATGTCAAGATGAGTTCGGACTCATGATTGAAAGATAACTTGTCTTAAAAGTCACGACTGTCATGTATTTCTGCAGCGTCTATTGCCGGTTGGTGTGCGTGGAAAGCTTACTAGAGATTTTCGTATTGCTCTGACAGAATTAGGGAGATTTTTCAGGGATATTTGTAGTAGAACGTTGAAAGTTAATGTATTGTTAAAAATAGAAACTGACATTGCATTGATATTGTGCAAATTAGAGAGTTTGTACCCGCCTTCATTCTTTGATGTAATGGTTCATTTGGCTGTGCACCTCTACCTCATGAGGCTTTAGTCGCTAGCCCGGTTCAGTATAGATGGATGTACTTTATTGAACGGTTTTTGGAAAAACTTAAGTGATCTGTGAGGAATAAAGTTCGTCTGAAAGGTTTGTTTGATTGCAGAGTCATACATTGATAATGAGTGGCATACCTTTTGTTCAATGTATTTTTGTAGGATTGATACTAGATTTACAAGACCAGATTGAAATTATGAAGGTGGACAAATGGGGGTTTCATCGGCATTTACCGTGTTTTACCCAACTGTACGTCCCATAGGCGTACAAGGGGGCTATGACCTATGCAGGCAAAAGTTTGAAAGAGCTTGGTGGTATGTCTTGAATAACTGTGCAGAAATTGACCACTACTTGATGTTAGTGGTGATCCTCTAAATCAATAGTATATTTAAGTTCATGTATAATAATATAGTATAACTTGATACAAATTAATTGTTCACATGAACATGCGCAGCGTACATATACAACTACTTCACACGATTGGTGTAACTGATTTAGAAAAGACACAGGAAGAAGAATTCACCTCGTGGTTTGAACATATGGTATTACTGTAAAGCCCCAACTTATAATATGAATCTCATACCACTAAACTCCATTTTTTTTTTCTATCTAACATTAATATAACTATAATAATATTTATTAATATAGGTTGTATCGAAATATGGTGAAAATTTAGAAGAAATTTCACTAGAATTGTATGCTCTAGCACGTGGTCCGTCTAGGCGGGCCATCCAATACTCAAGATGTTTTGTGCGTGAATATAGATTTCACATAGCTAACAGAGAACGATATAGGAAAACTATAGAGTTAAAGTACGTGGGGGGATATATGGTCTAGTTGTTTAAATGTAATTGGTGGGATGTCTCAAATCAAAGGTTGGGAGTGCGTAACGATGAATATTTTGTGAGTGTCAATACATCTCGCACATGGTATGAGGACGATCCTTTCGTTCTCGCTTGCCAAGCAAAACAAGTTTTTTATTTAGATGATCTGAAGTATGGGAACCCATGCAGGGTAGTGGAGAAGTTTTGCACCAAGAAATGTATATGATTACATTCCAGAGGCAGACGAACCACATGAAGAAGTTGATAGTCCAGCAAATGAAGAAGCCTATCAAGAAAACGAATTAGGCATCAATCTATTTGTTGATCTAAGTCAATATGACATGGTCCAATTGCGTAGAGAAGATGTTCAACCTGAAGTAATTGAGAGTGAAATGTTGGAAGAATATGAATAAACTGAAGTGTCTAGTGAGGATGAGGGCAACTGGTCCAGCAAAACTGATAGTGAATGAGCTTCAAACAGATATTTGTGTAAATATCATTCTTATAAATATTCGTAACGTTTGTTCGAATAATAATTTATTACAATTTCAAATAGATATGCCTCACAAACGTAAAGCAACACGTGCACCATCCCTATCTATTACCAACTCCTCGTGTGGTTCACCTACCATCAATAGTGAGCCAACATCATTAGACCCAGAACAAGATATTTTATGAAATTAAATACTACATTTAATGCTCAAATTAAGTAATATATATCTATAAAATAAAAATAATTAAATTAAAATATATGCTCCAATTACTGTATATATAACTGTTGTAAGCCAACGCCGAGGTCGAGGCACTATGAGGGGTGTCTGTATAATGAAAGTAAGGAAAGTGGATAAAATTAAAGTTGATATTCCTGATAATCACGCCGGTGGCTCCGGAGATTCGGCAGCATGGCTTGTTTCTTATGTTGGTATGCTTACTTCCACGTATGCACCTATGGTTACATTCTTCTGGGCTAAAGTTCCCCAATATGTGAAAGACCACATCAAAAATCATTGTCTAGTAATAAGCTACTTCTAAAGAAACTAAGTATAACATGTTAATTTAAAGTTATTGTGTATTTATACTAATTGTTTATAATTTTTGAAAGGACGAGTTTGAACTTAATTTTGGTAGACGAGAGGATCGGAAAATGGTTGAGAACCTGATGTCGAATGCATTCCAGAGGTACAAATGTCGATGTCATGCACACTATCAGAAGTTCAGTATTACAACAGAGGCGCGCCGAAATCCATTCCAAGCAATACCACCAAACGAATGAGAGAAGGTTTGTGATATGTTTGAAGATCCTACTTATCAGGTAATTTCATTGCTATATTTTTTTAATAGTATATGATAGATATATTAAACATATAGACATAATAGTTTTTTTAGCAACGAAGTACTGTGAACAAAGCAAATAGATCAAATTTAAAGATATACCATAATGCTCGTTCTCGATCTTTTCATCGTTTGTCTAAAAAAATGGTAAGTTATTTTAATCCCCGTTAAATATTAAAATATAATACACATTTCTGATTTAAGTTCTAATATAAATTTTCCTCTTTAGGAAGAAGAAAGTCCTGTTGACTATGATCTGACCGAATTGTATGCTAAAACACATAAAAATCATGATGGTGTTTGAACCAGTTCTGAAGCAGAGGCAAATTATGCAAGTTTAAATTTCTTTAATCCCATTTTCTAATAATATTTTTGTTACTTATACTAACTTTAATTTTTTTTTGTAGGACAATATGATATCTCTTAAGGAAACTGCTGCGGATCCATCTGATGAATCATCAGTCAACGATGTTCAGATCCTTTCTCAAGTTCTTGGATCACGTTCTGGATTTTCGAGGGGCTTAGGACGTTGCGTTAAGCCATCCTTAACATCATCATCCTCTTTTCGAGCCAGATCGAATGACTACAAGATTAAGGAATTGGAGGAAGTAATACTTGAGATAGAATATTGAGGTCTAAGGAAAAAGAGTTGCTGACCCAATTAAATCAAGCAGCGGATCTTGAGGCAAGATTAGAAGAAAACATGCAGAAGAGACTGGGGATGGAGGTACAAAAAGCTATGTTTGAACAGTTGCAGTCAATAATATTCCAAAACTTTATGTCACCACCACAATTTTGAAATTTATTTTTTCTTTAATTGTCTTTCTATTATGATGTTCCAAAACATTTGAACAATTGTGATGTTTGAATTACAATTTGTGTAATATTAATATGAGATTTTTAATTAAATTCTGTTCAGTATCATTAGTATCGTTCGATTGGTAACTAACCAGTTTGAACGATAAATTACAATTTAGAAATCCATTTGAACAAAAACTAACGCATTTGAACGACAACCGAGAAATACAGTTTGTACGTTCGTTCGAACAATAAAATATTTATTCAAACAACATTAATATGCAAAATCCTGTTTGAAAGGAAAGAATTTCAAAAATAAACAGTCGGTTTGAACGGACATAATTTATATTCGAACACAAGTCATTTGAAAAATTTATTAGTTCGAACGTATAAAATCTGTTTGAACACTCCGTCCTTTCGAACATGATCAAATATGGTCATTTATTTGAATGACAATTTCTTATAGTTCGAACGATATGTGTCGGTTCGAACTGATAGGATTCCATTCGAATGTATTTTTGAGACGAAAAGTTTTTGTCTTGAAAAAAAAAAACCGTTCGAATAGGTTTGACTAGTTCTGCCCAATTTCGTCCTTAAATATCATTTTTTGAGAATTGTCTCCAAAAATCTTTTGAGACAGGCTTTTTGAGACAAAATAGAGACGAAATCTTATTTCGTCCGTTCGACAGGCTTTTGGAGATGAAATGTTTTCATCTCCAAAAGCATTTTGGGACGAAAATTGAGTTTTTTGAGACAAAATTTTTTGTCGAAAAATACCTAATCTCTTGTAGTGATCATTACAATTTTATCAAATTTTTACATAAAATATAATAAATAATTCAACTTTTTTAATTGTTAAAATAATAATAATATTAAAAAATATATTTTAATAATCTTTTATTCAATTAATTCTAAACTATCTCTTCTTATCTCACATTAATCCAAACGACCTATTAGTTAACTCATGTATCATTAGCTCCTCCATTACGGTTGGATCAATCGTTTCTGCAATAAAATCTGCGGCTACTTTTACGTATACCACATGTGGGTCCCTTGATTAGATTTATATCTTGTATTTGATATTATTGATTAATTAATAAAATATATATGCAAAAAACTAATTGAAATAATAATCCTTAAACCATTTTCATATCTACACAAATCTTTACATATTTGTTAGATTTATTTTATAATAAAAATAATTTTAAAGTATGACGTATTACATATTTTACGTCATACTACATCACTTGTAAATTTATTTTTGTAAAAAAAATTTATGACTAAAGCATCTATTTGTAGTATATACTCCGGTTTCTTATGTAGGCGAAAGACAGCATAAAATGATACGTTGAAGTGTTTACCAATGATCTCATCAAATAGAGATGATCATTGTGCTACAATAATATTTTTTACACGTTGAGCAAGTATATGTAAGAAGCACACATCTCATCAATTTCTACCCAGCCTTAACCCAGCATGAATCATGCGAATTAAGCATGTCACAAAAATTTCTTCTTCTCTCTCTCTCTCTCTCTCTCTCTCTCTCTATATATATATATATATATCCATGCGTACATTATTTATTGCTACTGAATCATCCATCTCAATCTTTCTATATATGCGTATTCAAAAATCTTACGTTAGTTCTCTATAAAAGAATCAACATCGCACTGATCATGGATACTAACATCATCATCATCATGTGTTCATGTGCATGCGTTGGAAAAAAGGGGGAAATAATAAATGGTTTTACTACTAGCAATGAATGATCTCTCCAAAACACATCCTACGTACATTGCCACGCGCGGTAGTTTTCAGCATTAAGCCATGTCTTCACTTCTCCATTGAACATGGTTTCACTACTACCTTGGCACCATCAGGCCTAATAAGCAATGTTTTGAATATAGTAACCGTGACCGTTTCGGTAGAGGCATTGAAACGAGATATTTCGATATCGATATAGTTTCGGAATAGTCTATATAATATGAATAAATTATATATATAAATATATATATATAAATTATATTCCAAAATAATAGTCTATATATGAATAAATTATATATATAAATTATAAATAGTCTAGTCTGAATTTGAGAGTAAAAAAATGAGTTTATAGTTTGAAGAAATGAAAAAAAAAAAGAAAAAAGCAAAAGCCAAAATATCGGCCGGTACGGGCTGAAACGGCCAAAATTCTGACTGGTACGAAATTATATCCTTCTTTATACCGGCTATACCACAAAAACGGTATATTTTAGCCGTACCGGCTGGTACAGTACGGATTTCAAAACTTTGCTAATAAGAACTCGGACCTAGTCAGCTTCGATTGGTTGATTCGAACGGGTTTTCGATTTTTGTACTCACTTAATGCATGCCCACAACATATCGAAAGACAGCACCTAAATCACATCCCTGGCTTGCAAACCGTAAATTTTGTTTCTTATGAAAGAATTTAATTCTATGTGGTGTCCAACACACTCCATATATACTTCTATGGGGATTCTACTAACCTAAATTAAATTAATTAATTAATGATGGAGGGACATATTCATCCCTCGTCTAACTACGCCGAGCACTTCTCAGCTAAAGCTCATAGTCTAGACGTTGCAAACCCATCAACCAATAAAGAAGCGGAGGACCCAAACCAGCATAAATAAAGGGAAAAGTGTCCGCACGGGCACTCCATTACCCAGATGGCTTACGGGGAATTACCCTAGGTATAGAAAGGCAGTGACCCCATCGGAAAATGGGAGTATAAAAGCATTGGTACAAGTACAATTTAGAAGTTAAGTTATCACTTGTAACACCCCGCCCATTTATCTTTATAGATTAACCCTTAGAATAAGCTTATATTAGCACTAGTATTTTAGAAGACTAGCCCATTAGAGTGGCCCACGATCCTAAAAGTTTTAACAGAAATTAAATTAGGTTTAAAATTTTAGTTAAGAGCATTGACCGATCTACACACGATTAGTGATCTTTAAAACCATGTTTGAAGCTTAATTTCAATCTTATTTATTTCTCATCCTTATGATCTGAAATTTCCTTATTTTGTTATCCAATTCCATCATTCTTAGATCATATGCTTGGCCACCACATTTCCCTTGTGGGAAATGTGGTGGCCAAACGTTATTCCCTCCTCAACCATGAAGTGACATTTTTTCCAATTTAAAACAAGATTTGCCTCCTTGCATCTCTGCAAAACCAAAGATAAATTAAATAAATAATTATCAAAAGAGTGACCATAAATTGAGAAGTCATCCATGAAGACTTTTAAAAATTTTTCTACCATGTCCGAGAAGATGGACATCATGCATTTTTGAAAAGTGGATGGTGCATTGCAAAGACCAAAAGGCATGCGCCTATATGCAAAAGTGTCATAAGGACAGGTGAAAGTAGTCTTATCTTGATCCTCGAGTGCAATGTCTATTTGATTGTAACCGGAATATCTATCTAGAAGACAGTAGTAAGCATGGCCGCAAGTCTTTCTAGCATTTGATAAATAAAAGGTAATGGGAAATGGTCTTTCCGTGTTGCATCATTAAGTCTTCTATAATCTATGCATACTCACCATCACGTGACCATCCTCGTCGGTATAAGTTCATTGTTGTCATTCTTGATCACAGTTATCCCGCTTTTCTTTGGGACGACTTGTACCAGACTTACCCATGTGCTATTCGAGATTGTATAGATAATCTTTGCATCTAACAGCTTCAGTACTTCTTTATGCACCACTTATTGCATGGATGGATTCAATCTGCTCTAGGGTTGGACGATCGGCTTAAAATTATCCTCCAATAAAATCTTGTGCCTGCAAATTGAAGGACTAATTTCTTTGATGTCCGAGATGGCCTTGAGATGGTCCAACCCAAGGCCATCTTGTGTTCCCGCAAGTCTCTCAACAACTGCTCCTCCTCTACATCACTCAATGAGCTGTTAATAATAACTGAAAAAGTAGAGTTTTGACCTAAGAAAGCATACCTTAAATTTGATGGAAGCGTAGTTCAAGCTTGGGTGGTTCCTTACTTGGAGATGTCGGCCAAGATGAGTTTAGCTCTTTCACTTTCGATTTTATTGAAGGAGGAAAGAATGGTGTAGCTTCCAAATATCTCTCACTAACCTCTTCATCTTTGGATTCAATAGACGTAGAGTGAGTAAGACATACCTCAAATGGTAGCTTTGGAAATTCAACTCCATAACTCTCGTCGGCCATGACCACGTCTTGACCGCTTATTTGAAAACAAGAATGTACCTGAGAAGAGAATTCCATAGATTTAAATACATCAAAAGTGACCTACTCATCACTGACCCTCAAAATGAGTTTTCCTTGCTGGACATCGATTAAGGTTCTCCCCGTCACAAGGAAAGGTTGTCTTAGTATCAAAGGGATCTCCTCATCCTACTCCATATCGAGCATAATGAAGTCGGCTGGGAAAATGAACTTATTGACTTTCACCAGTACGCCGTCCATGAGTCCTCTCAAGTATTTAATAGATCTATCCACCAACTGTAAAGAGATGGTGGTCGGCTTTGCTTCTCCAAGACCTAGTTTTCTAACAACAGAGAGAGGCATTAGATTAATACTTGCCCTAAGTCGCATAAAGTTTTATCAAACTAGGAATTTCCTATAGTGCAAGGAATAGTGAAACTCCCTGGATCTTTCAACTTAGGCGGCAGCTTCTTTTGTAAAATTGCACTACCCTCCTCGGTCTACATTACAGTCTCATGCTCCTCCAACTTCCGCTAGTTTGATAAGATATCCTTAAAAAATATTGCATATTTAGGCATATACTCTAAAGCTTCAATGAGAGGAATATTAATATGGAGTTTCTTAAATATACTCAGAAATTCAGAGAATTGATTATCAATATTATTTTTTCTTAATTTTTGCGGAAAAGGAATTGGTAAATTATAAATTGAAGGATAATAAGTTTCAGATATAAACTCCTTGGGTTTCTTGGGTTTTGAAGCCCCTTTATCCTCCTTAGTCTTCTTAGCTTGTTGGTCGGCCGCATCCCACTCTGCTTCTTTCACCTCGGACTCAGCATTTTCGACAGCTTCTGCATCTCGCTCGATACTTACTGTTTGTGGCTGGTCATATGTCTGCCCACTTCTCAATGTTATGGCTTTGACTTATTTCTTCGGAATGGTCACAATGTTGCTCGGTAAAGTCCCTATTGTCCTCTCAATAATCATGTTTGAGAGCTGACTTATTTGTGCCTCAAGATTGCGGATTGAAGCCGAGTTTTTTTGGATCACCATATCAATTTTTTGCATGTACTTCACAAATATATCTTCAAGTGTCGGTTTCTTCTCTTGTTGTGGAAACTGTTGAGGTGGTCTAGCCGGCCCTTGATTATTACTCCATGAAAAGTTAGGGTGATTTCTCCATTCGGGATTGAACATGTTTGAATAAAGATTGTTTTGACGTTGGAAATTGGACACATAATGGGCTTGTTCATAACTCTGTTGGGCAAAATGATTCCCCACTTAGCAATCTACACTTGAATGATTTACTGCGCAATGATCACAAACAACATTAGTCTGAATAGCATTAACGTCATCTTACCTAGTTGTTTGGATAGAGTTGCCAACTGGGTCGAGATTGCGGACATAGATTCAAGCTCAACAACGCTGGCCGCATTCCTTGGCATTGCTCTCTCTACGGCCCCCTGATCGTCGCTAGACACCAACTCTTCTAGAAGTTCATAGGCGGATTCATGGGTCTTACTCATTAATGCTCCTCCCGTTGCCACATCAACCATAGATCGATTTGTGGGTCCCAAACCATTGTAAAATGTCTGTACTTGAAGTCAGGCTGGGAAATTGTGATGAGAACACTTGCGCAACAAATCCTTGTACAATGATTCACCCTCAAGTTGAGTGAAGGTAGTAATATCATTCCTTAACTTCACTGTCTTGGCCGGAGGGAAATATTTTGCTAAGAATTTTTGTGCCAACTCCTCCCAAGTGGTGATGATGTCGGACGACAAAGAGTTCAACCAAGCTTTTACTTTTTTCGTAAGTGAGAAAGGAAAAAGTTTCAATCGAATCACATCATCTGTCACTCCGTTGTGTTTAAAAATATCACAAATTTCTAGGAAATTTACAATATGGACATTAGTATCCTCTTGTGACAGCCCCCAAACTGGACAGTTTGTTGAATCATTTGAATGATGGCCGGCTTGATCTCAAAGTTATTGGCTTGTATAGCTGGCCGCCTTATACTAGATGTCGCCCCATTGACAGAGGGCATAGCATAGTCTCTTAACGCCTTGTGCTCCTGGTCGACCATATTAAATATAGATGCGATGGCCTCTTTCTTCTTCTCTTTATTAATCCGACGTAAAGTTCTTTCAATCTCAGGATCAAAAAATGTATGCTCTAATGCTTTAGATCTGGGCATGTACTTCTGATTCCTGAAAAGAAAATCCAAACTGAGATATAATTTAAACCGATTTTAAAAATAAAATAAAATCCGAAGTAGTAAAAATCTAGTTATTATCAATATCAATAAAAAATAATTAATCCCCGACAACGGCGCCAAAAACTTGTTGTGCTGAAAATAACTGCAAGTGCACATAATCGTAACGAGTAGTAAAGTGTTTTAAAGAAAACAGATGTCGAACCCACAGAAATTAATTATGCTACTAAGTACTGAAATTTACTAAATTAATTACTATTTGGAAAAATGAAATTTATTGAATAGATTATCTAAATTAAATTGAAGAAAAGAGCATTAAAATTAAAATTTTAAAGATAATAAGAATAGATCGAAAGCTTTTGATTTCACCTAGCGAATCCCACACAATTTATTTTCTCTTGTTATAGAATTCCAATTACCCCAAGTTGATGATAAAAATCCCTTAACTATTCAATATTTTCTCTCAAACAATACTAAAAATATCTCTAATTAATTACTCCATATCTCTATCTGAATTTAATTAATTGGAGATTCATTAAGTTCTTTGGATTTTTCTTAAAAATCACACTAATCGCGATAAAGTATTTTTACTTTCGCTCAACTAATGGTGCTTAATCCAAGAGTTCTAATCACAAATCACCTCTCGGTCTCCTTGCAATTCAATAGATCGAACAATAATTAGTTAGAAAGTTGCAAGCATTAAGAACAATGAATAAACACTCAATCTTGGAAATATTGAAAATAAAATAAGTTGGAATATAAATTGCATGTTCAAGGTTAGACTACATTAAAACTCTAGAAAATAAAATTAGTTCATAATGAAATTCAAAAGAATAAAACTAGTGTTCTTTGTTGGAGTCAGTTGATGAAGCATGCGGCTCTCGCTTCTGCCCTCCAGATCCGCCTCCTTGAAAGAAACTTAAAGAATAAAAAACTAAACTCCAAACTGGACTATTGGACTCTAAAACTCAGACTCCCTCTATTCATCCCACAAGTTAGGATTAAATAGATGTCAAAATTCAAGTCCGAAAACAAGATAAATGTGGATACAATCTAGTCTAAAGTTCTGGAAAATAGTTTCTAAAGATAACTATTAACATAAAAGAAAATTATCCCAAGAATAACGGATTTATCTAAAATGGAAGATTCAGTAATAAGCGACTTGATTTATGGAATTCGGGAGGATTTGGTGGTCAACAGATTGATCGTGGAACTCGGAAGGGTCCTACCTGGTAGGTGCCGTGTGCGCTGAATATAACTGGTCTCCTCACCCAATGGCCAAGATGTAAGGTTCCTAACCGAGATGAAAAACTCCTCTCGCCAACCTACAGAGCGGTAAAGCTGCTTGCCTTTGCTAATTATTGTCCACGATGTTGTTTAAGTTGATTGCTTAAGTTAGTCGTTTAAACTGTCACGGTCGTTTAGGCTCAACTTTTGTTGTCCAAACTAGTCGCCCAATCCTGGTCACCCTTGGGTCTCATCGCCTATCGAGAGGAAAGTCTTTTCGTCCAAATCTCATCGGCTCACTTCAGATCTCATCGCATCTTGCGGTCTGGATCCGTAGTCTCTTCTTTTATATCAAAATGCTCTCATTTCGCACTAAATATTCTCATTCCTTCAAATCCAAGAAAATAAAAAAAATATATAGAAATAAAATAAAATCAATAGCATTAAAGGAAAACAGACACTTTTCATAAATAAAAGAGTAATAAAAGCCACATAAAAATAACACTTATCAGGGGCCTCCCGATGGTATCTTCGAACGACACATTAGGTTCGCAAGAGCCCCTCGGAGTAGGCTCGATGAATGCTAAGAAGAAGGCCATCTTGAGCTCTTCCTCATCCCGTCTAAGATTCCTGATCGACACCCGATCACCTAGTGGGGGGTTAGCGGGTAGATCCTGTGAAGACTGCACAGGGCCTCCAAATCAAAGGGGAACCTTCTGCTTGGATTTAATGTTGTTGCTAGTCCTCAACGACTCATCAGCCGCCTCAACTTGAACTCGAGGCTTTTTCCCCTTCCCTACCAACAATGGACTAGAAGGCTTCTCTTGGCCTCAAGGGGCGAGGGGCTCTTTCAAGAAATGGTGGCCCAAGAAGCACGACCGATCCGGCATCATCAGAAATTGGTTAATGTTAGCTTCAGTCAGAAGAGCATCGGTCCAAACCTCCTCCTGGTAGTCCTCAACCCAAGAATAGACTGCCCTCAAGTGAGCTTTTTCTTGGTTGGACAAATTTTGGGACAACTCATTGTCATTTGGAACAACTCGCCATATAGCCCGAACAGGGAATTCTTGGTGGGAAGCCCCACTGGTGGGAAACTCCCAACCATTGCCTGACATGAAGAAAAACCTCTTGAACCATTCATTGAAACTGGAAAAGCAGGGTTCTAGGCAGGCAACCCTATACTTACTATGGGAGAGGAAGCTGAACAGGTTGTCGTGGTGGTGCCATACCTCATGTGCAAAAAAGAACTCCTTGGCCGTCAAGTCGGGGCAGCCTTCCATCTTCCAGGATTCGATACCAAACGATACAACACAACATCAAAATCTTTCATGCATTGGGATGAAGCTACAATGGGGCCAATGTTAGATAATCCAAAACATCTCAAATGGGACAACAAAAAGGAAGCCCTAGGCCATTTGCAAACATGCAGGGAAACAATGCGACCTTCTTGACAAACCCCTCTGAGTCGACGACACTGTGGTGGACCCCAAGAGCCTCCAAAACAAAGTGGTAGTTGTAGACCAATGATGCCCCTTGAAGTATTGAGATTTGTCCCGAGCCCCAAAAAATAAAGGCCTCTAGGGTTCCAAGAAGATCCCTTCGGACGTGACGAGCGTGAACCTTGAGATGAAGGATAGGAAGCGTTTTTAGGTGCCATCGATGCTGAAGGACGAAGATGGTTAGGAGTTCTCAAGAAAGAAGAAGGCACAGAGAGAAAGGAGGTGGGAATTTTCAGGAGAAGAGGCAAGAATGAGAGAGGTTTGGTAGAAAGGAAGAGATGAAGGCCAAAACACGAGGTTTAAATAGGTAATCAATGCCGATTGGACTACCCCAAGTAGGAACGTGGATACTGAATCGCCGTGCACTGTCTTGAGACGTGGGTACATGTACCGCCGAGGGGATTTATGAGGAGAGAAGACAAACCGTCCGTGGGTTACAAAAGTTCCGGCCATGCCCACATGGCAGAAATTTGCAGGATAACTAGAGGGACATATGCATCCCTCATCTAACTAGCCCTGCCCTTCTCAACTAAAGCCCAAAGTCCAAACGTCACAAGCCCACTGACCAGTAAAGAAGTGGAGGACCTGGACCAACATAAAGAAAGGGAAAAGTGTCCACACGAGCACTTCACTAACCAGATGGCTCTCTGGGAACCGTTCTGCATTAAATGACCCGACATGGACTGTTGATAAGAGATCCTAGCGGGAGAACTTGTCCCCAATAGAGGCTCCAACATTAAATGCGACGGCACGCCGTCCAGAGCAGGGGCATATACCCCAAGTACAAAAAGGACAGTGACCCCACGAAAAAATGGAGTATAAAAGACTTGATACAGGTACAATTTAGAGGTTAAGCTATTACTCTCTCACTCTCTTCCCCTCCGAAACAAAAAAAATAGTCATCAAAGGTGTTTTCTGACACTCCGGGCCATCAAGCTTCCTTGTCTCAGATGGGTCGCGGGTCCAGGTGGGGTGCGAGAGACGTCCTTAACAAATGAGATATAATAAGAGACCAATACTTCTAGTTTCCATGATGACTAGGAAATCTAATTAATAACGCGTACAACATAATTATACCTCTAGCTATCGGGAGATATTCAAAGCTAAAATTGTTGGAGTGATCATTATCCTAAGCAGATCAACTCTTTATCAAAGTACTAGAAGAGAGGTACGGTTTCTATCTCATGTTATTTTATTAGATTCAATATTGGAGAGCATATTAAAATATTTAAGATCTTCTCCCACCTGACAACTAATGGACCTAGTTCACGATTAATGCTGAGAGATGAACCAAGCTATGTGCAGTTGATGTTTGCAAGATGGTATCTTTCAGATTGGGCTAAGGTGGGCTGCACTATTGCCTTTGTAAGCTTAAGGTCCTTTAGCTCAATAAGAGGCCTTGAGATGGGTTCTTGTGCACGTTGTCCATGTAGGATCATTTTCACTAGGCTCTTCCACCCCAACTGTTGATGAGATTAACCATGGATCAAAGCCCAATAGCTTGATAAGATTTAATATATAATCATTATAACTTTTCCAAACTTCTACATAAAATATAATAAACAATTCAACTTTTTCAAATCACAAAATAAAAATAATTTTAAAAATTTATATTATAACAATATTTTATTCAACTTTTAACAAAATATCTCATCTCATCTAATTTGAACTGTGTAACCAAACGAAACCTTCTTGTGGGCCATTAGCCTAATAAGACTTTAATATAGACGTTTGGTCCTATAAGAAATGGTGTGGCCCAATGGTTACATGAACCATTGGTCTAGTAAAATGTGAAGTGGCCCATCGGCTTGATACGTACGATATGATATAACGCGGACCATCATTTCAATAAGATTTGCTATAGGAAGACTCGATAAGTTAAATGTGTGAATATATTGTACATTGATGGAGTTCTTATAAGTTCTTTTTCGGTGAAATTTCGGCCCCAAAAATATTGCCCAATTTGGGTTGGCCTCATCCATTGAATAAGATTGCGCCACATGGCTTGAGAGCAAAAAATTAAGGTCTCATTTGGATTGCAAGATGATCTTATCTCATTTCATGTAATCTCATACTAAAAGATTATCGAACGAAAATCTTTAGACATTTACCCGTTTGGATACAGAAATACTCTCAACCAATCTCATCTCATTTTATCTAATGACTATAACTCTTCTCAACTCATCTCAGCTCATCCCATCTAATCATTACAACTTTTTCAAATTCTCACACAAAATAAAATAAACAATTTAACTTTTTCAAATCTCAAAATAAAAATAAAATTAAAATTAAAAAATATATTCTAATAATATTTTATTCAACTTTCAACTTTCATCTCAACTTATCTCATCTCATCTGCAAAAACAAATAAGACCTGAGTGCCGTGTTGGCATATTAGCCGTCAAAATTGGGGCAAGGAGGATGGCATGGCATGATGGACTGGAGTGAGAGAGTAGGAATAGACTGCGTATGATGTACAAAAGTGGTTGGGAACAAAAAAAATAACGAAAAAAGAGGAGTAGGGTGGTGGAGTGTAGAATTTAGAATAAGAAAAGTGTTTGAAATTATATTTCCAATAATCTGAATGTTTATCATGTACAAATTATTTAAATGCAAATTGATGCATAACAGATGACGTGAATTGCGCCTAACAAATGCCGTGAGTTGTGCTTATGAGTTACAAATTCAAATTTAAAAACAGCTAAACTTTAGGCTTCAATATTGATGACTTCTCCTGATTATTTGCCTCATTCTTTTGCATGCAGGTTTTGAGGTTAGCTTGATCCTTGACACGCCCCTCAATCTCAAGGGAAGTTCGCAAACATTAAGTTTGAATCGAATATTTGTAAACCGATTAGTAGATAGAGGTTTGGTAAGTAAGTTTGCAAACTGATCTTTAGTCGACAAAAACTTGACCTGCAGCTTTTCAGTTTTGACAAGATCACAAACAAAGTGGAAGTCTATCTCTATGTGTTTCATTCGAGCATGAAAAATAGGATTCACCAAAAAAATAGGTTGCGCCGATATTGTCACACCAAATAATGGGTTGCTATGTAGTTTGAAGACCAAGTTCAGCTGAAAGTTTTTTTAACCATTGTAATTCGGCTGCAGCATTAGCAAGGGCTTTGTACTGAGCCTCTGTGCTGCTTCGAGCGACTGTAGATTGCTGCTTACAACTCCATGAGATTTGGCTTGATCCGAGATAAATACAGTAGGCACCAACTGACCGACGATTGCTAGGATCTACTACCTAGTCACTGTCCACAAATGCCTGAAAATTTAATGAAGATGAATTTGGCAAAAATAGTCCATAGGAAATTGTGTTTTTTAAGTAGCGCAAAATGCACTTTACAGCTTGCCAATGAGGATCTTTTGAATCATGCATAAATTTGCTAACACGATGGACTGCAAATGCTATATCTGGACGAGTGAATGAGAGATAATGAAGACTTCCTACAATGCTTCTGAACAGATTCAGATCAGCATATTCGCTATCTTGCTTGGACATTTTAGTGGATGTCGCCATTGGAGTTGTAAATGGTTTGGCCTTGTCCATACCAGATCGCATCAAGATATCAGTGACATATCGACGCTGAGAGAGGTAAAGTCCATTGACATATCGGCCTTGTCCAATGTAATGCTTCCACACCAAGAAAAAAAATCAATTGGCCAAGATCCTTGACGGTGAAGTCTGCATGAAGATTTTTAATGACTTCATTGATAGTTGCAGCGGAGGAGCCTGTGATGATGAGATCATCAACATAAATTAATAGGAAAATAATTATAGGCTCCTTGCTGTAGATGAACAAAGATACATTTGATTTGCTACTAGTAAATCCAAAAGTAATTAACTTTTCTGTTAGTCGAGAAAACCAAACACGAGGAGCTTGACAAGACCATATAATGAGCGATGAAGATGACATTCATGGTGTGGAAATTGAGGATGTTGATATCCAGGTGGCTGAAGCTTAAAAACATCCTCCTGTAAACTTCCATGAAGAAACACATTTTGCACATCAATTTGATGCATTGGCCAGCTATAAAAGACAATGATAGTGAGTACCATTCGAATTGTTGCTGGTTTAATAACTGGACTATAAGTTTCCATAAAATCAAGCCCTTGCTGCTGGTGGAAGCCCTTGCTGCTGGTGGAAGCCCTTGGCTACCAGTCGTGCTTTATAGCTTTCAACAGTACCGTCAGGTCGTCTCTTGATGCGGTAGACCCACTTACATCCAATGACATTGGTATTAGATTTTGGTGGAACTAGAGTCCAAGTCCCATTTCGCAAAAGGGCATCAAATTCAGCATCCATAGCAGTCCTCCACTCACTATGTTTAGAGGCTTCAGTGTAGCATGTTGGTTCATTTTGAAGAGCTTTAACTGCAGCAAGGAGAGCACGCGAAAGAGGGTATCGAATTGAACCATCAAGAAGCCTCTTTGGACATTGAATATCAGGTGACCATGCTATGAGAATATGTTGAAACAGGGGGTTCATGTTGATCAGGTGGTTCAGTTGAACTATCTATATTTGGATTATATTCGGCTACCAAAGCTGGAGGTTCACTTCCTATTCCTGCAGAATGATGAGCTTGAGACAAAGAAACTGGTGAGCTGGCATTAGTAACATGATGAGATTTTCAACAGGTTCCTCATTTGGACATATTTTCAAAATTTGAAGAGAGGTGGTAGATGACATATTTGTAGGCTGAGAAGATAGTTGTGGTGACTGATATGGAAAATTTTTTATAAAAAATGACATGACGAGATACGTAAACTTTTCTTATTGTAGTAGAAAAGATTTAGAAGTAGTTGAGAAGTAGAGAAACCCGTTTTAGTAATTCTCAAACCTGCATCGTTGCCAACTTGAATTTGTTCTGTGCCATCATAATCATCATTGTGCAGGGTCAGGTTGGTCATCTCATTGGTGAGATGATGTGTTGCTCCCGTATCTGGATGCCAATCATTATCCGCAGATTGATTGTTGGCTGCAACCATAGCCTGCATTTGTCTTTTAGCAGGTTGATCAGTATAGGTAATATCGAACCTGTGATAACACTTCTTGGCAGTGTATGCTAGTTTGTCACAAACTTGACAATAAGTAGGCTCCCGATTAAACTGTCCTCGGCCAGCATGATAAGAGGTGGAGTTACCAGAACTAGATCCACCACAATAGTTACCACGCCCCTGCCCTCGAAAGCCTTCACGACCTCGAGGTGCAAAAGAAGTTTGCTGGTGAGTAGACAGATTAGCAGATCCATTGACAATAAGAGAGGCTGAATTATTTGCAGCAATCTAAGCCTCAGTTGTTAACAACAAGGAATAGAGCTCCTCAAAAGTGACAGAGTCCTTTCTAACAGTGACAGTAGTGACCAACAAGTCATAGTCGTGGCCAAATCCAACAAGAACATATGTGATCACATCATCACAAGCTTTCGATTGAGAAGCAAAGGTTTGTTCAAGAGCATGCCAGACATCATAGGAGGTATGCTGAGTTGAAATCTGAGCCACGCTCGGTGAGTGTGGACATAAGAGCACTCAGGATGAGAGCATCCTGACGAATCCACTGAGCATGCGCATGATTGGGAGAAGAGGAAACAGAGTCATTGGTGGAGGCAGTGCAGGGAAGAGTGGCAGCGGGTTTGGGAATGGTTCCATCAACGTAACCAAATAAATCAAGACCAAGAAGATAAGGGACTATTTGAGCTTTCCATGTAGTGTAGTTGTCTTTGGTTAATTTGTGGATATTGACAACAGGCAGGGTGATAAAGGTGGGAAGAGTAGTAGAATTTGAAGAATTGGAAGAAGCCATCGTAGACGTTAGTCGACTGGTTCAGTTTGATACCATGTAGAATTTATAATAAGGATAGTGTTTGAAAGTATATTTCTAATAATCTGAATGTTTATCATGTACAGACTACTTAAAGGCAAATTGATGCATAACAAATGTCGTGAATTGTGGCTAACAAACGCCGTGAGTTGTGCCTATGAGTTACAAATTCGAATTTAAAAACAACGAATCTTTAGGCTCCAAGATTGATGACTTCTCCTGATTATTTGCTTCATTCTTCTGCATGCATGTTTTGTGGGTAGCTTGATCCTCGACATGGAGGAAAGAAAACACCGAAAAGGGAGATGAGGCCAAGTGATTTGTGCTCTTATCACTTTCACCAGTATGGGGCGAGAGAAACAACATTCTATGATGGTGGAGGAAAGAACATTCATAGGTGGTGGAGGTCCTACCACGCAAAACCGTTGAATAAAAGGTAGATAAGAACCAAAATACTGGAGGGAGATAAATTCTACCCCTCCCGGGAGGAATTGGAGGGTACAGTTGTAATCGAGCTATTTTCAGCTTGACAAAAGTACTCAAATTAAATATGATAATTGAAAAACAAATTAGGAAAAACTCATTAAAATTAAATAAAAGTTTTACACCTTATTTTGAATAATATATATATATATACATATTACATTTCCAAGTTTTTAACATAAATATCTACAAATGGAAGGAAATATAAATAATAATAAGTAACTTTACATCCCAAAAGGCAAGAAGATAATAGTTTTTAAATAAAAAATAGCATAAAAATAAAATTAAATATGATTTTATCAATATTTAAAATTGGAAAAAGTTTTGTATTTAAACTTGTCGCTCTAGGTTTCAAAATCTATTAAACTACACTAATAAGTAATTAAAATACAAAAATTATTATATAATTATCGAGAAATTCATATCTAAGTATAAATGACTAAGTTAAATAAAATACAAAAATTATTATATAATTATCAAAAAATTCATATCTAAGTATAAACGACCAAGTTAAATGTAATAACTATGTTACATATTTACTTAAAATTTTATAAATATTGATATCCTTATAATTTCATAAATATTGTTATGCTTACATTATTACGTACATTTGTATACTAACATATATTAATAAATTGTCACAATATATATTAATATATGTGTGTGTATATATATATATATATATCTAATGATATATAAACGAGTTCTAATTCAGTCCAACAAGCCTTAATTAAAGTCGAGTGGAACCTAAATACCTAATTGAATATGCACTATTTACTAACCGAGTGAATTTCAACTTTCATAAACAAGTTTTTATTCTTACAAGTTGAGCTTGATCAACGACTTTTGAGCGAGTATTCAACAAATTATTGGTCAGACTAATTCACTTACAACCTGACTAGGAGCTGATCAAGAAGTTGCAAAAAAAAAAAAAATGATAGTTGTAATTATAAAGTGTGTAAGCGTCGCGCACTCCTTTTGAAAAAAGTGAGTAAATCTGAAACTCACTTGAAAAAGTTTATTTTTAAATGGTAGTCCTACTTTTTAGTATGCGGTGCTTGCACAACTCATGACTGTGAGAGGAGAAAGTTTTAAGGGATATTTGTCTAGCTCTTATGCGCTTAAAAAAGGAAAAAAATGGATGCCACTTTTTCTGGGCGAAAAGAGTTACTTCGTATATATTGCGTTTATTATTCTCATGATTTACACAATAAAATAACTTATAGCTTCTCCAATTTTAAGCCTCCAAACTGGACTAACAAAGTATATGAAATTATTGAAAAGGTCCACATGATATGCTTAGTTCTCATCAATTTTCAACGGCCACCTTCCTATTACTCGCAAGTCGAATTAGTGCGTTTCTTACTCTCCCTATGCATAGAATTATTGAGGAAATATATCGTGCAGATATGTTTCAAAATTCAACATATGCGAAAATCAAACAAAAGAACTATTAAAATCATGTGTGTCACGAAATCACTATTAGAGTTTTAGAGAGAAGAAGAATGACACATCTGTAAGGGCAATAAGGGAGAGAGAGAGTTGTTATTTCACTTGGGGATCAAGCCACTGATTATAGAACCAGGTCCCTTTTGGTTTTAACAAATTTTGAGGTTTTTAAGAATTTTGTTTTTCATTTTTTTCAAGCCCTTTTGGTACTGTAAAAAATATTATATATATCATAAGAAATTTGAACACGAACGTAGTGTATGTGAGGGCCCCACCAGCGCAAGGAGATAGACCACCACTGGAGTTGAGTGAAAAGAAAGAGGAAGAACCACTCCATTGGTTTGGTGAAAAATAGTTGCGGGTACTACAGAGTGCAGCTAGTCTAACATGTGGGCAAGCACGCACCTTGTAAAAGGCCTGTTAGACGCATCACAACACAAGGTGGAGATGAGCATCTCACTGCGTGGTAGGTGACCTAGAAAAACTGCCTACTCTGAAAGCGAGGACGAGGAGCTGAAGAGGTCGGTGACTCTGATAAGATGAGAGTTACCCGCCCAAGGCGAGCAACAATCTAGGAAAGACTAGAGTAGGTATGGGAGCTTTTCGAGACAACAGGAAGTGCTTAGACAAGTGGTAGTGTCGTACATAGAAGCCTACACTCCATCCAAAGCGTCACATCAAAAGTGGGTCTATAGAAGAGAGTAAAACTCAACAGGTCATATCACTTGAACCTAGAGGTATGACCCAATGCCATGTATGAGAACCTCATTCGAGGCAGGACTAAGGATTGGGCATGCGGACCATGCCCAGGCCATTTGTCTCTATTATCCTACAGTATGACTGTTGAGACTAAATGACTTCTATCCAAACATACCTAGAGTCAGAAGTATGTCAAAAGGACGTCTGATAGTCTTGCCCCATAAAAGGGATTTGGACATGGGACAAATCTCACTTTTGAGATCTTAAACACCTAAACACTTGTGGAGCTGGATTCTTCGAAGGAAGCAACGAAAGAGCGGGGCAATGGCGAAGCGATCCCAATGCTAAGAGGTAGATTAGTTTCTAAGACAATACTGAGGAATATGAGGTGAATGTTATATAAGAGACATTTGCATAATCTGCAGCCTTTCTCATTCTGATCATGAATAAATCTAATTTTCATCATTATGTTTATTCTTATATTTACTCCCTGATTTTCGAGACTTTGAATGTGTTTACTATTTTCATTTAGTCATATCTCTGTGTGAGAAAATCATATCTACGTATGAGAAATCATATCTCTATGTGAGAAACCATTATCTTTGTGTGAGAAGTCCATAACGTGTGTCAATCATTATGGAGCGGGATAGAGAATTCTCCATACCATTCCTGTGAAAAGTTGCCACAAGCTTCATGCGGGAAGAAGAATTCATCGTGATGATTGGGGTGGAACGGTACCGTGTTGGTCTCACCTTATAGGTGAGAAGGAGAATCCCCTGAACATATCAAGTGTAGTGTCCTCGAGTTGGTTGGCTGGGTAGACATTTCCCTGGTGCAACATGTTATCTCTGTGTGAGACATCTGTTTGATGACCATTGTATCTATGTGATGACATATGTGTGATGAAAATTGTGCCTTTGAAATCAATATAATTTTATGGACTTTACATATCGGAGCAGAGGTAGGATCCTCACCTTAGCAATTCTTATGTTTTATACTACATTGCATAAAGGGTAACTTCTCAGAGGGTGATTCCTTGCCATGTTTACGGACCCATGTATCTATGCCAGAGAGGGTGATTCCTTGCCATGCATACATAAATGTGTCCTACCACTGTTTACGAAACTGTTCAATGCATCTTCCGAAACATTATCTCTCATTAGGAGTTTTGTCATAGCTACCTAACATACCTATGGTTTCATTATTAGAACCATATACTTTGATGTAGAGTTAGACCTAAGGTTGACACTTGAGGAGGAAAAGCCAAATCCCACCTGAACCCTAAGTACGGAGGCTTGTCCCCATTGTGGGAGCCATGTATAATTTTGGATTGTACATATTCCTTTGAAATGGGCGATCACTTGTATTCAGTCTGCTGCCTTTGGGCAATGACCAAAGTATTTGGGGTTGTATGTATTTCTAAGAATGGAAATTAATGAGAAATCACGGTATTTATTTCTATGGTGTGATTTAAACTTCTGGTACTACAAGGTCTTAGTTTATGGATTAAACCTCTATCTTTTTTGCTACAATTCTACATCTGTAATCTCACACATGCACTTCCATCTAGATGAGGCACACCAAATCCCGACCAAACCCTGGGTGCTGACTGATAGGCTGGCACCCTTAGCACCATGGATTTTGGCTAGGTCTCCTACCTAGGAATGGGGTGCCACAACTTGGTATCAGAGAGTGCTTATACGCGACTCTGAGTAAACCTATGTATTATGTAGGACAATACCAGAAATGTAGGAGTTGATTTTAATATTGTAAACTTGAAATTTTAGTATCGCGAGGAGAGCAACCCCCAAGTTTTAATGGGGGAAGACCATTTGGAGAGAGGATAAATGAAGAGCTAGTGAGAGCTCTAAACCGTACTTCGGATGTGTTGGAGTAGCAACATGAACTATACTCACATCATCTGCAAGTTTAGTTGTTAGGAACCCCTAAGGAGGAGCAGGGGATGTACGTATGAATGATTCTTGACTTTTCACTACTTGGACTTTTCAGGTAACGAGGGTCTGATGAAGGCGAATATGTGGATAATAGATATCAAAAGGAATTTTGAGGTATGTGGGTGTATTGAGAGTCAGAAGGTATTGTATGCAAGCTATTTGCTATAAAGGGAGGCAATATTGTGGTAGGGGTGCCAAAAGCCAGCTACCTACCATGGAGCCAAGAGCCATGGAAGAGATCTTGTGGGAGATATTTAAGAGAGAATTTGATGATTAGGACTTTCCTGCTATACTAAGGCAGCAGAAGCAGAAGGACTCCAATAATTTGGTTCAAGGTAATATGACAATAAAACAGTATGCTGCTAAGTTTACGGAGTTAGTGAGATTTGCCCCTTATCTCATCTCTATAGAGAGTATGAGGACAAAAGGATTTCAGGACAAATTGCATAACTGAATCAAGATCCAAGTCAGGTATCTGAAGATTAAGGATTTCCAAAAGTTAGTGCATGTAGCCTTCATTGCCGAGCGTGAGTAGCGCAATTTGTTGGTCGTGCTCATGAGCCTTGAGAAAAGGACGTTTTCTAGTGAGGGAAGCAACTTAGGTGTCCCTCAGAAGTTTGTGTGAAGGACGGGTGGACGACCACCAACTACACCCAGAACATGGGAGGAAGGATGCCAATTTGCGGTAATTGTGTAACACCCGGATTCAGAATTTGTATGGTTGGGCCTTGGTTTTATTTATTTATTTTTTTGGTTTTTAAGTTAGGGATCGAGTAGTTTTTTTTATTTTTTTATTTTATTTAGCGTTGGCCCATCAGTTGCAGATCAAGGCCGCACCCGTTTGACTAAACTTTAGAAAACCTTTCGGTTTCTGAGGTAGCAGATTCCCTCACCAGCACGACTCTCTTCCCAGCCGCATGCACGTCCCTCATGCACGTCCCGCGTCCGTTTGGTTTTCATCTAGGGTTTTCATTTCATGTTCAATCGTCTATTTATATTCATATGAAGAAAGCTCACGCCGCTGCCTTCCCACGCGAAACCGTAAGCCAGATCACTGCCCTCCCACGCGATACCGTCAGCCATACCACCGTGAACCACTCCCACTGCCAAGCCCTTCCACGCTGCAACCCACACGACTGGCCCCACACACGACGGAAAACACTACCCCAAAGTAGAACCAACCACATCAAGCCTCCACCGACAGCCTCACGTTGCGCAGATAAACCCCGAAAGAAACCAAAACTGCTCTGTTTTTGCATCAAGAAACAGAGTACTTACTTGCCAGACCCTCCTTCCCAGGCACACATTCAGCTACTGTCCTCGACGGAAATAGCCATAACCTGGTCTTGCTAGCTACGCCCTGCACCACCTTGCTACACTGCCGCCGACTCAAACCACCACCCTCTCTCTCGGTAACACCTCCATGCACACGCCGTGTATCATCTCTATTGCATGAATTTGTCCCTCTCTCACCGTGTCTCTCTCTCTCTCTCTCTCTCTCTCTCTCTCTCAATGCCTCACCACCGTGACCTTCTTCGCCGCGTCGCGCGCAGCTCCTCCCTTGGCGGTGAGTGCCTCGCGCCCCTGTTCTTACGGTTTTTGCAGCGAGTCTGCGTGAATGCATTTGCAGTTTACGTAACTTATATTTTTACATGGTATTTGAAAATGAATTACAGTTTTACCCTTAGTTTTAGAATGTGTTCAAGTTGTTATATTTTGGTCTGTTTTTGCGTGGTTTATACGGGTGGTATAAGAAAAGTTTGCATACAATAAATAGGATTTTCAAATTGTATTTAGTAGCAAATTATTTTAGTAATTGTGAAATTTTATTTTAAACTTTTAAATTACGATTAAAGCTTTTTGTTTATTATTAATTAATGAAATTTTTACTTGTACTTACCTTAAATCGTTTAAGTATTTTAACATGTTATTAAGTAAAGGTTTATTTTAAGAGTAAACAATATTGGTGTATTGTTATTTCTACAGTTTAGATATATTTTAGTCTTTTTAATAATAGTTATAATTTATTTTAAAGTATTTTGGGAGTATTATTTTACTCTGTATTAAACTTCATAAGTTGTTTTCACTAATAATAGGTCTGATTTTTAAATGTTTTAGTCATAGTATTAAAGTAGCATTGGCGATTTTAGAAAGTGATTATTAGTAATTTTAGGTTTTGAGGAATTAAATAGGTTGTTTTATAAGCTTAGGATTAAATATCGAAATACGTGATTAATTAGAAATTTATGAGAATTACGTGATTATTTTATAGGTGAAGATTAATTATTGTTCGACATTTTGAGGAATTCCGAAAAAGCAAAGAAGTCCAGGTAAGCGGGGTTCCTATGCTAGACTTTGCATTAAAATAAAATGAGCTGAGGTCATTTTTGGAAAATGTGCATTGTTTTGCTATGAAAAGAAATTTGAACTACCTCAGTTATTTGTTCTGCATTACTCATGAGATTCTGTTTAAGAATAAAATATTTTATGTCATGATTGATGTAGACATGAGCTTATTTTTGACATTTTGTTTCTGAACTTTGAAAATGAGAGCGAATATGAAATTTGTGCATAAATTATGTTGTTATATGATTTTGTTCTGTTCCGAAAATTTTTGTTCAGTACACTGTTTGGAAAAGATGTGATTTCTGAAAACCTTTGGCATGACTCTCTGATTCTGAATTTGATTCTGTTTCCGTTCTGTTCAGTTACGGCCCTGCCACGGGTGATAATAGTGGCATACGGCCCAACCACGGGTTAGAATAGTGGATACGGCCCAACCATGGGTTATAATAGTGGATACGGCCCAACCACGAGTTATAATAGTAGATACGGCCCAACCACGGGTAATTAATAGTGGATCCGGCCCTGCCACGGGTTATAGTAGTGGTCTCTGTTTTGAGTGCACACCTTGGTGACAGAGTGTTTTATGTTCTGCTTGTCTATCCGCAGATGCACAACCCTACCACGGGGATTATACATGGCCTTTGTTCTGATATGATGTTCTGATGATGATGATGATCTTTTATGTTATGCCAAAGAATATTTTGAATGAAATTATTTCTAAATCTTCGCTCTGATATTTTGATAACATGTTCTGCTTCCGCACTCTGAAAATGAAAATGTTTTGTTCTGCATTCTGATTTCTGTAAATGCTCATGTTTATACACTGGTATATGTTCTCTGCTTACTGAGTTGTTGATAACTCACCCCTTATCTCCATATATTTTTCAGATAATTTTGATGGTTCAGCTGGGGAGCAAGAGTAGAAAGTTTAGCAATGTGTGATGATTTTAGTGGAATAAGTGCCTGAGGGTACAAATGCTTATTTGAGAGTCGTAGTTAGTAAGCTGATTTATTTTTCGGGTATTTGATTTGATGATTTGAGGATGTGCTCGAGTTTTTGGAGAATTTCTAATTTATGTTATTGGGGATTTCTTTATTGTCGCCATGGAGGAATTTAGATTTTTTGTTTGATTAAGTGTATTAATATTTTATGGGATTTTTCTGGAGTTTATAGTTGTGTTATTTAAGTTAATTTTAAGTATTAAGAGCTAACTCTCCGGACCTCTGGGAACGGGGCGTTACAGTTGGTATCAGAGACAGGTTTGAATTCTGCATACTATAAACCTTGGAGGTTTAGATATCTGTGGGTCTACAAAGAAATTTCAGAGTTGAGGTGTAGAATTTTAAAGAATAAGAGACGATTATGTGGATAGTTAAGGTTTTAGATTTTGCAAGACTTTGTATTTGCGTTTTGAGATTTGAGGTTTAGGGATTTTATATCGAACAGGCTTAATTTGTGGAATATAGGAGATGATATTTAAAAATATTAATTTAAGGTTTAGACTTTGAGGTTTAGATTCTAAGACGTAAGGTAGTTTAGAGCCATGTCGGACTTACAATTATAGAGGGTAGGAAAGACTATATGAGTTGATTAAAGGCTATTTTCATCTATTTATTTGTTACTTGTTTTAAAATATTTTAGCTGGTATTTATGTTTTACATGTTTTGTTTTCTTCCCTGGAACGTTTAACCGAGTTTAAGAAGTTCTAGATGGCTGCTTGTCATCGAGTTCGAAACCTTGAAGATTTGAATGAAAACAACAATGAGAGAGGCTGCACGTTCGAGCAATTTAATCGCATTCATCCGCCCACCTTTGATGGAAGGGGCAATTCCAATGCAGCTGAGGATTGGATTCAGGACATCGAAGAGATATTTAGTGTTTTGGAGTGCACCGATCAACAAAAAGTTCGTTTTGCAGCCTTTAAATTGATCGGAGAAGCGAAGAGATGGTGGAACTCTGAGAAAGCCATCAGAGAAGCTGGTGGAACTGGAGAAGTGAACTGGCCTCACTTTAAGAAAAACTTCTTCGACCGTTTCTTTCCGAAAGCAGACCGGGAAGCTAGAGCTCGAGAGTTTACTAACTTGGTGCAAGGGAACATGACGGTACGCCAGTATGCTGCAAAATTTGCAGAGTTGTCACGCTTCGCCTCATTTTTTATTCCCGATGAGGAGAAGAAAACCCGAAGGTTTGAAGAGGGTTTAAATCATCGGATCTACGAACGGGTTATGGTTTTACAAATTCAAAACTTTTCAGACTTGGTACATAAAGCGATGCTAGTGGAACAGAATCTTAAGAGAAGTGCTGAGTTGCAAGAACAGAGAAAGAGAGCTACTCCACATGGATCCTCTAGTATGGATCAAGGGCCATGGAAGAAGAGAAATGATGTTAGCAGTTTGGGACAAAAGCAAATGCAAGGTTATCAATCAAATAACCCCTGCAAGTTTTGTAACCACGTACACACTAGGGAGTGTAGAAAGGAAAATGGGTCATGTTTCCGATGTGGAAAGACTGGCCATTTCATCAGAGAATGCCCATTACTGTCAGACGACAAGAATTAGACCAATACACCTCCAGGTCCCCGTCAGACGACACAGGGAAACAATCAACGTAGAATGGGACCAGCTCGAGTGTTTGCATTGACAGCTGAAGATGTTGAGGACGATAACAATGCGATCACAGGTACCCCACTATTTTTTTTCTTCTTGAAAGCTTTTGTTTTAGTTGAGTTGGATTAATCATGATTGCATGAAACTTTTCTAGTTGTATAGTTTAGAATATTCTGGTTTGGTTGGAAAGGTTTTCAAAGGGATTAGACCCAATATTTTATATCTACGAGGCTCTAGCTTTTGGTGTTTGATGAGTTAGTATGTGTTTTGGAAGTGAGGAGGTTAGGAAAATTTATGGTTGGAAGTAGATCTTCTAAGGATTCGGGAATTCGTGACTTGAGTTACCTAGGACTTAATTTTGGAGCATTTGATTGTACCATTATTTGGAGATTTAAATATTATTTTGGGAGTTCTCTTTTAGTTATTTGTGAGGCTTAGCTGGTAAAGACTGATTAAATGTGGAGGTTAGTTCCTTTCTGATGTTTGTGTTTGAGATTCAATGTTTTAGGACTATAAGTTGTTGCAGTGAACAGCGGAAGTGTGGTAGTAATGATTTAATAGTTTGAGAGTGTTTTTCGTTATTTATTGAGGCTTTATATTAGGTGGAGATTTTGGAATTTATTAGTTGGTCTTTAATTGCATTATGGAGGTTTATATTCTAAATTTGATAAGGCAGTGTGTGCGAACGTGTATGGCTAAGGATAATATAGGAGAATACAATCGATAATATTGGAGAGTTAGGATTTTAAATATTAGGTTCGACAATTTTGGATTATTAGTTAAGTGCAACATTATAATTGACGTTTGGGGTAGGCATGAGATATTTGTAGTGGATAAATATTTAGGTTTTGCTTATAGTACTAGCAAATTTCGAGGACGAAATTTTTTAAAGAGGGGAGAATGTAACACCCGGATTCAGAATTTGTATGGTTGGGCCTTGGTTTTATTTATTTATTTTTTTGGTTTTTAAGTTAGGGATCGAGTAGTTTTTTTTTTATTTTTTTATTTTATTTAGCGTTGGCCCATCAGTTGCGGATCAAGGCCTCACCCGTTTGACTAAACTTTAGAAAACCTTTCGGTTTTTGAGGTAGCAGATTCCCTCACCCGCACGACACTCTTCCCAGCCGCATGCACGTCCCGCGTCCGTTTGGTTTTCATCTAGGGTTTTCTTTTCATGTTCAATCGTCTATTTATATTCATATGAAGAAAGCTCACGCCGCTGCCTTCCCACGCGAAACCATAAGCCAGATCACTGCCCTCCCACGCGAAACCGTAAGCCAGACCACCGTGAACCACTCCCACTGCCAAGCCCTTCCACGCTGCAACCCACACGACTGGCCCCTCACACGACGGAAAACACTACCCCAAAGTAGAACCAACCACAGCAAGCCTCCACCGGCAGCCTCACGTTGCGCAGATAAACCCCAAAAGAAACCAAAACTGCTCTGTTTTTGCATCAAGAAACAGAGTACTTCCTTGCCAGACCCTCCTTCCCAGGCACGCATTCAGCTATTGTCCTCGACGGAAACAGCCATAACCTGGTCTTGCTAGCTACGCCCTGCACCACCTTGCTACACTGCCGCCGACTCAAACCACCACCCTCTCTCTCGGTAACACCTCCATGCACACGCCGTGTATCATCTCTATTGCATGAATTTGTCCCTCTCTCACCGTCTCTCTCTCTCTCTCTCTCTCTCTCTCTCTCTCTCTCTCTCTCTCTCTCTCTCTCAGTGCCTCACCACCGTGACCTTCTTCGCCGCGTCGCGCGCAGC
Organism: Juglans cinerea; assembly: GCA_961763995.1. Lineage (NCBI taxonomy): Eukaryota > Viridiplantae > Streptophyta > Magnoliopsida > Fagales > Juglandaceae > Juglans > Juglans cinerea. The sequence goes on along the minus strand of CAUIVZ010000012.1, from coordinate 9,911,269 downwards.
TCCTCCCTTGGCGGTGAGTGCCTCGCGCCCCTGTTCTTACGATTTTTGCACCGAGTCTGCGTGAATGCATTTGCAGTTTACGTAACTTATATTTTTGCATGGTATTTGAAAATGAATTACAGTTTTACCCTTAGTTTTAGAATGTGTTCAAGTTGTTATATTTTGGTCTGTTTTTACGTGGTTTATACGGGTGGTATAAGAAAAGTTTGCATACAATAAATAGGATTTTCAAATTGTACTTTAGTAGCAAATTATTTTAGTAATTGTGAAATTTTATTTTAAACTTTTAAATTACGATTAAAGCTTTTTGTTTATTATTAATTAATGAAATTTTTACTTGTACTTACCTTAAATCGTTTAAGTATTTTATTTCTACAGTTTAGATATATTTTAGTCTTTTTAATAATAGTTATGGTTTATTTTAAAGTATTTTGGGATAATTATTTTACTCTGTATTAAACTTCATAAGTTGTTTTCACTAATAATAGGTCTTATTTTTAAATGTTTTAGTCATAGTATTAAAGTAGCATTGGCGATTTTAGAAAGTGATGATTGGTAATTTTAGGTTTTGAGGAATTAAATAGGTTGTTTTATAAGCTTAGGATTAAATATCGAAATACGTGATTAATTGGAAATTTATGAGAATTACGTGATTATTTTATAGGTGAAGATTAATTATTGTTCGACGTTTTGAGGAATTCAGAAAAAGCAAAGAAGTCCAGGTAAGCGGGGTTCTTATGCTAGACTTTGCATTAAAATAAAATGAGCTGAGGTCATTTTTGGAAAATGTGCATGTTTTGCTATGAAAAGAAATTTTAACTACCTCAGTTATTTGTTCTGCATTACTTATGAGATTCTGTTTAAGAAGAAAATATTTTCTGTCATGATTGATGTAGACATGAGCTTATTTTTTACATTTTGTTTCTGAACTTTGAAAATGAGAGCGAATTTGAAATTTGTGCATAAATTATGTTGTGATATGATTTTGTTCTGTTCCGAAGATTTTTGTTCGGTACACTGTTTGGAAAAGACGTGATTTCTGAAAACCTTTGGCATGACTCTCTGATTCTGAATTTGATTCTGTTTCCTTTCTGTTCATTTACGGCCCTGCTACGGGTGATAATAGTGGCATACGGCCCAACCACAGGTTACAATAGTGGATACGGCCCAACCACAGGTAATAATAGTGGATACGGCCCAACCACGGGTTACAATAGTGGATACGGCCCAACCACGGGTAATAATAGTGGATACGGCCCAACCACGGGTTATAATAGTGGATACGGCCTAACCACGGGTAATAATAGTGGATACGGCCCTGCCATGGGTTATAGTAGTGGTCTCTGTTTTGAGTGCACACCTTGGTGACAGAGTGTTTTATGTTCTTCTTGGCTATCCGCAGATGCACAACCCTACCACGGGGATTATATATGGCCTTTGTTCTGATATGATGTTCTGATGATGATGATAATCTTTTATGTTATGCCAAAGAATATTTTGAATGAAATTATTTCTAAATCTTTGCTCTGATATTTTGATAACATGTTCTGCTTCTGCACTCTAAAAATGAAAATGTTTTGTTCTGCATTCTGATTTCTGTAAATGCTCATGTTTATACACTGGTATATATTCTTTGCTTACTGAGTTGTTGATAACTCACCCCTTATCTCCATATATTTTTCATATAATTTTGATGGTTCAGCTGGGGAGCAAGAGTAGAAAGTTTAGAAACGTGTGATGATCGTAGTGGAATAAGTGCCTGAGGGTACAAATGCTTATTTGAGAGTCGTAGTTAGTAAGCTGATTTATTTTTCGGGTATTTGATTTGATGAGTTGAGGATGTGCTCGAGTTTTTGGAGAATTTCTAATTTATGTTATTGGGGATTTCTTTATTGTCGCCATGGAGAAACTTAGATTTTTGGTTTGGTTTGATTAAGTGTATTAATATTTTATGGGATTTTTCTGGAGTATATATAGTTGTGTTATTTAAGTTAATTTTAAGTATTAAAAGCTAACTCTCCAGACCTCTGGGAACGGGGCGTTACAAACTGCCATAGAGCTCACAAAGCGGACCACCAGTAGGTCCCGATCTTGTGTTAGCAATGTAGACAGACTGGACATTATGCCATGGTTGCCCTTAGGCACCATTAGTTCAACGAGCAGGACAAAGTGGAGGACGCGAAGATCGTAGATAGGCATTGCAAGCTAGAGTATACACCCTTACTTCAAGAAAAGTCAACGAGGATGCTCTAGAGACCAGGAGGCAGGCGTCAACACAGGTACGAAATGTAACTTATGAATAACTGACTATGTTCATTGGAACTTAGTATAAGTAGTATGTCGGAGTTGATCATTTTAGGACGAGTTAGGATTATGGGTGTAATCGGTCCGGGGTCACGGACCGAAAATTTCTATCCATCATTTTACCAGACCTAATTGATTACTCCTAAGGATGGAACCGTTAGCTATCAGTCTGGTCAGTCTAATTGGTCCAATTCGGTTCGATTCGGTCCATATGAGCTAGGAATATTTTTTTCCTGTTTTATTTTTTTGGTAGATAAATTAATACAAAAAATTAATTAAGTTAATATAATCAAAATTAAGTGAGATCTTTAATGTGGATTATGTAACTAACTCATTAATAAAATAATTAATTATAATTATATTTATGATATTAATAGTTACTAACTTAGTACTTTTGTAGAATATGTATCTATATATAATAGCATATATTATCATATAATTTATCGTATGATATATTAGTTAATTGATAGCATATATTATTTTATATTTTATATGAGCAATGGTGATAGATTAGAAAAAATTATATAATTAACTTATACAATTACTATATATAAAATATATTATATATCATATTTAAAAAAATTATTTGTAAGTGATTCGGTCGGTTTCAGTTTTGTCTGATCCAAACAAAACCACACCCCGGGGCCGGACTGAAAATTGAATTTTGGAGACATCATGGACCAAGACCTAGTAGGGGCGAATCCAGTCCGGACTGAACCATTTCGTCTGGTTGGTTTTTCCAATCCGGATCGAAAACTTTTCACCCCTAGTTAGGATATCGCATCTCTACGCGAGTTCACTATTTGATTTGGGAGTTTCCCAGTCCTTTGTGTCTACTGCATTCGCAGGACGATTGGTCGTTCAGCAAAACTGATGCGTCAAGGAGTCTTAGTAGTGCTACCCAATGGAGGAACAATGTTTTGCACTAAGGTAGTTAGAGAGTGTCTTTTGGAGATAGATGAGATCCCTTTGGAAGCGGATTTGATAGTATTTGACATGTTGGGGTTCGATATCATTTTAAGAATGGATTGGTTCTTTAGGCATTTCAAGAGCATAGATTGTCAGTCGAGGACAGTAACATTCCTGTACCAGGAATGGAAGATAGGGTCTACCGTGGAAGTAAGTTGAGGTCAATGTCGAAAGTGATTACCTCGTTATAGGCCAAGAAGGATTTGGCAAATGGGGCTGACACTTAGTGCTTAAGAGCATTGGCATTGGATTGGCTATTTTATTCTTCAAATTTTGAAGAATATGTAACTTTTTCACTTTTAGCTAACTATTCAAAACTTAAAGTCTACATTGGATTAGTCATCACACTCTCTATAATAATAAAGTATTATTATTTTTTATTTTTATATTTTTATAATTAATTATTATTTTATAATTAATTCTATTTTCATAACCTCCTATAATCTCCAACAATCATATTCATTTTCATTTTCACAATCCAATAAACAAAATTTCATCACACGATATCAATATTATCAAAATAATTACATCGATCTTCAATGCAACCAAGCCAATTCTTACAAACATCATCACCAACTAATGCAAAATAAGAGTAATGAATAGGGTGGTACCCAACATATAAAACTATGAACAACACACCCATATTTGTGATCCAAAATAACAAAAAACCGCAAAATATGAATGAAGCAGAGTTCTAAACTAATTACAGGTTCCATAAAGGCCTTGGTGGCAATCTCTTTCAATTACAGTTGTTCTAGCGCCAACATGATAAATCTGCATATAAAGTTGTGTGATGCAATTACAAACTTTTAAATGATTGAAAACCTACAAACTTTACAAGTGAAGGGTGTAAAGTTATTTAAATTCTACTTAATCAATGCTTAATAATTAGATTTACCCAGTACCAAAAGTTTTCTTATCCATACATAAAGCAGAACTCACCACAACAGAGCAATGGGGAGACAACAAATCATGAGGGCATTCCTCTAAACAAATTCTCATAAATCTCCCTGCTCACGTTAAAAAATGGAAATGAAAGATGGTAATGGAAAGGTATATGCAATGAAGACAGGTTGCCCTGAAGTATAAAAAGCATAGCCTTGTCAGGAAAAATTGCAATGCAACTTTGTCTCAGGGTTTGGTCAATTAAACTCTACAGCAGGTGTAGTTTCAGTAATACTAAATGCATCAGCCATGTGTGGAAGTCTGATTTCACCCCTGGCCACGTGGATTCTGGTGCCTGAGCATTTAGAGTGAATAGCCTACCACCACGAGAGCCACAAACTGCAAAATTATGTCTCTGAAATGAAGGACTCTCAACTCTGATCAATTCCAACTGCAAGATTATTGACAGTAATTTCTAAATATCAAGATTTTCTCTTTTCCCAAACTAGTTGCTTTATTCAAGCCATCAAGATTGATTTTAGCATGCCAATTCTTCACCGTGAATTGCTTGCAACAATTCCCAAGACTACTACAAACGACAAGACATTGAGTTCATTGTCTGTGAACTCATGGAGAATATGAAAGACATATACACCTGGACTTTGCCTGCGAAGGGCTCGGGCAACCAGTATTGACCACATGCCAAGTTGTTGCCAAGCGGATTTTTGTTTGAGTTCGGGGAACTCAAACAACATCAACAAAATCAAACCCAAACATCATTTAAAAGAAAACCCAACATCAACAAAATCAAACCCAAAATCAACAAAATCAAACCCAAACAATAAAATCAAGAGTAGAATCAAGGCTAGGGTTTCGAATCAAACCCAAACAACATCAACAAAATCAAACCCAAACAATAAAAATCAAGAGTGAAATTTCGGCTAGGGTTTCGAATCTTACCGTGTGCTTGTCATGCTGGAGAAAAGTTGCCGCTGTGCCGTGCTGGAGTCGCAGGAGAGAATGGTTGCGGGAGAGAATGGTTGCGGAAGAAGAGAAATGGGGAAGAAGAGAAAAAAAAAACTAGAAGAAGAGAAAGAAGGAAGAGACGCGGGAGAGGGTAGAAGAAAAGAAGAGAAAAAAAAATAGAAGAAGAGAACGGAGTGCAAGAGAGAAATAGGGAAGAAGAGAAGGAAGAAGTGAAGAAGAAACGCGGGAGAGGAAGAGGGAAGAAGAAAGAGAGAGAATCGCGGGAGAGAGATGACCGAAATTAATAAACAATTCGTTTAGACTTGAAACAGTTCTTTTCATCTTTGATAAGAAAGATGAAATTACTGTACATCAAATTTCATTTGAAATGGGCTTAGCTAATTCAATGCAGGTCAACTTGCTATAAAATTATTTAAATTTAAAGATGAAATACATTTTAAAGAAACCGATGCAGATGCTCTAAGAAGAGAGAACCTCAGAAATCAAGGGTATACCGGTGGTAAGTGAATTTCCGGAGGTCTTTATAGAACCACCAGGGTTACCTCCTTTTAAAGAAATTGATTTTTCGATTGAGACGGAGCCAGGAGCAATTTCGGTACACAAGGCACCTTCTAGGATGGCCCTAACAAAGTTAAAGGAATTGAAGAGTCAACTACAGGAGTTTTTGACAAAAGGATTTATCAGGCCTAGTATCTCACCTTGGGGAGCACCGGTACTATTCGTGAAAAAGAAAGATGGAACCCTTAGGATGTGCATCGACTATAAAGAACTAAATAGGGTGACCATAAAGAATAGATACCCATTGGCAATGATAGACAACTTGTTTGATCAGTTGCAATGAGCTTGTAATATTTTCTAAGATTGATCTTAGGTCAGGATATCACCAATTGAGGATCAAGGAATGCGACATACCAAATATTTCCTTCCAGACTAGGTATGGTCATTATAAATTTATAGTGTTGCCTTTCGGGTTAGCTAATGCCTCAACAACATTTATGAATAGAGTGTTCTAGCTATTTTTGGAGTTGCTTGTAGTAGTGTTCATAGACGACATCCTAGCGATTCCAGATGTGCGATCATGAGGATCATTTGAGATTAGTGTTTGGAACACTCAAGGATCACCAGTTATTCACCAAACTCAACAAGTGCGAGTCTTGGCTAAAGGAAATAAAGTTTCTTGGTCATGTGATATCTAAGGAGGGAGTCATGGTCAACCTGGATAAGATTGAGGCAACAGTAAAATGGCAGTGACCAACCTCTATGCAAGAGGTAAGAAGTTTCTTGGACTTGGCCGGTTATTTTCGGAGGTTTGTGGAAGGATTCTCTTGATTGTCTAGTCTTCTCACGGCGTTAACCAGGAAGAACGTGAAATTCGCTTGGATCGACAAATGTGAATGGTGTTTTGAGGAACTAAAGAGGAGATTGACTATGGCCCTTGTCTTAGCTTTATCCGATCCTCACAAACCCTCTATGGTATTTAGTGACACGTCAAAGTATGGTCTAGGTTGCGTCCTAATGAGGAATGTAAAGTGCTAGCTTATGTGTCTAGACAGTTGAAGGACCATGAGAAGAACTACCCCACTCACAACATGGAATTGGGAGCGATAGAGTTTGCCTTAAAGATCTGGTGGCACTATCTCTAAGGTGAAGAATGCAAGGTGTAAATTGATCATAAGATTCTGAAACATCTCTTCACCTAAAGAAGTCTTAACATGAGCCAAAGAAGGTGGTTGGAGGTCATTAGAGTCGTAGCGACTACCAGTGCAAAATTAAGTATCACTCGAGAAAAGCTAATTTAGTCATCAATGTCTTAAGTCGCAAGTCGAACACAAGAAATGTAAGAGAACTCTCAGAGGTGGACTCACTTTTAGAATGAATGAGACACCTATTGGTAAAGGCTTTGCCATGAGAGGAGATTCTCACCGCCCTGCAGAAGTTTCGAGTAAGCGATATGAGCTAAAGGATTAGCAAGAAAGGGATTCAAAATTGTTGGAGATTCGATGGAGAATCTGTAGAGGTGAAAGACCGATGCATTTTGGCTTGGGCGAGGATGGAACCTTGTTGTTTAGAGGACGGAAGGTAGTCCCGGCTAATTCAAAATTTTTAGAATGAATACTAGTTGAAGCTCATTCCTCGCCATACTCAATACACCCTAGTGGAACAAAGATGTATCGAGATCTTAAGAAAAGATTTTAGTGGGAAGGAATGAAGTGATACATTGCCCACTTCATTGAAAAGTGCACTAGCACCAAAGGCCAGCAGGGAACATGCAACGTTTACCTACTCCTAAATGGACGTGAGAAGATACCTTGTTGGATTTTGTGGTTGGATTGCTAAGAACCCCTAGTGGAAAGGACTCCATATGGGTAATAATAGATCAGTTGAACAAGAGTGCCTACTGCTTAGTGGTCACCATTATAGATGTGTTAAGTAAACTCACTCGATTGTAAATAAGGGAGATAGTTAGATTAAACAAAGTTCCTAAGACTATAGTATCAGATCAAGATTCGAGGTTTATATCCCTTTTCTGGAAGAGTTTACAAAAGTCGATGGGCACCAAGTTGAAGTTCAGTATTGGTTACCATCCCTAAACCGATGGGCAATTAGAAAGAATCATTAAGATGTTGGAAGATATGCTTAGGGCTTGCATGTTGGATTTTAAAAGATCGCGGGAAGGTCACATACCACTCATTGAATTTGTGTACAATAACGGCTATCAGGTGACTATCCAAATGGCCTCTTACTAGGCACTATATGGGAGAAGGTGTAGATCGTCGATATGTTGGGATGAGGCAAGAGAAGCCAAGGTGATTGGATTGGAAATTTTTGAAGAGATGACGGAGCAGTGCAAACTCATACAAGCAAGGATGGCCACGGCTCAGAGTAGGCAAAAGAGTTACGCCAACAATAGAAGAAAAGAGTTTATCTTCAAGGATGGCGACTGGGTGTATCTCTTGGAATACCCTGTGAAAGGTGTTTCGATTTGGGCTGAAAGGAAATTAAGCCCAAGGTACAATGGACCGTATCAAGTAATGGAAAAGGTAGGCCTAATAACGTACTAAGTTGCATTACCAGGAGAATATGAAGGGATTCATAGCGTGTTTCATGTTTCCTCATTAAGGAAATGTTTTGAGAATCAAAAACTTCAAGTAATTGATCCAAATCTGGTTCTAACGGACGAATCTCACTTACAAGAAAAATCATGTACAAATTGTAGATTCAAAGGAGTAGAGATTGCATTCTAATGTTGTAGCATTGGTGAAGGTGCAATGGGGTGATGTAGGAAACGAGGAGTTTACATGGAAAACTGAGCGGGTAACGCGGGAGCAGTTCCCATATTTATTCAAGCTGTAGTAATGAGTTGTAATGCATGATGTGAGGGTAATCTAGACAATTTCAAGGTGAAGGCACATCTATAAATAAGCTTTCGACATACCCTCTTTAAACACATCACCTAGAAGTCTAAAAAATATAGTCATGGTGCGAGAGAAGAGAACTGCATGGAGAGTAGCAATGCCACCCAAAGTAATGTGTCAATTATTGGAAGAATGATGTAAGAGGGAGAGATTAGGGGCTGAATGAAGAAGAGTGGAGGAGGAGCGTCGTTGAGATCAAGAAAGTTCTCGAAAGGCTAGAACCCTAATATCGGAAATGCTGCATCACGATAGAACTGCTGAGAAACGAACGATGCCGGAACGTGACTAGTAAGATGAGGACAAGGGTGAGGATTCCCCAACGTCCTATGATACTGAACCTAGCAGAGGAGCTAGAATGCAAGAGAGCACAATCGATCGAAAATCTAGATGGAGCAGACAGAGGAGACATGAGGAGTTATGATGCCCACAGCCCCCTCTTGAGATTGGATAGTGACTGAAGTGTCTAGACATATAACTCAAGACTACATACCCTCATACATAACAGTTAAGATACAATGCACCTAGTGTATTACTAGTAGCATGCAATAAATCGCAGCGAAAATTTATATAAATCTAAGTAAGATTAAGAGCAATTTTTTCAAAATCATGGTACCATAAAAGTAAAGATCCCAAAACAGTATCATTGTTCAAATTTTCAAAATACAAAAGGGTACAAAACCAAAAGAACCCTTTCCCTCTTTTCACACTTTATTTTTTTCAAAACCCTCCAAGCCCTTTGCTACCGTGTCATGACCTTATTGATAATTCTCTACAGGTCTTCAAATAACTTAAGCACTTCACAGATGAATTGGTCGGCTGCCTCTAGCCTATCCACCAAAGATGGCTTCGTCGAGCTCTCAGGGCTCTTCGAGGCCTCTTTGAGGCCTCTTTGACTACCGGGAGAGCTGACCTTTTGCATTTTCCCATAATTGGTCTCTTAACCTGTCACAACTTCTACCATTTTAGGTAAAAAATGGTAGTGGCAACTACCATAGTGAAATTTCAGAAGATCTCAATAAGTTAACACGTAACATACAAGCAGATAAAATAAGCATATCAAGGCAAACCATGAGAATATATGCATGGACATGTACTTAACCTGAGACTTTGACTTATGCATATACATTACAAAAATTCAGTGACAGAAAATTAGGTTTGACTATTCCTTTTCAAAAAACACTTATAATCTTTTAACACATATTACTCATAACAAATAGTCCTTGTAACATATAGGTGGACACCTGGCTCCCCCACGCACCGATGGCTCCCTGCTAATTACCGCATCACTTCCTAGCCCACTCGACCAGTAGTGACTATGTTAGAGCACTTATCATTACGCGGCAGTTTGCATTTCGCCTTCACCAAACCATCTTATGGCACCCACTAGCGTTAGGTATTACCCCGCTTCGGAGTCCTTTAGAAAGAACTCATTCAAGATCTGCTGACTATGCTTCGTCAACTCAGGGGTTACCACTTCCAATTTTATACCCTCTAGAGTGGACAAAGGAGTTCCACTAGGACATTTCTCCGTCGTAGCATTTGGGGTCGTGACAAAACAAGTAACAAACTTTTCTTTTGGAAACTATACACAATCCAAAATGCATGTGACATGTACTTGAGACTCTTTTTCTTTCATATGCAACTTGAACATGTAATCATGTCATGTTAACGAACAACACATCAAAACATTTCCCATTACGGCTTAAAAATATTAGAACATGTAATTTACTTATAACAAAACATTGGCAATGACAATCGGTGTTGGAACATGGCAAAAGACAATTTTCTCATCATGGCAACTATGCATGGCATAAACATTTCAAGTAGGCAGGGCAAACATCACATAAAACCAAATACAAGGCATACCGTACTATAGATCTCTTTATTCAAGTGACAACAAACATTACAAAGATCACATAATACCAACAACAATGCAAAGTTCACATCTCATATATAAACATTATTCGAGAGTAGGTTAAGAGTCAACTTACAAATATCCGTAGCAAGAATGTAAGTACCACGATCAAGTAAGTTGAAAATACAATTTAAACTATTAGACTTAGTGACAACACAAAACCCTAATCCGAGTAGGTGTGTGTGTGTGGTGTGTTTAGGGTTTACTTTCTCACGATCGTGAAGCTTATTCCAAGGTTAGATAGGCCTTCTATGTGCTCGGCCTAGAAGAGGTTGCCCTAGGCCGAATGATGTTCAAGTTTCCTAACAAGGCTTGGTCATGGTGTTGCATGATGTGTGAGAGATGGCATAGCCGTGTGTGATCATTACTCTTATGGCTGAAACCCTTTAGAGAATGGAACCCTAGTTTGAACTCAAAATGGTGGTCGTGGTCTCTCTTCCCTTCAAAGGTTTCATGCTCATGTGTACATGCTAGTGGTGGTTCAGTCTTGCTCTTGAGGAAAACTCTAGATCTTCCATGGTTTAACAATAATCAAATGAAATCTCTAACCACTCCAATCTCCTTCAAGTCTTGGGATGGAGTGTTTCCCTTCACTCTAACTGAACCCTTTCTTCCCAAGAGAATTCCTATGAATGTATGTGTTTTGATGAAAGGAATGTAGTAGAGATTTAGTGGTTGTTACCATGCGGGTCTCCCCTCAATTTGGGCTCCTTGCTCCTCTTTTCCACCGTATGGTTGGATGGGTGGAGATGGTAGAGTGTAGGTAACGTGTGACGCCCCTAGACCCCACTTGAGATTTCATGGTCGCTAAAGCTTCTGGACATGCAACACGAGGCTGCATAACACTCATTCATGAGTGTTAACATGCAATGCACCTAGCATAATACTAGCAGTATGCAATAATTGCAGCGGAATAGATCATTTCATAAAATGTTGTACTAGAATAAAACTAATATCCCTACTTCATTCATAGCTTTAAATCACACTTCATATTAATGGAGTATCAAACTCATTGTTATACTTTAAATAACTCATTGACTAATTCCAGTCTCCTCTTCGGGTCGAGCTCATCCTTGGCTTTGTTCATCATCCTGACTAGCTACTCCCGATCCTGCTAAAAGTTCTACCATTTCAGGTTGGGAATGTTAGTGGAAACTACCATGGTGAGATTTATAGAAATCTCAGTAAGTAAACAAACAACATACAACAGATAACGTAGGCATATAAAGACAAACAATGAAATGAATGCATGGACATATACTTGACACAAAACAATAAAACATCTTTTTCCTTTGCACAACGAACAATTTATTACATATCTATTCACTTGTTCACTTCTTGTAACATGTGATTTGGATACCTCACAGCTCCCTTATGCATTGTGGGTTCCCCACTAGTTACCGCATTACCAAACGGCCCACTTGACTGTGGTGACTACGTCATAGTTCTTACTATGTGGTAGTTCACCATTTCGCCTTCACCATATATAACACATGTGGCACCTACTAGCTTTAAGTGCTACCCTACTTTGGCATCTTTCCACAAGGATCCATTCGAGGTCCAACGACTATACTTCGTCGACTCAGGGGCTACCACTTCAATTTATGCACTCTAGATTGGACAAAGGAGTTCTACCAAGACATTTCCCCCCCCCCCCCCCCGGGTCATAGCATTTGGGGTAAAGGTAAAATATGTACAAACTCTTTTCTTTGAAAACAGTAAACAATCCAAATTCATGTGACATGAAACTTGCGACACTTTCCTTTAATGCATCATGTGAACATGTAGATGCCGAGAATCATGTAACCATGTGACACACCATTGAACATCTCATGTTACGGCTTGAAAATATTAGAACATTCGAATGCTCAGTTCACAAACATACAATAGCATTAAAGGCATACAAAAGTAAAAGAGCAATATCTTAAACCTGAATACATATGCATGGCCGAATCAGTTGAGACTTACACAAACATGTTGTAACAAGTAACTCAAGCTAATATTAAGAATACCCGAAACTTCATGAACAAGTAAACATAGCAAGAACATCAAGCAAATATGATTACGAGTTATCACATAACAAGAGCTTATAATCAATCAACTAGTTCATATGATAGCACATAAGAATGCAAAGGTCACATGATGTATACAAATATTATCCAAAGTAGGTTGAGAGTCCACTTACAGAAAATCCAAAGAGTCGACAATAATCAAGCTGGAAATATATTAAACAATATTAGATAATGAAACCCTAACTTGAGAGTGGGTGTGTGTTGTGTTTTATAGTTCCCACGTGTTCAGCCTTAGGGGTTGTCTTAGACTGATTTCCCTTTCATGTTCACTAAGTCTTGGTTCTAGTAGCATGTGGTGCATGCCATCCATGGTACTCATCATTCCCTTAGCCGAAACTCTCAATAAAGGAAAACCCTAATAGTGGCCGAAGTTCTCTCACCCCTTACGAGGTTTCCTCTCATAAGTGCTTTGTGAAGGTTCGGTTTCTCCCCTGGAGGATAAACCCTAGCTCTCCGAGTCCTCCATCACCCTCCATTTCACATGGCCGTGTGTGTGTGAAATGGTTGAAGTAAAAGTTCAAGTGACTTTCAGTGCGCAAGCTCCTCTCCATTAGATGGACTCTCGGTTTGCATTGTCTTAACTAACAACTCTTGGTTTTCACCATTGTTGCATGATTTGCTCTTGATTCAAATGTGGTGCAGTTGAAGCTTTGTATGTGTGTACGTGAATAGAAAGGGAAAGAAGAGAAGAGGGAGTATTTTCATGCAAACCCTCAAATCTGAAGATTAGGGGGTGTTTTTTATACTAAAATTAGCCCAAACTCTCTTTCTTCTTACTTCAACTTTGCTGCCAAGTGTATGGCCTTTGATTTTGGCTATTGCATGTTGGATAAGTGGTGCATGACAAGTCTTTAGTTGAGGCATGTTGGACAAGTGGTGCACAAGCTGATGCATGTGGGGCATGTGGGACACTAGCTTATGCATGTGGGACAAGTTGCATACTAGCTGATAGATATGGGACAAGTGGGACACTAGCTGATGCATGTGGGACAAGTGGTGCCTCTTCCCATTCCCCATCATTGCATATCTCCTAGGAACTCACCAAATTGCATGGGTGGGCGTGTAACACTTAGATAACCAAAATCCACTTCTTTCTCCTCCTTTCTTTAAGTCTAGATACAATGAACCTTGGAAGTGAGGTTGCATGTTGGCCAAGTGGTGCCTAGAAGTAGATGCTATGGGTGGCACACTAGGCTAGGAAATAGGGCACAAAAATCTAGAAAGTGTTCTTGAATATAATCCTCTTTGCCAAGTGGCGTGGGTTCTTGAAAATTTGAAATCCTACTCATCTTCCTCATCATTGCTTTCCTAGGAAATCTAAGAATATCCTTGCATGGGTGCCATGTGTCAAAGCCCCTCCATTCTTTCTTCTTCATCATTGCCTCTCCTTGGAAAGTCCAAAAGATCCTCTGCATGAATGACATGTGGCATGGTATCTTGCAAAATTTGAAACCCTAAAAGCCTCCTAGGGCGTGCTCCTTCGTGTGGTCCTCGTTCAATGAATCTCTGGGGCATAATCATCATTTGATAAACCCTAAACCTAGCCTTGAGCCTTGTAGACGTGTGCATGCTTACCATGTGGCAAGTGGCATGTAGGGTGTGTGTGTTTGTGCTCCTTTTCCATCCATCTCTTGCTCTTCCCTCACAAAGATTCTTCTAGAACCTCGGTGGGTGGGTGTGTGTGTGTGTGTTCCCCATGAGTCCTTCCTTTTCCCATGCATCTTTTCCTTTTCCCATGGCATCTTCCTTTTTTCCATGCGTTGCCTCCTTTTTTCCATGCATCTTGACCGAAACCCTAAGGCCTCTTGGGAACTTGTGCATGTGACTTTTGACATCTCCCATGCGCCTCTCCTTCTAAAAACTCTCAATGCATGACAAGTGGCAAAGGAAAAAGGGTGATTGTGTGTGGTTGGAGAGTTGGCTGAGGCATCTAGGGACTAGGAGTTATTTTGGTTCTAGGTGTCCCTTCCTATTACCCATGATTGGTTTCTTATAGAAAGTCCCACACATCTTCTCGTGTGTGACAAGTGTAAAAAGTAGGTGGCCTTTCCGTGGTTGGTGTGCACAACTCATTGGAACTCACCAAAATCTTGTGGGTGGCGTGTGGAGTCTATTGGGGTTACCAAAACCCCTATGTCCCCTTATTTTTCTCATCCATTTTTACATCCAGGTTCAATATATCCAGGTGAGATGTACATGTAAGACATGTGGCATGAGGGTAGGTGAATGGGGCGTGTGCCCTAGGGTGCCGAACCCTTCATCCTTCGTTCTTCCCTTACTTCTTCTAGAAGCTCTCTCACATGGTTTCCAAGTGGCAACCTCGTGCTATCCAAGAGTGCCCTTTCCCTAGGTTTCGAATGATGAGACTCTAGGTAAACAAAAAGGCTTTTTCTCCTTCCAAGTAGGCACCTCCCATGCCCAAAAATCTTATTAATTAGAAGAGATTGCAATTACTCAATCTCTAGGGTTTTTTGCTCTCTCACACAATATGCACTCACTAGACAATTGTTTTCTCTCAAAATAGGTTGAAAGTCATACAAAATAAGTCAAATATGACAAATATATAGCAAACGGCACTGGAAACCCTAATCTATCAAAATCTGCGTTCTTCGCTCGAGCAAACGGCTAAATCAACATTGGCTCAAGCAAGGTGTTGAGCGGGGGTCGAGCGAACTCTTGGGTTGAGATTTGCTTGAGCCCACTGTTGAGCGCACGTCGAGCGAACTCACGGGTTGAATTTCACTCGAGCGCACGTCGAGTGCGGGTCAAGCGCACATCCAACAAACACCTTTTTTAACTCCAAAACCAATCTCCACATGCCAGCCACTGTTTCCAGCCAAGCCCTATTATCTCTGTAGCTCACAGCTCTTGTCTTCAAGCCAGAAGACACACTAAAGTCAAGCCCGACTTCAGTCTTCCACGTACATCGCCCTTAGTCAGTACATCCATAGGGCGACTCATAACACCCACTGCACTAGGAGTATCCGATCTTGAACCAATCTTGGCAACCTTAGCCAACTTTCTCAGGCTTTCATGAGGAACGGCAAAGCTGACTCCCTTTGGCTTCCTCACATGTTTCGCACAATCAAGCCTGTCTTTTTGCACTCTTGAATTTCCTCGCATATCACTGGATCCTGATATTAAATACAAAAAGTTAGATCTCTTACCATGCGCTAAGACTAGGGCACCCTTAGTGATCTTCCAAGCTCCTCCAGAGAATGCTACTGCAAAACAGTTATCATCAAGCTATCCCACAGAGATTAGGTTTTTCTTCAAATCTGGAATAAGTCTTACTTGCTGTAAAGTCCACACACCCCTGTTTGGAAGTGTGATGCACACATCACCCACTCCTACTACATCCAGTGATTCTCCATAAGCAGCATACATCTTCCCAAAATCACTAGCAACATAATTCTGCATGATTTCTCGATGTGAGGTGCTATGAAATGAAGCCCTTGAATCCAACACCTAATCATCAATCAGATTGTGCATTGCAAGAAGTAAAGCATCATGAATTTCTTCAACCACTACATTCGTAGCATCATCC
Organism: Juglans cinerea; assembly: GCA_961763995.1. Lineage (NCBI taxonomy): Eukaryota > Viridiplantae > Streptophyta > Magnoliopsida > Fagales > Juglandaceae > Juglans > Juglans cinerea. The sequence goes on along the minus strand of CAUIVZ010000012.1, from coordinate 9,895,174 downwards.
TCAGCACTTTCTTGATTCCCGTAGTTTTCTTGATGTGGCCCAGCTTGCCACAACTCTAGCACGTGATTGGCTGCCCAAATCTCGTCTTGCTCTTGGAGCTTGACCTGTCATGTTCTCTACCCATATTGTCAACATCCAGGACCGATCCTGAACCAGAGAACTCACTCGAGTCTCTCCTACATTCGTAGTTCAGTTTTATCTTGTCGCCTGAAATACTCATAGCCATCCTCCTGGCCTCCCAACTATTTGGCAACGATACCAATAGAATCAACGCTCTGATCTCATCATCAAACTCAATCTCTACAGAAGACAGTTGATTTGTGATCGTATTGAATTCATTCAGCTGTTTGGCTACAAACATACATTCCGACATCTTTAGATTTAACAATTTATTCATCAAGTGCACTTTATTGTTCGCTGACTGCTTTTCATACATACCTGACAAAATCGCCATGAGATCCACCACGTTCTCTCCTTACTGACATTGTGTGCCCCTGTTCTGGACAAGGTCAGCCGAACAAGCCCTAGAACCTATCGATCTAACAGGGTCCACTTAGCGTCATCCATGCTCTCCGGCTTCTTTCCCAACAGAGGAAGGTGGAGCATCTTTCCATAGAGATAGTCCTCTACATCTTTCAGTACCCAAAATCAGTGTCGTCGAACTTGTCGATCCTGGGTACGATCGCTTTATCTCTAGCCATCATTCTCCTTCAAATCCTACATTGGCTCTTGATACCAGTTGTTGTGAAATGTTGTGCAAAACAAACACACCAACGATGACAAATAAAGTAAAAGTTATTACATTCAAGCATACGACGCACAATATATGTGGTTAGGCAAATTGCCTACGTCCACAGAGCTGCAGACATCTTATTAATCAGAGGAGATTACAATCACTCAATCTCAACTCACAATCTCTAGGGCTTTTTGCTCTCTCACACAATATGCACTCACTAGACAATTTTTCTCTCTCAAAATAGGCTAAAACTTGTACAAAACAAGTCAAATATGACAAATATATAGCAAACGACGATGTAAATCCTAATCTGGCAAAATCTGCGTTCTTCGCTCGAGCGACTTATCGAGCATGCCTCGAGCAGGGTGTTGAGCGGGGGTCGAGCGAACACTAGGTTTTGTGTGTCTCACTCGAGCTCACTGTAGCGTGGGACTCGAGCAAACTCTCGAGTTGAGATTCACTTTCACTCAAGCCCACTATCGTGACATGTCGAGCAAACTCACGGGTTGAGCTTCGCTTGAGCGCGCATTGAGTGCACATCCAGCAAACACATTTTTCAGCTCCAAAACCAGTATCCTTATACACCCCAACACTTCTCTTCCCACAAAGATTCTTCTAGAATCTTGGTGAGTGTCTGTGCCCATTTTTCATGCAAATCCTTCATCTTCCTCATCATCACCTTCTTCTAGAAAAGCCCTATTTCTAGTGCATGCATGACACTTGGCAAGGTGTTGGTTGGTCTCCCCTAGGTGGGCGAGAAGCCTTTTGGCCAAAACCCTAAGGCCTCCTGGGAACTTGTGTGTGTAGCTTTTGACATCTCCCATGCGCCTCTTCCCCTTCTCCCACTTTTGCGGCTAGGTTCGTTGCACCTAAGGGATGAACTTGCATGCGTGCCAAATGGCATGTGAGTGGGTGAGTGGGGCATGTGCTCTATGTGTGTCAACCTCTCCCTTCTCCTCTCTTCCTTTGGCTTCCTCTAGAAGCCTTCATACATGGTTGCCAAGTGGCAACGTAGTGCTTATCGAGAGTGCCTCTTCCCTAGGTTTCAAATGATGGGATTCCTTGGGAAAGAACAAAACAACCCTTCTTCTTACAAGTAGGCACCTCATTACCCTAAACCCTAGTTAGGGTTTGCCTCATTCCCAAATTGCCCCTGAATGGCCAATTACCACCTAGTCCCTTTGGGCCTCTATTGAGCTTGGATGGCTAGGCTATTAGGCCCAAGCGATTTCTTCACTATTCTAGCACCCTTCTTACCTAGTCAAATCATTGGGCCAAAAATCTAATCTAGCTAAAATTAAAATAAAATAACAAGTGAAGATTTTGGCAAAAATTGGGTCGTCACAAGAGTCATCTCATGTCTCTCTTGCAGATGGTAAAGGTCAATTTGTGAATCCAGATGAGAGTAAGTCCCATTTGAACTGGAGGCAACTGTATCTAGATGAGGGAGAACCCTTACCGAATTTCGAGGATGAAATTTCTTATAAGCAGGGTAGGATGTGAGGACCCCACTAGTGCAAGGGGGCAAACCACCACTAGAGTTGAGTGTCAAGAAAGAGGAAGAACCACTCCATTGGATTGGTGAAAAATAGTTACGGGTACTGCAGAGTGTAGCTAGTCCAACACGTGAGCGAGCACACACCTTGTCAAAGTCTTTCCAAGAGGTGGAGATGAATGTCCCGTCGTGTGGTAGGTAAACTAGAAAATGTCATACTGTGAAGGCGAGGACGAGGAGCTGACAAGGTCAGTGACTATGATAAGACAAGAGTTACTAGCCCAAGGCGAGCAACAGTTACCCACCCAAGGCGAGCAATGGTCAAGGAAAGACTAGAGTAAGTATGGAAGCTTTCCAGGACAACACTGAAGTGCTAAGACAAGTGGTAGTGTCATATGCAGAAACCCACACTCTGTCCGAAGGGTTACATCTAGAGTGGGTCTACAAAAGAGAGAATGACTCGGCAAGTCCTACCACTTGAACCTAAAGATATGGCCCAATGCTATGTATGAGAACCTCCTTCGAGGAAGGATTGAGGATTGGGAATGCGGACCATGCCTTGACCATCTGTCTTTGTCAACTTGTAGTATAACAATTGAGGCTAAATGACTCCTATCCAAGCATACCTGGAATCAAAAGTATATCATAAGGACGTCTGATAGTCCCGCCCTATAAAAGGGATTTGGACATGGAACAAAATCTCACTTTTGAGATCTTAAACACCTGAACACTTGTGAAGTCGAATTCTTCAAAGGAAGCAAAGAAGGATCCGTGCAACGATGTAGCGATTAGGACGCTGAGAGGTAGGTTAGCTTCTAAGACAGTACTGAAAAATGTGGGGTGAATGTTGTATGTAAGAGGCATTTACATATTCTATAATCATTCCATTTTCTGATCATGAATAAATCTAGTTTTCATCATTATGTTTATTCTTATGTTTACTCCCTAGTTTATGAGACTTTGAATGTGTTTACTATTTTCATTGATTCATATCTTTGTGTGAGAAATCATATCTCTATCTGAGAAAATCATATCTCTGTGTAGGAAATCATACCTCTGCGTGAGAAAATCGATAAGGTGTGTCGATCATCATGGGACGAGATAGAGTTCCCGAACAATTCATACGAAACGTTGCCACAAGCTTTTAGAACTTCCATCTCCATAAGGCCTAATAAATGGAATGAATGCATGCTTATTGTCATGTTAGGCTTGGAACTTCCATTATATTAGTGTTAACATATTTTTATCAAAGGATAAGTGATAGGAACTTTCATGAGTAGTATCTTTATATATCATCCATAATAATATATTAAGTGAATACTTAATTATATTTTCACCCGACTAATATAAAAAAAAAAAAAAAATGTCTTACATGATATATGTGTATCGATCATTACTTAAAACATAAGCCGTGTTGTCAAGTACTACCACGGTCACTCAAAACACCTTTAGAATCAGAGTGTCCTAAGTGTGTTGTCAAGTAAGATGGTCTCTCAAACTCCATTTTGAATGAAAGTGGGCGTGTTTTCTTCGGGGCAAAGTGCAATCATGGTTATGTGCATAGAGATCCCAATCTGATCTGCTGCTTTATATTACTTTTGGGCAAAATCCAATGTCGGTAAAGGTCGGGGATATGCAAAGAACTTGCTTCACACATAAAAGAGTTTCATGGACAGCCTTTTTTATGTCTCTTTTTACCAAAGTCAAACAGAAAATCTTGCATAGCGCACACCCAAATCAAGAATGTTGCTCTGCCGGCTTGACCAAAGCTGCAATTACCCAATAAAAACCATTTGCAGAAAAACAAAAAAAAAAACAAAAACAAAATGTCATAACATGAGGACCACATTTATTTTCCTAAATTTTCTTCCATCTTGTCTTTATAAATGGTTTGGCTGTATACAAAATTAAGAAAAATTCTTCTCATCAGTCACTATTTACCACGTCACACCCTACACCCTATAAAAAATACTTTCATGCTCTATGAAAAATATTCTCACACCATATGAAAAAGTTATAGATGTGAGGTGTAAGAGTGAATAGTGACTGATGCTAATAAATTTCCACGATTAAATAAAATAGAGTAGAGCAAATAATACGCAAACACGTGTTTCATTTTTAAAAAATTAGAATAGCCATGGAGTTCGCGAAATGAACATGGGCAATATTTTTAGGACATGAACCCTTTTGAATTATGAATTTATTTTGTAAAATGTTATGTAAATTAAATATCAATGTTTTGTAGGTATGTTGAGTAAGTGACTCTTGAGTGTCGAGAAAAATTGGGCATAATTAGGTGCACATGATAAAGGTCCAGGTAGAATTAATTATATTTAGTTCAATTTGTAGTACACATCTATCAGTTTTTTAGGTCACTTAGATAGCGAATTGAGATGAAATTAGTTAAAATTTTATAAAATATTGTTAAAATATTATTTTTAATATTATTATTATTTTGAGATTTAAAAAAATTGAATTATTTATTATATTTTATGTAAAAAATTTTAAAAAATCATAATAATACGATAATGATATGAAAAAATCTTTATACCAAACGAGAACCGATCATTAGAGATCCCATCTATTTCGTTGTAGAAATGACGTGATCCATATCGGCATGATGGGACCTAACAGTTCTAAAAAGAGTAATGCTAGATACAAGTTTCAAATAGGCAAGCTCCATACAAGTATTTTGTAAAAAAAATGGATCCCACTAATAAATAATAGTTTTTTTACACTTTTTTAAGGTGAAATCTATTTTTTTACAGGGGCTTGCATGAGGCTTGTCAATTTAAAGCTTGTACAAATCATTTCTCTTCTAAAAAAAATCCCCTTTTTCCCAGGAGAAAAAATAGAATTACTGAGTTATCAAATTTAAAACCTTTTCTGAGTGGACTTCGTTTACGTCTCTCTTTTCTCTTTATTTTTATAAAGATTAATTATCATTCTTTGAATTATTATTATTATTTTATTTGACACAATATTAAATAATTAAAAATAATTTATTATTTTTCATTAATTTATCAATTCTTCTTATTCTAAATCAGAGAATTATGTAATGAGCTCCCTAGTGATCTGACTGTTCCGAGGTAGTCAACCTCCAAGAACCAAGAAATAAAGAGAGAAAGAAGAGAGGAAATCAAGAAGCAGAGAGAGAGAATTGAAGGAAATTGATCAACTGATTTCAAAGTTGGCCTCTGCCCCAACTCGTGGTACTTCTTTTTTATAGAAATTTCATTGAAACGTACCGTATCAATGTTTACACCAACTAATATTTCTAACACCAAATGACAGCGTCCCTCTTACATTCACTAACTCAAACGACACTGTATTTCATATACAATTTTCTGACTAATACAACAGAACTCAAAACGACTTCGTATCAAGTAATTAATTTTAACTAACAAAACTGCCGCATCTTCCTTCCTCTTCCATTTCTGTTTCTTCTTTCTATTGCTTTAAGCTCTTACGTGCTCATGATAAATTATGGTTAAAATTAAACGACCATGAGTAAAAAATTTCAATTCTCGAATTAGTTGAATAGAGGATACTATTTTTTTTTTTTTTTGGTTGCCCTTTTCTAGAGATATTAGACAAGGATACTAATAGAGGATTAATCAATTAAACCTCGCAACTCGTTATATTCTCAAGGATTGAATTTTATGTTAAATAACATCACCTACTATTATTGGCTATTTTCGAATTTTCTTGATTTCTCAATTTTATTAAATCAAACAAATCAAATAAAAAAATCTCGATGTTAATAAATTGTGAGGCTTGCTCTTACTTCAAGATATGATCATCTATGCATGCCTGCTAAAGATGTCCTCCAAATTCAAAGTATTTCAATCAAAAAAAAAAAAAACCAATTATGTTTCATCGGAAAATGTACAAGATATAAATATAAGTTTTACATTGTCGAACAAAAAGCTGATATAGATAAGTAATGATATAAATATAAATAACTATATTCTATAGTATTAGTAGTTATACTAATACAATATCACTATATTTTATATTATAATATATCACTATAGTCTATAATACTATTATAATAGACATTACAATATACTACAATATATTATTATATACTATAATACATATAGCATATTATATATGTTATATATATAATATACTGAAAAATCAGATTGAAACAGGTAAAACTGGAAGTACCGGCTTAGGAGTGTAACCGGTGTGGTATCAATTCCTGGAATCTCAAAACCGGTGTATACCGGTTCGGTTCTAAAATATGTCCAAAACCTGATTGAAGCAGACCGATTACACCCATAGGTTAATTTGAATGATATTTGGGAATAAAGTTATGTGATATTTTGAAGACTTTAGAAATATCTGGTGTTATCCAAACATGCCCTAACATATAAAAGTAAATATAAGTGTTCCTTCTTTTTCTGCCCTTTGATTATAGCAACAGTACTGGGACTCTAATGAGCTAACTCATGGCTTCCTTTGACAAGTGATTTATTAGGCATTGAAGTGTTATCTTTCAAGTAAACATTGTCGGTCAATTTCATCATCTCAAGAAATTGAAAGGGAAGAAGGGTCAAATGGCGATCAAGTTAGATATGGATAAAGTTTTTGATTTTATAGAATGTAATTTCCTATTTGCAATGATAAAGGCTCCAGGTTATAATAGTCAGTGGATTAATCTTATCAGAGAATGCATTATGACGGCATCATTCTCAGTTCTTATAAATGGTTCTCCGAGAGGTTTATCCAAACTAGAAAGAGAACTTAGACAGGGTGATCCTATCTCACCCTTTCTATTTATATTATGCACATAAGTTCTATCAAGATTAATTGCCAAATCAGAGGTCGATGGCAACATTGAAGGCATTAAAATTTGTAGAACTTGTCCGTCAATTTCCCATTTATTTTTTACAGATGATCTTATAATATTTGGGAAGGCAAAAGAAAAGTGCAGCAAGGTCCATATATGTGAATTTAGAAAAATATCAGGCTTGGTCAGGCCAACGAATCAATAATGGAAAGTCATCAATTTTCATCACAGGAAATACAAATCAAACAACAAAGAGAGCCATTCTTGGGAAGTTGGAGTATAAGGAAACTACATCCAGTATGAAATATTTGGGAATTCAAACCTCTTTTGGTAGGTCCAAGAAAGAAAGCTATAGAGAATTACAGGAGAAGATCACTCATAAGCTAGAAGGCTGGAAGTCAAAACTCTTATCACAGGAAGGCAGAACGATGCTAATTCTCACAGTGGCAAGCACAATTCCCACATATCAAATGTCTACACATCTTCTACCAAGATCTGTGCGTAAATTGTTGAATACAAGCTTTAAAAATTTTTGGTGGGGAACGAAGAAGGATCAAAAGCACAAGCTTTATCTGAAATCGTGGAAGTCAATTTGTGAATCAAAAAAAGATGGAGGTTTGGGATTGAGACTAATGGAAAATATGAATGTTGCATTGCTAGCCAAGACGGGATGGGAAATGAGTCAACCAAGCATAAACATATGGCACAAGCTTCTTTCAAAAAAATATCTGCTAACAAACTCTTTCTGGCAGGTGACATCAAAAACTTCAGATTCTTATTTTTGGGGAAATTTATCGCAAACACGACGAGTATTAGAAAAAGGTATGTGCAATCAATTTTTTAATGGAAATTCAGTGAAAGTCTGGTTTGATCCATGGATTCCTTCACTGGAAAGTTTTAAACCACAACCGCTTAACTATCTCATGGATTATCGCATTCTCTTAAAGTTTCTGACTTCATCAACAATACAACCCACTCTTTGAATCTACAAAAATTGCTTAACTTCTTCCAATGGGATAGTATTAGAGAGATACTTAAAATACCATTGCCTCATTCAAAGTTCAGAGAAGATTGTAGTATATGGATTAAAACTCAATGAGGGAAGTTCACTTTCAAAATAACTTATCACTTGGCAGCAAGTATTGATTGTACTCTTCAAGTAAGTTTCCCTAATTTTGCAATAGAGAAGATTTAGAAACTAAAAATCCATGATCGCCATAAACTTCTTTTGTGGAAAATTCTCTGGGATATACTTCCAACTAGATGAAGGTTAAAGAACTTCATACCATCTATGTCTTCCTTTAGTTGCCCTTTGTGTAATGACAAAGAAGAAATGCTACTACATCTTTTTTGGAATGTCCTGTATCAAGAATCCTATGGAGCCAAAGCAACTGGCCACTAAATCTGTCTTCCTTGGCAATTATTACAAAATAGGATTGAATATCTTTCATTCTTAATCCAGAGCTAAAGTTGGGATTAAGCTCACAGGAAGTGCACCCTTTTCATCTGTTTGCAGTTTTGATATTGGATTTCACTTGGAGATTGCCAAGCTGATATAGTCCATAATCAAACAACTTTATATATTAGGGAAGCTATAGATCAATTGGGTTTCCTTTATCAAGAATATCTATCAGCTTGGCAAATGAAACTGAAAGAAAAGCAACCACAACTATGGCAAAACCCTTATCTCAACACTGTAAGCATTTCGTTTGTTGCTGCAGTCAGGACTACTTTCTTTTTCGCCTCTACAGTAAGTCATGATTTTGAAAGAAGTGCAATTGAAATATGGACAGAATAAATTGGAACAACAAATCTAGTAGTAGCTAGCAGAAGTAATTGCGGCAAGACTTGTAGTCAATATGGCTAAACATTTAAATTTCCCAGATGTCACATTTGAAGGTGATTCTCTTCTTGTAGTCTCAACAATTCAAGGATCATCATCAGTCTGGCGAATTTCTACCATTTCTAAAGATATTGCTTTTACCATGTCCTCTCATAAAGGATGGTGTTTTAAAAAAATAGATTAATCGCAAAATCAATTTGCGCATTATGTGGCGCAATGGGCCGCAACCAACAATATGATTGGTCGCATACTAGTAGCTATTTTACCTTCTAGTATTGTACTTATTGATAGTGGCAATGGCCCTCCTTATTCTATAACTTAAACCTCTTATTTATAAATATGCAAGCTTGATCAGGGGGAAAAAAAAAAGTAAACATTGTCGGACTCTAATGGACACGTGTCGACACACAATATTGGTGTTAAGATGGTTTTTGCAAGTTCTCATAATGATGAGATGGTTTAAAGCATTAATCCTACTTTTGCAGAGGCCACAACAGCTCTTCTGGCGACACAAATGACAAATCATCTACAAAAAAGTCAATCAATTCTGGAAGGAGATGCACAAACGGTAGTTGATGTCATAACAAAGGAATCACTTTCACCTCAATGGCAACTAGCACCGATTTTAGACGACATTAGCAAAAATATTCATCCCTTGATAAATTGGAGGATCAGGAAAATACACCGATCTCAGAATCAATGTGTGCACTATGTGGTGCAATGAGCAGCGACTGAAATGATTTTTGATCGAATACCCCTTATTAATATTCCTAATTGTATTCTATATATAGATAGTGGAAAGGATCCTCCCTGAACAATGTAGTATCTTTTTCTATAAATTTATATAATGCATGTTCGATGAGAAAAAAAAAAGATGCTTGGAGAATATATATATATATATATATATATATATATATATATATAAATAAAGATACAATGATAATTTTGTAAATTGTATTAAGATAGTTTGTGAATAGTAGTAGATAATTTGAGTTAAGTATTTATTAGATTTTGGGAAATAAGAGAAAAACATTAAATAAAAAATATTATATAGTTAAAATATTGTTATAATATAATTTTTATTTTGAGATTTGAAAATGTTGAATTAGTTTTTTTTATTTAAAAATTTAGAAGAGTTGTAATGATTAATTTGAAAAAGTTGTAATGATCAATTTAAAACTGTTTGTGTTTGAATGATATTTGGGAAGGAAATAAGATGATGTTCGGTAACATATCTTATATGTTAGAAGTAGTTTAATTATGAGATATCAAATGAGCTGGACATAGTAGTAGTGAAGTAGTTTATGAATAGTAATAAAATAATAATAAATAGTAATCAATAGTTTATGAATAGTAATGAAATAGTGAAGTAATTTATAAATAGTAGTAAAATAATAATAAAATAGTCTGAAAATATCTTACAACAATTATGTCCTCAAACATACCCGGCCCGCGACATAACAATAAAAATGATCAAAATAAAAACAAAGTGAGTTATTTTTTCAAAAGAGTTTTTCTATTCATAAGCTACACACATCACACACCACAATTTTTTTTTTGAATTTTTTGTTTGTTTTATTCTTCTTAAAATAATTAAATTTTTTTTATTCATCATCCATATACCATACATTTAATAAGAGAAAAAAAAATTATAAAAATGGTAGTTTGTGGTATATCAAGCTTATGAATAGAATTTTCATATATGCATGCCGACAGCCATCAAGATCAATAGATTGAAGGACAGCTAAAAAGCTATGCGATCGAGGCCATTAATATTTTCCACGGCCAGTATCTGCCGCAGATTATTTTTGACCATTAGACACCAAAAGGTAGTGCTTAAAAACTTTTGAAAACGGAAGAAGAAACCAAGAAGAATATTGGGGTACTAACCGACATGATGAGATCAATATTTCTCAGCATTGAAATGTGACAAAATCATTTCGTCATATGCTTTAAAATCAAAGGCAAAATTAGAGGCATCTTTTCTAATCTTCTAGGGAAAAAATGGGCTGTACTTTTGAAAACCATGCATGCAGCATGAAGCATGTTTAGAGGAATAACAAGGGTATTTGATAACCTCTGGAAGTGCGCCATAATAAGCTCAGGAAACTCACTCAACACAGAGAGAGAGAGAGAGAGAGAGAGAGAGAGATCAGAATAGAGATCATATAGGGTTTTCAGCTAAAGAAAAAGATCAGAAAAGGATGGCAAAGGCTCCTTGTTGTGAAAATATGGGGCTAAAGAAGGGACCATGGACTCCTGAAGAAGATCGGATGCTGATTTCTTACGTCCAACTATACGGACATGAAAATTGGCGGGCTCTTCCAAAACAAGCAGGTACTTAAGTACGCAAGAACAAAAGTGCAGTAGCACTATGTATTCTGAACACAAATCTTAGAACCTGTTTTGCATCTTGTACGTGTTGGCGGGCGGCCGGAAGGAAGGCTGATAGATCATGTTCCAGTTCTAAATTACTACCATGCAAGCTCATGACTTGGTGATATAATATTAGGGTTAGGACCTTTTAATATTAGAGATCGATCATGTTGGTCTGTGTCTTTTATTAGGTTCGATCCTATTCATCCCCTAATATGATTGAATGAAGTTATATCTTCTTGCATGTTAACTTGTTATAAAGGGATTGATTCCCCTCGATAATCCCATGAAATCTCAGCAATTTTATTTAATTCCATTTTGCACTTATTAGTTGGCGTATTGAATAATCTCCACGACTTGAATTCTTTTATCATCTTCAACTATATCTTAAAAAATATAACATTTTAGTGTTCCTAAGTTGTTTTTTCATTGGACATAATTTAAATCCTCTTTCCGGATTGAAATCTACAGAATTTCCTGAATTTCTGGAACAGTTTCCTACATATATTTGAGGTTTCTCATGTATGTCTTGATAATCGAAGGGAAGGAAACGTTGGAGAGAATTATGTTAATATAATTAATAAATCATATGTTCCCGAATACATAAGTCTGCTTTTTTACAATTCTTCAGGTTTACTAAGGTGTGGAAAGAGTTGCAGGCTTCGGTGGAAGAATTACTTGCGGCCAGACATAAAACGAGGAAACTTCAGCAAGCAAGAAGAAGAGGCCATCATCAAGCTTCACCAACTTATTGGAAACAGGAAAGTATAGAATTATTTTGCGAACTCAACCCTTTAGTTACATGGGATCATAAAGCTCAAGATTATATATAAATATATATATATATATGTATATATATAATATATCATCTCTGATCTCTAACACACACTCAAATTAAAGGCAATATTCACGCATCTAAATGAGACTCGTGATCTCCTTTCATCTACAGGTGGTCCGCCATTGCAACAAGACTACCCGGACGAACGGACAATGAGATAAAGAACTTCTGGAACAGCCAGTTGAAGAAGAGACTTAAGCAAAACCCAGCCACACCAGCCACACCAGCCACCATTAAACAGAATAATGTTGGAACGCCTGTTTGTACACTAAATACGAGCACTTCTAATCATGCTTCTGCTACTTTTCCCCCCCAACAGTCTCAGAAGGTTTTGGGTTTACAAACCGATTCGACAAATGATCCCACAAAGGAGACGACCATGATCAATAGCAGTCCTTCTATGAGTGATGAAATGGATTTTTGGTACAAACTCTTCGCCAAGTCGGGGGGACTCATTAAACCTTCGTAAACTTAGGACATTATGCAGTTTATAGTTCGATTGCATTGTTCGTTTTTAATTGTGTTGCGTTTGGTTGGCTGGATTTTGGGAGGAGGATTTGTATTCGTCTTTAAAAGCTATATCCTTTAATTGGATCATATATTAAAATTTATATTTGTACCACATTTTAAACATTAGTTTTAAACCACATGATTAAAAATAAAAGAATTTGGAATTATGATATTGATTTCAAATTCAAATCTAAATGTAAATTTAAAGAGAGATGATAATCATAAACCCCTTTTACAACTATTTTATAAATTTATTTCAAATAGATCAATGTAGTTTTATAAAATTGAAATTATTTTTAATTACAAAAATGTGGTACATGGATTGGTAGTGAAATTACTTTTAGGCTACGTTTGGGTAGTATGGTGATCTCAAATGATTTGTAAATGGTAGTGAAAAAGTAATGATAAATATTTAATAATAGTGAATAATAGTAAAAAGTAGTGAAAAGTTGATAAAAAATAATGACAAAATATTGAATAATAGTGAATAATAGTAAAAAGTAGATGAAAAATAATGATAAAATATTAAATAGTAGTCTATCCAAACACAACCTTAAACTCGCAGAAAATATCAAAAAATTAACTGTGGCAAAATTGCTTTTGCTACTGGTTTTTTTCTTAGGAGAAACACGAAAAATAAGGGGTCACAAATGCCCAATAATTTGCAGCTAAAAGTTTCGTCAAGAAATTAGTACCATCAATTCCCACCAAAATTTTCGCCACTAAAATAAACATTCTTTGTATACGTAAAAGAACTCATTCATGGGAAATTGCAATTTCTGTTGTAGTGTGCATCCAACTGAGAAAAAATGTCGAAAGAAGCTGAGGATTTTTGCAGTTTTGGAGCTGTCGTAATAGTAAGTTCAACTACTTCCTACGACCCACAGAAAATACATCTGAACTCCGACTCCGACTTGTCGGAGTGGGCTTTCAAATTTAAAGAGATTTTAGCCCGTTTTTAAAGAGTTTTTTGTACTAGGCTTTCAAATTTTATTTTCTTCAAAAAATTAAAAACTAAAACTAAATCATTCACTGCTAATGTACTTCTTCTATATATACTAATATATATTTAACCTATTTTTATACTAGACCTATAATACTATAGTTCTAATTACATGTTCTCATACTATATATAGTATTACATATTATTTCTAGTGTCTAATTACATGTTATTATACTATAGTTTTATGTGTTAATAGTCAACATAAATTGTTTGAAAGAATCCGACAAGGGATGGGAGGATCATATCCAGCCATAAGTCAGCATCAATATTCTTTGCACACAAATTCTCAGACTTATTTGACTTTATTGGACTGTAACACCCGAGTCCAACACCAAGCCATTCTCTAAAATTTTAGATTTTTACGGATGAAAAGTCCACTTGAGATTAACGAGCATTTTTTTTTTTTTGAAATGGACTGCGGGCCCAAATTTTATTTTTGACAGATGTTGAATATATTTTTATTGAGCTTGCAATCATTAAATGTTTTATTAGATTAGGTGAAATCTATTTTTGGGCCAAGAAAAAATTGGTTGAACAAGTTAGATTATATTAGAGGCTGAATCGGTAGCCCAAAAGTCGAAGGAAAAGCCCAATCGACGCTCAAACCCAAGCCCATGAATCCATGAACCAGTTTCCACGTCGTTCCATGTTTCATACGTCTCTCATGCATGGTTCCTCTCTTTGTTCTCATCTAGGTTTTTCCAATAACTCTATAAATAAACGTTTTTCTCTCCTGCAAAAGAAGATGCCGCAGCCTAACTTGTTTTCCAGTGAATCACCTCATTCACGTAGCTACCTTTTTCTTCCACTCAAAAACCACCGTGTGATAGCCCCACTGCCCAGCCCGTTGGCAAACCGTGAACCCCACGTAGCCCCACCGCTGCCTCTGCGTTACCACCCCCACAGCGCCATCCCTGCACCACCACCGTTGCACCCCTACTCAGCCATCGTGGAACAACTCCCACTGCCCAGCCACCCTGCCTCCTCCACGGTCAAACAAACACCGAAGATACCTCTGTTTTAGTCCCCGAAAACAGAGAAGTTTTCTTTTCTGCTTGCCGCCGTTCGACGCAGCCCAGCCTAGCAATGCCACCGTCAACCCCTATCCAGACCATTGCCGCGTGTATCCTTCTCCTCGTGATTGGCCGTCGCACGCACCCTCAGCCAGCTTCCACCGCGTCTCTCTGCTTCGTGCCCAACGTTAACTTCGACTGAGTGCTCAGCCGCACGGAACCTTCTGTTCTGGTTTCTTGCTTAGGTAGGACAGCCACCATTCTCTCCGGAAACCACCTAGACGTGTTATTCTAAGGGGTGTGATCACCAAACGGTGTACCCCTTGGAATTATATTCTCTAACATGGTGATGGTTCCCATGAGGGGTGATGTTTAAGGAAGTGTCAATAGGCACAACCTTTTGATTTAAGTTAAAAGGTTGTATGTGATTGGTAAAGTGTCAAGAGACACAACCTTTTGATTTAGTCAAAAGGTTGTGTCACTCCTTAAGGTTGTGGCCTTTGGGTTACCATTGGTTTACCAATGGTTGTGTCCTTTTCAATAGGTTGTGTCACTTCTTAAGGATGTGACCTTTGGGTTGCCATTGGTTAAACCAATGGATGTGTCTTTTACCAACCGGTGCATGATGGCCTATAAATAGGGGTCATCGGTGCACAAATGAAATCACTCAATTCCCTTTGTTCATCACCAACTTGTGGGACAAATACACTCACGGGAGTGTCACCATATTGTCGTAATTCCGCTTCTATTTGCTGTTTAATTTCTCTACAGTGGTATCAAGAGCCTGGTCATGTCAGAGGGAATTTTATCACGCATAACGAAGACGATGAATAGGCAAGTGCTTGGTTTGGCAACCACACTTGCATATTTTAATCATCTTCGTTTGCTTGAAAATCCGAGAGAGAAACTCTTTCAGATTATGGTGGGAGGTTTAGAATATACTGGTAATCTTCAAAATTTAGTAAATTGTTACTATTTTGAAGAAAATTATTGGTATTATTTTACACAAAGGAATAGTGATTTAAACAGCCCATTTGCACATAAAGTTACTGTTTCGGCCGGCCGCCGGAGCCTCTCACCGCCGCCGGACTTTGTCGACCTCGGGAGCACGTCGGAGTCGTCGTCGCCGGCCACCAACTGGTCGGACGGGAGTGAAGACACAAGCTTCACGGACGCTGGAACGCCTCTGCGCGAGGTTGAAGATGACCCAGGACGTTTCGTCCAACGGTCGTCTAATTCAAATTCGGGAGGGGCTAAACGACAGTGTCGTTCAGCCCGTAGATCCAAACGACAACGTCGTTTTGTCCAATGGTAAGGAATTTGAAATTCCACCTGGACTAAACGACATTGTCGTTCAGCCCAAGGAGCAAAACGACAACGTCGTTTTCGGCACTAAAGAACCACAACAGACCTCCAAACGGCACCGTTTCACGCCCTTCGAGCCGAGCCGCAAGTCGATTTACGAGCCTAGCCGACTATCGAGCCGTTGACCGAGCCGTTGACCGAGCTGCCTCCAGAAGCCGATCTCCAGAACCCGGCTTGAACCGGCTGAACCGGTTCACCCGGTTTCCTGAACCGGTTCAGGGCAGAATATTTCAATCGGGCCGTTCGAGATCATTTGAAGCCCGATTTCGTCCGTTCAAAAGCCGTTGTGCTCCAAATTTCAAGCCAAAATATTACAAAGCCCCTGTTGATCGAAATTATCGCCAGAAATTCTTTGAAAGAGGTGAAACATCAAGGAAAGGTCGTGGATATCCTCGATCGGGGTGTCATTTTCATTATTCTCCTTTTATAAAATATAATAGGAGAATTTCTAGGCTGCCACCTTGGATTAAATCCAAGGGTTATTATTACTAATTAAGTTTGTAATAATTTTAAATTTTTCACAGTTGAACTATTGTATTTAAATAGTACACATTTATTATTTTTACAATTCTTCTTGTTGATTAATTTTTAAGATTTATTTTTAAGATTTATTATTCATGGCACCGAAAAAAAGTATTGATCCCTCAGGGATAGAAAAATTGAATGGAAGAAATTTCCGGGCCTGGAAAAGGCATATAACTTTTCTTCTAACCCATGAAAAGACCTTATATACATTAACAACACCAAAGCCATGGGGAGAAATTGTAGAAAATGATGAAAGTGAAAGTGGAAGCAGCGTTTCAAATGTAGATAAATGGATAGAACACAATGCATGGGCAAAAGCTTTAATTTTGCATTGCATGAGTGATCACATTATTCCTTTATTTGAAGACTATGAAACTGCTAAAGAAATTATGGATGCAGTTGAAGCAAAATATGGTTTAAGGTCGGATACTTATATACAGTTATTGTTGGATAAGTATAACCGGACTTGTATGAAAGAGAATGATGATATTGGCGATCATGTACTTCAAATGGAGTTGATGGCGAAAGAATTAAATGATGCCGGTCATCCTCTCACTGATAAAATGCAAGTTACAACCATACTAAATAGTCTTCCTTCATCTTGGGATCACATTATTACTTCTTTAACAAACAGTGGAAATGAAGTAACAATGATATCGCTTCCAGTACTTTTAGTACTTGAAGGAGAAAGGATGAAAAGAAGGAATAAAGATGGTGAATCATCCAATTTATTAATGGCTCAAGATAAGCGTTCTACACAAAATAAGATGAAGCCAAAACAGTTCAAGAAAAAGAAATGGTTAAAAAGAAAACAAAATAAACCATTTTCTGGAAACTGTTTTAAGTGTGGAAAGAAGGGTCATTACAAATCACAATGTCCTAACAAAGGAAAAGCACAAGAAAGCAAGGAAATTGTGATGACGATCTCAGAAGTAATGCTAGTGGAACCAGTGACAGATTCATGGTGGGCTGACTCTGCTGCGACAAGACATATATGTAGGAACAAAGATATGTTTGTCAAACTTGAAGATAAACAAACTGGAGAGCACAAAGTCTATATGGGCAACAATACATATTGCGATGTCTTGGGGCAAGGTACATGTAAATTCAAAGTGAATGGTTCCATTATTTTACTTAGTGATGTTCTATATGTACCTAGTATTCGTAGGAATTTAGTATCTGTGCCTGTACTAGATCAGAAAGGCTACACAGTTGAGTTTAAGTCTGGAACCGTTGTAATAAGTAAGGGAAATGTGTCAGTGAAATGCGTGAAAGATCACAATATGTATGTACTGAATGTTGATATTAATAAAGTACCTATTTCTGAGTATTTGAATGTGTCTACAGATTGTGCATATTTATGGCATTTAAGATTAGGTCATATAAATAAAAATAAGATGATCAGAATGTATAAAAGTGGATTAATACCACAAATAAACTCAGATAATTTTGATATATGTGAACCATGTATCAAAGGAAAAATGAGTAGTAAATCCTTTTCAAAAAGTTAGAAATCCACGGATTTACTAGAAATTATACATTCTGATGTGTGTGGACCTTTTAAAACAAAAACTCATAGAGAAATGGAGTACTTTATTACTTTCACTGATGATTATTCAAGATATGGGCATATCTACTTACTCAAGCATAAATCTGAAGCAATTGAGAAATTTAAAGAATTTAAATTAGAAGTAGAAACCCAGTTGGGTAGACCCATTAAAAGTTTGAATAGTGATAGAGGAGGAGAATTTGAAGCTTTATACAATTTCTGCAAATTAAATGGTATAAGACATATTTATACTATGCCATATAAACCTCAACAAAATGGCATTGCAGAAAGGAGAAATAGAACTCTATTGGATATGGTGCGATCGATGATGGCATATGCTGATCTACCAATACATTTTTGGGGTGAAACATTATCGACTACTACATATATATTAAATAGAGTTGAAACTAAAGCGAAACCTCTTACACCTTACGAATTATGGACGGGACATAAACCAGACTTAAGTAAGCTCAAAGTGTGGGGTTGTAAGGCACAAGTGCTTATCCCAAGGCCACTAAGGGATAAATTAAAAAATAAAACCTGGGAATGCAGGTTTATTGGGTATGTAGAAAACGGAAGTGGCTACAGATTTTATCATTCTGAAAAAGGATTGATAGAAAGTAGGGATGTCGTTTTCTTGGAAAACACGAACCTTGTTACTCCTGTTGATCAAATAGATTTATTAAATGATTTAGAGAATCAACGGATCTCCACAGAATCTGACAATGAAAATAATGATATTATTCAAATCCAGAATAATAAAAGAAAGTCAGATGAAAATCAATCTTCAGGCATTGATGTTGGAGACAGTGGGAGTAAAAGATCCAAAAGACCATCAATATTATTTCAAGATCATTATGCACTAAATACCAGTTTGGAAAATTTAGATAATGATCCTGAAAATTTTTCTGAGGCAGTCAATAGTATTGATTCAGATAAATGGCTTGAGGCCATGAAAGATGAAATAGAATCAATAAACAAAAATAATGTTTGGGAGTTAACAGATCTTCCAAAAGATAGAAAAGCTATTGGCTGTAAATGGGTTCTCAGAAGAAAATTTAAAGTTGATGGCAGTTTGGAAAGATACAAAGCAAGGTTAGTGGCCAAGGGATATACTCAACAACCAGGTGTAGACTTTGTGGATACATATTCGCCTGTGGCGAAGTTCACATCCGTAAGGATCATCATGTCTATTGTTGCCAGGATGAATTTGGAATTACATCAGTTAGATGTAAAAACAGCTTTTCTTAATGGTGAATTAAAAGAGGATATCTTTATGATTCAACCAGAAGGATTCCAAATTAAAGGACATGAAGAGAAAGTCTGCAGGTTGAGAAAGTCACTGTATGGACTTAAGCAATCTTCAAGACAGTGGTACTTGAAGTTTCACCAAGCCATTTTGGAAATGGGATAAGAAATGAGTCCACTAGATCACTGTGTATACATATGGAAAAATGATAATCAATTAACATTATTATCATTATATGTTGATGATATATTATTGGCAAGTAATTGTTTAGATATGATGCATGCAACAAAGGAATTCTTGAAATCTAATTTTGAAATGAAAGACATGGGTGAAGCCGCTTATGTTCTTGGTATAAGAATTTCTAGGGATAGAAATTCAAATCTATTATATTTAGATCAAGAAAAATATCTAGAAAAAGTGCTTAAAAGATTTGGTATGGAAAATTGTAAATCTTTAAGTACGCCTGTTTGCAAAGCTCATACTTTAAATAAAAGTATGTGCCCAAAAGATGATGAGGAAATAAGTGAAATGCTTAAAGTTCCCTATGCTCAAGCTGTGGGAAGCCTCATGTATGCAATGACAAGTACTAGACCAGATATTTGTCATGCAGTTGGTTTGGTAAGTAGATTTCAATCCAATCCAGGTAAAGAACATTGGCAAGCAGTGAAGCGTATATTGAGATATTTACAAGGTACCAAAAATTTGAAATTGTGCTTTGGAAACAGTGATCTAAAATTAATCGGCTATAGTGATGCTGATTTTGGAAGTGATGTAGATGATAGAAAATCTATAACTGGATATATATTTCTATTTGGTGGAACAGCAGTTTCTTGGTTAAGTAAGAAACATGGCTGTGTTGCTAAGTCTACTATGGAAGCAGAATATATTGCTTGTAGTACTGCAGTGAGTAATGCGGTGTGTATAAAACGCTTTGTTGAAAGCTTAAATTTGGGTATATCCATAGAACCAATCAATTTGTTTTGTGATAATCAGTCTGCCATTTCTTTGATAAAAAGTGGAACACAGAGTTCCAAGGGAAAACACATTGATGTGCATTATCACTATATTTTAGATATAGTGGAAAGAGGTGAGGTCAAGGTTAATTTTGTTTCCTCGACCGAGATGGTAGCAGATCCAATGACCAAAGGTTTATCTCTGGAGAAATTCAGAGAACATGTGACTAGACTGGGATTGAAAGAAACCTAGGTGAAGAAATCTCATGGTCAACATGCATAACTCAACAAATTTTGGGGACGCCTAGAAAATTGGAGTTATGAAGATACCCAAAAATGAAAATTTTGGTCATTTGTAAAGTCACTGATAAGGTGATCAAGAAAAGCCTCAGGAATGGCCTTAGGGTGAGTACTTGATAAAATTTCAGTGCAGATTGATTAATCAAGTAAAAGGTTGATCATGGTAAAGTCGCTGATAAGGTGATTAAGGAAAGACTCAGGTGAGTAAGTACTTAACGAAAATTCAGTGCCATTCACTAAAGTTTTAGTGAAATGTGATTTGATTACCCAAGTAAATGGTTAATCATTTGCAAAGTCGTTGATAAGGTGATTAGGGAAAAACCTCAGGAATAGCCTCTAGAGGAAGTACTTAACGAAAATTCAGCGCAGGTCGATACATATGTTATGTATTCGGCTGAAGTCGTCAATTGTGACAAAGATATGGATTGTTGATCCAGTCACGGAGAATTGATGCCGTTCACTAAAAATTTTTAGTGAAATGTAGTCACCCCTAATATGTGATCAGTGGGAGCACATATGGTAAAGGGTGCGGTCAGATAAGGTAATGACAAAAACGTGTGCACGTAGAGGCTTGTCATGCTCTGACGCCGATCTGCAAGAGTTGCAGATGAGAGTTGAGTAGTGGAAACTCATATTGGTACAAGGTAAAATACTCAACTGGATCATCACCGTTTTGTGATCAAGTGGGAGATGTTATTCTAAGGGGTGTGATCACCAAACGGTGTACCCCTTGGAATTATATTCTCTAACATGGTGATGGTTCCCATGAGGGGTGATGTTTAAGGAAGTGTCAATAGGCACAGCCTTTTGATTTAAGTTAAAAGGTTGTATGTGATTGGTAAAGTGTCAAGAGACACAACCTTTTGATTTAGTCAAAAGGTTGTGTCACTCCTTAAGGTTGTGGCCTTTGGGTTACCATTGGTTTACCAATGGTTGTGCCCTTTTCAATAGGTTGTGTCACTTCTTAAGGATGTGACCTTTGGGTTGCCATTGGTTAAACCAATGGATGTGTCTTTTACCAACCGGTGCATGATGGCCTATAAATAGGGGTCATTGGTGCACAAATGAAATCACTCAATTCCCTTTGTTCATCACCAACTTGTGGGACAAATACCCTCACGGGAGTGTCACCATATTGTCGTAATTCCGCTTCTATTTGCTGTTTAATTTCTCTACAAGACAGGCCACAGAAACCTTCGTCTGTGCCACCCTCAGTCCGTCGCGTCTCACAGTAAGTTTCATCTCTCTCCCTCACGTTTTGCTCTCTCACATCGTGTTTCTCTCTCTCTCATCATTTTCTCTCTCACCCAGTGCCCTACCGCCGCACGCACAACCGCAGACCCCAACTAGCTCCCTGCGCCGTCGCATGTTCCCTTCCCTCGTGGTGAGCCTCTACCGCGTAAACCTTATTTCACGTATTATGAACTTGTTTTCAAATAACAAATATTCTACTGAAGCTTTGGTCTATTAATTGAGATGAAGTTACATTATTACCCTTTGAGTTACGATCTGTGTTAGTGTGTTTTAAGCTTTTAATATATATTAGAGCACTTTCATTAAATTAGCTAATGTTAAAGTACTTTTTTTATGAATGTAAGATGAATTTAACTTTTATCTATTTCATTCACATAAGTCTTCACATTGGAATAGCCATTTTTTCATTATATGACAAAAAAATAATATAAGATGAATTTGATTTTGGCTATTCACATCAAATCTCCACATTAGATTATCCATTTATTCATTATATAGTAATTAGTAATTAATAATTTCAAAAATATTTTAATTTTTTTAATTATGAATTTATGTTATTTTATCATATTTTACTATTCATAATATTATATATTAATTAGTAATCATATTCTAATTATATTTTTTCAATTGTCATTTAAAAGGGAGAGAGAAATAATTGATATAAAAGGGAGAGATAAATAATTAATATAAAATGTATTTGATGAATGAATAGTTCCTTTCAAATTTGGAAATAATTTTAGAAGTGACTGTAGTTATTTGGAATTTAGCTATTCCAATGTGATCACGTTTTATGGTTTAATAGCTAAATCTTCAATGGATTTAGCTTTTAGCTAATCGAATGAGAGTGCTCTTAGTGGACTATATTTTATTTATGTTTACAGAAATCATCGATAATGATGTAATTTTATTTTTAAACACTTTAGGTATGATCTAGTTCATTAAATAATAGTTGTTCTTTAAATTAAAATATTTTGGTATAGTTATATGATCTAGTATTAAATTTATAGTTTGATTACAATAGTAAATAAGTTAGATTTTATTTTTTTTAATATTGTAGTCGAAGTTATTAGATGGACATTGATGATTTTAGAAAGAGATGGTATATTTTGTGGTTATGAAAATTTTAGGTTTTGAGGAACTAAAATAAGTAATTAGGCTTAAATATCGAAATATGTGTTCAATTGAAATTTACGAGAATTACGTGCTTATTTTATAGGTGACGAGTAAAAATTGTTCGACATTTTTGAAGAAAATTCTAAAAAGCTAAGAAGTCCAGGTAAGAGGGGTTCTTATGCTAGACTTTGCAGAAAAATAAAATGGACTGAGGTCAATTTTGAAAATGTGCATGTTGTGTTATAAAAAGAAATGTTAAATGATCTCATTTATTTGTTCTGCATTGCTCATGAGACTCTGTATAAGAATAAAGGATTTTCTGACATGACTGGTGATTACATGAGCTTATTTTTTGCATTCTGTTATTGAACTCAGAAAAATATGAGCTAATATGAAAATTTGATAAATTTTGCATGTGACGTAAAGATGTTCTGAATCTATTTTGGAAAATGTGAAAAAATCTGAATTTTAGTACTTTGTTTTGAGATGATGTGGCATCTGAAAAACTTTTGGCATGACTTTCTGATTCTGTTCTGACTCTAATTCTGATTCTGATTATGTTCTGACTCTGATTCTGATTATGTTCTGACTCTGGTTCTGATTCAGTTCTGACTCTAGTTCTGATTCAATTCTGATCCTGATTATGATTATGATTTTGTTTTGCTCTGATATGTGGCCCTAGTACGGGATATAATAGTGACCCCTGGCCCTGTTACGGAATACAATAGTGACCTCTGACCCTGTCACGGGATACAACAGTTACCTCTAACCCTGTCACGGGATACAATAGTGACCTCTGCCACTGTCACGGGATATAATAGTGACATCTGGTCCTACCATAGGATATAATAGTGGTCTCTGCTCTGAATGCAATCGCTTTGATAACATGGAGATTTATGTTCTGCTTGGCTTTTCGCAGAATGCACAACCCTACCATGGGGTTAAACATGGTCTCTGTTCTGATATGATGCTCTGATATGATATGATAAGATGAAGATGTTCAGTCATGTTGTGCCAAATGAGTTTTTGAGTATGAAAAGTTGGTTTCTGAATGTGAAATGTTTGAAATGTCTCTCTGATTTTTTGATAATATGTATTTTTGAGATTTGCATATTGAAACTGAAATGTTTTGTTTCTGCATTCTGAACTCTGGGAAAATGCTCATGTTTACATACTAGCATATCTTCTCTGCTTACTGAGTTGTTGATAACTCACCCCTTATCTCCATAACATTTTTCAGATATTTTTATGATTCAGTTGGAAAACAAGAGGAGGAAGTATTAGAAAAGTCTGATGATCATAGATGAATGGTGCTAAGGGTACAAGTATTTTGGAGGATCATATTTAATAGTTTTATCTGTAGCGGTTATTTTGGTACGTCAAGTTAAGAATAATTTGAGTCTCTGTTGAGATGTTATTTATTTTATTGAGGTTTTGTTTAGTATTTCTATGGAGGAACATGGCTTTTGGATCGAATAAATAAGTTAAATATTTTGTAGAGTTTCTGTTTATTTATTATTGATTATTCGCCATACACTTCCCATATTGAAATCCTAAATTTAAGGAACATTTCTTAAATCTCTCACTTTTCCAATCAAACCAATCTCCAAAGATTCCATCCAATCCTAGCAATACCACATACCAAACCCTAATTCCATACACCAAAGTGGCGCCAACCCTAGTGCCTCTACTATAATCGTGCCCCCTTGCATGCATTGGAGTTCTTTCACTTTTCATCCATTCCATCATTCCCCTACACCAAACCAACCCTAAACACTTAACCTCACTTCACCAAAATTGTCATCATTGCCATTATTTTGCAATATCCAAGCAAGAGAAGGATAGACATTCAGTCAACTCAAGGAGAACCAAGGTGTCGACAACATAGTGTTTAGGGACTTGACTGAGGTCTCTAACATTAATTGGTGCTTTCATTGAGAGGAGTCTTGCTTGGTGTTCTTGAGAAGCTCTCACTTCTCCAAGAGGTAAACAACACGATAACTAGAAACTTTGTGATTGTATTGGGAGGGATCCCTCGTTAGATCCCATTGTTTATTTTGAATTGTGAACTTGAAATTCAAGTTTGGGGGTTGAGTAGGAGGTTGGAGTAGTGTTACTTGAAGGGGTCGGCCACCCTTGAAGGTCGAGGAACCGTGGTTGGACCTTTGAGCTTGTGCAAGAAGGGTTGCCCACCCACAAAGGTGGATAACTCAAGGTTGGACTTTTGAGGCCCATTCTACCTTCCAAGAGAGTCCAAGTTGCTGTCCAAGCTTCACCAAACAGAAAACTTTAGTTTGCAAGTTAGTTTGCAAGTTGTTAGTTTGCAAGCATCATGTCCGGAAGAAATCTAGAAGCCGAGGGGAACAAGAGTTCCAACCGGAAACGCATTGAGGTGCTCGAGGGGCATAATTCCAAAGTCATGGACATTCTTAGTGAAGTTAACACTACATTGGCCGAACTAAGAATGACCTAGAATGCCACTATCCGAGATAGTGAAGTGAATAGGCGAGCCATGGATACCATGAGGAGGGAAACACATGAGAGCATAGAAAGAATTGAAAGGAAACTTGTTGAAGGCCAAGGACCACGTAGAGAGACTAATGGACAAAGGCACGATGCTTTTGTTGATGGTGTAAATACAAATGTAACCGATTCTATGCAAGAGCCACCAAGAGTTGAAATGAGAAGAGGCGGTCGTATTGAGAACGACCACGTTACAGTGGAAAGATGGATCCAAGATGATAATCGTCATAGAAGTCCGAGTATAAGAGAGAGACATCAAGATGTGAGATATGAAGTTCCAAGACAAGAAGATGGCCAAGAGGTCGAGTATGATTATGAAGAAGAGAGGCCTTGGGGCCATGACAACCGATTTGAGAGAAGATACATTCACTATGAAGAGATCGAGGCTATCATGGAAGACGTTACGATGATGATTACCACAAAGATAGAAGAGGAAACCGGGCTTATGACCGGGGACCAAAAAGGCCAAAGGTAGATTTTCTCAAGTTTGATGGGGGAGATCCCTATGAGGGGCTAGATAAAGTTGATCATTATTTCCGTTCTTATGAGGTACCTATACTTGAAAGGGTATCTACGACATGTTTCTGTTTGGAAAGAAAGGTTAGCAAGTGGTGGAGGTGGATTAGAGTTCAATATGAGAAAGATGTGAAGCGTTTGGGATGGACCGCATTTGAGAACAGTTCTTGTTACAATTTGGCCCATCACCCACCATTAATCATCATGGGCAACTTGCTAAGTTGAAGCAAGAAGACAAGGTTCACCATTACATTGAGGAGTTTCGGAAACTCCAAACATTAGTGAGAGGATGGTCCGAAGAAGCACTTGTGGGTACTTTCATAGATGGTTTAAAGCCTTGGTTAGCCAAGGAGATCAAGTTGAAACAACCATCACGAATCCAAGAGGTCATGAGGATGGCCGAAATTCTAGAGGAAAGCAACAACATGGAAAGAAGATATTCCAAGGATGTGGGGAGCAAAGTTTCAAAACCTTTGCAAACCAAAGCTCCTTGGAAGAGTAAAGTTGATGTGGAGGTTTCTAAGCCTAAGCCTTATGAGGTTAAGAAACTTTATAGAGAAGAGGTTCAAGAAAGAATCAAAGAAATGTTTGTGCTTCAAATGTGGGGACAAATGGAGTAAAGAGCACACATGCCAGTCGGGTAAAGCTTTTGTTATGATAGAGGAGGATGATAATGATGAATCCTCAAGCCATGAGTCCGAACATGAAGAAGCCTAAGCTAGTGATGATGATGAGGATGCCGAGTTGTCACTTAACGCCATGTCGGGAGTACAAAAGCCCACTTCTATAAGGGTTATGGCGTGGATTGGAAAATTTGAAGTTACTTTATTGGTTGATAGCGGCTCAACTCATAACTTTATCAACTCCAACATTGTCACCAAAGTTGGATTGAAACCGAGTGCAATTCAGCCATTTGAAGGTAAGGTTCCCAACGGGGACAAGCTTAGATGCGAGGGGCTTGTAAAAGAGGTCAAGATGAACATCCAAGGGGTAAGAATAGTCAGCTGATTTGCATGTCCTATCTCTTGTAGGACTTGATGTTGTGTTGGGCAATGCTTGACTTCGAGGTGTCGGGAAAGTTGTGCATGATTATGACAAGATGACCATGGAGTTTAGGCTCAGGTCTAAGAAGAAGATTTGGACAGCTTTGACATCTAAGGAAGTGAGGTCTTGTGAGGCAATTACGTTCGAAAGACTATGCAAGAGTGCAACTCATTGCTTTGCCATTATTCTAGCCAAACAAGAGACGATTTTTGAAGTTGAAAAGATAGAAGATGGAAGCAAGAAGGATGACTTATCCTTGCTGCCTGTTGAGATTCAAGAGGTCTTGAAGGACCATCAGGGGGTCCTAGAGTGCCCACTACCTTACCACCTACTAGGCCCTTCGACCATCGCATTGCTTTAGTTGATGAGAGCAAACCAGTGAATGTTCCTCCATACCGGTACGCTCATTTTCAAAAGGTAGAGATCGAAAGACAAGTAGATGAGATGTTGAGAGGCAGATTGATAAGGCCTAGTATTAGACCTTTCTCCTCACCGGTGTTGTTGGTGAGAAAGAAGGATGGCACGTGGTGGTTTTGCACGGATTACTGGGCATTGAATGAAAAAGAAAGATTTTCTATTCCTACCGAGGATGAGATGTTAGATAAACTACATGGGGCCAAGGTATTTTCAAAGCTTGATTTGAGAGCCGGTTACTACCAAATCCGCATGAGAGAAGATGATGTTCATAAAACGGCCTTTAGGACTCATTCCGGTTACTTTGAGTACCTAGTCATACCGTTTGGGTTGTGCAATGCTCCTTCCACATTTCAAGCCGCCATGAATACAATCATCAACCCACTTTTGAGAAAGTTTGTGTTTGTATTTTTTGATGACATCTTGGTCTACTCCAAGTCCGTTGAAGAACACAAGTAACATTTGAAGATTGTGATGAAGATCTTAGAAGAGCATCACTTTTTCATAAAGACTTCTAATTGTGCCTTTATGGAAAAGGAACTTGATTATCTTGGGAACTTTATTTCGGGTGAGGGAGTGAAGGTTGATCAAAGAAAGATAGAGGCTATGGTGGATTGGCCATTGCCCAAGGATGTTTCGGCCTTGAGAGGTTTTTTGGGCTTGACCGGTTATTATAGAAGGTTTGTCAAGCACTATTGGCTTATTGTTAAGCCACTTACTTCCTTGCTTAAGAAAGACAACTTTGAGTGGACTCAAGAAGCTAGAGAGGCCTTTGAGAATTTGAAGAGGGCAATGACTGTTACTCCCGTGCTTGCTTTGCCTAATTTTGAGAAGCTGTTTGAGGCTAGATGCAAGTGGGGATGGGATAGGTGCTATTTTGGTGCAAGAAAAGAGACCCTTGGCCTTTATTTCCAAGGCACTCGGGCCAATGAAGAAAGCATGTAGCACCTATGCTAGAGAGATGTTAGCGGTTGTGCACGCGGTTAAAGTTTGGCGACCTTATTTATTGGGTCACAAGTTTGTTATTGTGACCAACCTACAAGCTTTGAGGCACCTTTTACAACAAAAAATTGTGACTCTGAAACAACAAAAGTTTCTTGTGAAACTTCTTGGCTTTGAATTTGACATTGTTTTTCAACTGGAAAAAGAGAACAAGGTAGCAGATGCCTTGAGTAGACGTGAGGGGAGCTCTCTATTGTGGGAAGTACATGATGATGAAGGTTCTAATTTTTTGGCCTTGAGTGGGGCCGAGTGGATGATATGGGACAAGATCTGGGAAGCTACCAAGCTAGATGCAAGAGCTATTGAGATTGTTGAGCTTTTATAAGCTCAAGGGGATGGAGTTATCGGTTTCAAGGTTAGATATGACCTTCTTTGTTACAAAGAATATGGCTATGTTCCTAATGTGCCGAATTTTTGGAAGGAAATTCTTGATCACTTCCATAATAGCAAGAGGGTGGACACTCGGGGTGGTTGAGAACTTATATTAGAATAAAACATTTGTTTCTATTGGGAAGGTATCAAAAAGGCCGTGAAGAAGCTTGTTGCCGAGTGTGATGTTTGTCAAAAATCCAAGTATGAGACACTGCCTCCATCCGGGCTTCTACAACCACTTCCAATTCCGAATTTGATTTGGGAGGATTTGAGCATGGACTTTGTGGAGGGGCTTCCTATTAGTAGTCGCTATGAGGTGATATTTGTTGCGGTAGATTGCCTTAGCAATTGTAGCCATTTCATCCCACTTACTCATCCTTACACGGCCAAAAGTGTGGCCAAAGCATTTGTGGATAATGTTGTGAAACTTCATGGGTTCCCGAAAAGTATTGTGACCGATAGAGATAGGGTGTTTATGAGCACCTTTTGGAAAGAATTGTTTGAGCTCCAAGGGAGTAAATTGAAGGCAAGTTCATCCTATCACCCCCAAACTGATGGGCAAACCGAAGTTGTCAATAGAACACTCGAGCAATATTTGAGATATTTTTGCCATGAAGAACAAAGAAGGTGGGGTGACTATTTGACTTGGGCGGAGTATTGGTATAATACTACTTTTTATGCATCAATCCAAAGAATTCCTTTTGAAGTTGTTTATGGAAGACCGCTACCAGAACAATGAGAGAGGCATGGCCAAGAATGATGAGGTAGAGCAAGAGTTGCTTACTAGAGATGAGATCCTAGTGAAGGTGAAGAAAGAGCTCAAGAGAACTCAAGATAGAATGAAAAAAATATTATGATGAGGGAAGGCGTGTGGTTGCCTTCGAAGTTGAGGACTATGTGCACCTAAAGCTACAACCTTTTGGCTAAATGACATTGAGAAAGAAGCTTAATTTGAAGCTGTCCAAGAAGTATTATGGGCCTTTTAAAGTAATTGAGAGGTTGTGAGAAGTAGCATATAGGTTGAAAATTCCTCCAACATCCAAACTACACCTGGTGTTTCATGTAACCATGCTTAAGAAGAGAGTTGGTGACCCGAGACTCATTGTGCAACGCATACGCCCTTTTTCATCAAACTTTGGTAACTCTTCCACAATGAGTCTCGGGTCACCAACTCTCTTCTTAAGCATGGTTACATGAAACACCAGGTGTAGTTTGGATGTTGGAGGAATTTTCAACCTATATGCTACTTCTCACAACCTTTCAATCACTTTAAAAGGCCCATAATACTTCTTGGACAGCTTCAAATTAAGCTTATTTCTCAATGTCATTTGGCCAAAGGGTTGTAGCTTTAGGTACACATAGTCCTCAACTTCAAAGGCAACCACACGCCTTCCCTCATCATAATATTTTTTTCATTCTATCTTGAGCTCTCTTGAGCTCTTTTGAGCTCTTTCTTCACCTTCACTAGGATCTCATCTCTAGTAAGCAACTCTTGCTCTACCTCATCATTCTTGGCCGTGCCTCTCTCATAGTTCTGGTAGCGGTCTTCCATAAACAACTTCAAAAGGAATTCTTTGGATTGATGCATGAAAAGTAGTATTATACCAATATTCCGCCCAAGTCAAATAGTCACCCCACCTTCTTTGTTATTCATGGCAAAAATATCTCAAATATTGCTCGAGTGTTCTATTGACAGCTTCGATTTGCCCATCGGTTTGGGGGTGATAGGATGAACTTGCCTTCAATCTACTCCCTTGGAGCTCAAACAATTCTTTCCAAAAGGTGCTAAAAAACAACCTATCTCTATCCGTCACGATGCTTTTCGGGAACCCATGAAGTTTCACAACATTATCCACAAATGCTTTGGCCACACTCTTGGCCGTGTAAGGATGAGTAAGTGGGATGAAATGGCTATACTTGCCAAGGCAATCTACCACAAAAAATATCACCTCATAGCCACTACTAATAGGAAGCCCTTCCACAAAGTCCATGCTCAAATCCTCCCAAATCAAATTCGGAATTGGAAGTGGTTGTAGAAGCCCGGATGGAGGCCGTGTCTCATACTTGGATTTTTGACAAACATCACAGTCGGCAACAAGCTTCTTCATGGCCTTCTTGATACCTTCCCAATAGAAAAAAATGCTTTATTCTAATATAAGTTCTCAACCACCCCGAGTGTCTACCTCTTTGCTATTATGGAAGTGATCAAGAATTTCCTTCCTCAAATTCGGCACATTGGGAACGTAGACATATTCTTTGTAATAAATAAGGTCATGTCTAACCTTGAAACCGATAACTCCATCCCCTTGAGCTTCTAAACGCTCAACAATCTCAATAGCTCTTGCATCTAGCTTGGTAGCTTCCCGGATCTTGTCCCATATCATCCACTCGGCCCCACTCAAGGCCAACAAATTAGAACCTTCATCATCATGTACTTCCCACAATAGAGAGCTCCCCTCACGTCTACTCAAGGCATCTGCTACCTTGTTTTCTTTTCCCAGTTGATAAACAATGTCATATTCAAAGCCAAGAAGTTTCAAAAGAAACTTTTGTTGTAAAAGGTGCCTCAAAGCTTGTTGGTCGGTCACAATAACAAACTTGCGACCCAATAAATAAGGCTGCCAAACTTTAACCGCGTGCACAACCGTCAACATCTCTCTAACATAGGTGCTCCATGCTTTCTTCATTGGACCGAGTGCCTTGGAAATAAAGGCCAAGGGTCTCTTTTCTTGCACTAAAATAGCACATATCCCATCCCCACTTGCATTCGTGTACACTTTAAACGGCTTCTCAAAATTAGGCAAAGCAAGCAAGGGAGTAATAGTCATTGCCCTCTTCAAATTCTCAAAGGCCTCTCTAGCCTCTTGAGTCCACTCAAAGTTGTCTTTCTTGAGCAAGGAAGTAAGTGGCTTAGCACTAAGCCCATAGTACTTGACAAACCTTCTATAATAACCGGTCAAGGCTAAAACATCCTTGGGCAATGGCCAATCCACCATAGCCTCTATCTTTCTTTGATCAACCTTCACTCCCTCACCCGAAATAAAGTGCCCAAGATACTCATGTTCCTTTTCCATAAAAGCACATTTAGAAGTCTTTATGAAAAAGTGATGCTCTCCTAAGATCTTCATCACAATCTTCAAATGTTGCTTGTGTTCTTCAACGGACTTGGAGGACCAAGATGTCATCAAAAAATACTAACACAAACTTTCTCAAAAGTGGGTTGATGATTGTATTCATGGCGGCTTGAAATGTGGAAGGAGCATTGCACAACCCAAACGGCATGACTAGGTACTCAAAGTGGCCGGAATGAGTCCTAAAGGCCGTTTTATGAACATCATCTTCTCTTATGCGGATTTGGTGGTAACTGGCTCTCAAATCAAGCTTTGAAAATACCTTGGCCCCATGTATTTTATCTAACATCTCATCCACGATAGGAATAGAAAATCTATCATTGATTATAGCTTCATTTAACGCCCAGTAATCCGTGCAAAACCGCCACGTGCCATCCTTCTTTCTCACCAACAACACCGGTGAGGAGAAAGGACTAATACTAGGCCTTATCAATCCGCCTCTCAATATCTCATCTACTTGTCTTTCGATCTCTACCTTTTGAAAATGAGCATACCGGTATGGAGAAACATTCACTGGTTTGCTCTCATCGACTGAAGCAATGCGATGGTCGAATGGCCTAGTAGGCGGTAAGGTAGTGGGCACCTATAGGACCCCCCCGATGGTCTTTCTAGACCTCTTGAATCTCAACGGGTAGCAAGGATAATTCATCCTTCTTGCTCCCATCTTCAATCTTTTCAACTTTAAAAATCGTCTCTTGTTTGGCTAGAATAATGGCAAAGCAATGAGCTACACCCTTGCATAGTCTTTCGAACATAATTGCCTCACAAGACCTCACTTCCTTAGATGACAAAGCTGTCCAAATATTCTTCTTAGACCTGAGCCTAAACTCCCAGGTCATCTTGTCATAATCATGCACAACTTTCCCGACACCCCGAAGCCAAGCATTGCCCAACACAACATCAAGTCCCACAAGAGATAGGACATGCAAATCATCAACTATTCTTACCCCTTAGATGTTTATCTAAGCTTGTCCCTGTTGGCAACCTTAACTTCAAATGGCTCAATTGCACTCGGTTTCAATCCATCCTTGGTGACAATGTTGGAGTTGATAAAGTTATGAGCTGAGCCGCTATCAACCAATAATGTAACTTCAAAGTTTCCAATCCACGCCATAACCCTCATAGAAGTGGGCTTTTGTACTCCTGACATGGCGTTAAGTGACAACTCGGCATCCTCATCCTCATCACAAGCTTCGGCTTCTTCATGTTTAGACTCATGGCTTGAGGATTCATCATGATCATCCTCCTCTATCATAACAAAAGCTTTACCCAACTTGCATGTGTGCTCTTTACTCTATTTGTCCCCACATTTGAAGAACAAACCTTTCTTGATTCTTTCTTGAACCTCTTCTCTAGAAAGTTTCTTAACCTCATAAGGCTTAGGCTTAGAAACCTCCACATCGAATTTACTCTTCCAAGGAGCTTTGGTTTGCAAATGTTTTGAAACTTTGCTCCCCACATCCTTGGAATATCTTATTTCCATGTTGTTGCTTTCCTCTAGAATTTCGGCCATCCTCATGACCTCTTGGATTCGTGATAGTTGTTTCAACTTGATCTCCTTGGCTAACCAAGGCTTTAAACCATCTATGAAAGTACCCACAAGTGCTTCTTCGGACCATCGTCTCACTAATGTTTGGAGTTGCCAAAACACCTCAATGTAATGGTGAACCTTGCCTTCTTACTTCAACTTAGCAAGTTTCCCATAATGATTAATGGTGGGCGATGGGACAAATTGTAACAAGAACTCTTTCTCAAATGCGGTCCATCCCAAACGCTTCTTATCTTTCTCATATTGATCTCTAATCCACCTCCACCACTTGCTAGCCTTTCCCTCCAAACAGAAACATGTTGTAGATACCCTTTCATGTCTAGGTACCTCATAAGAACGAAAATAATGATCAACTTTATCTAGCCACTCATATGGATCTCCCCCATCAAATTTGGGAAAATCCACCTTTGGCCTTCTTATTGCCCGGTCATAAGCCCGGTTTTCTCTTCTATCTTCGTGGTAATCATCATCATAACGTCTTCCATGATAGCCTCGATCTCTTTGATAGTGATTGTATCTTCTTTCAAATCGGTTGTCATGGCCTCAAAGCCTCTATTCTTCATAATCATACTCGACGTCTTGGCCATCTTCTTGTCTTGGAACTTCATATCTCACATCTTGATGTCTCTCTCTTATACATGGACTTCTATGGTGATTATCATCTTGGATCCATCTTTCCACCGTAACGTGGTCATTCTCAATACGACCTCCTCTTCTCATTTCAACTTTTGGTGGCTCTTGCTTAGAATCGGTTACACTGGTCTCTACACCATCAACAAAAGCATCGTGCCTTTGTCCATTAGTCTCTCTACGTGGTCCTTCGCCTTCAACAAGTCTCCTCTCAATTCTTTCTATGCTCTCATGTGTTTCCCTCCTCATGGTATCCATGGCTCGCCTATTCACTTCACTATCTCGGGTAGTGGCATTCAAGGCCATTCTTAGTTCGGCCAATGTAGAGTTTACCTCACTAAGAATGTCCATGACTTCAGAATTATGCCCCTCGAGCACCTCAATGCGTTCCCGGTTGGAACTCTTGTTCCCCTCGGCTTCTAGATTGCTTCCGGACATGATGCTTGCAAACTAACAACTTGAACAACTTGCAAACTAAATTGCAAATTGAAATTTTCTGTTTGGTGAAGCTTGGACAGCAACTTGGACTCTCTTGGACGGTAGAATGGGCTTCAAAAGTCCAACCTTGAGTTGTCCACCTTTGTGGGTGGGCAACCCCTCTTGCACAAGCTCAAAGGTCCAACCATGGTTCCTCCACCTTCAAGGGTGGCCGACCCCATCAGGTAACACTACTTTGACCTCCTCCTCAACCCCCAAACTTGAATTTCAAGTTCACAATTCAAAATAAACAATGCGATCCAACGAGGGATCCCTCCCAATTGAATCATAAAGTTTCAAGTTATCGCGTTGTTTACCTCTTGGAGAAGTGATAACTTCTCAAGAACACCAAGCAAGACTCCTCTCAATTAAAGCACCAATTAATGTTAGGGATCTCGGTCAAGTCACTAAACACTATGTTGTCCACGCCTTGGTTCTCCTTCGGTTGATCGAATGCCTATCCTTCACTCTCTCTTGGATATTGCAAAATAATGGCAATGATGGTAATTTTGGTGAAGTGAGGTTAAGTGTTTCGGGTTGGTTTGGTGTATGGGAATGATGGAATGGATGAAAAGTGAAAGAGCTCCAATGCATGCAAGGGGGCATGCCTATAGTGGAGGCACTAGGCTTGGCGCCACTTTGGTGTTTGGAATTAGGGTTTGGTATGTGGTATGGCTAGGGTTGGACGGAATCTTTGGAGATTGGTTTGATTGGATAAGTGAGAGATTTAAGGAATGTTCCTTAAAATAGGATTTCAATATGGGAAGTGTATGGCCGGCTAGGTAGATGGATAAGGATTGGAATTAGGGTTCCTAAAGTTTAGGAACTCTAATATGGAAAGTTGGACTCTCGACTAGGGCAAAATATTTATGGAAAGATTTGTGGTAGCCGAATATGGAAGTGTATTTCGGCTAGGGAAAATTGGATGGAAGGAATGAATTTATGGTAAGTATGACCAACACAAAGTGGTCGAGATTATGGTGTATGGACGGATCAAATGAAGAGTGGAATTAATGAACACAATGAACAATCAATGAATAACAATGAACACTCAAGAATTTGAATGAACAAAAGATAGGTATTCAATTATGATTCATGAATCGCACATAGTTGAAAGAAAATCTCATACATTGATAACTTGAATCACACCTATTCAATGAATTGCAAGGTAGTTATCCTCTCTTTGGAATTCACAGATTTCACCCAAAAAGCCCAAGTGCAAAGGCACCGAATTATGATCTCCTAAACAAATAATCTCCTACTAGGGTAATTGCCAAAAGAGTCTCAAAGAAAAGACAAAGGATCCTATTTATAAAGGTTACAAAGTGGAAACTCCAAAAGGTCCCTTGGAAAATAATAGAATAAAAATTAAAAAAAATAACTAAAAAGCATTAAGATAGTTGGCATGGGCCAAGTTTGCCCGTGGCATGCATGAGCCCATGGGTGGGCTAGGATGGTGCATGGTCTTCGGTCAAATTGGTCTGATCCATGGCTCGTGGGCACAACATGACTTGCTGATGGGCATGGCATGGTGCCACGCAAGGGCTTGCTGGTGGGCATGGCATGGTGCCATGCAAGGCCTGCTGATGGTCTTGGCAGTGGACCATGCGTGCGTGCTGCATGGCCTAGACATGTGGCCTGGGCGTTGGCTCTGAATGGCCCAGGCTGGTGGCCTGGACGTTGAGGCTGCAAGGCATGGGCTTGTGGGCATGCCACTGGCCTTGCCTGCAAGGCACGGGCTGGAGCCGTGCGCTGGATGGCATGCCTGTTAGGGCATGCCACTAACCTCGCTGGCGTGCAGCAGCGTGCTGTGCGGTGCAGAGGCGCGCGCATGGGTTTGCGGCACATGGGCGCCCGCAGGGGCATGCGGCGCATGTGAATGCACAGGGTTGTGCGCATGGGCATGCGCATGCCAGGTCGTGCGCTGGGCTGCGCATGACCACTAACCTCGCTGGCCTGCATGTTGGGTGCCCCGTGCTTGTCACGGCACGGGCCAAGGCAAGCGTGTAGGCTGGCCATGGTGCTGTCCTTGCCTCTCAAGGGCAGTGTCAAGACTTGTCCCGATGGCACTTTTCTAGGGGTTCTAACAATATTGTTGTTGGTCTTCTTGATAGATGTTAGTAGTTGGGAAATCAAGACATGCCTGAGATATCACTGTACATGTATGTGCCCTTCAAAAATGAGCTTAATGTCCAAATTAAGGTTCCAATCACTTATTTGATCTATATATAATGGCAGCAACATGGCTAAATAAAGGAAAGATGATCGCTCAAAACATGACCCAATAAATTTAATTAAATGAGCACTATTGTCTAGATATTATGTAACCTATTAAATTATGTGAAGGAAACATGATCGCTCAAAATAAAGGAAAACGCTAGCTAGTTTGCTCTCTGAGTTTGACTGCCAGTGCTTTTTAATTTTTTAAAATGTTTGAAAAAGTTAGAACTACTGAAGTTGTGTGGTTTTTGATCTCCATACAATAAAATATATATATATATATATATATATATATATATAGTAGAACTAAATATATATGAACTTTTTATTTCTTAAGTTCAGTAAGAAGGGTAGAAAAATTAAAAGATAGTGTGAACATTGGTTGGTGCTGATTGGAGGAAGGCAGGTATTTTGGTTGTTTGAATCATCATTTGAAGCAACGTCTCGATTCACACTGATTTCGCCAATTCAAATTAAATTTTAAGTTTTTATCTCACAAAATCATTTTAATTGATTTATTAAAACAGATTTTAACCAATTTTGAATAATTCTAACCAACTCCAAATTGGATTTATTGTTTACATTTTTTAAATGTGTTTGAGAAATGATTTCATTGCGTGAAATTAAATATGGTAGAACTAACATATATTAACTTTTTACTCCTTAAGTCTGGCAAGAAGGGTACGTAGAAAAATGAAAAGATAGTATGAGTTTCTTTATTAGTTGAGAGAGAAAAAAAATTAAAGAAAAATGAGTCTTTTATATTAGTTTGACACTAAATACATAACTGCATTCTCGCTGAAACTAGTTATATTCATATTATACTCGTATTGATATTAGGAGATGAAATCATGCATATATATAATATATATTTTGCTACTCATCATCCCCACGCACTACGTATGTACATACCACAATTGTTTTTATTTTATTTTTATTTTATTCTTAATGTTTTTGATTTTATTCTTTCTAAACTAATTGAGTTATTCTACTCATCATCCATGTACCATAAATATGCTAAGGGGAAAAATAAAAATAAAAAATTATATGTGGTGTGAGAATTAGGGCTGTGCAAATAACCCATAAACCCGATGGAACCGCTTACAGTGGCCCGGCCCGGCCCGACCCGACCGGAATTTGACGGGAGATTATATGATCGGATCTACAACCCGACTAGTTATTGGGTTTATATTTTATTTCAACTCGTCGATAAAACCATTCTTATCTTCCATACAATTTCATTCGAAGAGAAACAGATCCGCCGCAGGGAAGCTCTGAGAGAAGTTTACAAGAAGAAGAAATATTGTCGTTCGCAGACTCCAGGGGTAAACCAGAGGGGCTTCCAATCTCGCAGCCGCACAAATGGCTCCAAAGAGAGGTGGCAAGACACCGGTAGCAGCATCTAAGAAAAAGACGGACAAGGTGACGAACCCACTGCTCAAGAAGCATCCAAAGCAGTTTGGGATCGGAGGGGCGTTGCCACCGAAAAGGGATCTGACCCATCCAACACCGAAGAGGGATCTGGTTCAAATTTTCCTTGCTCTGAACAAGCAGTGAACATCTGTCATTGTAAAAAATAGAATCCACAAACAAAATTCAAAAAATAAAGGTATCTCATGAATCTCTACCTCCAGAGTTCTCTCTTAAATATTAGGCTGCCGGTACTCCTAAGTACTTGGATTTTTCACATTCAACATGGAATGTTTCTTTTATTTTTCACATTCAAATTTATTCCCTTCGACTACAAAGGTTTTCTTTCTTTAGCAGCAACTTTTATAAATTAAGCAAGAGTTTATGTTTGTGTTTTGCCTTGAGCTGCCATGCTTTTATATAGCTTTGGCGTTAGACATTATTGCGTAATGCCTTCTTGGTACAAGTAACAACCAAAACGCCATAATTTAAGAAGAAGAAATACCTTCCCCTCGATCTGCGTCCCAAGAAGACTAGGGCCATTCATAAAAGGCTCACCAAACACCAAGCATCATTGAAGACTGAAAGACAGAAGAAGAGATAGATGTGTTTTCCCATGACCAAACACCAGGCTTCATTTGGCTCCTATTCCACGGTGTAAGACTTGGTCGGGTCATACGGGTCCGACCCGGTTTTATTTTGATCGAGTCGGATCAGATTGGGTTGGCGCCTAACATGAGGTGTTTCGGGTCGGGCCAGGTGCAAACCCGGTTGTTTCTGGTCGGATTGCAGGCAAAGTGGTTTTCTACTTGGTCTTTCCTATGTGCACACTCGGAGCTCTGAGAATGAATAAGGGGAAGATTCACATTCTGTTTTTGTTCGGTTAGCTACCAGGGTTTGCACAACCCTACCACGAGGGTTAAACATGGTCTCTATTTTGATATGATAAGATAAGAGAATATGTTCAGTTATGCTCTGCCAAAGGAAATTTTGAATAAGAATTTTTTCTGGAAGTTTCGCTCTTATATTTTTTGTAATATGTTATGATTTTGCATTCTGAAGACAAGTATTTTGATTCTATATTCTGAAAGAAAATATTTTGTTCAGCATTATGAATTCTGATAAATGCTCATGTTTACACACTAGTATATGTTTTCTACTTACTGAGTTGTTGATAACTCACCCCTTATCTCTAAATATTTTTTAGATAATTTTGATGGTTCAGCTGGAGAACAAGAGTATGAAGTTTTAGCAAGGTGTGATGATTGTAGTGGAATAAGTGCCTGAAGATACAAGTGCTTATTTGAGAATCGTAGTTAGTAAATCGATTTATTTTCGGTTATTTTGAATTGATGAGTTAAGGATATTTTCATGTCTTTGGAGAGTTTTTACTTTATGTTATTGACAATTTCTTTATTGTCCCTATGAAGGAATATAGATATTTGGGTTGAGTAAATGAATTAATATTTTATGGAATTTTTTAGATTTTATAGTTGTGTTATTGAAGTTGATATTAGGTATTAAGAGCTGACTCTTCGGACCTTCGGGATCGGGGTGTTATAGTTGGTATCAGAGACAGGTTTGAGATTCTGCATACTACCACGAGGTGATTGATGAAAGTTAAGGTTTTAGAATTTTGTAGTCACTGGATCATGACTTTGAGGAAATAATTTTCAGAGTTGAGGTGTAGACATTTGTGGATTGTAGGAGGTGATTTTTTTATCGGTACTTAAGGTTTTTGAATCTTCAGGCGTTAGGCAAGATGTCTTGTGGAATCTGAGGGGTAGGATTTTATAGATCTTCTGAGATGTTCATGTTGATTGAGGTTCATTTCGATTTTGTAGACAGTATAAGGCTTTTGACAGGATTGAAGGTTTAGAGTCTGGGGTTATATTGTTACTACTGTTGCGTGTAGACTTCTTATATGTATTTTCGTTTGTTTTACTATTACCTCCATTTGCTTATTTTTGTACGAACTCTTTGTTCTTGTAACGATTTTTTTTAATAATCCAAGTTGTTAGGATGTCACCTCGTCGTCGGGAAAGAAGTGTATCGGGTATGAATGCGACAAATGGTATCAGAGTCTATCCCTATCAGAAATGTGGAACTTGAGCCGTGTCACCTAAAATGGACAGGCCCGACGAGGATGTCGGAAATTTAAGGGGGGTAGATTGGGATACCCCATTTGATATGGATAAGGGTAGGTGGTGTATGGGATCCCACATTGCTTGGGAATGAGAAGTTCTTACTCTTTATAAGATTTCAATGAGACTCCAATTGTATCATTGACTAGTTCTTTTGGAGTATAGGCCATGTGGTTTGGGCCTTCCATTTGGGCATTACAAATGGTATCAGAGCCTATTCCAACCAGAAATGTGGGACTTGAGCCGTGCCACCTACAATGAATAGGCCCGACGAGGACGTTGAGAATTTAAGGGGGGTAGATTGTGATACCCCATATATGGATAAGGGTAGGTGGTGTATGAGATCCCACATTGGTCTCCTCTCATTTATTTATATGCTCTCATGTGTTTCCCTCCTCATACCTCGCCTATTCACTTCGTTATCTCGGGTAGTGGCATTCAAGGTCATTCTTAGTTCGGCCAATGTAGTGTTAACCTCACTAAGAATGTCCATGACTTTGGAATTATGCCCCTTGAGCACCTTAATGCATTCCCGGTTGGAACTCTTTTTCCCCTCCGGCTTCTAGATTGCTTCCGGACATGATGCTTGCAAACTAACAACTTGAACAACTTGCAACTAACTTGCAAACTGAAATTTTCTGTTTTGTGAAGCTTGGACAGTAACTTGGACTCTCTTGGACGGTAGAATGGGTCTCAAAAGTCCAACCTTGAGTTGTCCACCTTTGTGGGTGGGCAACCCCTCTTGCACAAGCTCAAAGGTCCAAACACGGTTCCTCCACCTTCAAGGGTGGCCGACCCCTTCAAGTAACACTACTCCGACCTCCTCCTCAACTCCAAAACTTGAATTTCAAGTTCACAATTAAAAATAAACAATGAGATCCAACGAGGGATCCCTCCCAATCCAATCACAAAGTTTCAAGTTATCGCGTTGTTTACCTATTGGAGAAGTGAGAACTTCTCAAGACCACCAAGCAAGACTCCTCTCAATGAAAGCACTAATAAATGTTAGGGACCTCGGTCAAGTCCCTAAACACTATGTTGTCCACGCCTTGGTTCTCCTTGGGTTGACCGAATGCCTATCCTTCTCTTTCTTGGATATTGCGAAATAATGGCAATTTTGGTGAAGTGAGGTTAAGTGTTTAGGGTTGGTTTGGTGTATGGGAATGATGGAATGGATGAAAAGTGAAAGAGCTCCAATGCATTCAAGGGGGCATGACTATAGTGGAGGCACTAGGGTTGGTGCCACTTTGGTGTATGGAATTAGGGTTTGGTATGTCGTATGGCTAGGGTTGGACGGAATCTTTGGAGATTGGTTTGATTGAATAAGTGAGAGATTTAAGGAATGTTCCTTAAATCTAGGATTTCAATATGGGAAGTGTATGGCCGGCTAGGTAGATGGATAAGGATTGGAATTAGGGTTCCTAAAGTTTAGGAACTCTAATATGGAAAGTTGGACTCTCAGCTAGGGCAAAATATTTATGGAAATATTTGTGGTAGCCGAATATGGAAGTGTATTTCGGCTAGGGAAAATTGGATGGAAGGAATGAATTTATGGTAAGTATGACCAACACAAAGTGGTCGAGATTATGGTGTATGGACGGATCAAATGAAGAGTGGAATTGATGAACACAATGAACAATCAATGAATAACAATGAACACTCAAGAATTTGAATGAACAAAAGATAGGTATTCAATTATGATTCATTAATTGCACATAATTGAAAGAAAATCTCATACATTGATAACTTGAATCACACATATTCAATGAATTGCAAGGTAGTTATTCACAGATTTCACCCAAAAAGCCCATGTGCAAAGGCACCGAATTATGATCTCCTAAACAAATAATCTCCTACTAGGGTAATTGCCAAAAGAGTCTCAAAGAAAAGACAAAGGATCCTATTTATAAAGGTTACAAAGTGGAAACCCCAAAAGGTCCCTTGGAAAATAATAGAATAAAAATTAAAAAAAATAACTAAAAAGCATTAAGATAGTTGGCATGGGCCAAGTTTGCCCGTGGCATGCATGAGCCCATGGGTGGGCTAGTATGGTGCATGGTCTTCAGTCAGGTTGGTCTAGTCCATGGCTGGTTGGCTCGACATGGCTTGCTGATGGGCATGGCAAGGTGCCACGCAAGGGCCTGCTGGTGGGCATGCCACTAGCCTTGCCTGCAAGGCACAGGCTGGAGCCGTGCGCTAGATTGCATGCCTGTTAGGGCACGCCACTAACCTCGCTAGCGTGCGGCAGAGTGCTGTGCGGCGCAGAGGCGCTCGCAGGGCCATGTGGCGCATGTGCATACCAGGCCGTGCGCTGGGCTGCGCACAACCACTAACCTCGCTGGCCTGCATGCTGGGCGCCCCGTGCGTGTCACGGCACGGGCCTAGGCATGCGTGTAGGCTGGCCATGGTGTTGTCCTTGCCTCTCAAGGGCAATGTCGAGCCTTGTCCCGAGGGCACTTTTTTAGGGGTTCTGACAATATTGTTGTTGGTCTTCTTGATAGATGTTAGTAGTTGGGAAATCAAGACATGCCTGAGATATCACAATATATGTATGTGCCCTTCAAAAATGAGCTTAATGTCCAAATTAAGGTTCCAATCACTTATTTGATCTATATATTATGGCAGCAACATGGCTAAATAGAGATATTTTCTTTTCTAAAATGAAAACTGAACAAATTGTAAGTAACAGTGCATATAATTAATTCACCAAACAATCCATATAGCATCAAACTTATAAAACCATATATAATAATAATAATAATACAATGACAACCTAATCACGACAACGAGTAACTTTGCTATTTATGACTAGTATGATTACATGAGAAATGTTTTCATAATGTTTTTGGTATTTATGAAACCCATGCGAAGCAAAATTAATTTTCCTTAATTTCTTTTCTTAGCCTCTAATATCTGAGAAGCATTTCACGAGCTGGATATCATTAAATTTAATTAAACGAGCACTATTGTCTAGATTTTATGTAATCTGTTGGGGGGAAAAATACACTAGTCCATAAATTGGGCCCAGCCCATCAGGATATTACTAAGGACAAAAGGGGGTCCATGTCAGGGAGGATAGAAGGGACTTAAGTGAGACAAGAGGGCTGCACATGTCAGGGGGATAGGAGACAAGAGAGATATTAGGGCTGTAAAGTGGCAGAGGGTCAGAAGAGGAAGGAAAAGGAATCACGCAAGAGAGATTTACTAAAGGCAGGCTGGCATGTACAGTAGGGGGGTCAGACAAGCCTATAAGAAGGGATGCCCGGACAACATTAAAGGGGACTTCTTCTGAACTGATGAAAAAGAGACCATCCAGACGAATGAATCGATGGAAATATACAGATAGAAAGAGCTCCAACTTCTCTATACAGTGAGGCATGAGGATCCATGAGTGATTGTAAACAGATATATATATTATATTGGAGATTTCTCTCCACAAACCCCGTGGACGTAGGCATATTGCCGAACCACGTAAATCTTGTGTCATCTCTCTTTACTTTTCCTGCACTTATTTTCCATTCACCGCCACGGACGTACAAGCCGCCACCGTACAGCCGCACCGGAACACTGTTGGGGGCTCCAAATCATTCATATCGCTGCACCGGGGGTGCGAAGTTGCCCAAGCCCGCAAAACACGATGTCAACAGCGGCGCCGTCTGTGGGATCTTTGTTGTCCCATAACCAGCGTGTCCTTCGTAGGCCGGCAACGACACACTCTCAGAGTTTGAGATGTGGAGAAGAACAAATTGAAATGATGGAAGAAAGAGCTAACGAACAGCCCATGATAACACAGAAGAATAACGCAATAAAGGTGGAAGAATGATAATTTTCCAGTGCACCGAATAAATTCTGAATAAAGATGGGAGCTTCCTCCAGATAAGTATTCTCAACTTTCTTGAATTTTTACATTTATAAAAAAGGGGGCGAGTAAATACCCAGTAAATACCGAATGCGTAAGAATTACGCTACTCGGACATTACAAGTGAATACTGTGCACTTAAGTACACAGTAGCACACAAACTCCCCTCTGACCGTACTTGGATTAAACACTGTGCACTTAAGTGCAAAGTGTGTGAGCATGCACGTTCAAACGTGCATGCATGCACGTCCGTAGGCAAGGCCACCGTGCACTGTGTGAGTGCATAAGGCCCAGCCTACTGTGTGCCCAAAGCTCGTGGCGCCACGCCTCGAGCTCAGTCACCCGCCGGCGGTCTCTGGCTCCAGAAGTCACGGCCCCCCACCGAGGGGTCGTGAACAGTACTCCCGTGCGCACCACGCTGTGCGCATGGAGAGTACGCAGAAGCCCAGCCTCGGCACGGCGGGAAAGGGGGGCCGGCACCCACCGTGCGGCCCTTTCTGCCACTGC
Organism: Juglans cinerea; assembly: GCA_961763995.1. NCBI lineage: Eukaryota > Viridiplantae > Streptophyta > Magnoliopsida > Fagales > Juglandaceae > Juglans > Juglans cinerea. Next base: position 9,850,456 of record CAUIVZ010000012.1, on the reverse strand, counting down.
CGGAGCGTCACCGGCATCCCCTCAACCTTGGAAGTGACCTCGAAGGAAATACACCACACGCACAGCCTCGTGTTGCTGCACGGCAGCCCAGTTGCTACGCGGCAAGAAAGGTGGCCGGTCAATGACCGACCACTTCCTCCGGCGCGATTCCACATGAACGGCGTCCCGTAATGCAAAAAACTACGCATGGCTCAGCCGTGTTGCGGATGAAAGAGGTACCGGCAGAGGTCCTCTTAGCCCACCGGCAACATCTGACCTCGCCGGTGCTGTCTCCAATGCCAGTGACTGGCCCGCGGTGGCCATTCCCCGTGCACCCAAGCACACGGTGCCGTGCACACAAACAAAAATAAACTGTCGGCGTCCAATAACGAGCACGATTGTCTCGTTGGCAGTTACTACGTGAACCACCAGCACTTTCTCAGCCACTATGTGAACCACTGACGGGGGCCCTTGTCTACCCACCCCGCGTGCACCCTACAAGGTACACGTAAGCTCTATGGTGGAACTATGTCCACATGCTCGGACTCAATGCTCGGTCTCCAGCTCGGTCTCAACTTCGGCACCGCCTGCTCGGAAGTTAGTAGCTCGGAAATGAGTAATGCTACATACAGTCGTGGAATGCACAAACGCCGTGCAGTTGCTTTGAAAAAGAGTGGGGTCCACTATTAAAAAATAATTTTTTTCATGTGGGTCCCATATTTATTCACTTTTTTCAAAACGACTGCACGGCGCTTGCATACTCACGACTGCAAGTATCATTACTCCTCGAAAATAGATGCTCGGGAAACACTAGACGACCTGCTCAAAACTCACCCTCATGAAAAACTACTATTCGGAAACTCACCTGCTCGGAGGCAACAAAGCTTGCATGAAACTCTGTTCGGCAACAACACGCACGAACTACTCAGTTTGACAACTACATGCACTGATTCTCCCATCTTGTAATATATACGGATCCTTCAACTCGGGAAAACTATTGTTCAGAGATCATCGAGCATGAGCATACACTTCATTACTCGAAGCACCAACTCAAAAACCATCAGACGTTTACACCTATCATGTGCTAGATAAAATTGCACAACTTGCATGAGACTTTTTTGTTCCGTTCGACTCGGAATTTCTGCTCAAATCAGTTTTCCTGCTCGGCTCCGTTTTCTTGCTCGGCTCGGTTTTCCTGTTCGGTTTTTATATTCTGCTCTGCTCTGCTGCGCTATTTTTTCTGCTCGGCTCAGTTTTCCTGTTCAATTTTTCTATTATGCTCTACTCTGCTGCGCTATTTTTCCTGCTCGGTTTTCTTGCTCTGCATTGCTGCGTAAGCAAGCACAGACTCTCCCTAACTAATCAACAACTCCAAGTTTGTTACTTTCAAAGTTCATGTGAATTATATTTCTACTAATAAAGTTATCTCTATCATTGAAACAAACTGACGGGAGTGAAAGGTCAAGAACCGCCCGACCTACTAGAAACAAGCTCGGTCTCTAGATCGGCCACGAACTATAGAGCACAGGAATCGAGCCATGAGCTCTGACCTGCTAACAGCTATTCTCAAAGTAGTCTAAATGTCTTGTCGAGCTTCGTGCAAAAAGAAAATGGAACGCATTGGTGAGAGAGCAGTGCCCTCGGGCTCTGCCAACCTATAAGTGCCAATCCACGAAGTATAAAGCAGAGGAACCGAGCCATGAGCTCTGACCTGCTAACAGCTATTCTCAACGCAGTCTAAATGACTTGTCAAGCTTCGTGCAAAAAGAAAACGGAACGCATTGGTGAGGGAGCAGGGCCCTCGGGCTCTGCCAACCTATAAGTGTCAATCCACAAAGTATAAAGCAGAGGAACCGAGCCATAAGCTCTGACCTGCTAACAGCTATTCTCAATGCAGTCTAAACGACTTGCCGACCTTCGTGCAAAAAGAAAACGGAACGCATTGGTGAGAGAGCAGGGCCCTCGGGCTCTGCCAACCTATAAGTCCCAATCCACGAAGTATAAAGCACAAGAACCGAGCCATGAGCTCTGACCTCCTAACAGCTATTCTCAACGCAGTCTAAATGACTTGTCAAGTTTCGTGCAAAAAGAAAGAAAGGAACGTGTTGGTGAGGGTGCAGGGCCCTCGGGCTCTACCAACCTATAAGTGCCAATCTACGAAGTATAAAGCACAAGAACCGAGTCATGAGCTCTGACCTGCTAAACAGCAATTCTCAATGCAATCTAAATGACTTGCCGAGCTTCGTGCAAGAATCTCCATCGAACAAAAACTCCAGAGACGGAATCTTCATTGAACAGAATCTCCATCGAACAGAAACTACATCGAACAGAATCTCCATCGAACAGAAACTCCATCGAACAGCATCTCCAACAGAGACGGAATCTCCATCGAATGGAATCTCCATCATAAGACAAATGAGTCACTAGACTCTCGCGAGCTCCACGCTCGCGCTTTACGTGGTCGAGTCCACTCCCGCACCATTTGAGCTACGCGCTCGCGCTATTACGCGGTCGAGTCCCCTCCCGCTCCATTCGAGCTACGCGCTCGCGCTATTACGCAGTCGAGTTCACTCCCGCGCCATTCGAGCTCCACACTCGCACTATTACGCAGTCGAGTTCACTCCTGCGCCATTCGAGCTCTGCGCTCGCGCTATTACTCGGTTGAGTCCACTCCCGCACTATTCGAGCTCTGCGCTCGCGCTATTTCGCAGTCGAGTCTACCTCCCACACCATTCGAGCTCCGCGTTGCGCTATTTTGCCGTCGAGTCTACCTCCCACACCATTCGAGCGCTCACAACATATGCATACTCATCAAGGATACTGAGGAAATAGGAGCCGAAAGAAAACTGAGGAAATAGGAGCAAAAATAAACGGAGCAAATAGGAGCACAAAGAAACTGAGGAAATAGGAGCACAAAGAGACTAAGGAAATATGAGTGAAAAGAAACTGAAGAAATAGGAGCAAAAAGAAACTGAGGAAATATGAGCGAAAAGAAACTGACAAAATAGGAGCCGAAAGAAAGTTGAGGAAATAGGAACACAATAAGTTTTCTTTACAATTTCCAACCCCAAAATGGTGCTAAAAATTAGCGGGCTTATGTTGGGGGGAAAAATACACTAGTCCATAAATTGGGCCCAGCCCATCAGGATATTACTAAGGACAAAAGGGGGACCATGTCAGGGAGGATAGAAGGGACTTGAGTGAGACATGAGGGCTGCACATGTCAGGGGGGATAGGGGACAAGAGAAATATTAGGGCTGTAAAGTGGCAGAGGATTAGAAGAAGAAGGCAAATGGATCACACAAGAGAGATTTACTAAAGGCAGACTGGCGTGTACAGTAGGTGGGTCGGACAAGCCAATAAGAAGGGATGCCCGGACAACATTAAAGGGGACTTCTTCTGAACTGATGAAAAAGAGACCATCCAGACGAATGAATCGATGGAAATATATAGATAGGAAGAGCTCCAACTTCTCTATACAGTGAGGCATAAGGATCCATGAGTGATTGTAAACAGATATATATATTATATTGGAGATTTCTCTCCACAAACCCCGTGGACGTAGGCATATTGCTGAACCATGTAAATCTTGTGTCATCTCTCTTTACTTTTCCTGCACTTATTTTCCATTCACCGCCATGGACGTACGAGCCGCCACCGTACAGCCGCACCGGAACACTGCCGGGGGCTCCAAATCATTCACATCGCTGCACCGGGGGTGCGAAGTTGTCCATGCCCGCGAAACATGACATCAACTATGTAATCTATTAAATTATGTGAAGGAAACCTGATCGCTCAAAATAAAGGAAAATGCTAGCGAGTTTGCTCTCTGAGTTTGACTGCTAGTGTATTTTAATTTTTTAAAATGTTTGAAAAGGTTAGAACTACTGAAGTTGTGTGGTTTTTTACATGTTTTATAAAAAGTATTTTTAAAATAAATGAAAACGAACTAGCTAGTTGATCTATCAAATGAAGTTTAATCCTATGAACTATGAAACGAAACATCTCTTGCAAGGAGCAAACCCCCTAGTCAAGGTAAGACGATGTTTGTTTGTTGGCTTTAATATAGACCGGTAATATTAGAGGTCATAACATTCAACACGATAATTTTAGAACTCATTAGTTGTATTAAAATGTATGATCTATTCACTTCTTTTACTTTAATCCTATGGATTGTATTCAACTCTAATTAGTATTATAATTAAGGAGATCTATCTATATATTGAGATGAAGAATACTAACGTCTACAATAAAATTGCTTATTTGAGACTAGCTATTTACAATAAAATGACTATTTCCAGTTAAAATGAGTCTGTTTTCGTCGCAAATAATCATTTTCGTCCCAAAAAAAGGGTATTTAAAAATGGTCACAAATACCCTTTTTTTGTAGTGACCTCGATCGTTAGAATTCTTATCTAACTAGCATTAGGAATCTTACTCACATTATATGTCCTAAATTATCATCTAGATTTAGAGTCGGTTTGGATTGAGAGATGAATGATCTCACTACTATTCACTACTATTTACAAACTTCAACTCACAAATCTCACTACTATTCACAAACTATTTCAACTCATCTCATCTCTAATCCAAACGGGGCCTGAAATCCAATTATAAAAGAACTTTTAATTTGTCCAAGATTAGATAATATAAAATTATTTGGAGTCTCTATTCATTAGAAATCTCAGTATCATTAAAACTCATACAAATTAATCTTAATAGCAAAACTCTCCTAGAAAAGTTAAAAGATAAAGTGAACATTAAGTCAATGCTATTTGGAAGGAGGGTTTTTCACTACATGAGTACCAACGATCGATCATCCAAGGGTCTAAAGGGAATAGTTGTTTAAATTGTTTTTAAAAAACCGATTCGATTCACACTGATTGAGTCTATCCAATTTAGTCGCTAAAAGACAATACCGATTTCAATGCTGCATGCTTTTGATAGCTCACAAAATAATTTAATCAGTTGATCGTTCAAACAAATTTTAACCAATATAGATTGATTCTAGCCAACTCAAAATTGAACTTGTTTTTTAAAATGTGTTTGAGAAATATTGAGGTTTTTTATCTCCATACAATAATATATATATATATATATATATGAACTTTTTATTTCTTAAGTACGGTAAGAAGGGTAGAAAAATTCAAAGATAGTGTGAACATTGGTTGGTGCTGATTGGAGGAAGGCAGGCCATTTTGGTTAATGTTTGAATCATTATTTGAAGCAACGTCTGAATTCACACTGATTTCGCCAATTCAATTTAATCAGTCACTGAATAACTGGATCAATTTTAATTTTAAGTTTTTATCTGATCACAAAATCAATTTAATTTATTTATTAAGACAGATTTTAACCAATTTTGAATAATTCTAACCAACTCAAAATTGGATTTAGTGTTTGAGAAATGATTCATTGCATGAAAATATGGTAGAACTAACATATATATATATATATATAACATGTATTTTGTTACTCATCATCTATACATACTACATACACCACAGTTATTTGTATTTTATTTTTATTTTATTTCTTAATTTTTTTGGTTTTATTCTTTCTAAAGTAATTGAGTTATTCTACTCATCATTCATATACCATACATATGCTAAGGGAGAAAATAAAAATAAAAAATTATATGTGGTGTATGGTATCTGGTGTGAGAATGATAAGTAGAATTTTTCAATATCACGAATATATGACTTAAGAAAAAAAATTTACTACTTACTACCAATACTCCACACCTTATAAAAAACACGTACACATTTTATGAAAAATATGTATATATTTTATGAAAAAACTATAAGTGTATAATGTAAGTGTGAATAGTGACTGATACATAATATTTCCCGGGACTTAAAAACACTTCTCGATATGAAAAAGTTGCCGAGGATCATAATTTATCATAAAGTGACAGACTCGAGAATGCCTAAGCTACCACCATGTCTTTGTTCTATTTTTTAAATATACAGTACACACACATACATGATAGCCGCCTTTGAATTGAAACATAATTTCCCAGTGCTTTTCATTTTTCAGCCATGCTTAGAGGATTCACATTGAGCTCTTCAAAATTAACTAAATTCTAGTAAAAAAAAATAAAAAAAGTCCTTTATCTATTTTAAGTACTACGTACTCCGTCTAAACAGTACCGTACATCATATACTCTATTCTTTCTCTACTCTATTTGAATATTATTTGTTTTAACAATTACACTATTTAAAACTTTGTTTTATTATATTGAGTAGTGCTAGATCTATAAAAAGAAGTTTATTTACAAAGGATCTCACAAAAATAAACTGATCATAAGTACTTGATATATATTGATATGATACAGATCTATTTTATAATAAAAAGAACTCTACAATTTAGTGTACCACATCAAGTCAAATCTATTTGTATTTAATTTTGTGAAATTTCTTTATAGATAAAGTATTTCTCTTAGTTTTAATCTTCATATTTTCATAAATACAATAGTATTATATGTTAGACTAAAGACGATTCTATAATGCGGAATAACACTTTAGAAACAAGAATCGACAGGTTTTAATGCCAAGAACAGTACCTCCAGCCATTGATGCTCTTCACTGATTTGCTGCGTTTCTTACTGGTGTTTGGTACTTCCAAACTCACTTCACTCTATTTAGATGGTGTAAGACTGAAGGGAATTGAGTGAGTGAGTCTGGGGACCAAACACAATATTTATAGCCGAAACTTCCATCAAGCTTTGGTGTTACGTGTCTCACGTGCTTAGATTTTCATAGGATCAGTTTCTACGTTTTATGAACGTAATGAACGTGATGAATAAGTCAGAGTGGACCACTTCAAGGACTCCTAAACTTAAGGAAGCGAGAGACTCGTTCTCACGAACGGCCTCCGTGAGAAACAGTCAACATTATATGTTTTAGGCAAAACATGTGATTTTCACCAAAACATGTGATTTTAGGCAAATTTTGTCTGACTTTGACTAGACCATTACCAATGCTCTTAAGGTTAAAGATGGCTAGCTACTGTAGCAAAATCAAAAGTGATGCTTATTTTAACTAGCCAGATGTGAGTTCAGTTTCAAGGATTTTGACTAAAATTTAGCTAAATAAAGGGTATAAAAAGTCCGATGTGGATGCTCTTAAATTCTTTCATCTTTGGAAAATTATAGGTTGGTTAAAGAAAGACATTCTTTAATCCCAAAGAGATCAACTGGACCATTCAAGCCTTCAAACGGCAATTTTGTGAAGTTCTTCTGTATGTATGTATATGGATGACAAATAAGATTTGGAAGGGGTATTCAGTTTGGATCATTAATAAAAGAATCGGCAGTAATGGGACCATGAACCATTATTAGGCCCCGTTTGGATTGAAAAGTGATCTCAATTCATCTCATCTTATCTCATCATTAAAACTTTTCTAAATTTTCATACAAAATATAATAAACAATTCAACTTTTTCAAATTCTAAAATAATAATAATATTAAAAACTAATATTCTAACAATATTTTATTCAACTCATCTAAAACCATTTCATTTCATCTCATCTCATCTCTCAATCCAAACGGGCCTATATTGGCGTGTCAAGAAGCACCTGCCAGGAAAACACCCACTCCCACTCCCATCTCCCTTCTCTCTCTGATAAAAGACAGATGCAATGAAAGCCCTCCATGCGCCAATCATTAGCGAAAGAGAGAGAACTGAGAGTTTAACCATCAAAAGTTACAGCATATCAAAGTCTAATAGCTTAAAAAAGAAAAACATCAAATTCTGATAGCCAGGGATATAAACTAAGGAAAATGAACAATAAACCGAGTTCTACAAATGCCCCTATATACATAAATGTATTTATCTATACGTAGAATATTTATGAGAAAACACAAGGAAAAGAACGCCCAACTCTTCAAGCTATGACCAGTTATAAAGAGCCAGACTCCACAAGCAATTTGTAACAGCAGGGACAGATATTCCTTCCCCCAAAATTCCAGAAATTCATGATGGCTTTAGTCCCCTCAAGGCTGCAGCAAAAATCTAAAAATCCATGAACAAAATAAATATCATTGAAAGAAATCCATAAAGCAATTCAAGATTGGGGAAACATGAGGTGTATAAGGTTTAATAGTTCCAAAAGGAAAACTTATGAACAGAATGGAAAATTTTATCAAGTGCAGCATTTATCCATATTTGCCAATGATGTAACCATAGTCATGAACGTGTAAAGCTCACTCAAGGCTGGCAATATTTTGCTTGCCAGCTCCAAATAGTTCAACATCACCTTAGGTAGCACCATGAGAGAAAATATAAATGATCAAAGCTTCCTTGTCACCAAGCCATGCAAAATAAGGTATCTAATATCTCACAACTGACCTTGCACATACAACAACATTCTATTATGGTTTATTTCTTTCTCTCTACTGTTGTCCACAATAAAAAAAACTTTCCCCATGCAGCCGTTTAAACAAAAACTAAGCCTTCAAGAAAACCTTCAAACCCTAAAACTTCCAAGGAAAACAGCATTGTCGTCCTCTCCTCTTATAGCATCCCAAAAAATGTAGGACAGTAAGTGATTCTTTTCCTATTTCTAAGAAAGAAAGTGAGAAAAAGTAACAGCATTTTCTAGCAAAGATGCCTTTGTAGGAAGCACTTTTAAGGTATACTGTCTCCACAAAGGACTTCCCAATCAAAATGCTTTCTGTTCTGTTGCACATCATACCAGTTTTGTTGTTTAAAGCATATTATGGCAGTAATCTTCAATAAAGCGTTATATATACCATTAAGAACCACTCATTCAATTGTACAGAATAATCTCAAACAAAAAAAGTATAGAACAAGAGCGCATGATGCACTTTGTGAGCTAAATCAGTCCCTCAGTGCATTATTGCTTCTTTTAACCAACAATAGACATTATGCAATAACGCGGTTTATTACAAAAAGATAATCCAAGATGTGCATTAGCTTTTGCAAATTTGAATTGGCCTAAAGAGGAAAAGTATGGGCCTAAAACAAAGTATTAGATGTTCTGTATGTCAGTTAGATATGGGTACCCAATTCCAGACATAATTTGTTTTTCCAGACATAATTTCAATCTGATAAATATGGTTTTTATTAGTTTTTGCAAATGGGAATTGGCATAAGAAGAAAGCATGGGCCTAAAAATCAAAAGTATTAGATAGTCCATATGTCAGTTAAGACATGGATTCCAGATTCCAGATTCCAGATTCCAGACATAATTTCCATCTGATTGAGTACAATACGGTTTTTATTAGTTGATGAAACACAGATCAGTAAAATATTGAATATCTGTTCAGGGAACTGAAACTAGGATCCAGAATGTATAGTCAGACTCATACACGAGCTAAATTGAAATGGACACAAACCAGGCAATATGAATAACTTGTTTGAACCATACTTAATTTGTTTCAACCAGGGGCCTCAGATGTTAAGGACTTTCGCCCAATTAGTCTAGTGAATGGGGTGTATATGATTATGGCCAAGGTTCTTGCCAATCGTCTGAGCGAAGTCTTGGGGAAGATTATATCAATGTCTCATAATCCTTTCATCAGAGGTAGACAAATCCTAGACTCAGTGCTCATTGGAAATGAATGCTTGGATAGCCATATAAAATCTGGTGAGCCTGGAATTTTATGCAAACTAGACATAGAGAAGACATGATCATGTCAATTGGGGATTTCTGCATTATGTGCTCGAGAGGCATGGATTTGGGGAATGGTGGATTTCTTGGATTATGCATCGTGTTTCCATTCTTGTGTTCTCTGTATTGGTGAATGGCACTCCCATGGGCTTTTTTAGAAGCTCAAGTGGGTTGGGGCAGGGTGAACCATTGTCTCCTCTACTATTTGTAATCTTCATGGAAGCTTTTAGTAGAATGTTGACAGCAATGGTGGGGGTTGGTTTTGTGAAGGGTTTCTCGGTTGGATTTTCTTAACGTTTCTCATTTGTTGTTTGTAGACGATACATTGAGTTTACGCAATGTGGACCAAAATAGAATCCACTCATTAAGGGCACTTCTTATATGCTTTGAGGCTGTGTCAGGCATAAAGGTGAATATCTCTAAGGCTGGAATGGTGCCAGTGGGGAATGTTATCAATCTAAGAAGTTAGGCTAGGTTGTTGGGATGTAAGATGTCTTCCCTACCCATTAGGTACATTGCCTTCCCATTAGGAACGTCCTTCAAGGCTACACCCATATGGAATGAAGTGATCGAGAAAATTTAATGTAGGTTGGCAAGTTGGAAGAGGTTGTATTTGTCAAAAGGTGGGCGGATCACCTTAATGAAGAATACCCTCTCAAATTTGCCTCCGTATTCTCTCATTGTTTCCTATACCGGTTGAATGGTGAATCGCGTAGAGAAACTCCAACGTGACTTCCTTTCGAGTAGACTTGGTGAAGAATTTAAATTTCATCTAGTCAATTGGAATAAGGTATGCTTCCATATCTCATGTGGTGGGGTGTGGAACCGAAATCTAATGATGTTCAACTAGGCACTCCTTGGTTAATGGCTATGGCGTTATCATCAAGAGGGGGGTGGCACTGTGGAACATGGTGATGGATTCCAAATATGGTGGTAAATGGGGAGATGACCTCTTGTTGCTTCATTGTGAGGTTGCCAAGGCCCTATGGGATGACCTCTCTGGCAAAGTTGGATTAGCTTAGTTTATGCTTGGAGGGTGGTGGATCTTTTTTCCAGCTGGAGAAGTCTTCATGGTATACAGCAAATTGCAGCAATATGGAAGATGGTCCTAATATGCCTTTTGTGGTGCATCTGGAGGGAAAGAAACGATCGGAACTTCAAGGATACGGAGCGATCGATATAGGAAATCAGAACTGGCACATTGTTTTTCTGGGCAATAGCTTTAGATCTTAGGCTTACTGTTCATGATTTCCTTGTATTCACTGCTTCTTCCCAGCAAGGTGTTATCTCTTGTATACGCCCAGCTTACTTGGCTATGCCTACTGATATCAATAAATTTTTACTTAACCAAAAAAAAGTACATCTATGGGCAACCATCAATAACCATTTTCATGCGCGTCCATCATCTTTCATTTTCCTTTCTTTTTTTCTTCACTTGGGTCTAAGGGCACTAGTCTGACTCATAAAGCCTTTTGTTGGGGTTCTTTCTTTTATAGAAACGTGAAAAATGAAATCAAAGTAACTGACAACTAAAGAGAAGAAACTGCATACCTTAGAAGGTGCCCCAGGATGCCGTTCCAAACTAGCAGGAGGTTGATTACAGCTACTACTTCCCTCATACTTATTGTCAGTACTTTTCTCTTCGTTATTTGATGGCAAAGATCTTTTGTTATCACGAATATTAGTGTATGTCATTGAATCCACTCTCAAAGATTTGCTCTTTATTGGACCAGCCTTTGCTGCGTTAGGTTTACTATTCTGGGTCACAATAGGGAGATTTTCATCCTTTTTAGTGAACTGAGTGGCTGCTGCTCGTGCACCAGCTATTGCGGCACCAAGGCTTGATGATTCTTCCACATCAGATGCTTGAGATCCAGGGAACCGCGTAGAGACAGAACCTGGCTTCAAGGAAAATGGATCTCGTAGATTTGGAAGTGGAAATTTCACAGGCAGTGGGCCTTCAACTGAAACAAGACCTCTAATAGCAGCCTCGTATATCTGTGACAGGAAAAAGAAGTTAGTAAAGAGTACATCCTGCCAAAGATACACACACACACATACACATATATCTAATACATATACATAGAGAGAGAGAGAAAGAGAGCTCGATTAGATCGGTTCCCAAAATCTCTCACGGCAATCAAACCATATAGCAGCACTGAAAACACTATTTGATTGTGATATGGTCTGTGTCTGCTCGAAACCACTTGCAGTCATAAACAAGAATCTTTTCCACAAAATATACAGCCCCGAAATATCCCTCAAGAACATTAACAATATGGGAGCTTGGATCAAGGATCCACCTCCATGTTCTGGATGGTGAAATTGACACACTACACGCCCGCCTCCTCCCCCTCCCCCATGTAAAACAAAACTGCAGATTGAGGAAACAACATAAACAAACGTAACACCAAAATGCCTGCCCCCTCTCCCATTTTCTCTGAGTTTTAAGAACAGAACCAAAAATAACTGAAAACACCAAAATGATTATTAAAAACAGAAGATAGGATTTTGAGTTATAGCTCTCAGAAAACACCCAACTGGACACATTTTTTGTCCTTCTCTGCTTTTGTTGTTGAAATAGGAAAACCTTTTTTGAGAATAAGTTCAATGAGGCCCAGAGTTTCTGCATTATACCTTTTTTTCCAGATTATAAACGCGTTGGTACCCTCGCATCTCAAAAGGAATTAACAGTTTCTGCATTCATGGTATAAAGAAAAGAAATGATCAGGATATCAGGACATATTTGTGATCACGAAATACCATGAACAGTCATAAATCTGAAGCATATTAGTGTACACACCTGTGGCTGTTCACAGAGCCAACAAAAGTCAGTCAGTCCTTCCAGCCTCACCTGCATGGGTAAACATATACAGATTTTGGTCAAGAAAAAGTCTACGTAACCGTGTAAATAAGTCGTCAATACAAAAAAAAGGCTTACTCACCCCTTCAGGTACCATGTTCCAGTGTGCTAGTTCTTCACCTCTAACACAGCCAACCACTTCAACACACCCTACATCAAAGATGAAACCCACTTATACTTGTATAAATTTATATCCCCATAAGAAGATTAATAAAATCAAATATTTCAAGAAATTCAAAATGTTCCCCACAGAAATATTTCCGTCACCCAGAATAAGTTAAGAGAAAAAAATATCTTCGATGATGCAATTCTGAAAATTACTTTCCTACTTGAACCGGGCCACTTCCATTACTTCATCCGATTTTTCTATATGACAGTATGGTGCATAGTAGGGGCAGAGAGGGAGATGTGTTAATGCTTTGTCCGCATCCTATATCACAGAAGGAGAGACCCAAAAGAAGAACCTTCAGATTGAACTGCCCATCCCATAGCACAAACTTGAACCTTAATCTAGTCTCACAGCATCATTCCCCTCTTTCTGACAAACTATCTCATTTTCTCAGATTTTTCCATGATGGATTTATGACTTATAGGTTCCCAAACTCAAATAATGAGTATAATCAGGTGCAAGCCGTAGAAAGCACCCACCTAAATGAACATACATGACTTAGGGGACATAATCAGGCCGGAGCGATATTGCTTTATGTTTCTTTCTGGGGAAAATGTAGCAAATAAACAAACAAACAAAAGACAGCCAGATAACGATAGAAACAATTATCATGAAGAGTACGAAATCTGACTACCTAGTAGTCTTGAAACAGGATAATATTCTGGAAACTTGAGATCAGTAATTCCATTCACTGCATAAATTTCCCTGTAGAAGTCCTCCATTGCTTTGATCGTGGCCTCATCTGGCACCTTACTTGCAGCATGAATCCAAAGGCGGCCTTCAAAAGAAAAGATTCTGAACAATTAGAAACATCTTCATGAAAGGTACTGTTATTTACTGTTACTAATTTCAATGTTATTGTTGTTCCTGTTGTTTTTACTATTGTCTCCCACAAATCATTTTCGCTCGAGGGATCATTTGGCACAAAGCCCCCCAAATGTGATCTCGACAAGAAGAATTATCATCCACATCTCATCTTATTGAGTAGTATTTCCCCCTTAAATTCTGTAGGCTTGTGTTTTGCACACATTAGTATTTCCCCCTTAAATTCTGTAGGCTTGTGTTTTGGACACATTTATTTATTACATATATTCCTAAATCAACTTTCATTCTTTCTGAAAATCCAATTAGTTAAGACCCAAATTTTTTTTGATAAGTCATTAGTTAAGACCCAAATTGAACCCGCTTAAGTCTAATCATGTCGTATTCTTGTATCTGATTGCAGGATCAACTTCAACCCATATATTCTATTAACAAGCTCACTATCATCATGCTGCTGTCCTGTTCTCCTGCTCAATTACTTGAAATGTTTGTGAAAGCATCAGGCGCACTTAGCTGCAAACATAGCCTAGAGCCTAGGCACACAGCTCAAGTGCGCTGATTGAAATATGCCCAAACTTAAAAAATTATGTATAATGACAAAATATTCATAAAATAAAACAAAATGAAAAGGCAAGATGGTAATATATTTAACCTATAAATTCAATTTGTTAAAAAATTATACAATATGACAATCGAGTGATCAACAAATTACATAAAGAATTGTAGGTATTGACTTCTAAGCTGAAATAAGCAATACAAGTAAGTATATAATCATCTTCATCATTTTCTTGATAGGTGATTTAAACATTTTCTTGAATTGGGGAATTGGGCAAAGGCTTAACCTAAGTACAAAAAACATAAGGGAAACATTTAATTTGGAACAAAACAAATATACAAGAAAATCATGAAGAATCGGCCCATAAAAATCTAGAGCAAAGTCCAAAGAAAACAAAGTATTAGCATATGTCCAAAGAAAAAGTATTAGCTGATGTCCAAAGAACCAAAGTATTGAAGAAGAAGAAGAAGGAGGAGGAGGAGGAGGCAGAGGTGGAGGAGGAGGAGGAAGGTTGAAGTTCTTCTGTCATTCACTCATGGTTCTCAAAATCTGTCATTTCTTTCCCTCCAAACACACCACACTAAGGATATAGGAGCCATCTTCCACACTGCTGCAATATAGGGGGTACCATATGACCCACATCAGTTTGCAAAGAGTTAAGACTTACATAAAATTTTTGTGAAGAAGTCTGCTACTCTTCTAAGCATAACCCAAAACCACTCAACTAGCCACCCAACTCTACTAAAGAAGTCATTCCATCAGACTTTGGCAACCTCACAATAGAGTGGAAGGTGGTCTACAGATTCTCTCTTTCGACATTTAAAAGGACTAATCAAACACAGTGAAATGATGTTTCCTTATGTTATTCATGGTGTGGATCTTCCCTATGGAATTTTTCCAAGTGAAAAAACTGCTCTTACAGGTGCTTTGGCCCATCAAATACTTCCAAGGAAAAGAGTTACTAGCCGGAGGTATAAGAACTCGATAGAATGAACAAACAGTAAACTTCCCTTTCTTTAAAAGAGTCCAGATGATCTTATCTATACCTACAAGACACATAATCTGGTAAGTACAAGAGACTGAAAACTTCTGTGAATGGTTCAAGATCCCAGTCATGAGCCATTTTGAAAAAACATAAAGTTGATATTCCACACATGACCACTAGAAGATTGCAATAATTAAGTCACTGAAGTTTGTTGCACACTAGTGATACTATACTGTCACTGGAAAAGCTTCCTTGAATGCCCTGTCTCCATACCCATAAGTCATGCCCAAATTTAATCCTAGAGCCATCTCTCACCTAGAATCTAGAATGACTAGAAAAAGCCCCCATCCCCTTCTGATGTTTATTCATAACCCCATTCCATACAGCCCATATACTGTCTTTCCTTTTTTAACTAAATTTTCCATTTTTAGAAATAATGTTTTTGATATGGGTGTCAAAATATTCAGTGTGAATTCTTTGTCAGTTTTAGTAAATTACATAAACTAGTTTGTGCTACAAAAATAGAGGAAAGTTAGTTTAAAGGAGTTAGGACAGCCTAAAGAAAGTATCAAGCAAATAGGAGTTCTTTGTTGTATACAACCAGTAGATTTGAGACCCAGGTACGAGCCTTCAGAAGTTAGGAGTTATAAAATATCAATTTTTGTGCAACCTTTTTCTCTAAGCTTCTCAATCTGTAAAAAATAAAGTTGAGAAGCTTAGAGGAACTACAATAAAAATTATAACTACGAATATCTACATAGCTTTGACAGCAGCTCCTTCATGAGTTCTTTAAAAGAATTAAATATTAGCCTTTCGAAAACCTTAAACACTCTCTGCCAAATCAGCCACAACTGTAGCAACCTAATTTCTCCAAGCTTTCACCCAAAAATGAAGAAGACAAAATTCACGGAAGGTGCTGCCAACCCCTCTATTCTCAAATCCTAGGCCAGACAATTTGGGAAAAATGATTGGAATAACTTTCAGAGCTGCTGCATCATTGAGGTAAGATAATCCATTGACTTTCCAGGAATTTTTCCACCAAAACTCCCTACAAAACAGATCTGAATGCTTTTCAATAGTTATGTCTAGGTTTAAAATCCTCGTTGTGAATCCTAAACAACATGACAGTTGGAATCACACCATCTAAAATCACATCTCAAAATTTCATCATCTCAAAATCACAACGTAAAGATCGCCAATAAGCATAATGAAGAAAATATGCACTTTTTATGTCAGAGAGGTGAGATACAGAATATGCAAACCCTAAACATACTCACAAACATTTACCCCATCCCCATGCCGAATGAATGTATCTTCGTTCCTACTTGGATTCCCAGTATAGTCATAGGAGCTAACCTACCTGAACAATATTACTAATAGCCGCGTTGGTGCCGATTCCTTAGTGGTGATGCTCTTGAGCTCCTTGCTTCCTTGAAGGTTTCGAATAGAAGAGAGTGAAACACTTTACGATCTGAAAAGTGAGGAGTCGAATCTTGCCCAATGCCTTTTATATAGCAGGAGTGTCAGTCATAGTCCTGACGTTCTTCTGACTCCTGATATGCTTGAATGAGAGACCTTCGATCCCAACCGTTCATTTGTCCTCTAAACTTGAAGAATCATAGAGACTGAATGACTAATGGGACAAGGCGTACACGTTCCTGCAGCTTGCCTTGGGTCCAATCCCGCAGTTCTTCCCCTAGTACGGGTCCCCCACATGGCACTAGGCCATACCTCTGAGATTAGACGAGATGGCCTGCACGTCTGTAGTCTGTCTTCCCCCAAGCTTACTCCAGATATGACGTCTCTGATAGAGCATGGGCCTTAGGTATGACACATGCTGCCCTTTGAGCACCTTCTCAAAAAGCTCCCATCTCTTTATCAAGCTTGTCCTTGCCTGTTGCTTACCTTTGTACAGTCAACACATCCTTTCCTTGCCTGGTGTCGGGTGAACCTTCCTTCGTCTATCTGTGTTGTCCCGCATCTGCTAGGCTCTCTACAACATGTGAATCGCCTTACTTCTTGATCGATTGCACGTTGCCCATTTGGCTGTCTTCTTGTCTCCAATATTTTGCCCGCAGGAAGGGATCTCTTCCCTCGGTTCGGCGTGGTCCTCACAAGTGCTTGTGCATTGTGTCTAGCACTTTCACCAACATTGCATTAGAGTCAGTGGAGGAGACAATGAAACAATGAAGCTAACATAGGCTATTAGGATATTCTATTGAATACGCTTAATTTTATTCCTTTATTGTTTCAACCCTTGATAAAATGATAAGTAATGGTGGAAGTCTATTGCCTATTACCCAGTTTTATGAAAAGTGTGAAGTAGCATTCCTAACTTTATCCGAAGTCAATCTCCAGCTAGATGTGTGGACTTAGCTGTGCCACCTCATGAATGGCCTAACGAGGACCGTAGGCATTTAAGTGGAAAGATTGTAACACCTCAAATTGAGTATAAGATGCGTGGTCAGTATGATCTAACATTGCTTTGAAAGAGAAGTCATTGTGGTTTATATAATTCCAAGGAACTCTATTTAATCTTGACTATACCTTTTGATGTATAAGCTTATATGACTTGGGTTTTTACTCAATGTTGCTACACCATAACACATAAAGTATACTTTCCCATCAAATCTTTTTTTTGATAAGTAAGAAGATATTTTATTGATATAGAGATAGGCATAGCCCAAGTACACAAGAGGTATACATGTGATTACACCTATTTAGGAACTAGAAACGGTTACAAGAAAATCATGGAAGTTGAGAACATTTAAATCTATAGCAATGGCACACATAAATAAAGTCTTCTAGAAAAAGCTCTTAAACTCTTCCAAGGAGCGCTCACGATCCTCAAAATTCCTATCATTTCTTTCACTCCAGATGCACCAAAATATACAAATGGGAGTCATCTTCCACACAGCTGCAATATGTGATGTCCCCGTGATCCCTCTCCAACTTGCTAGTAGTTCCACCACCCTCCCCAACATAATCCATGCTAATCCCACTTTGCTGAAAAAGTAATTCCATATAGCCCTTGCAAACTCACAATGTAGAAGTAAATGATCTACTGTTTCACCAATATTTCTGCACATACAGCACCAGTCAATGATGATAAGCCCATGTTTTCTTAGATTATCAATGGTCATAATCTTCCCTAAGGCTATTGTCCAAACAAAAAAAGCAGCCTTAGGAGGTGCTTTACTCCGCCAAATGTTCTTCCAAGGAAAATGATGCCTAGCTTGGGCAGTAAGAGTCTCATAGAAAGAGCGTACAAAAAATTTTCCTTTGCTGGAAGGCCTCCACTCCAACTTATCCACCACTGTAACAGTAGGACCAATGTTATATAGCAAGTTAAAGAACTCCACCATGACACCTACTTCCCAATCATGTGCCTCCCTAATGAAGCTAACATTCCATTGTTGCGAACCATTAGTAATTTCCTGCAAGTCAGCCACCAAAGCATCATGTTCCCGTGCAATTCTAAAAATAGAGGGATAGACATCCTTAACAGCCATATCTCCAACCCAAACATCATGCCAAAAACTGATTCTATTGCCATCCCCCATACACAACCTAGTGTTGCTAAAGAAAGACCACCACCCTTTCCGGACATGCTTCCATAACCCCACTCTGTATGCCCCCTAACTTCGTTAGAGCACCAACCCCCCTTATACTCCCATACTTAGTATCAATCACCACCTTGCATAATGCTTCCCTCTCATAATTATATCGCCATAGTCATTTCCCAAGAAGAGCCTTATTAAAAGCCCTCACATTGCGAAACCCCAATCCACCACCCCTCAAAGAAGAGCACACCTTATCCCACCCAACTAAGAGAAATGATATTTGCAGTCGTAAAGTGCGCAAACGCCGCACAATCATTTTGAAAAAAAGTGAGTAAATAGGAACTCACATGAGAAAAACTAACTTTTAATAGTGGGTCGGGACTTGCACTCTGCACGACTGTATTTAGCATTATTCTCTAACTAATTGCTATCAAAATACATAAAATAAATCAATAAAGTTTTAGAACAAAAGGCCAAAAAAAAAAAAACAAATGCGGTGCGGCAGCCGAAACACACCAAGCTTGAAAAGCCACTAACACCCAACGAAACAAACCACAAAAGACCAACTTTTTCAATGAAATCATAGAGTTCAGGGATCGTACCTCTGATTGGAGCAGGCCATGACCTGCCCTCAACGCGCTTTATCCCATGAACAAGCAGTGAAGCCCAAGGCTGGTGCATCGTCAGACATGGGTTTGTATAGTTACCGGAGGAGTTTCTCCCCCTCATCATGTTTCAACAGGGCCAAAAATTTTCTCCCTTCAATTCGTTTCTCAAGAATTAGGAAGAAATCAAGGAGCAGAAGACTGAGGTTTCCTGATGGAAAATATTTTCATCGGAAGTTGTTAAATGGGACTCGAGGTATTGGAATCATGATGCCGTTGGAAGTGTTCTTAAACAAGGAATAGGTTTTTGTTTTAAATTTTACCGAGAAGCATCCGAATTTGGCTTTGAAAACGGTTGAAGAGGAATACCAAGACGGCGAATACCTATTAACTATTCCTTCTTTAATATTACAAATACACGTATCCCTCGCTTAAGAAATCTAATTCATATCCCAAGCATCCACATTAGGCACGGCTCAATATAGGCAGAAGTTTATTTAAACTGTCTATAATACATCAGCGAGTCTAGTCCCTGCCCCTCGGATGTAACGTGAAATTCAATGGATAAATTTCTTTTGATTTTAGATAACATCGTGAAATCTTTTGGAATTTATGAAATTGATCAACCGATTAGATTTTAGTCTGTCAACATAGTCAGATCCTGACCCGCTATAATGATTAAATTGTCTTTATATTTGTTTAAGGTACTTAAAGAGTATAAGTTTGTAAAACATGCAACATTAGTCTCAAATGAATATTTAGGGTTTTACGGTGCACTAATACGTTTCTCGTTTTTCTAATGAATAGTAATTAGGAGTGCTTTTTTATTTCATCGAGGCACTTAGGAGTTGAATTTTGTGAAACGAATTACACCACTAGACTCTTATTATTATTTAGGATTTTATGGTATAATAATATCTTTCGCAATTTTTCAGGTGAGTAGTAATACCCTAGATAGCGCCACATGATACCTGGTTCAAACGATTATCAAATCGTCATGTAAAATGTCCAAATCCACTTAGAATCACTAGGATTACTTTTGGATGGACACATGACACAATCCTAGCCACTCATTGGAATAGCAATTAGACACTTGTCACTTAGCGACTTAAGTGTGATGGAATAGAGGGCAAATCAAGGCATGTGATCTTGCTACCTATGCAAACACCATTCCAACCTACCAAAACACTATTTGATCAACCAAAAGAAGGTTTCAAACCTAGTAAAACCCCAAACCTTTGGAATCCAATCAAAACCCAAAACCACATGTGTTGGCCGAAACCTTGTTTAAAGTGGCCTTTTTTATTAAATCACTTCCTCATACTATAAATTACTCAATTATACACTCATATACCCTTAACCACTCTTTTATTTCTTGTTAATCACATTGGGCCAAGAAAACTTTGACTTGAACTTTATCCAACCGAAACTCCAAATTAAACCCTCTCCAAACCCTAAATTAAAGCCCATCGGTTAGGCCCATTTTTTCTCCCACCGAAACCCACCACTAGCCAAGCTTCTTGAGGAAGTTTCTTCCCCTCCCAAGGCCAAGTCTATGGCTGACATCCACTCAAGTGCTAGCCTCCAATAGTCACTTGATGGGGATCAAAAAGACTACCCAAACTCTAGCCCATCCACTCAGCCAATTTTGGCAGCAGGGGATAGCAACTGTGAAGCCCACTTTTCCTCCATCTTTTGGCTGCCAACCTCCCATCCAAGGGTTACTCGGCCACACCATGTTAGCCCTTCCTCTCTCTATAATGCATGCCCCATGCATTTCCTTCACACTTTGCATTTAATTCCATTACTTGTTTAGAGAGAAACAAAGAGAGATCTTGAGGTAGATTTCTGGCAATTTTTGCCCATGCATTTCCAGCCCTTTGTAAGTTGATTTTGATGACACAATTTTCATGTATTTTATTCCATTTTGAGAATAGTTTACGTGAATATATGTTGGAAAATGTTTCATGGAGTTGTGATTGGTGAAAGTTTGGTTGGATGATGCAAAGGTTATGGTGGTGATAGTTTTGATGTTTCTGTATAACTTTTGTACGTTTTGTGAAGTTTTTGATGAAATTTTGGATAGATACTGCTATGGTGAAGAGTAACATGTTAATATGCAAGTTAGGTTTGGATTTATAGCATGTTAATATTTTTATAAAATAGTTTTGCATGATTTTAGAAAGTTAGAAACGGGAAGACTCAAAACATTTTATGTTTTGGTGAAGTTGTGATTTTTGGTTATAGAAACTTGATCTAATGGTCATGATATTCATATATGTTGTTCTTGAGGCTTTATCTATTTGTTAAGAGTTTATTTTTTGAGAATATTGGTTTAGATCTTTGATGGGATGATTTTATACATGCAAGAGTTTGTTAAAACTCAATCTAGAGACTCTCGGGTATGAGTTGTTTGGATGAACTTTTGTCAAAGTCATGATAGGTTTAATCTTAGATCAAGTTAGAAATTGAATATGAGGTATATGGTTATATTTCTTGAAGATTTATTTCATAAAAATTAAGGATCTAGTGATTTTGTTTTATGTCCAAAGCATGGTATATATGATTTTGAGGTTTTCATGCAAACTAATTGTGTAGGTTGTATTTTTTGTGATTTTGGTTGTTTAATCAAGCATGCTATCACTTAGGCTTGAATGATGAACATCTTAGAAGAGTATTTCTCTAGTTTTGGAATCCTTGGAGTTGATTTGGAAAATGTTAGACCAAGAACGTCAATGGTTGGTTATATTTGACGTAAACTTGGTGTTTTGGCATTTTTGTTGATATAGTGAGTTTATGATTTTCATAAGATGTGTATTCGATGTCTTAGCATGCATTTAGAACTTATGATATGATTTTGAATGTTTCAAAAATCAGTTTAAGCATGTTAGTCTGAGAATTGGTCGAATTGCAACAAAAATCAAGTTTTTGCCCATAATGTGAATCGGCCAAGGAGTGGTTGTTCTAGTTGTGTTTTGTTTTAAATTTTTATGATTAGATATTTTGATTTAAGATAAAATGTACACGAGGAATGTAAATTTTGGTAAGATCTGAAAGTTAGTATGCAAAATCCTTATTTTAGGAAAAAAATTATAATTTCCCACAAGTTGAGGGATAACTTTGCAATTTTAGCCATAAGCCATTAAATTTTTATGTTTCTAAGTATTTAGCAAGGTATTCTACCCATAGAAATATCTCGTTTCAGTTTACGTTTTTTCACGCTATGATTTACGTAATGCTAAATCACTGTAAGTTAGCCTCTAACTTACTCTAACTGTATTTATGTATATACGGTCGTAAGACTAATATTGTCATATTTTTGTTACTTATGATTAATATAAATTGTTATAATGTGCCATGTCATCCAATTATTGCACGTACATGCTTATATGTTACATGTCATGCCATGCCACATGCATAGAGTATGTCATGAAAAATATTTTCAAGTCATTAGGAGTCTTTTAGTTTTATCATGGCCCCAAGTGCTGGGATTGAGAGTTATCCTAGTGGAATTTTATTGTCCACGCTAGAGTATTTTAAACTGGTGTGAAATTTTCTCAATTGACAAAATACCGTCAACAGGCTTTGAATGAGACCTAAATAACTAGTTACCGAAGCGAAGTCAAGTGCCCAACGTCGGTGGTGCCAGCTACATGTTTATCATTTTTTAAAATCAGTTCAATTATTATGACATACTCACAGCTGACACAAATTCTTGTGATGTGATGCGGTACCTGTAGGAGTACACGGCTCAAGGGGACCCGTGTAGCATCCATATGTTCACATTTAATCAGCCATGTGTATGTTAACAAGTTTTCAAGTTCATGTTCATGTTCATGTCAAGCTCATGCTCATGTCACAATACAACCATGTCATTTTCATGTCATGCATGCATATATATATATATATATATATATATTGTTAGTAACTTTTTAGCTTACTTGAGAGATTCGTAAACAAATCTCATTTGGTAGTCTCAACTACCATACTCCCAAATGGTAGATGATGTGGAAGGATCTCGAGAACCAATGCCCAACGGACTTGATGAAGCTGATTAGTCCACAACGAGACAGCGACGACGAGGAACTAATAACTTTGATTATCCACTTTTTGGACATGATCTTAGACATCATAGCCGAGCTATATGAGCGGCTAAGCAATTTAGTGCAGTAGTTTTATTCCAGTTTGTATTTATGGAGCACTGTCTCCAATACTTATTTTGTTACTGGCCTTTTTGGACAAGTGCTGTAACCTTTTGCATATCTGTTATTATGTGAATCTATGAAGCATGTTTATGTTTTTGGAATATAGTACTTCTGGTATATTGTATTGCTCAAAGAAAAAAAAAGGTATCCATTATGAATATTGCATACTGCTAGATGCATGCTAAGTGCACTGCATCTTTAACTATCATGAACGGGAGTATGTAACCTTGTCCCAACGCTTCAAGTTCCGTCAAATCCCAAGCAGGGGTTGAGGGCATCACATAGGAATTCATGTAATGACTTGGTCCAAATTATTCCTCTATAGGTTCCATCATGGATTGAAATATTCCTGTTACAGATATTGATCCTACAGAGGTGCCCCTACTACAATTTCAAGGTTGGGCTAAAATGCCCCTGTTACGTATCTAAACGGACTAAAAACCCCCACAACAAATAAAACTATACAGAAACTGTCACGCTCCCAAATAAATAAAATACCAACCAGGGTGATCACACCTCACATGTTCACATTAAATTGTGAAAATATATTTTATTTTATTTTTACGTTATTGTACAAAATAAGATGAAGATAATTGTTACTTTTTCATATAATATCATATGGAAATAATCATAATATATTTATGAATAATTGTGCATAGATTGCTCGTACTAGCGCAAGCAAAGAGTGCTTGAAAACCTAGACGAGCAAAAGAATAACAATGCTCACCAACCAGGGTGAGCAAACTGAAGGATAACATTGCTTGCCAACATGGGCGAATATGCTGAAGAGTAACAATGCTTGCCAACCTGGGCGAACACGCTGAAGAGTAACAATACTTGCCAATCCGGGTGAGCATACTAAAAAACACGCATGTCGATCCAATAAAAGATGGCTATTTTCTTAATTAAACTAAAATCGTTTCATAGCTAGCAGAATTTTAGAAATGGTACGAAAATCAATGTTAGAATATTGACAAAGATATTATAGTGAAGACAAAAATATAAAGTACAATATTATTTAACTCACTCTTAAAAACCATCTCACTTTTTCCTCTTTTATTTCACCCCCAATAAGTGAAATCATTATATAGTAAAAAGTGCATTACTATAGCTCATTCTTCTTTGGACAGCTACCCCACTATCTCATTAAGGCTTCTATCACAGTCATATCTAGGGGTGTAATGGGTTTAGTTCAATCCAATTTTGGACATATTTTAGAACTGGACCGGTCTAAGTTGGTGTTGAATTTCTAAGAACCGATACAGACCGATTCATATAAGAAATTGGAACATTCAGTTTTTCAGTTTCGGTCCAGTTCGGTTTGGTTTTATAGATGTGATTCAATTTTTGGCTTTTTTTGCTAGGCTAGTTGGTTTTTCTCAATCAAATGATTTTTTTTTTTACCCTAAATATGATAGAGTCCAAAACTTTGTTTTAAAAAACACCATGTATATAACCATAAAAATATGTAAACATGTACTTATATAAATATATATATATATATATCAAAAGTGTACTCTTATACGTATAACATATTATATATGTAAGTATGTAACTTAATATATAAGGATAAATAATAACCTATTAATAACATAATATTAATATTCATGCTTAAAAGTAAGTTTATATCAGGGAAGCATCAATAATTAGATTAAGGTTTAATGTTATATTAATTTTAGAATACATATAATATATATAAATAATATAAAAAAATTAAAAAATATTTATATATATGTTTCGCTTCAATTCAAAGGGAACTGAATCAATTTTCAATCAGCTTCGATTCAAGGAACCAAAATCAATCGAACCGGTTCGGTTTGGTTTGATCGATTTTTCAATTTTTTCTTACACCCCTAGTCATATTCTGCTTTGGAATCATTTCTTCAGTCATTTTTCATTACTGCGGCATCTGATATATTAATGGAATGGATGTTTCAACAACTCAGTAAGTGAAGATCTAATGTTGGTAATGTGAACAAATTAGCATATTAGTGCACAAATAATATAATGGAGATTCAAATGAACAAATAGATATTTAATATGTAAAAATGAGCCTTGATCCAAGTAAAATAATACCAATAATTGCCACAATTTATTCACCAAAAATTGCCACAATTTATTCACCAAAAATTGAATATAATTGAGCCTTGATCATATGAAGAAATATCAATAATGCAACATTTATCAACAAACTCATTTTCATCTTTATATTGCCTTATCCCAAGTTTTCACATTTATCACGGTTCACTATTCACGATATCCTGTTACCTGCACACATGGTTTCACCCCCCAAATAGATTGTGCACCCTTTACTTTCTTTCATCACATAGGGTAGTCATCTCACATGACTTAATAGTCTCCTGCCACAGGGTAGGCATCCCCCCAAGGACTACATCCACCACTAGTGGACGTATTGTGTCGTCCCATAATCAGATATGGTACCAATCTCGGGATCGGAACATCTCTGGTTGAGTATTTAATCATTTTCAGTCATTTGAGTAAGTAGTAGACAGATGCCAAAATGACAAGTGATAAATAATCAAACATCACATAAATGATTATCATTTCAACAATTAGTTATGAATCCAAAATAAAATCAACAAGTAAACGGTTAGTTAGATTCATAATATAATAATAGATAATGAACGAATAATCCACAAACTTATTCATAGAATTGGAACGGTTCCACTTAAATAAACTGATAAACTTTAACACCTTTGGGAGTACGTTGCACTTTTACTAAACCCCTATTCTTTCTCTTCTTTTCTTTTTCTCTCTCTTTTCCTGGCCTACTCTCACCAGCACACCTACCTTCACTTCCATTTTCTTTTCCTCGCTTTCCTTTCCCAAACCCTCACCTTCTCTCATTTCCTCTTCTGACCTTTACGAATGAACCCCTTATGATCTAAACAACATCACTCTGCCTAAATTTATAGAGGACTCGACCTACTCAACTATTTTATATTATATATTTATTTTTATCTTTTTCTTAGGGCTTAAGTTTGTTGTGTTAGGGGACTCTTATCCTCTAGTAGGTAGAACACATTCTATTGGATAGGATAGGTAGTTATTTCGGCTGCCCACTATCTTTTTCTCAGGTTGGCTGCATTTTATCCCTGGCGCTCTTACACTATTGGATAGATTTGCGCAACATTTCAGCCGCCCGCCTTTCCCGTTACTCTCTCCAGACTCTCTCTCTCTCTCTCTCTCTCTCTTCATGTGCTCCATCATTATAGAGCCCATCTAGGTCTCCACACAACATATATAACAGTGAATTATACACTAACATGTCACTAATATTTTAGTTTTCGAGCTAGAATACTCGGCAATTCTGAGCAAGTACGTTTGGCATTTATGAGCCAGTATGCTATGCATTCTGAGCGATTATGCTCGATATTTCTTATCCAATATGCTCAACATTTTTTAGCAAGTATGCTCAGCATTTTCGAGCACTTTCCGAGCAAAAGCTCTGTTTCCTTTTGATAAACCCATTACTAATTTGTGGGTAAATAATCAACTACTGTTCTATTATAAATTATAATTCTAGGCATACTTTAAACAAAAAGGATGATTAATAATTCGGGAATTGCAAGCATCGTCAAGGAAAACTCGTCACCTTGGCAAGCAACCAAGGGAGAAAAATTGCTTCTACCCTAGGCAAACATCGGGGAGGCAATGTAACAAACCGGCCCATTAGAAGCCAGGCCCAAGAACATAACCCAACACGTCAGTTAAAAAAAACAATAGCAAAAAGGCCAGAACGACTTCGTTTTGACCCTTGCACTAAAACCTTATTTTCTTCTCCTTTTTTCCTTCCCAATCCAAACTCCCCCTCCCTCCCCACAGCCTTGCATAGAACACACCCATTGAACGCCTCTATTCTCTCCTTCTGAACTTTTGTTGCCCCCCATGCCGTCCGCCGTTTATGCCACACCACTGTCAGCTTCGTATCGTCTAACCCCATCTCCATGCTGGCGAGTACTCTATCTTCGTCCATCTTTTTCGCTCTTTGTATCTCTCTCACTCAATCACTCTCTCTCTCTCTTATACATATCTTAGCCAAGCACGATTGTTGTAGCCCAAGCCTTACACAACACAAGCTCGGTGCCGCCAGTAATTCACTCTCCATTGATATTTTTGGTCCTTAGTCCCCTTCTTTCGATTTCACACCCGTCTCTCCCCGTCAACTCTTCCTCCGCCTCATGGTGGTTGTTTTTTGCTGCACTGCGCCTCCGCATGTCACTACAACCCATCGTACACCATCTCCACCGTCACCTACTATAATGCCCTGCCATAGATAAGTCTCTCTCTCTCTCTCTCCTATAGATTTATCACTCGATTCCCCTCCCTCTCTTCGTGTTTAGGCCGCACCTCTCCCCACTACACAGCTCTTCCGCCAGTCATGATGTCACACAAAATTGTAGTTAAACCTCTCAATCCTCGTCTCTGTCTCGGCTCTCTCTCTCTCTCTCTCTCTCTCCCCCTTCTCTCTCTTAACATGCTCCATCATTATACAGCCCATTTATGTCTCCACACAAAATATATTAAAAAAAATTACACACTAACATGTCACTAATTATTTCAGTTTTCAAGCTAGTATACTCGGCATTTCTATGAAACTATGTTAAGCATTTATGAGCCAGTATTCTCAGCATTCTGAGCGAGTATGCTCGATATTTCTTATCTAGTATGCTCGACATTTTTTAGCAAGTATGCTCAACATTTTCGAGCACAAGCACTATTTCCTTTTGATAAACCCATTACTAATTTGTGGATAAATAATCAAATACTAGTCTATTATAAATTATAATTCTCGGCATACTTTAAACATAAAATGGGTGATTAATCATATAGGAATTTCAAGCATCATCAAGGAAAGCTCGTCACCTTGGCAAGCAACCAGGGGAGAAAAGTTGCTTGTACCCTGGGCGAGCACTACTAGAGGCAAAATGCTCATACCCTAGGCGAGCAATGTAACAACCCGGGCCATTAGAAGCCAAACCCAAGAACATAACCCAGCACGCTAGTTAAATAAAACAAGAGTAATGCTAGAAAGAAGCCACTATAGCAATGCATACTTTGCACTCACTGCGTGGCTGCTTCTAGTTGATTGTTTCCAACACTCACTTGGGGAGATGTGTGGTCTAGATGATGCCACATCATGTGTGCAAAATAGATGTTCCCAATAGTGGCTTCTATCTATATTTATTCATAAAACAATAGCAAAAAATGGGCGAAACAACTTCATTTTGACCCTTGCAATAAAACCCTATTTTCTTCTCCTTTTTCCTTCCCTATCCAACCTCCCCCTCCCTCCCGACAGCCTTTCATAGAACACACCCCCTAAACACCTCATTTCTCTCCGTCTGAACTTTTGTTGCCCCATGTCTGTCGTCCGCCGTTTGTGCCACGCCATCATTAGCTTCGTATCATCCGACCCCATCTCCATGTCGATGAGTACTCCAGCTTCATCCATCTTTTTCTCTTTTTCTCTCTCCATATCTCTCTCACTCACTCACACACTCTCTATCTCTCATACATATCTCAGCCACACACGACCCTCGTAGCCTAAGCTGTACACAACCAAGAGCTCGGCGCCGCCGATAATTCACTCTCTATCGATATTTTTGTTCTTCGGTCCCCCTCTTTTGATTTCGCTCTCCTCTCTCCCCATCGACTCTTCCTCCTCCTCATGGTGGTTGTTCTTCGCTACATTGCGCCACTGCATGCCACTACAACCCATCATCCACCATCTCCATCGTCGCCTACTATAGTGCCCTGCCACAAATAAGCCTCTCTGTGTGTGTGTGTGTGTGTGTGTGTGTGTCTCCCCTATAGATTGATCACTCGATTTCCCTCCCTCTCTTCGTTTTTAGGGCACACCTCTCCACACTACCCAATTCTTCCGCCAGCCACGACGTCGCACAAAATCGTAGCTAAACCTTTCAATCCTCGTCTCTCTGTCTCAGCTCTCTCTCTGTGTATACCATTTCGAATCTCTCTCTCAATAACTCTCTCTCTCTCTCTCTATATGTGCTAAACCAGCCACACAACACCATTCAATCCATGTTTTTCCATCGTCAAGACCAATCAAACACCACTTCAAGCTTGGGGTTGTTGATTAATTAGACTATTTTTGGAGGGTGTAGTAGTATTGGATGTGCTATTAGTTATGTTAATGATGTTGCTTGATTTGGTAGTAAATTGCGCTGAAATGAAATAGAGAATTTGGGTGTGCATGTCTCTAGAAGTCAAAAATTTGGGGTTGATGTTTGTAGTGCCAAGATTATTTGTAATTGGTAAAAGGAGTGATTTTGGCTCTTTTTGAGCCATGGTTCGAGTTATAGAATTGTGCAAGGTTGTTTTGTACCAGTATGAGTTATTAATATATTAGTGATAATTTTTGGATTAGGTTGGGATACTACTACAGTTCGGGCTCATGGCTTAGATAATACATTGCAAAAATCAGGTAAGTAGGCTCATGTGTTAGACTTTGCCTAAAATTGACTAAGGTTTATTTTGTGAAAAACCAGCATATTTTGTTATGAAAACATTCTCAATTATTTTCTGCACTAGTATCTATATCTAAACTTTGAAGTTTGACATTTTGTCATGACTAGTGTAGAAATGAGCAATATTTGTACTCTGTTTCTCTACTTTATAAACCATGAGGCATAAGATTTTATTATGTTCTAACCTTCAGCCCTTTCACGGGATATAATAGTGGCTTCTGGCCGAGTCACGTGATATAATATTGGCCTATGTTCTGAGAGCAATATTTGTACTCTTTTTCTTTACTTCATAAAATGTGAATCATGAAGTCTGAAATATTTTATCTTACCATATGATATTATCTTATCAGGATGCTATTTCTGTTATTGCATCGTATCTGTAAGTCCTAAGGTATAAGATTTTGTTCTGCTCTGACCTCTGACCCTGTCACGGGATATAATAGTATCTTCTAGCCCTGTCTTGTGATATAAGAGTGGCCTATGTTCTGAGTGCAATCACTTTGGTGACAAGGTGATTTATGTTCTATTTGACAATCCACAAAATGCACAACCTGCCATAGGGGTAAACATGACCTTTGTCTCTACTACACTCACTTTGGTAACAAAACAATGATTTATGTTCTGTTTGGCTAACCGTAGATATGCACAAACCTGTCAAGGGGGTAAACATGGCCTTTGTTTTTGTTTTTTATGTTGTTCAATACGCTTGTGCCTACGATCTTTTGTCTAGATTATTATTATGGTAATAAAATGCTTCTATAAATATCACTACCATATTTTTTAGAACTACCTATTTTTGAATTATATAACTGGCTCATGTTTACACACTAGTAATAGGTTTGCTACTTACTAAGTCGGTGGATTCATCTCTGTCTCCACTGTTCTTTTCAGATGACTTTGATGGTTGTAACTGTTGGAATAGTTGGCACGTGTCAAGATTTTAAAAGAAATGTGAGATAAGTGATAGGTGGCATAAGTGGGTTGGTGAGGCTTTAGAGAAACTATAGT
The DNA here is from genome assembly GCA_961763995.1 of Juglans cinerea. Lineage (NCBI taxonomy): Eukaryota > Viridiplantae > Streptophyta > Magnoliopsida > Fagales > Juglandaceae > Juglans > Juglans cinerea. The sequence goes on along the minus strand of CAUIVZ010000012.1, from coordinate 9,819,552 downwards.
AGTGTTGAGTTCACATTCTTCAAAATGATTTTTGAGATATTTGATTTTGGAGAATTATTGTATCTAAGTTTTATATTTTGTGGATTTTCAGATTAAATGATTCACTCCTAGGTACAGGGGTGACAAGCAAAGGTCTCATGTACATTCCAGGCGAGCACCGCGGTGAAAGTACTAGCAACTAATGTGGGCATCTCGGGAGACAAGTGCTCGCACTCCTATCCTATTGTATTTTTCTACCTATTTTCATTTGTCATTTTTCCATTCAATAGCTTTTGTCCATCCTATCTTCTTTTGTTCATCCCATGCCATTTTCTGTCCTATCTTCAACTTTTCCATTCCATTGCATTTTTCCTCCCTATCCTATATTTCTGTCCTATTTGAATTTATTTGTTCCTATCTTCATTCTATCATATTAATTCTAATTATGGGAATACTGCTACAAAGTAGGTCTTTATTGTTCTGGGTATTACAAACACACCCATTGTCCAAATCAAACCATCCAACCAGAACTCTTCAGAACTATCGACAACCAAAAATCACTGCAACCAGAAAGCAACCAATTATGAAAGAGAAAGAAACCCACGGTGGTGTTGTCCATATCCAGTTGCTTTTCCCTTCTATGAAGTAGTGGGTGAAGCAGGGGCCTGGATTAGTGGATATCCAGTTGAAACAAGAGAACCATGAGTGATAGCAGGGAATTCTTCCTTATTTTTCAGATCTGGAGCAGTCTGTGGGAAGTCTCTTATCACATGGTTAACAATTTCTTGGGTATAGGGATACCTATCCCACCATTTTACAAAGCAGAATCGGACTAACAGATCGCCATTTCTCTTGTAATCCCACTTTATGATCCAAGAAACCTTGTACCATTTGCAGAAATGTAGGGAATAGGGGAATTTGGCGGTATGTTTGTCTAATTTTGAAACAATAGCATTAGCAAAGCATTTAAATGCTTTGTGAAGCATTTCAGGGAAGATCTCCAGATCAAGGCCAAACTGGTTCCACCATTTTAGAAACTAGAGAGGGAGTTTTCCTTTGAACTTCTTGTCAAATTAAGAAATCAGGAATGACTCATATCGGCTACTTGGAATAACATAAATCTTGACCAAGTGTCAATATAGTCATAGTAGTTATAAACAATTTCTGAATCAGCAAGTCATTTTGAAGTGAATGGGTTGGTGCTCCAGTCTTCTTCAGTGATGACTCAGAGGATATAAGCACTGTGGTAAATTAGTTTTGTTTTATCCGTTTTGTCATAAATAGGTTTGATGACAAATGAATCAGTTTGAAGCAGAATACTCAAATAGTATTGGAGTGTTTTAGTTGAATTCTCAGGAATCCAGTGAAACCCTGGGGGAAAATAAGATGAAGCAATTTTGAATGGATTTGTATGTATTAACTGATTTGGTTCAATATAAAATAGGTTCCATGAAAACAATTTTCGAATGTATTCAGTCTTTGAAGTAGGGAGGAAGAGCAGAGTAGTTTTTGAAGAAATAGGTTTAGCATAAGGGTCGTATGGAGTTGAAACAGTTGAACCAAATGTAACAAGTTGGATGATATTGCCAAGGGTTTTAATCCTATTGGCAATTTCCAAGGGTGAAGCAGGCTCATTTTTTATGAGTTTGGGAGGAGCAGGGGGAACTGTTTTTATATCCTCAAGGAGGAGGATTAGTATGTAGCCTTTCAAAGAGTGGGCGACATTGTTTCCTCATATCTTGGTAGAAATCTACAACATAGTTGAGAGAACCAAGGAATCTCTGCAACTGTTTTTTGTCAAGAATGACATCAAGGAATTTATCAGCAAATTCAATAGCCAGACTAATGGGTTTGATTTTGCTTTCAGAGATGTCATAACCAATGAATCGAATCTTGGTTTGAAATAATTTGATTTTCTTAGCTGAAACAACAAGACCATTTAGTTTAATGATATCTAGAAACGAATTCAAATTTTTCCAGTGTTCATCAATAGACTTGGAGAATATGAGTACATCGTCAATGTAAACAACGGTAAAATGGGTGAATGAGTTGAAAATATCATTCATGATGTTTTGGAATTCACTAGGGGCATTTTTGAGACCAAAATGCATCACATTCCACTCGTAGTGACCAAAAGGTGTGGTAAAAGCAGTCTTATACCTATCTGACTCATCTATCTGGATTTGCCAAAATCCTGACTTTAGGTCAAATTTGGAAAAGACAACAGCATCGCTCAACCTGTGTATCAAGTCATTTTTGTTGGGGATAAGATACCTAATCCACTCTAAGACTTTGTTCAAAGGTTTGTAATTAATCACTAGGCGGGGAGTCCCTCTCTCAATCTCTGTATTTTTCTGGACATAAAAAGTAGTACAAGACCAAGGAGACTTACTATGCCGAATGCTTTTCTTATTGAGTAAATCATCAATTTTTTTTATAAAATTATAAAGTCTCACTACTCATTTGAATAGATCGAGCTTTAGTTGTAATATTTTTTCACAAAAATCTTTGATAATGGTAAAGTAACAACATGCTTCTTTCTGTACCAGAAAGCATTTGGTAAATCAGAACAAACATAAGAAATTAAACGTGTGTTAAAATCATTAATTTTGGATTGAAGTCAAGTATTGGGTAATTGTTTTGAAATCTTCTTGTACTTGATTTCCTGTTGGAGGAAATTCAAATGCTTATTTTTTACAGAAAGCAAAATTTCAAACTTTTATTTGTATCAATTTCAAACCTTGAAACAAATTTAAACTTGACTTTTTGTCCAAAAGGATCAGTAGTAATACCATCATTGTCAGACAGAAAAGGATATAAAGATGAAATAAACGAAATTCCTAAAATGACTTTATCATACATATTTCTGATAAGTACAGAATGAATTTTAAAACAAACATTATCTTGGCAAACGTGAGCAGTATTGAGTTCATAATTGATTTTCATCTGAGATCCATTTGTCGAGAATAAACGTTCAATAAAGTTTTCAAAATATTTACTAGGTATTAATCTTTCTTGAATACAATTCATATCCGATCCGGAATTAATCATAGCAACAACTGAAAATTGAAATTTATGGCACACAATAATAGTAACTCGTGAAAACTATTTGGGAGGAATAATATGACGGATCAAGCATATCTGATTATCAACAGCCTTTTCTTTCTGGCTTGAATCAGAGTCATTCATTTGCTCATTATCAGAAGGAAGATCTTGATCAAGTTGTTTGTCGATTTTAAAACATAAAAATTCTTGTTTTAAAACATCATTTTCAAATTTAAGATTATTGATCTCTGATTTGAGGTCAATGATCTCTTTTTTGATAAAATTTATTTCATGTTGTAAATCATTGGTAGAAACATTTTTGAGTTTTTTCTTTTGAAATCTCTCCAAAGTGTCTTGAAAACTAATCCTTTGCTTAGAAGTTTCTGGTTCTTGTCAAACCATAGTCTTCTTGAGTTTACATATATTCTTCTTTAAGCTCAAGATTTGTAATTTGAGAAATCAAAGTTAATAAAAGATTTTCTTGTTCTTCAGCTTTGGTTAAAACATTGATTATTTTATTCAAAGTTTTGCAACAAGAATCATTGCAATTGCAACCAAGCTTAACACCGGGAGAATCAGGAGATTCAGCTTCCGAGTGATATTCTGAATCACTAGAACTAAACTTATGAATGTCAGATGATGAAGAAGATTGTGTTTCTAGGAGTCGAAACAATTCTTCTTGATCATTAGCATTAATATTCAACTGGTTAAGCTTATTTTTGAATTTGTTAGACTTCTTGGGACACTTTTTTTTTTCTCAGCAACTTCTTGGGACACTTATTAGCAAAATGCCCATATTTGCCACAATTAAAACATTTTCCTTTAGAAGAATTCTGAAAATTCTTTTTTTTAGGAAAAGATTTTTTTCTAAAAGATTTTTTATAAAAATCATCACGGGGTTTTCTCCTTGTACCACCATGAGGTTTAGAAAACTTAATAAAATGTTTATGCTTTTGTCTGGATGGAGTAATAGGAGGAAGGCCAAATTGTTCGCAAAAAGTTCACATTTCATATTTGACTTTCTTACTATTCTTCATCTGTTCACGAAGCATGCTTTGAACATTACACATACTAATACCATGTTTCTTAGTTACACTGAAAATATCACCATAAGCGTAATTTTTAGAATTAAGAAATCCCAAGATATCAGTAAGTTCTTCTTTGACTTTATGAGCAAATAAACGAGGTAGACCATCAATGAACTTTTCCTTCCTGTAAGGCTTATGACTATCGTCTCTAAGCATTACTCTGGACAGAAAAACATCTTGATACCATCTATAATTAGACATCTGATGGTATCGTAAATTATTTAACTGGTCACTAATATGATTAGTAATATGGGAATGATTTCCAACAAAATGTTTAAGAATAGTGTAAATCAAATTATTAACTTCATCAGGAAATGCCATTCCAATGGTTTCATCAAAAATAGGTAACCCTTCATCATTACGCTTGACAGCGTTCTGAATGGTTTCTCTAGTTTCATCAGTGAGATCCTTATCCCACCAATGACGAAGCACACCAGAAAATCCATTTGTTAAAATAATAGCAATATCAGGTTGTCTGATATTATTGTTAATATAAGCATTTGCAACTAAAGACATCTTGCTTATGGTATTGAGGATTTCTTGTTCAGATAATCCATCAATATTCTATTCGTAAATTTTATCAGCAGAATAAGAAGATTGGGTTTGGAAAACCTTTTCTTCAAACTGTAAATTAGGAGGAGTAGGCTTGGAATACCAGTTCTTCGTTACACTCATTGACTTGGGTCCTTCTGAAGAAAATCTGGTAATCTCAGGTTTTAAATCAAAATCTTGAAAATTCTTTTCAAGTAAATCAATATTTTGAATAGTAGAGGAATCACTATCAGATGATTCATCCGTGGTTTCAACAAGAACAGCTTCTTTTTCATTGCTCGTTAAAGCACTAGTAGAAGGTCGTTCCTTTTTAAGATCAGCAAGCATTTGATCAATTTTATCAAGGGTCTTGGCCTGTGTATTTTTTAAATCCATTTTAGGCCGATCCTGTGGTAAAATAATCAAAGACTTTTCATTAGTTTTTGAAATATTCTTTGGCTGATCTTTTGGAAAAATCAAAGGATTTTCAATAGTCTTTGACATAGGCATTGAAGCAAAAATAGGTTTTTCTACCTTTTCTTCAATCGAATCTAACTGTTGTCCAATGGTTTGAAGAGTCAGAATTACATAATTATTTTGATGAATAATTTTTTTTTTGTTCTTTCAAAATAGTAGACTCTTTCTGATCTTTGGACTCAATTACGTGGATTTTGAAAGGAGAAGCAGTTACTTCATATCCTTTATGGGAAATAAGTATTGCCTCCAAAGGACGATGGTTGGATTGGATCACAGCTCTACATTCTTCATTGACAAAATCAGTTTCAACAACATTTAAACTATTTTTAGGAACATAATAATTTTCAACAAAATCAAAGAAAAGTATATGCCTTTGCAGGTCATTCATCTTTTCTTTCCATTTTCGTTAACACGTTATTTTTCAGAGTAGAAAAAGTAGTATGATTAGTTTTTCTCTTATCATGATTTTCTTTTGAATTATATTCATTAACAAGAGCAACCAAATCAATTTCAAAAAGTCTATTTGTCACAGTAAGTTGACTGTGATGAATAGGTGCAACAGGTGCAACCATATCCGAATCTGTGGGAGATAAAGATGAATTATCTTCTTCTTTATCAGCTTCTTCATTTACGGACTTATCCTTGGATGTTTCAGTATCCTTGGTGGAATAATAAGCAGAAGTAACCTGAGAGGTCGTAGATAGTCTTTTCAGTTTTAAATTAGGATTAAAAGTTTGGGCTGTTTTGACAGAATCTTCCTGAAATTGTTTGAGATTTTGGTCTCTTCTTACTGAATTGTCAAAAACAGAGCCAACAAAAGAAGATCTAGACCCAGCAAAATAATTTCTTCTTACTGTAGGTACTAGAGGTTGATCAAAAGTAATTTGAACAGTGCCATCCAAATACTGCTAAATATAATCAAGATTGATTTCATCAGTACAGGCTTTGGCTGGCAAAACCTCATGTTCCAAAGTCCATTCATTGGGAAGAGAGATATCTTTCCAATAAACCATCTTAGGAACTTGGATTTGAGCATCAGGAGTAGAACTTTGGATCAGTAGAGTTTTATTTCCTGTAGATTTAAAAATAGCTTTAGGATTTAAATTAGTTTTTAAAAGCTTATAATAAACCCTGTAAACAATGGCAAGATGTTTACTGCCTTCTTCCATATCATACACAGAAGTTAAAATATTTAGAGTAAGAGCTTTTAAAATATGATTATCATTTAAAGCAAGTGTTAAATCTGGATAACAATCAAAATGGACCGGACCATTAAACAAAAAAGATTGAATCATTCTAAGAATACTGGTTTCAAAATTTTTAAATCTAGCATCTCGTAAACATAGTAAAATAGAAGCATTGTTGACTCTCCTTGTTAAAGGTTTGACAACAACTTGAATAGAACCAATGTGCAAATATTTGTAACCTTTTACTAGAAAATCTTGGATTAATTTTCCAGTAAATAGGCATCACTTTTCATGAGTTTTTGAAATAGCTTGAAATAGCATAAGTCTGTTCAACAGTTCAAACATTAAACTCAGTTTTAAGAGTAGATTGAACCCAAGTAGTTTTGTAAATTGAACTAGTATCAATCTTTGGAATATTCCATCGATTGAAATCAGTTGAATCATTTTCCTTAATAAGAAAATCTTCTTCGTTGATGATATTAGGGGGAACTGACCTAGAACTAATAGATGAATTAGATCTGAACATTCTACCCATTTTGTCCATAATCAAAATAGGACTTCACACTTCAATGCCTAGCTACAGACATCCTTATCAGACCCGACAACCTCTCTACGCTACACGCTCTCCTGGCAAAATGGGACTTACCAAGGTACTAGACAGACAATAAAGATGGGGAGGAAACAAGGCAAAGTAAGAATTCAGCACTTGGTTTGAAGACGAACAAAACAAATGAAATGAAAAGATGTAAGACAATCTATCACAGTAAGTTGACTGTGATGAATAGGTGCAACAGGTGCCTTATAAGAACAAAACCAGAGGAACAAATAGATGGAAGTAAAACCAAATGTGTGGCTGCAGGGACTTACAAAGTGAGATCGAGCTGCACAAAGGAGAGGCAACGAGCGACGGAGGCTAGAGGAACTGTGGTGGCATGACTGAAGATGGCAGAGGCGTGCGGCGTAGCTGCCTACATTGGGCGGAGGGCGAGAGAGGCAAAGAAAGATGAGCGGGAGAGGGGCGGAGAGCAAAGAGAGTTTGCGACGAGGACGCGAATCGGAACCGAGAGAGTTAGAGGGAACTGACGGCGACACAGAGGAGCAGCAGGTCACGGAGTGGTTGCTTTGTTTGGCTGGGTTGAGTCGAATATGCGGCTGGGTGTGGCAGAAACGGCTACTGGCGTCGGACACTTCTCTATTTTTGGGCTGTAAAACAGGGGAGGCTTATGGGTTACAAGGGAGACTACGGGAGGCAGCTTCGTGTGGCTGGGCAGGGGCGCAACAGTGGGGGATTGTAACACCCCGCTCCTTCCTTCTTATGTACGCTTCTTCTTTCTTACATACGTTCTTTCTTTCTGATATACGTTCATTCTTTCTGACGTAAGCAAATTATGAGGGCAGAGATTATGTGAATTGTCTGCCCTTCTCTCTGGCGACTGCGAGCCTCGTCATGCATGTCGAACCTTGAAGGCATGTTTCAAAAGATATCTTGTGACTTCTAGGGCACGTCTAGTATTTTAAATGTGCTGGAAATATTTATAAGGAGTATTTCTAGTGTTATTGAATTAAGCTTGATTTTAAATATGGCAATTATAATATTTTTGAAGAGCTCCAAAAATATTATAATTGTCGGAAATCATTTTAATATCATTATTAAAATGATTTCAACTATTTTAAATACTATGAGATTTAAATTATGTTGAAAGCTTTAATTAATTTAATGGTTTTATTATCTTAAATATGTCAAGTAAGACTTCATTATTTTATTAATGATGAATGAATATTATTTTATAAATTAAAGTTAGTTTAAATAATATTCTAATTTAATTCCTCTAAGTGCTTTTATTTAAATTAATGTTTATGAATTTTAAATCAGTGTTTGAGGTCCATCGTTAGATCGTTGTGTAGATCCCTAGACGTTGGGTTTTAGAATAAAACCCCAGCCCCTTTCTCCTTCTCCCTCACCTTTCCCCAGCCCTCTCTCTCTCCTCCCTCTCCCTCTCAGCTTGCACTACACGACTCCCCCCTACCCGAACTACTCCACCACGTAGCTTGACGCCGCCGTGCGCTGGTAGGCCTCACCGCCGCCACCACCAGCTCCTCCTCCCTCCGGCGAGCTCCCCCAACCCAGCCTCTCTCTCCCACGCTCTCTCTTCCTCTCTCTTGGCCGTGCATAGCCCGAATGGGCTTGGTGCTCACTACACTGCTGTGTGCCACCCAATGGCGCCACCACCTGTGGCGCCCCCAACCCCCATGTAAAGAAACACAGGAATCGAGACGCCAGGATGATGACAACACGGTCACGCATCCCAACGAAGTGCCAAGTGTGTGTACATGCAACGGTGTACAAAAAAATAACGCAGCGGATTAGTCAACTAAGTACCAGAATTTATATACAATCAAAACATCAGTAAAGTTTAAAAGTAGTTATACAGTCGTCGAAAAATAAAATAATATACAGTAGATAAAATAACCAAGCATGTGATCTCAGATCACTCCTCGGGCGGAGCCGTCTCCTCAGGCTCGCCCTCATCCTCCTCATCTGCATCAAAATCTACATTACCACAAAATGGTACCGCAGGTAAGTATAACCCAAATAACCATGTAATGAAAATGCATTAAATGCAACCAACATGCATGCATATGATGAAATATGCATTTCCTCAAAACAACATTTTCTCCAAAAATGAATATTTTCCAACACACGCCAAAATCCCATTTGGCCCAAATATCCGTAAAACATTTTCCCAGAAAATAGTTTACACAAAAATCCAACACACACTATTTTCCCAGAAAATAGTTCATTAACCCATTATTACCATATGCACCATGGCCTCCCCTAGGGACCATCCGCACGTCCTGGCTTCGTAGCGATGCTCAGTTCCATGCCCGGCGCGTACATGACCAAGCATCCACACTACACAACGAGCGATGCCCAGTTCCGCGCCCAGCGCGTACGTGGCCAGACATCCTCTAGTCCCCGCCAGCAGAAGGACCATGGAGTCAGCACGAGACCATCTCGTCCGATCCCATTGTCGCCCAGCGACAATCCAAGGGACGTTACTCAGTATATTCCGCTCCCGAGTAACCAGAGGAGCTCCACCGAGATAATGCCCCATCTCGGCTTGGGGTCGTGATACACACGCACCCAAAATCCATTATCACATGAAAACCCAGTTTTCATAAACACATGAACATGAATGCAATACACGAAAATCCAGTTTCCTTTACAAACATGATCATGCGTGCAAAATGCAATGTACATGAACAACATCAAATCCAAACCAACAATTACCAACCCAATCAATTACACAAACAACTCCAATCACCAATCCATCCGACCCCCGTACTCCTCGGACTCAGTCCGACATGTTCAACCAAATATAGTGAAATGAGTTAGTGCAAAAATACATTTAAATCACGAAAGTTCTTTGGAGAAATACTTACAGCGCTATATAGTAATTTCCGATGGATCACGAAGCTGCAAGAAGTGACGTCTGAGCAACGCAACAGTGCAAAATACACTGTGGCCGTGGGTCACAAATACCCACTTTCAAACGGAGACAAACGAAGACCCAAGATTGATAGGGTAGGGTCTAGGGAGGTCGGTGAAGCTAGTGGTGGAGGAGATTGGCCGTGGGTGGCGGCGCAATAGGCGGTAGAAGAGCAAAACACCCAAATCGGAAATGGGGTTGGTTGTGCTTCACCGGTGACGGATCGGAGTTGGGGTTGGGTCCAATGGGTTGCTAAGGGGTCGAGGATGAAGTGGTGAAGAAATGGTGGCCAATGGTGGTGCGACGGCGGAAAGAGTGCCACGGCTTTGAGAGGCTCATGGTGGCTAACGGCAGCGCGAATGGAGCTGAGGTTGGTGGGGTGGCTTCGTCGGCAGTTGGGGAAGACGGTGGGCCGGGCGGTGCAAGTCACGGCGGCACGGTGGCGGTGGGCTGGGCGGACGAAAAAATGCACGGGGGAGAGGGAGGGGGAGCAGTTCGCGCGGGAGAGAGGGCCGAAGGAGAAATAAGGAAGAAAAAAAAAAAAAAAGAAAAGGAGGAAAGTAAAATAGAGGGAAAAGAAATGAGGTCCAATCCTCATAACTTGGGTCACAAAAATGATCCAACGGAAACGATTTCAAAACCTCAAGTTAAATAAAATAATTCAAACGCAATGATAAAGTGAAACTAAAATAATTAAATCCAACAGTAATTAATTTAGAATAAAGAGATTTTAAACGCATAACAATAATTAATAATAAGAAAGCACTTCAAAAATAATTTTCATAACTAAAAATCATAAAAATAACCCAAATAAAATTTAATAATTATAAAACAAGAGAATAAATTTTTGAATAAATAAAAATAATCCTTCAGTAAAAAATACACTAAAATATGGGGTGTTACATCCTCCCCCTTAATTAAAATTTCGTCCTCGAAATTAGCAAGGTCAAATATTAAAGCTAAGACATGAATAAGATTCAACTAAGAGCAGACTTAGAACATACCGTCCAGATTAATCGAACAAGTATGGATATTGCTCTCTCATATCGGCTTCTCTTTTCCAAGAGAAATCTTGAGCCAACGGATCACCCCATGACACTTTCACCAAAGGTATTGTCTTGGACCTCAACCTTTGCTCTTTCCAATCCACGATCTGTGTTGGGGCAACTTCATAAGTAAGGTTAGGTTGCCGTTGAATGCGTTCGGGGTCAACAAAACGTGGCTCTTGCTGTCCAAAACTCTTCTTCAACGAAGACACATGAAACACATCATGAACATCCCCAAAATAATCCGGCAAGGCAACTCTATAAGCAACAAGCCCAACCTTCTCTACGATCTGAAAAGGGCCAACATATCTTGGACTAAGCTTTCCTTTCTTACCAAAGCGCTTAATGCCTTTCATAGGAGAGACTTTAAGATAAACCCAATCACTTTCTTCAAAGGATAAGTCTCTTCTTCTTGTATCTGCGTAACTCTTCTGACGACTTTGCACTTCAGCCATTTTCTTTCTTATAAGCTGAACTTGATCCTTCATCTCTTGAATTATCTGAGGCCCAAACAATTTGCTCTCGCCAACTTCATCCCAACATAAGGGCGATCTACACTTCCTTCCATATAATGCTTCATACGGGGCCATCTGAATGGAGGAATGAAAACTGTTATTATAAGAGAACTCAATAAGCGACAGGTGATTCTCCCAACTTCCTTGAAATTCCATGACACAAGACCGCAACATATCCTCCAGAGTCTGAATAGTACGCTCTGATTGGCCGTCTGTTTGGGGGTGATACGCAGTATTAAACTTCAACTTAGTGCCTAAGGCTGCCTGCAGACTCTTCCAAAAATGGGACGTGAATCGCGGGTCCCGATCTGACACGATACTCTTGGGTATTCCATGCAAACGCACTATCTCCTTGACATATATCCGAGTCAACTTACCCAAAGAGTCAGTATTATTAACAGGCAAAAAATGGGCACTCTTGGTCAACCGATCCACAATCACCCAAATTGAGTTCTTCCCACTAGGAGTCCTCGGCAAACCTACAACAAAATCTATAGAAATATCATCCCACTTCCACTCTGGAATGGGGAGAGGTTGAAGTCTACCAGCAGGTCTCTGATGCTCAACCTTCACTTGACGGCACGTGTCACATTTCTCGATAAACAAAGCGATGTCCAACTTCATTCCTTCCCACCCGAAATTTCTCTTGAAATCTCTATACATCTTTGTGCTTCCTGGATGAACTGAATAAGGAGCCGCATGAGCTTCTGCCAAAATCCGCTCTTTAAATTCAGAATCTCGAGGAATCACTCTACGATCCCGAAACCGAAGAATACCATCCTTATCCAAGCTGTAATGCAAGGGTCCTCTAGACTTCCTGACTCTTTTCTTGATAGCTAACAACTTAGGATCCCTTCTTTGAAGAGTCTTTAATTCTTCAAAATCCACTACTCGGACATCCAAAACTGAAGATAATAATTCCTCTTGCTGTGAACTCTCGATAAGAAGTCTTCTCATTCCACAAAGGAGAGAGTCCAAATCTGATGACTCTGCTTCGTCCACTTGTTGAGACTTTCTACTCAAAGCATTTGCGACTAGATTTGCCTTTCCTGGATGATACTTGATCTCACATTGATAGTCGCTAATCAGCTCTAACCACCGTCTCTGCCTCATATTGAGATTCTTCTGAGTAAACAGATGTTTCAAGCTCTTGTGGTCAGTATAAACTTCACAGGCTTCGCCATACAGATAATGCCACCAAATCTTAAGAGCAAAAACTATTGCCGCCAACTCCAAATCATGTGTGGGATAATTCCTTTCATGAATTTTCAGCTGACGAGATGCATAAGCTACAACCCGTCCCTCTTGCATAAGAACGCATCCCAACCCGAATTTGGATGCATCACTAAAAATCACAAATGGTTTGTGTGGCTCCGGAAGTGCCAAAACAGGTGCCGTTGTCAATCTTCTCTTCAACTCTTGAAAACTTCTCTCACATTTGTCAGACCATACAAACTCAACATTCTTCCTTGCCAATGCAGTGAGAGGTCCTGATAATCGAGAGAAACCTTCCATAAATCTTCGATAATAACCAGCAAGTCCCAAGAAACTTCGTATCTCACGAACTGTTGAAGGGCGAGGCCATGACAAAACAGCTTCCACTTTACTAGGATCTACAGCCACCCCTTCTAGAGAAATCACATTCCCAAGAAACTTAACTTCTTCTAACCAGAATTCACACTTGTTTAGCTTAGCGTACAATTGATGTTCTCTTAACTTCCCAAGCGTCAGACGAAGGTGACAAGCATGCTCTTCCAAATCTCGAGAATAAATCAGAATGTCGTCGAGAAACACCACCACAAAAGAATCAAAAAATGGTCGAAACACCCGATTCATTAAATCCATAAAAGCGGCAGGAGCATTAGCTAACCCAAAAGACATCACTTTAAATTCATAATGCCCATACCTCGTTCTGAAAGCAGTCTTGAGCACATCCTTATCCCTTATCCTCAGCTGATAGTACCCTGATCTCAAGTCAATCTTCGAAAAGATAGTTGCTCCCTAAAGCTGGTCAAACAAATCATCAATTCTAGGAAGAGGGTACTTGTTCTTGATAGTCACCTTGTTAAGCTCCCGATAGTCTATACACATTCTGAGAGTACCATCTTTCTTCTTGACAAACAATACGGGCGCTCCCCACGGTGAAGTACTAGGCTAAATAAATCCCTTGTCAACCAATTCTTGCAATTGAGTCTTCAACTCTTTTAACTCAGCCGGTGCCATGCGGTAAGGAGCTTTATGCACAGGAGCCGCTCCAGGTTCCAAATCAATAAAAAATTCCATATCGCGAACGGGAGGCAATCCGGGTAACTCATCCACGAACACATTAGGAAATTCTTCCACAACTGGAATATCTACTAAAGACTTCTTCTCAGATGGTGTAGACACGACTTGAACCAAAAAAGCATCTGCTCCACAAGCTACATCTCTCTTAGCTTGAATTGATGATATAATTGCTGGTCTTGCCTTCAACTTGCTTCCCACGAATTCTAAATAATCTCCATCCGAGAGTTGAAAACCAATTACCCGACTTCTACAATCAATATTTGCAGAATAACGATAAAACCAATCCATACCCAAAATAATGTCAAATCCAAGCAACTTGAATACAATCAAATCTGCGTCCAGTGTCCTCCCACCAAAATCCAAAGGACAGCCTAAAGCAACTTTGGAGCACCACACCATCTCACCATTTGGAAGAGTCACTACTAGGGATTGTGATAAAGGCTCCGTGACTAGATTACACATCCGTGCAAAAGTGGCGGACACAAAAGATTGGGATGCCCCAGAATCAAACAAAGTACATACATAAAAATCATATAGACGAACTCTACCTGAAGCAAACACATCCACCAGACAAATTCAAAAAACCCAACCACACCAAACATTAAATCGAAATAAAATACCTAAATGCATACCAGTAATCACCCCAGCATCGTGGGTCTCTGGAGCCCCATAATCCACATCACTAGGAGTCACTGCATAGACTCGGGCTTGTACCGACTGTCTATGTTTGCCCCTTCCACCTCGTCGACCTCCTCGTGCTCCTTGCCCTCCTTGAACTTGACTAGGACACTCACGAGCAAAGTGACCCGGCTGGCCACATCTAAAACATTGAATTCCTCTCTGGCCGTAGTCGCCCTCATGGGCTCTATTGCACCTGCTACAAACTGGAGCTCGACCTCCAGCACGAACACCAGAGGTCGTCTGCGGACGGGCACTAGTCCTTTGCACGAACTTATGCGGCGACCCAGAACTACTTCCTTTACCAACATAACTCTACCTCTTCTGACCTGGAGGGGAGCCTACTCCAAAACTATTTTCCTGCTCTGCAATGCTGGCCAAATCCACTAATTTCTAAAATCCCATAATCTGAAGGTAGGCTACTTGTCTACGTACCTCATGGCGCAGACCCTCCTGGAAACGCTCAACCCGCAACTCCTCAGTAGCAATGAGGTGAGGAGCGAACCGTCCAAGCTCCATAAATTTCCTTGCATATTGCTCGACAGTCATGTCTCCTTGAACCAAATTATTGAACTCCCGAGCCTTTTGCCGTCTCACCGAAACAGGGAAGAATCGGTCATCAAATTCTTTCTTAAAACGCTGCCAAGACACAGCAGCCAAGGATCCCAACTCCATTTCTAAGAGTGACTGCTTGGTCTCCCACCAATTTGCCGCTTCACCTTGCAGCATATAGCTTCCATATAATACCATCTGGGCCTCAGTGCATCCACAGACTTCAAATGTTCTTTCCAGATCTTGAATCCACCTCCTAGCTCGCATTGGATCCTCCTCCCCAGTAAACGCAGGAGTCCTATGCGTTAGGAAGCGCTCATAGGTGCACCCAACTTGGACTCCTCTATTTGGATCTCCTTGCGGCGGTCGGAAATTCTGTTGGAGGAACTCTGTCATTCTATTCAACGCCCTCGCCATGCCATAATTTCCATCACCCCTGGGTAGCTCATCCTCGGGCTCATCAGCTTGCTTTCTTGGCCTCACCATATTCCTGTTATAGAGCAATCTCCAACCCCGCTTAAATCCAGATAAAACCAAACTCAACCAAAAGCAACACCAAAAAACAATAAGATAAAATAGAATTAAATAACATCAAATAACATAAAATAAAATAAAAATAAACTCTTAATATAAAATAAATAACTTAACTTACCACACTTAAAAATTATTTTAAAATAATAAAATAATTTCTGGTACTATCCTAAGGGACATGTGATTTTACCCAGAGCCGAACTGCTCTGATACCACTTGTGGCAACCCCGCCCCCCATGTAAAGAAACACAGGAATCGAGACGCCAGGATGATGACAACACGGTCACGCATCCCAACGAAGTGCCAAGTGTGTGTACATGCAACGGTGTACAAAAAAATAACACAGCAGATTAGCCAACTAAGTACCAGAATTTATATACAATCAAAACATCAGTAAAGTTTAAAAGTAGTTATACAGTCGTCCAAAATTAAAATAATATACAGTAGATAAAATAACCAAGCATGTGATCTCAGATCACTCCTCGGGCGGAGCCGTCTCCTCAGGCTCGCCCTAATCCTCCTCATCTGCATCAAAATCTGCGTTACCACAAAATGGTACCGCAGGTAAGTATAACCCAAATAACCACATAATGAAAATGCATTAAATGCAACCAACATGCATGCATATGATGAAATATGCATTTCCTCAAAACATCATTTTCCCCGAAAATGAATATTTTCCAATACACGCCAAAATCCCATTTGGCCCAAATATCCGTAAAACATTTTCCCAGAAAATAATTTACACAAAAATCCAACACACACTATTTTCCCAGAAAATAGTTCATTAACCCATTATTACCATATGCACCATGGCCTCCCCTAGGGACCATCCGCACGTCCTGGCTTCGTAGCGATGCTCAGTTCCACGCCCGGCGCGTACATGGCCAAGCATCCACACTACGCAACGAGCGATGCCCAGTTCCGCGCCCACTGCGTACATGGCCAGACATCCTCTAGTCCCCGCCAGTAGAAGGACCACGGAGTCGGCACGAGACCAACTTGTTTGATCCCATTGTCGCCCAGCGACAATCCAGGGGACGTTACTCAGTATATTCCGCTCCCGAGTAACCAGAGGAGCTCCACCGAGATAATGCCCCATCTCGACTTGGGGTCGTGATACACACGCACCCAAAATCCATTCTCACATGAAAACCCAGTTTTCATAAACACATGAACATGAATGCAATACACGAAAACCCAGTTTCCTTTACAAACATGATCATGCGTGCAAAATGCAATGTACATGAACAACATCATATCCAAACCAACAATTACCAACCCAATCAATTACACAAACAACTCTAATCACCAATCCATCCGACCCCCGTGCTCCTCGGACTCAGTCCGGCATGTTCAACCAAATACAGTGAAATGAGTTAGTGTAAAAATACATTTAAATCATGAAAGTTCTTTGGAGAAATACTTACAACGCTATATAGTAATTTCCGATGGATCACGAAGCTGCAAGAAGTGACGTCTGAGCAACGCAACAGTGCAAAATACACTATGGCCGTGGGTCACAAATACCCACTTTCAAACGAAGACCCAAGATTGATAGGGTAGGGTCTAGGGAGGTCGGTGAAGCTAGTGGTGGAGGAGATTGGCCGTGGGTGGCGGCGCAATAGGCGGTAGAAGAGCAAAACACCTAAATCGGAAATGGGGTTGGTTGTGCTTCACCGGTGACGGATCGGAGCTGGGGTTGGGTCCAATGGGTTGTTAAGGGGTCGAGGATGAAGTGGTGAAGAAATGGTGGCCAATGGTGGTGCGACGGCGGCGCAGCGGCGGAAAGAGTGCCGCGGCTTGGAGAGGCTCGTGGTGGCTAACGGCGGCGCAAATGGAGTTGAGGTTGGTGGGGTGGCTTCGTCGGCAGTTGGGGAAGACGGTGGGCCGGGCGGTGCAAGTCACGGTGGCGCGGTGGCGGTGGGCTGGGCGGATGAAAAAATGCAATGGGGAGAGGGAGGGGGAGCAGTTCGCGCGGGAGAGAGGGCCGAAGGAGAAATAAGGAAGAAAAGAAGAGAGAGAAAAGAAAAGGAGGAAAGAAAAATAGAGGGAAAAGAAATGAGGTCCAATCCTCATAACTTGGGTCACAAAAATGATCAAACGGAAACGATTTCAAAACCTCAAGTTAAATAAAATAATTCAAACGCAATGGTAAAGTGAAACTAAAATAATTAAATCCAACAGTAATTAATTTAGAATAAAGAGATTTTAAACGCATAACAATAATTAATAATAAGAAAGCACTTCAAAAATAATTTTCATAAACTAAAAGTCATAAAAATAACCCAAATAAAATTTAATAATTATAAAACAAGAGAATAAATTTTTGAATAAATAAAAATAATCCTTCAGTAAAAAATACACTAAAATACGAGGTATTACACCACCTCCACGGTAGCTGCTCCTCCCACCGGCCATCACCCTCCAGCGAGCTCGGCCCCTCCATGCGGCCACCTTCCTCCCAAGCACGTACACAGCCTTACCCATGCACGGGTTCACTGTGCACGTCCCTAGCGCCGCCTTGCCTTGCCTGGCCACCAGACACCACCACGAGCTCCTCCTAGCCTCCCCCTTCCTCCTCCACCTAACTCGAGGCCCATAGCCTCCCTCCATAGCACGGGCTTCTCCTCTCCCTCATGCACGGGTTCTCCTCCCTCCACCACTGTACGCCGCCACCCACGGCATGTGACCACCCTCTCCGGCATCCTCAGGCCACCACCGACTCATCCCAACCGCCCATAGCCCCGATCTGCCACCCATGCATGCACACTCTCTCACACTCTCTCACGGGCTTCTCCACCCTCACACACGGGTTTTCCTCATCCACCACCGTTGACCGCCGTACCACCACCACCGAGCCTCCACAGCTCCACCAGCAGCCTCCCTTAGTACAACCCTAAGCCCGAACCACCACTTTATGTGGTGGGTAGCCACTGCGCGTGGTTGACCGCCACTATACACGGGTAGATCCGCTGTGTTACGCTTCTTGCCACCATCACAAGGCCACCACGAGCCCTTCCAAGACCACACCTAGCTATCCAAACACCCAGACAGCCACCGTATGTGGGTTAGCCGCCACGTACGACCCTTCTTACGTCATCAACGGTGACGGTAAGTGAACAACGCACGGGTTATCTCATCGATGATATAATCTCTATTCCCCGTTATTTATGTTAGATGTTAATTAGTTGATTAGGTTGTGGACTGTGCTGTTAGTATTTGTGGAGTTCGTTGTATTGTGATGTGCTGTGTATGTGAAGTGTTGGGCGTAGTTGGGAAGTGTGTTGTGTAGTGTTGTGGACTGCGTTGTGTAGTGTGGTTATGGAGCATGTACTGTATGGGTGATGTGGCATGTGAAATGGGAAGAGTGCACGTAGAGTGTACTCTTTGTGGCGTAGCGTGTGTGAAGGGAGTACACGTGGAGTGTACTCCATATGGTGAAGTGATGCACCATATGGCGGGTATGTCATAATGGTGATGTGGTGTGGTGTGTATGAGGGGAGTACATGCGGAATGTACTCCATGTGGTGCAGCGATACACCGTGTGGCGTGTCGCAGAGATAAGGATGGTTGAGTGGTTGATGGGCGTAGGGCATGGTGAGTAGTGTCAGGAACTGTGGAACAGTATCCCAAAGTAGTTATGGTGTGGTCTATAGTCTAAGGTGACGGGTGTCACCGTGTTGGACTTATGGCTGGGAGTATGGGTGAAGTAGCAGAACAAGTATTAGAGCAGTGCAGCGGAAGCATGACTAGGGAATGTCACGAAGTGACATGACTATTGACAGTCGTTCTTGTGATGGGTGAGGAGTTAGTGTAGGAATGGCGTAGCGGGAAAGTGACGAGATGTCACGATGTGTCGGGAGTACGTTAGGAATCGTACTCATGATGAGTTAGGAGTTGACGTAGCAGAATGTTGGGTGACACGACAAGGTCACGGTGTAGCTTGGGAGTAGTCTTGAGCTATATAACGTGACATAAGGCGTAGTTGTGAATGGAATCCTATCATGTTAAGTGTTGGGATGAACTGTAAAAAAGGACGGGTAGCATGAAGAGTCATGCTAGCCAGGTTAAGAGAAGGTTGGTAATGGAGTATGGTGCTTATTTATACGAGCAGGTGATCAACATGTTATATATTGATCTTAGGTGATAAAGGGGTAAGGTACATGTGTAATCTGGTGAGACACATGTACTGGACGGATTCACCATATGAAATGGATAATCTTTCCTAAGCATAGTTACACGGTGCTTAAGCCTCAGAGTTCGCTTAGAGCCGTGTTGCTTGTATGGATGGGAATGAGGATTAGTATGGGCTAAGGTGCATGAAGATAGTGACGGGTGTACTGTCTAGGATTGGGATGCAAGATTTTATTGGTCGGAATCATGTGTCGGGACGTTGTTAATGAGAAGAATGAGACAGAGGTCTTAGTTCCTTAATCCTAAGGTGAATCATGTGTTCACCCTAACGAGTAAGCACTCGAAGTAGAACGTTAAGGTTGAAAGAGATAATGACTGTAATGGGTCCCCGAAAGTCTTGTCATAGTAAGGGACATGAAAGAGCATGGTATAGAAGGAGAGTATTCTAAGTAAAGCGTAGTTCTATTTCTAGTTCAGTTGTTTATGTACTAGATACAGAATAACGTTAAGGTTATGTGTATGCATGTAGGTTGTGCCATCTGACATTCGCATGAATGGACTGCATGATATGCAAGTAGCATGGAGTCCAGGTAAGTGTTACGTTCATACTCTTCTAGAGTTTTCTAACGATACAAAATACGTTTTACGAAAGCATGCTAAGTGTTCAAATGTATACGTATGTAACGGCCCCTCCTTATCAGCCCCTCTTTACGCACCCAAAGTATTAATTGTATGCATATGAATGGATGAATATATGCTGTATCTATTGTATGTATTTTCAACTAAAACGCATGGCATGAAAGACAATTTTCAGGCTTACGCCCCAAACGATGCTTTTCTCATGAAACGATTTTTTCTCATGAAACGATTTTTTCTCATGAAAATGAGTGTTTTCTCATGAAAGGACCGTTAAATGAAAAGAAAAGAAAATAATGAAAGCTCCAGCTCTTTGACATGAATGAATGAATGGAAAGCATGAAATGTATGAAAATACGTAACGGCCATATGAATAAATGAAAAGGGGTACCCAATGAATGAATGGGCAGATTGCAATGCCGGGCAGTAGTACTGGTAGTGCATTCAGTGCTGCACCCTGACGGAATGGGATTCCAACTCGCGGCCACGGGCGAATCCATTGGCCATAGGGCTGCTAACCCTAGCACGCGGGGTGTAACAGTGTGAACTGGTCTGAAAGTGATAAGAATGAATGTATGAATGCACGAATGCATGAATGCACGAACTCTTGAAGTAATGAAGGCACTGACGGGAGAAATGTTTTCAAATGAACGCACATATGCATGTATGCATGTACGTATAGTATGTATGAATGATGAATGCATGAATGAAAACCTATGTTATTATATTTTAACTGTATGAAGTAATGCTTACGAGTCATCGACTCATTTTAGTTTTTACGTATGTCCCTCCCCCCCCACAAGAACTAAATGAAATACGCGGCAGGACGAACACGGCCCAAGGGAAAGAGCACGGAAGTCTAGGCATGAGTTTTAAATGTATAAGAGGCCTTTTATTGTTAAAATTGATGTTTTCTGCTGTAAATCTCTTTTATTGTCAAATCACTTTTATTTTATAAATGTAGAGTCATGCACCCTGGGTATGCAAGTAAAAAGTTTTAAATAGAATGGTAATTCTTGTCGTCCTTTCTAAAATCCTTTATAAAAAGTCCCACCACAAGAACGGGCGTTATAGGGGTGGCCCACGGGTCAGGTGGAGCAGTGGGTTTCGGACGGTGTGGAGTCAAAGAGGAGGTGTGACCGAGTTGCTGTTGGTTGAGTGATTTCGTGCATTGAGCTTGACGACAGCAATGGGGTGGCTGGTTTGGTCACTAGCCTTGCGTGGGTGGCTCTCGATTTCATGAGGCTGAGCAGTGGGCATTTACGGTGGAGGTGTAGTGCATGCTCGGTGGACGTTGGTTGGCTTGGAGTTGTGTGTGGAGGAGGTGGTTATGCTTGGAGCATTATGGAGGAGCAGTGCATGCATGCGGACGACCATGCATAGCAACGGCTTTGCGTGGCTGAGTAGGTAGTTTCCTGGACGTGCACTTGGGCTGCAACGTGGGGTTGGGCAGGGTGCAGGTGGGTTATGCATGCGGACGATGTTGCTAGGAAAAGTAAACGAATGAGGAAGAAGAAGCGAAAGAGGTCCGTGTGGCCACGTGGGTGCACTGTCAACGGTCCAAAAACACCATCATTATCCACCAAAAGAGAACAGGAACAAATAATTAGGAGGTGGAAAGTTAAATGAAAGTGGGGTACGCCATTAGCCGAAAGCAACCGAGAAATGCAAGGGAAATTTCCCTCAGGTAAAAACATGCCGGGGGTATTACAGGTCTCAAGTAGGTTGCCCCTGGGGAAATATCTTGCACTATAGACCTTATGAAATAGGCTCTCCTTATTCTGCAAAAGCCTCCAACCCTGTAACACCCCGTATTTTAGTGTATTTTTATTGAATGATTATTTTTATTAATTCAAAATTTATTCTCTTGTTTTAAAGTTGTTGGATTTTTTAGTTGGTTTAATTTTATGATTTTTAATTTTGTGAAAATTATTTTGAAGTGCTTTCTTAATATTAATTATTGTTATACATTTAAATTTCTCTTTATTTTAAATTAGATTATTGTTGGGTTTAATTATTTTATTTCATTTAATCACTACGTTTGAATTATTTTATTTAACTTGTTGTTTTAAAATCATTTTCGTTGGACCATTTTTGTGACCCAAGATGTGAGGATTGGACCTCATTTCTTTCCCTTCATTTTTTTTTCTCCTCTTTTTCTTTTCTTCCTCTTTTTTCTTTTCCCCCATTTCTTCTCTCTCTCTCTCTCTCTCTCTCTCTCTCTCTCTCTCTCTCTCTCTCTCTCTCTCTCTCTCTCTCTCGCTGCACCCTTCCCCTCTCCCCCGTGTGTTTTTCTTCTCCTCCCCCAGCCTCCGCCGTGTGCCGCCTTGACCGACACCGCCCCTCTCCTTCCCTTCCCCACCGGTTGGTGACCACCTCCCTCCAATCCTAGCTCCTCCCGCGCCACCGTTTGCTCCCACGCACAACTCTAAGCCGCAGCATTCCTTGTACTCTCGTGCTGCTGTCGCACCACCTCCGACCACCATTTCTTCACCACATTATCCTTGACCTCTTAGCAACCCAATGCACCCAACCCCAGCTCCAATCTACCACCGGTGAAGCCCCACAATCAACATTTCCGTTTTAAGCTTTTTGCACTCCAACCGCCGCCCACGCCGCCATCCACGGCCAACCACCACCACAATTAGCTTCACCGACATCCCTAAGCCATTCCTTATCAATCTCGGGTCTTCATTTGTACCCGTTCAAAAGTAGATTTTTGAGACCCATGGCCACAGTGCATTTGGCACTGTTCTGTTGCTATGTTGCCACTTCGTGCAGCTCCGTGATCCTTCAGAAATTATTAAATGGCACTGTAAGTATTTTTCCAAAGAACTTTCATGATTTAAATGTATTTTTACACTAACTTATTTCACTGTGATCTAGTTGGTTTTGCCGGACTGAGTCCGAGGAGTAAGGGGGCCAGATGGATTGGTGGATGAAGTTGTTAGAGTATTCGGGCTGTGTTGAATTGTTGATTGGATATTGTGTTGTTCATGTACATCGCACATTTGCACGCATGATCATGTTTGTAAAGGAAACATTCATGTTCATGTATTTATTGAAAACTGGGTTTTCATGTGAAATGGTTTTTGGGTGCATGTGTATCATGACCCCAAGCCAAGATGAGGCATTATCTCGGTGGAGCTGCTCTGGTCACTCGGGAGCGGAATATACTGAGTGACGTCCCCTGGGTTGTCGCTGGGCGACAACAGGATCGGACGGGATGGTAACGCTCTCTTGCCGACTCCGTGGCCCCTTTGCTGGCAGGGGCTAGAGGATGCTTGGCCACGTACGCACTAGGCACAGAACTGGGCATCGCTTGTTACGAAGTCTCACGCACAGTCGTTACCCGTGGTGTGGCGATGGGAGCCAGGGTGTGCGGATGGTCCCTAGGGGCGATCATGGTGCATACGGTAAAATTGGATAATGGATTTTGTGTGGGTCATTTTCTGGGAAAATGACGGTTTATTTTTGGGCCAAATGAGATTTTGGCGTGTGTTGAAAATGTTCATTTTCGGGAAAAATGATGT
The DNA here is from genome assembly GCA_961763995.1 of Juglans cinerea. Classification (NCBI taxonomy): domain Eukaryota; kingdom Viridiplantae; phylum Streptophyta; class Magnoliopsida; order Fagales; family Juglandaceae; genus Juglans; species Juglans cinerea. The sequence continues at coordinate 9,795,840 of CAUIVZ010000012.1, read as the reverse complement.
TTTGAGAGTAATGCTTTATTCATCATATGCATGCATGTTGGTAGCATTAATGCATTTTTAATCTCGTGAGTTGTTTGGATTTTACTTACCTGCGGTACTGTTTATGGTAAAGCAGATTTCGATGTAGAGGATGCTGAGGGCGAGCCTGAAGATTCGGCTCTGCCGGAGGAATGATATGGGATCACTCGTATCTGTATCTGGACTTGTATTATACTTTATTTTGGGATGACTGTATAACTCTTTTAAAACGACTTTTACTGATGCTTAAATTGTGTTTAAAATTCTGGTACTTAGTAGACTTTCTTAATTTATCCGTTGGGTTGTTATTGTACACTATTGCATGTACACACACTTTGGACTATCGTTGGGATGTGTGACCGTATTGTCATCATCCGGGTGTCTCGATTCTCGTGTCCCCGTACATGAGGGTCGGGGGCGCCACAAACTCTGCTTAGCCAACATAGCCATATTAAAAGTCCCCAATTGCTTGAAACCTAACCCTGAAACAGATTTGTACTACACATCCTATGCTAGTTGACCCAATGAACCTTTCTTTCTTCATTCGTCTGCCCCCACCAAAATCTTACCATCATACCCTCAATATTTGAACACAGCTTGTTAGGGAGTTTGAAACTACTCATTGCATATGAGGGAATAGCTAGAGCCACTGCCTTAAGAAGCACCTCCCTTCCACCTTGAGAAAACATATTGCCTTTCCATCCTTGCAATTTCAACTAAACTTTATGCTTTATCTCAGCAAAGGCACCTGATTTAAAGGCTTCCCAACCATTGGTGGCAATCCTAGGTACTTCTCATACTACTATACTTGAGAAGTACCCCATAAATTCATAATGTCCTTAGCTTCATCAACATTCTGACTGAAAACCATGGCAGTTTTGTCTTGGTTAATAAGCTGACCTGAGGCCTCTTCATATTGTTTCAATACCTTTATCACTTTGAGATTAGTCTCTACATTAGCAGCATAAAATCTTAGACTATCATCTGCAAAGAGTAGATGATTAAGTCTTGGGGCCCCTCGACAGATTTGGATACCAGAAATTGAATTAGACTCAGCAGCACTCCTCAGCAAGCTAATTAAACCCTCTGTGCACAAGAGAAATAAATAAGGAGACATAGGATCTCCTTGTCTCAACCCTCTTGAAGGTACAATATGATTTGTTGGGGATCCATTAATAAGAATTGAAAATGAAGCACTTTGCACACACCTCATAATAAGCTGAATCAACTTTTCATGGAATGTTTTCTCAAAACAACTTCAAGAAAGTTCCATTCAACCCTATCATAAACTTTACTCATGTCAAACGTAAGTTACATAAAACCCTTCTTACCCCTCTTTTTCCTTCTTAGATAGTGGAGAACTCCATAAGCAACTAAGACATTATCAATGATCAACCTTCTAGGTAAAAAAGCAGATTGTGTTTATGAGATTATAGCAGGTAGCACTTTCTTGATCCTATTTGCAATAACATTGGATATTAGCTTATAAATCACATTACATAGGCTAATAGGTCTAAAGTCATTGACTCTCACAGGATGCTTCTTCTTAGGAACCATAGTAATAAATGTATGATTCACAACTTCAGGAAAATCACTAGAGTTTAGAGCAAGTAGAACTGCAGTTGTGATAGAATTACCAATTTCAGGCCAAAACTGTTGGAAGAACAAAGGTGGCATACTATAAGGCCCTAGTGCCTTTGAGGGGTGCATTTCTTTCAAAGCTCTAACCACTTCTTCAGCATTGTATTCCTTAATGAGTTCTTCATGAAATTAGAAACTTTCCTTTCAATGTTATCCAGAACAACAGTTTCATTTCCAATTCCTGCAGAAGTAAACAAAGAGGAAAAGTGGTTAATAATAAGGCTGTCTCATTACTTGAGGAAAAGTGGTTAATAATAAGGCTGTCTCATTACTCCCCTTCATGCCAACAACCTCCTGCATCCATAAGTTTCACAATGTTATTCTTCCTTTTTCTTTGGGAAGCTTTAGCATGAAAAAATTTTGTGTTTTGGTCTCCCTCAACTAACCAAAGTGCTCTTGATCTCTGCTTCCACATTATCTCCTCCCTCTCTAACCATTTCTGAACTTCCTCAGGAGCTGAGCACATCTCTCTTGAACTCAACTCAAATTGATCCCTCTGCAGTATTAGCTTCAGGTTTTGTCTTGCTTCTTGCAGATTAACTTGAACCCTTCCAAACCTGGCCTTATTCCATAGCTGCAACTTTGCACTACAACTAGAAATACTAGACATCACCCCTTGTAAGCATTTTCGAGAGCCAGACAGCCTCCATGAATCTTGTACTACCTGTGCACAATCCTTCTCACCTAACCACATAGCCTTGAATCTAAATGGTTTAGGTCTTCTCCTTCTGTTTTGAACACCCATCACATCTAGCCAAATTCGTAGATGATCAGAATATGATGAAGAACCATAGAAAACTGAAGCCCTTTCAAACAGATTTCAAGTCTCATAGAAATAATTGCTGAATCACCCCTTTTATTACACCAAGTATATCTAGGCCGACCGAATCCTAGATCCCCCATTTCCCTTCATGAGTAAGAATCTCATTGAAGTCCTCAAAAACCAGCCAACCTTCAAAATTGTCCCTATTCAACCTTTTAATCAGATTCCAAGTTTCCATCCTACGAGCAGCCTCAGGTTGCCCATAAATTCTAGTTAAGAACCATTTCTTAAAGCCATCCTCGACATAGGAATCAATATGGGAGGAAGATCATTAGCTTAGAATAGTTAACTTCACCTCTTTCTTCCATAAGAGAGCCAAGCCCCCACTAAGACCTAATGCATCAACAGTCAAACACCCCGATCCTGAAGGTCCGGAGAGTTAGCTCTTAATACTTAATATCAACTTCAATAACACAACTAAATACTCCAATATTCCCAAAAAGTACAAATCCATTTATTCAAACCAAAAATATATGTTCCTCCACCAGGACACCAAATAAATACCTCAATGAGATAATTTTAAAACTCCATAAACAATTAGAAATATCGAGGACTCCAAATATCAAATAACATAAAATCATAAACCTACTAAATAAGACTCTCCAATAAACTTGTACCCTCAGGCACTTATTTCACTACGATCATCGCACCTTGCTAAAACTTCCTACTCTTGTTCTCCAGCTGAACCATCAAATTATCTAAAAAATATTTGGAGATAAGGGGTGAGTTATCAACAACTCAGTAAGCAGAAAACATATATTTGTGTGTAAACATGAGCATTTATTAGAATTCAAAATGTTGGAAAATATTTTCTTTCAGAATGCAAAATTAGAATACTTGTTTTCATATTGCAAAATCATAACATATTACCAAAAATATAAGAGCGAAACATCCAGAAAACATTCTTATGCAAAATTTTCTTTGGCAAAGCATAATTGAACATATTCATCTTATCTTATCATATCAAAACTGAGACCATGTTTAACCTCTGTGGTAGGGTTGTGCAAACCCCGGTAGCTAACCAAGCAGAAATAGAATGTGAATCTTCCCCTTATTCATTCTCGGAGCCCCGAGTGTGTACATAGGAAAGACCACGCATAAAACAATTTTGTTTTCAAAGTGGGTGCACCAGAAACAAAAAAGTTAGTACGAACCCAAACAGAGGCCACAGTTTTACACCCATGGTAAGGTCAAAACGGAACAGAAACATAAACAGAATGTTATACCAGAGGCTTTTAGAAATCTCATCATATCATATCAAAGTACAAAACATCTTTAGAACAGAACATAATCAGATCACAAAAACATAATTTATGCACAAAATTACATATTTGCTCTCTTTTGCACAGTTCAGAAAACAAAATGTCAAAAATAAGCTCATGTCTACACCAGTCAAGCCAAAAAAATACTTTATTCTTAAACAGAATCTCATGAGTAATGCAGAACAAATAACTAAGGTAGTTCAAATTTCTTTTCATAACAAAATATACATACTTCTCAAAAATCAACCTCAGCCCATTTTATTTTTATGCAAAGTTTAGCATAGGAGTCCCTTTTACCTAGACTTCTTAGCTTTTCCACAATTTTCCTCAAAAATGCCGAATAATAATTAATCATCACATATAAAATAATCGAAAATTTCCATAGAAGCACGTATTTCGATATTTAAGCCTAAGCTTCTAAAATAACGTATTTAATTCCTCAAAACCTAAAGTTTCATAACCTCAAATTATATCATTACTTTCTAAAATCATGAATGTCCATTTAATAACTCCGACTATGATATAAAAATCTAACCTATTTACTATCGAAATCAAATTATAAAATTTAATACTAAATAATATAATTATAACAAAATATTTTAAATTATACATAAAAAATATAATAATAATAATAAACAATACATCATTATTGCTTACTTACCTTTGAAAGAAACAATTTAAATCACTTATAAAAATTCTTGTATTTAAGAGTTTTTGGAAAATTATAAAATAAAAATGATGCTCACCTTTACATATGAAAAGTTAAAACTGACGAACATGACTTGTAATTAAAAGGGTAACATTGTAATTATAACTCAAAATATTTTCTAAACTTACGGAAGTTTACGGGAACTTAACACTATACTAGAAACAAGGCAGCGTCGTTGCGGTTGAAGAGTAATGGAGGACTTGCCGAGAGATGGGGAGCACGACGGCGGCGAGCTAGGCGGTTGTCTACGGTGGTGATGGCTGTAACAAGACACTGGTTAGAGAGAGAGTGATGAGAGAGAGAGAGAGGAACCTCACGTAGAAAAAGAGAGAGAGACGGAAAGAGACGGAGAGGAGAGTGGGTTAGTTCGGGGGTAGCTTACCGAGAGGAGAGTGACGGACTTGGATGGAGTGCAGCGCCCGACGATGCTCTCTGTGCAGTGGCGATGTCGTGGAGGGGGTTGGCGGCGTAGGGTGGAAGGTTGGTTGCACACAATGGGAAAAACTACTTCCTCTGTTTTGGGGGTCAAAAACAGAGTATTTCGTGGGTGTGTTTCCTTCAACGGCTGGGCGACGGTGGTGGTGGTTTAGGTAGTTGGTTATGCGCGGTGGACAACCCAAGTTGCTTCCGCTGATGGCAAGGTCGCACAGGTGTTGGTTTTTAAGGAAACAATGCATGGAACAACAACCAATTGCTTCTCGGGTTGGGCTCGACAGCGATGCCCAGTGGCTGGAAATGGTTTCAAGGAGGAGTTTGGGTGATGGTCGTGGTTCACAAAGGAGGGTAGATGCTCTGGGATGTTTGGCTGGCCGAGGTCATGAAAAGAGGGCAGCGGCAGCTTCATCATGCATGAGGGATAAGCGTATATGTATATATATATATATAGGTGGTAAAAAAAAAATTAAAAGCAAAACCCTAGCTAGAGATGGAGGAAGGAAGGATGTGATCGAAACAAACGTGAATCGTGCATGCCGAGGGAAAACGGACGTGATCGAAGCCGTGCATTTAGTGCGTAAACGGACGTGAAAGTGTAGAATGTGGAGTAAGAAATTATATTCACGGGCTAGGGCTCTTTAACCCAAAAATAATTGGCCCACGACTTGGATCTTGAACATTATTAATGCATGGCTTGTTTCTCTAAGTTTTGGACCTCAACTCAACCTAAAATAAATTACACTTATCCCATAAATTTTTCGGGTGAAAATCTACTTGGTTTACTAAAAGTTTTAAAATCTAATTATCCCACCTACTGAAAAATCATAATCCGCCAATAAAAAAAAATCTAGGCTCGAGGTCCATAAAAAAAAAAAACTTGTTGACCCGAAGTGAGATTTTCTTACCTATAGCCCCAAAATTTTGTAAAACGGGCTTGGCTGGACCCGGGTGTTACAACATTAACTTCCTTCTGGGGGTTAACCTGAGAATCTCCGCTGACTGGAACAGCTGAATGCTTTGGTGAGCTCCTCTTCTCATTTTGTTGGAAGAAACGACTACGGGTAGACCCCCCAACTCCTCCAAGACCCCTTGCACGAAGCCAAGGTCCATAAGGAAATTCAGACACATTCAAGGAATTCATGGTCTCATGATCACAATCACGATGACTGTGACCAAGCAAACCACAGATGTAGCAAAGGGTAGGGAGACGCTTGTTGGTAAAGCTTACCCATATAGGTTGAGAGGAACCCACACAGATCTTCTTCCCACGTAATAGAGGTTTCAAAACATCCAAGCATACCCGAATCATCATAAATTCCCCCCAAGCCATCTCATCATTCTCTAGGTCCACCTCCACCACCTTTCCTATAGCCTTACCAATAATGTTCCCCATGGTAGAATTGCGAACCATGAGTGGAAGATCATGTACACGAACTCAAAATAGTGCCTCAGAAAGTGTAACTTGATGTGTTTGCTTAAGTCCCTCCACATTGCTAGTCGAAACCAGGTTCTTGTCAAACAACCATGGCCCATCACGTTTGACAGCCCATCACGTTTGACACACTCTTTATCCTTTAAATCTTCAAATTCAGCAATAAACATATATAGTGGGATTTAAATCTCGGATGGTGATCGCTTTAATAGGACACCAGATCTTCTTCAAAGTCATTTTGAACGCTTCCTTATTGAAATGTTTAGTAGTCAGCAATTTGAATATCAAACAACGTTCTCCCCTAACCAGAGCATCACCCATGCAGCGAAGTTTCCTAAACAACGATGACCACCTCTTCTTGTTCCGTCAATGACAGACGTTCACACAATTTTTTGAGATTATGATCCATCCCGGATCCACCATACACAGTAGAGGACATCTACGTACCAGAGAGATGACCATGCACAACCTGCACTTGGCAGGAGGAGAAACCTCTACGTAAGGGAGACCCTTAATTGAGAGGAGAAATGATATTAGAGAATTGTAGGATTAAGATGACGTTTTAATGTTAAAAGTTCGGAAGTTTTTTATTAAATGTTGGAGAAATGAAATATTTGAGAAGAAAGCCTTGATAGGATTTTGTGAGAGTGTGGTCCAACCTTACGATAGTATATTAAAATAATGTATTTTTAATAATATTTATGAAAGTACGGATCCCACCTTAAAATAATGTGTTTTTATATTAAAATAATCTATTGTTAATAAAAAGTAGAGGTGAAAATGTTTTGGTCCGGAAGGTATAGAAAATTTTTTTAGTTGGTTTCGGTCCTTTGTCTGTGAGGAATTCGTTTTCAGTCTGCTCTTAGGGAGTATAATTTTTGGGCCGGACTAGATCGAAACTGACCGAATTAGATCTTTATAAATTTTTTAAATATTAAATATTTAATATATTATTTTATAAAGTAGTTATATAAGTTAATAATATAATTTTCATATAATCTATTATTATTGATCATATATATTATATTAAAATAATATATGTTATCAAGTGACTAATATATTATATGATAATAGATGTTATTATATATACATACATACTCTACTATTTATAGTTAATTAAAGTAATTAGGTAATTTCTTTTAAGATATCTAAGTTGCAAGTAAGCATGAAAAATCTATGGACAATTAAATTATTTCATATTCATTAACCATATATTAAATGTTAGAATTTTAATATAGGCCATTATAAATACTAAAGTACTAAGTTAGTAACTATTAACATCATAGATGTAATTATAATTAATTATTTTTTAATGAATTAATTACATAATTCACATTAAAGAATTCACTTAATTTTAATTTTACAAATTTAATTAATTTTTTTGTATTAATTAATTTTCCACAAAAAGAAAAGAGGGAAAAATGTTTCTAACACATATGGATCAAATCAGATCGATTGGACCGACCAGACCAATAGCTAATGGTCTGGTCTGATCCCTAGGGGTAATCGGTCTTGACCGGTTCGAAAAAATATAGATCAAAAATTACGATCCGTGACACCCCCCCCCCCCCCCCCCCCCTCCCTTTTCCTTAATAAAAAGTGAAATATGTTGAGACAAATGAGATGAGGGGTTTTGTATATGAAAAATGATAGTCAGCCGCCTAGCTTATACCGCTGGGTTTGACCGCTCGGCCATTTTTTAATTTTTTTTACCTAATGGTTAAGAAAGTGACTATTAGTGAAGTTGGGTATTTTTTTCTCAACGGTTAAGAATGTTAAAAAAATATTTAAAAAAAAAATCCAAATTCACTAGCATTATCCTTTGTATATTTGGAAAAACATTGGAGAACAACTTTTATGGGAGATAGAAAAGTACTCTACTGAAGAAAAAAAAATCATCCCATCCCTGGAGGGGATATTTGGGCCTCCTAGTAACCAAGCCCACGATTAAGATGCTGGCCCAAAACATTAGCTTAGGGTTGGGAAGGCCACGGCCAAAAGGCCCATAACCACGACTACGTGGCAGATAACTCCCCAGAGAGTTGGAGATCGAACCCACAGTTGGATATGATCATCTTAGGCAAGATAACTCCTACAAAATAAGAGCTATCATCTCCAGTTAATAAGAGATCATGGAGAATACGTACACGGGAATGGTGACTAGTGTCAATTGCCATCACGGCACGTCCATGTCCTTCTATAAATAACCGACGAGAGGTAGCAAGCACTTCATCTTCTACATACACTTACTTTCATACTATATTTCTAACTTAAGCATTGGAGTGTCCCTAGGGAAACCACTGCCGCCCCTTTATTGTCGCAGGTAATTCGTGTGGTTGGTGGTGTGAAATACGTTATTTATAGTGGCACCATCTGTGGGATCATACAGATTTTAACGTGACTTCCACATGCCAACCATTACGCGATCACACACAAACCGTGATACAAAAACAAGCATGAAGGAAGTGGAAACAAGGTTCGCAAAAGCCGAAGAACGGCTGAAACAGGTGATGGAAGTTGTCGAGCAACTGCAAAAGGAGAATGAAGAATTGAAACGGCAGAAGGATAACCCCCTTGTCTGTCCAAAACAGGCAGGTTGAAGGAGACGCACACAGTATGGAGGGGGTAAAGAATGAAGAAATAGAGAAGAAAAAGATGCACGACGAACTGTGCAGTCTGCTTGACAAGTACGAGGAGATGGCAAAGAGGATTGGTGGTTCCTCTTCTGTGGAGCAGCTTCTTACTTGTACAGATCTTCCTTACAGCGAGCAAGTCATGGAGGTATCACTACTGTCCAAATTTAAAGCGCTGCAAATCAACTTATACGACGGATCCAATGATCTTGTTGATCACTTCAAAAATTTTAAATCACATATGACCCTTCACGGCTTCCCTGGGGAAGTGGCTTGTCGTGCTTTCCCACTAACGTTGAAAGAGATAGCACGAGGTTGGTTTGGAGTCCTACGTCTTGGATGTATTGGCAGTTTTGAAGAGCTGGCAAAATAGTTCCTTACACAGTTTATGGCAAGTAGAAGGCGCCATAGGCCAGCCACCTATCTGCTGACCATAAAACAAAAGGAAGGAGAAACCTTAAAAGCTTACTTGACATGCTTCAACAAAGAAAGGCTCACCACGGACAACCAAGATGAGAATATCACCTTGGCCACTCTCCTAGGGGGAATCTGGCCTTGAAGCCCATTCATTGCTAAGTTGGCCAGAAGGACTCCCTCCACCTTAAGGGAATTCATGAACCGAGCAAACGATTACGTTAATGCGGAGGACACACTACAAGCTCTCCTAGAGTCACAAAAGCAGGAAACAGGGTCGGAGAATAGGAACCAAAGCAGTTCCAAAGATAAAGACAAAAGAACAAATGGTTGAGGCCACCAGGATGATAAGCGCAACTGATACACCAGTCACAGGACCAAGGACGCCGCCTAATCCACAACAACCTCAACATTTAGGAGAACAAAAGGGCAGTAAGGAAGGAAGAACACTCGCCAGGCAAGGGCCAACACTACTGCACATATCACCGAACCAACTCCTACTGGACCGAAGATTGCATCACTCTGAAGAAGCGAGTCGATGAGATGTCCGGAAGTGTGGAGTTGGAAAAAATGTTAGCCGATTACATCAATCCACTTAGAGAAGAGAGTCGCCAATGAGAACAGAGGCGAAGTAGAAACTTTAAGCCAGAAGCAGGAGAGGCAAGGAAGGAACAACTCTCCTCAGCTAAGAAGAGACTAAGAGCAGGCCTCGCTTTAAGATATCCGCACAATAGCAGGCGGCTTGACTGGGGGCGACGCTAGTTCCTCGAGCAAAAAGGCCCACGCCCGCAAGGCAAAATATCACGAGGTATACATGGCTGACAGGCCGTACAAATACCAAAGGTTGGGGACAACCCCAACCATTTCATTTGGGGATGAAGATTGTGAAGGAGTTATGTACCCCCACGATGACGCCCTGGTAGTCACGCTGCTGATAGCCAACTACACGACCAAGTGAGTCTTGGTCGACAATGGGAGTTCAACCAACATCTTGTTTTGGGATGCTTTCACTAGGATAGGCATTAACCCCGACAAGCTGCGACCATGGCCTTCTTCACTAAAAAGGTTTTCAGGAGAAGCCGTTCAATTCATGGGTGCCAGAACACTTCTAGTTACGGCGGGTCAAGGCACCCACACCGTCACCACCATGACGTACTTCTTGGTGGTCAAGGCTCCGTCATCCTATAACGTCATATTAGGCTCCAACCCTCAACAACTTAAAGGTGGTGACCTCTACTTACCATCTTAAAATGAAGTTCCCAACAGAAGTGGGAGTCAGTGAAGTTCGATGCGAGCAAATATTGGCGCGAAAGTGTTACGTCCAACGTCCAGGTGTTGAAGGCAGGGGCGCCGGGAGTTTGTTTGGTGGGTAACTCAGGGGAGCAGCTGCCACCACCTCCTTGGGTAGAAGAGGCACATGACATAGAAGCCAGGGACGAAAGCAATCTACTACAGGCTGAGGCAAATGAGCCATTGGAAATTCTAAAGTTTCACCTAGAACATCCAAATGCTACCACAAGGGTCAATACGAAGCTCCCGCCAAAGTACTAAAAGGTCCTAAAACAATTGCTAATGGAACACAAAGATGTGTTTGCCTGGAGCCATGAAGACATGCCAGGGATTGACAATACGATCATAGAGCACAGCCTCTGCGTCAACCCAGAGGCCAAGAAAGTACGACATAAAATAAGGTAGTTTAGCACAGAGAAATGCATGGCCATAGCTGAGGAGATCGATAAGCTCTTAGCGGCGGGTTTCATAAGAGAGGCGCACTATCTTGAATGGCTCTCCAATGTGGTGCTCGTCAAAAACGCCAATGGTAAATGGAGGATGTGTGTGGACTTCACCGACCTCAACAAAACTTGTCCCAAGTATAGCTTCTCACTCCCTCGGATTGACATCATTGTAGACACCACTGTTAGGCACAAATTTTTAAGCTTTATTGACGCCTACTTTGAGTACAATTAGATCAGGATGAATACAGCAGACGAGGAGAAGACGACGTTCATAACTGATAGAGGACTCTACTACTACCGAGTGATGCCCTTTGGATTGAAGAACGTTATCCATGAACAAGCTTGTGTGGAGGTCCACATATAAATGCCTCCCTTTAGTTTGAATCCTAAGGAAAGTACACCCTTGGAATGAAAAATGTGACCAAGCCTTGCAAGAGTTGAAGCAGTACCTAGCCAATCCGCCCCTGTAGCCTAATCAAGAGGATGTCCTGTATGTTTACCTGGCGGTATTCCCCAACGCTATTTCCACCATCCTGGTAAAAGAAGAGGAAGGAAACCAAGCTTCAGTCTATTACACGAGTCGTGCCCTAAGGGGGGCCGAGGTCAGGTACCCATGGATAGAGATGTTGGCATTTACACTGGTGATAGTTGCCAGAAGGCTACGACCGTATTTACAAGCCCACCCAATCAAGGTGTTAACAAAACATTCTCTCTAGAGAGTACTACAGAAGTCGAACTCCTCAGGAAGGCTAGTCGCATGGTCAATAGAGCTCAGTGAGTTTAAAATTGGCTATGCTCCCAGAAATGCAATTAAAAGGCAAGTCCAACCAATTTTGTCGTCAAATTCACTGGTTTCACAGTAGAAGTTGCGACGTCACCCCCCGGTCGACCCTAGACAGTCTTTGTAGACAGGTCAGCCTACAAAGACCACTATAAGGCAACGCTCACCTTCAAGACCACCAATAATGAAGCAGAGTATGAGGCCTTAATAGCAGGACCATCCGCCGCCAAGGCACTGGGTGCTAGGCAAGTCAAGGTAAAAGCAGACTCTCAGATAGTGGTGAACTAGGTAACAAGGGCTTACGCCACCAAAGGGGAGAAGTTGAAGAAATATCTTGAACAGGTACTTGTGCTTCACGACCAGTTCGTGTACTTTTCCATAGTACAAGTTCCGAGGGCAGACAATTCGGTCGCACACAAGTTGGCCAAGGTGGCATCGGCAAAGGATGACATAGAATTACCGTGGGAGGTATAGAAAAGGGTGATCGAGGTGCCAGCAGTTGGGATCCCGATAACACATGTGGGCCCCAGAACACCAAAATAGGCCAATGAAATAGAAAACTACCAAGAAATAGGAAAACTCCCTGAAGGAAATGAGGCGGCAAGGAAAATCAGAAAGAAAGAGGTGCGGTTTGTCAAAATCGGCAGCATTTTGTACAAGAAGGGCTTCACAACCCCCTTACTAAGGTGTACTCTCCCGAAGAAGCACAGTACGTCCTCACAGAAATACATGAGGGCATCTGTGGTAACCATTCAGGCGGGAAAGCATTGGCAAGAAAAGCCCTAAGGACAGGGTACTATTGGCCCAACACCCTCAAAGACGCCAAACAGCTTGGTAGAAGATGTACTCAGTGTCAAGCATACGCCCTAGTTCCACACTGCCTACCAGAAAACTATCCTCCATCATAACCCCGTGGTTTGCCTAGTGGGGGGTCGACTTGGTTGGACCATTCCCACCAGGAAAGGGCGGGGTAAAACATATGATAGTGGCAGTAGACTACTTTACGAAGTGGGCGGAAGCAGAAACTCTAGCGACCATAACAACCAAAGTCGTCGCCAGGTTCCTATGGAAAAGTGTCGTGTGCAGATTGGAATACCCAACACTATAATCTCCGGCAACGGGAGGTAGTTTGACTTAGAGCATTACAGGGCGTGGTGCCAAGAGCTCGGAATAAGGGTGAGATATTCATCGCAAGGAACCCTCAGGCAAATGGGCAAGCAGAGTCAACGAATAAGTCCCTACTAGAGTTCTTAAGAAAGAAACTAGGCGACCAGAAAGGTGAGTGGGAAAAAGAACTCCCAGGAGTCTTGTGGGCCTATACAACTTCGGTGAAAACCCCAACAGGGGAGACACCTTTCACTTTGGCATTCAGAAGTGAAGCAGTTGCACCCACATAAGTTGGTCTGCCCACATACCGAACTAGCCACTTTGACCTGGCAGAGAACGACTAGGCTCTCGATGAGCAACTAGACCTACTTGAAGAAGTAAGAGAGGAGGCAGAAGTTTAAAATGTCCTCAGCAAAAGAAAAGCCGAACAATACTTCAACAAGTGGGTCAAGCCTAGATCATTCAAGGTTGGCGACCTGGTCCTGAGAGAAACAGGTGTCACAACCCAAGATGAAGGGAAGTTCAGCCCACGGTGGGAAATGCCCTATGTAGTAGCCGCCAACAACAGTCCAGGGTTATACCGGCTCAAAGACAGTTTGGTTTTTGAAATGTACATCTTGACTGGAGTCAAAGCAATAAAAAGGGCGAGAATGTCCGAACATCTCCCGACCCTCTCAACAGTTAGCCACCAAAAGTCGAGTACACTCGCGGTGCACCTAATAAGTTAGCCACCAAAGGTCGAGTAAACACTCACGATGCAACCAAAAAGGACGTGGAGATCAAAAGACCATGTGACCCTCTGAAAAGTTAGCCACCAAAGGTCGAGTAAACACTCACGGTGCAACCAAAAAGAGCGTGGAGATCAAAAGACCCGGCGACCTTCTCAAAAGTTAGCCACCAAAGGTCGAGTATACACTCGCGATGCACCTAATAAGTTAGCTACCAAAAGTCGAGCACATGCTCGCGATGGAACCAAAAGGGCCCGGAGGTCAGAAGACCCCGTGACCCTCTGAAAAGTTAGCCACCAAAGGTCAAGTACACACTCGTGCTGCACCCAATAAGTTAGCCACCAAAAGTCGAGCACATGCTCGTAGTGCAACCAAAAAGGGTGCAGAGGTCAAAGGACATAGCGACTCTCTCAACAATTAGCCACCAAAGGTCGAGTACACACTCACGGTGCACCTAATAAGTTAGCCACCAAAGGTGAAACACATGCTCGAGATTCAACCAAAAAGGGCGCAGGTCAAAAGACCCCACGATGCTCTCCACAGTTAGCCACCAAAGGTTGAGTACACACTCACGGTGCACCCAATAAGTTAGCCACCAAAGGTCAAACACATGCTCGCGGTGAAATAAAAAAAGGCATTGAGGTCAGAAGACTCTGGGACCCTCTCAGCAGTGAGCCACCAAAGGTCGAGCACATGCTCGCAATGCAACCCAAAAAGGGGTGGAGGTCAGAAGACCCCACAACCCTCTCAGGCAATTAGCTACCAAACCCAAAAATGGCCAAAGCAGCAACAAGCAGTGAAACAAGAGGACAAATACAACAAAATAAGAACATTCAAAACAAAGAAGAACACCAAGACCAAAAGAAGGAAACCCATAGTCAGGAAACGCCAAGGTGTATAACAAGAAATATACAAGGACTAAAAAGAGCCCAACATATGTCCAAGGTGTATAAAGGACCCAAAAGAGGGAAACAATTACAAAATGCCCAAAACTGGGGCCCAACACTCTTCAAAAACAAAAAAGACTCATTCTAGCGGCGGGAGATGTGGAGAGGCGTTAGGCATCACGTTGCGCCCCAAGGCGTCTACATACTGGACTACGGCGTCATCCGGTTGAAACTCTTGCAAATATGAACTCCTCAAATCAGTTCAAGGATTGGCCAATAGATGCGCTCACAGCTGAGCCAATCTCGTCCGTACCCGTATACAAAAGCTCGGTCTCGAATGGACCTGGCGGCGGACAACTGAGGATGCAAACAAACAATCTCATTGTTCGTAGAAACCAATTGGGACTCCAACCTTTCCCGCGCCTCCTTCAGCTCTTTCACTTGCTTAAGCAACTTGACCACATTCTCAAGAGTTTTGTCTTGGTGAGCATCTATCCCTTCGCGCTCTTTCTTGTAGGTCTCATACCTAGTCTGCGCCGCTCTCAGGTCCCCTTGCAGCTCTGCTATCCTCACATCTTTCTGATGACGATCCTGCCAGAACACCTCTATTTCTGAGATAGTTCCTTGGCCACTTTCTCACGCTTCTCTTCAGAGGAAGCCAAGGCTACAACCGCCTCCTGACATTTTCTCTCAGTATCTCAGCTTAGGATCGCTCTAAGGACTCCAACACCCCCTAAGGCGTAACACTTCCGCTCTGGTAGTGGTAATTTCCATCTCTGTCATATGCAAGGCAAAACTATCACGAGTGTGGAGAGTTTGAACATGAAGGAGATCAGAACGCAAGCCGCACGACTCCTCACAAAGAGAGTTGAGGTCTTCCTCCAGGGCGTGAACATACCCATCCGACTGCTCCAGGTAGCATTGCAGCTTTTCTCTCTCAACCGTAAGGCGGTCGATCTCTTTCTTGGAAAAGTAAGAGAACTTCCGCCGTTCACGGACCTCCTCCTTTAAGTGAGTCCTATTACCCACTATCCAAGATGCCAAGCATCCACATTTTGTGTGAGCACAAAGGATTAAGCAAACTCTATACAAGGATAACAAGCGCCACATAAGCAAAAAGATATAAGAAAAAGAGCCTTCCTAGAGACAACATTCTCCTCAGGCACTTGGCCATCTACATAGCTGGCCCTGAAGGAGGTGGAGGGCAGCGAGGGCAAGCATCCTCCACCTCACTGGCATCCTCCATTACATGAGTTTGGGCCCACTCTAGCTGCCCAAGGCTCAAGTTTGGGGCCATGGCTACCCCAAACTCAGGCGCAAACACTTTTCTAGAGGGACTACCATCATTCTGGGATCCAAGCTGCTCATCTACTCTCTCATCAAAGGCGCCGTCACCAACAATGTCTTGGCCACCCACCAGAACCTCCCCCCGCCCACCCCACCCCACCCCCCTTCAGTGGAGATCCACTCCCTTCACAAGGGGTAGTGCCCCCATCACCACCAAACGAAGAAGGGGATGGTGAGGGAATTGATACCCTTTCTTGGTCTGTAGGCGAGGCCTCACCACCCGATGTTGTTGTAGGGAGAGTGTAGGGAAGAGTCTTGCCCCCGATAGTGGGTAACGTCACTGGCTTTAGGTTCAGTTGCAACGTCGCCAGTAGAAGGGGTAGAAGCAGTGTTGTGAATTTTGTACCGTACCGGTCGGGTACTATATCTGTTTCATACCGGCCAAAATACCAGCCTCAATTTCGGCCTGTACCGGCCGATATTTCGACCAGTATTTTTTTTTTTTTTTCAAACTACAAGCTTATTTTTTAACCTCCAATTCAGACTAGACTATTTATAATTTATATATATATATATATATGTATTTATATATAATTTATTTATATATAGACTATTATTTTGGAATATAATTTTTATATATAATTTATTTATATATTGACTATCCCGAAATGTTATCCTAAAACGGTACCGGTACCGAAATATTTCGTTCCAGTGCCTTGACCAGTACGGCGTCCGGTACGGTATTCAAAACATTGGGCAGAAGCATCAGACATGCCTCCCTCAAACACAACCAAGGAGCAAGCAACATACATGTCACTGAAATCATCTCCACCACAGGGCATGGAAACAAAGGAAGGAATGGAAGGAAATTCAAAAGAACGGGTGCCCGCAGAGTCGCCCCCCAAGGGCGACTCAAAGTCATAGGCCATCAACAAATCCGAGACGGCCTACTTCATCAGGGCACTCAGGTCATCAAGACCTTGGCTCACTAGAGGGAAAGCCCTAACAAGGGAAGCAGCCAGTGTGGCCTCCCCAGAACCAATTGCATCTCCACCTGCTCCCTGTGCCACCTTAACAGTAGAATCATAAATTTCACTGGACTTTCTTGGCACCCTCACCACAAAGGCGTTTCATTTTTGGTCCACCAATTTGGGGGGCACTCTTCTTCATCGAAGGTGGTACTCCTTTTTGTTTGTGCCCCTGACATGGGCACGACTTGGCACCACCAAACACCTATCTATGCTGGCAGGGGAAAGGAGGTCATCCGACAACAAACTATCACGGTCGTGTTCCTTGGCCCATTCACGAACAAGATCAACGCGAGAGTGTTGACTATCAATCAGGTCCAACAACAGGCTCTTATCATGAGGGACTCGTCCCCAATTGGCCTTAACAGGGTAATCCCTTATGTGCATTTCGTCAACGGGGAATTCCCAGCCGTGACTAGAGATAAAGAAAAACTTATTAGTCCATTGCTTGGCATTGGAATAGCACTCTTCGAAGGCTACCAAGTGTTGCCCTAGAACATGAAATCTGCTGATATTTCCTAGCAGAGCCGTCACATTGTAAAAAGAAAGGAATTCTTTCGCTATTAAATCTGGGTACTTCTTCCTAAGAGGCTCTAACACTCTGCAAAAGACTACGCAGGCACACATCAATATATGCCAAGCCTTACTATGGAGCTAGGCAGGGCAAGCTTTAGGAAGCTCACAACATCACGCACTGGGCAAATAAAAGGGAGGCGTAACCCATTAGTTAAGGCACAAACCGTCAGGGCCACATCTCTAGCATAGCCCTCTTCGTCGACACATCCCGCCTCTGGAATGGTCATGTCCACAGATTCAGGAATACGAAAAGACTCCCTCAAATCGACAAGGTCTACCACGGTCAGGACTGAGCGCCACAAAAACCCATCAAAAGGCTTTGGGCAAGGGAAGATTCACCCTTAGTTTGGTAGAAAGCTTTCGAAGAACCACGGCCGGCCATTGATTGAGTAAGAAAGGAAGGGAAAGTCTGAGAAAAATCAAAATATCTGGGAGTTTGAGAAGCAAGAGAGGAAAAGCGAAAATCAAAAGAGGTGGAGAAATGGAATAAAAAGAGTTCTGAAAGGTAATCATGAACCTCTCTCGAGAATATGAATAGTTGGCAGCGGTGACGGTTACCATTTCTTTTGAAAACCATTTAAAGTGCACGAACAGTTACCGCTGATGTAAGCCACATCCTTTTGAAAAAGAAATGGTACGAGCTCAAGCACACCAACTAGCATAGACCCTAGCCAAGTAAGGGAAAAGCATAAATACACGCGCACGAACCAGTGGGGTAGCCAGTACAGAGAATCCAAAAGTTTAATTTTTCATGTGACAGCACAAAGAAAATTAACGGGATAAATGGAGCAAATATTTAGGGCCTCTGATAACAAGCCCACAACTAGGAAGCCGGTCCAAAACATTAGCTTTGGGTTGGGAGGGCCATGGCCAAAAGGCCCATAACCACGACCATGTGGCAGATAACTCCACAGGGAGTTGAAGATCAAACCCACAGGTGGATACGATCTTCTTAGGCAAGATAACTCCTACAAAATAGGAGCTATCCTCTCCGGTTAATAAGGGATCATGGAGGATATGTACACGAGAATGGTGACAAGTGTCAGTTGCCATCACATCACATCCATGTCCCTCTATAAATAACCTACGAGAGGTAGCAAGCACTTCATCTTCTACATACACTTAGTTTCATACTATATTTCTGACTTAAGCATCGAAGTGTCCCCAGGGCAACAGGTGCCGCCCATTTGTTGTTGCAGGTCATCCGTGTGGTTGGTGGTGTGAAACACGTCCTTTACAATTCCATCCAAACATGGACTAAACATGTTCTTTCACTTTTTTTGTTATTTAAATATATATTAAAGGAGGCCACAACAAAGCTAGAAAATAGACATGATGGGGGGTTGAAGTGCATTAAAAAAGTTTTTTTGGAGTGACCACAAGTAAAAGTAATAACATTTTTCTGGCTTTTTTGGGATGCTGAAGGGCAATGCCTGCCTGCCTTGCCGCCTTAAGCATAGCTAGCCTAACTACTAATTCCCTATTTTGAGGAGATACCAGTAGTAGCATGCAACTTCTAAAAGTCTCCTCCTAAATATTAAAGGAGGGATTAGGTGAGGTTTGGCCAGTGAGTTGGGTTAATACTAACTTTATTAGTCCTAAGATGGTTTTAAATCTCCCTTTTTGATTTGATGGTTATACTTGGGGCTGTAAATGAATAAAACTATTTGAGATTAGCTCAATTATAAGTTGAGTTTTTTTTTTTAGCTTGATTCATATTTATTAAATGAGTCTTTGTGAATACAAAATTTGAATTGATTATCAAACGATACAGTTACAACGAAATTCGATTCGACTCATATAAACTCAAATAACTGCATATTGATTATTTTTACAGTATGGTATTTAATGATAGTATCTAAAATAATTAGAAATTAAGTTAAGAGCATATTTATGTGCATATATATCATGAACTGTATGAAAACTTTTCCATTGGTGGGTTTTTTCTGTCACCTAGCTAATTACAACATTTTATTTTTAATTCAAATAAGTTCGAATTAGTTAAAGAGCTACTCAATTAATTTTGACTCAAACTCGAGTGATGTTCGAATAAAAACTAATTAGATAAGGATGTAGTATTTGCTCTAACCCTACTCATTTAAACTTCTAGTTATACTTAAGACTAACCATCCAAGTCCACGAGCTTTAAATTCCACCTGTGGCAAGTTTTCTTCCTACCACTATTATATACTGAAGTTTGCATTGCCCTTGCATGATTGACAAATTAGGGAACTCGGCAGAAATAAAAATCTGTGGTGTGCATCCAAAATATCACCCTACAATTGATCACATCTAATACCCACATCTTAGAGCACCACGTACACAAAAGGAAGATATACAAAGATAAAACCGCACTAATCAGCCATGCTTTCAGATTCAGAGGACAAAAAATTAGTGTAGAAACAAAAAAGCACAATTTTTGAAAACCAACGAGCGAGGATGAAGGGGGAGAAATATACAAATGAGATGCAGAGATACCTTTGGTTTGGGAAGATATTCGATCCCAAGATTCTCGGTCGACAATGAAGACCTTTGATACTGGACTGCCCAAACTCAATCACTCTGAAACGAAGATGGAGGCACAGACTGGGATTTTGTTTGGGGAGGAAACAAATGGCCAAGTAGTGAGTGGAAGGAAAATCAAGTGCAGATCAAGTCGTGCTCTTAAACTGGGGTGAATGGACTTGTAGCCAAAAATGGTGAAGAATGTCGAAGCAGAGATGGGTATGGATGTGAAAATCTAACCCTTAGAGCACTCTCATTGGATTAGTTAAAAGCTAAATCCAATGAGAATTTAGCTATTGAACCATAAAATATATCACATTGGAATAGCTATATTCCAATATAGCTACAGTAACTTCTAAAGTTATTTCCAAATTTGAAAGACATTATTTATTCATCAAATCCATTTTATATCATTTGTTTCTCTTTCCGGAGGTCTCCATCAATATATTTCTAGTTTCTATTTTTAATCCATAATTTAATTAGAATATGATTACTAATTAATATAAAATATTATGAATAATAAAATATGATAAAATAAAATAATTTCATAATTAAAAAAATTAAAATATTTTTGAAATTGATATATTAATTTGAGTTAGTGATATATTAATTTAATAAGAATATGATTATTAATTAATATATAATAGGTAGAATAGTAAAATATGATAAAATAAATTAAATTAATAATTAAAAAAATTAAATATTTTTGAAATTATTAGTTATTCATTACTATCTAATAAATAAATGTATAATCTAATGTGGCGATTTGATGTGAATAATTAAAATCAAATTCATCTTATATTATTTTATTATTATATAATGAAAAAATAGCTATTCCAATACGGAGATTTATGTGAATGAAATAGCTAAAAGTCAAATTTATTTTACATTCATAAAAAATGTCCTTTAACTTTAGCTAATTCAATGAGACTATGAGAGTGCTCTAAGGAAGAGGAGGGAAATAAAAAGGGTTTGTGTGATTTGGCATCCCATACCCAATACCAACGTTTTTAACACCGTAGCAACAAGTTTTCTACAATCGCAACGACTTTTTTCATTGCTATATGGCTTTTAACTGTAGCAAAAACGAAGTTATGTTTAAATCCCGACGACTTTTTTCGTCGCGAGTTTTAAATTGCTGTAATTCATGACTTATTGCAGGGATTTAATTTGCAACAAAAATAAAATCAGCCACAATAGGTCTTTTTCTTGTAGTGGGAATAATTTGAAATTACCCAAGTACCCATGTAGCAGCCAGAACCTTTGACGATTTTCAAACATTAGCTTTTCTCCTGGAACTCCAGTAGCTGAACTCGATCACCTCAACTCCGATACGAAATATGCACACACTTAAAAAGAGAGATAAAACACTAGAAAATCACAATCAAGTACTACTCTCTAAGAGAAACAGTATTAAAATTCTCTAAGGAGTTTTCTCACCAAAATATGCACCTCTAGAAAATATCTAAATCTGAACCTCTACTGATCATAACCAATAAGATCTCTTAAATAAACAATTTGAAAATCAATTCCAATTGCATTAGGATTCTGCTGACGGAACAAATCTGATAAGAGTTTGATCTGTAGTAGGATTCTGTTGACGGGCTTAGTCTATTAGGACTTTCAGGTGTAGTAGGAATCTGCTGATAGGAGAACTCTGCTAGGAAATGATTATGCTGACACATGGTGCTAAGTCTTCTTATCTGATATATATTTCATTCAACTAGATAATTTCAGACTCATTGAAATAGATTTTCCTACTTATAATTTGGTAGGTAATTCTTAAAACCAATCTGTCGCGAAGGCGTCTCTTGACGGAATGCTGACACTCGCAATAACTCTTCACTACAACAGATTTCATATCAACCTCTTCTCTAGATAAGTGCAGATTCCTTGAGACTCAAATTTTCCATTTATAACTTATCTAAACAATCTCTAATACCTCTTAGATAAACTTAATATTGTTATAGATGAAGTCAATAAATAATTTACATTCATTCAAAATTACCAACTTAATGATAGGATAAACTCTGTCATTTTAGTCACCTAATCCTATACAAACTTATCAACTTAGTCACCTAGTCCTAACAAAACTTTTACATCTACAATCTCTCCCTTTGGCGGATTGGTGACAAAGTCAACTTGAGGAATATCTTGCATCTAAAATCTCCATCTTTGGCGGATTGGTGACAAAACCAACTTGATGAATGTAAAGTGTACCTGAGACAAACATAACAAGCAGACCAAGATCTCATGATGAAAATCTTAATATAGTAATGAGAAGAAATAACATAAAACACTCTTTGAAATTAGTCTCAACAAAATCAAATGTTAGACGTAATCTAAACCTTCTAAAATAGTGTTCTAGTCATCATCAATAACCATGTTCAGTACTTAGTTCTCTCCCTCAATATTTTGCTGCTCCCCCTCAAGTATATAGTTATCCCCCTCAATCTCTCCCTTTTTTTTTTAATAGCAATACACTTCAACTACTCATTCAACTCTCCCTCAGCTCGTTTAACGCCCCCTCAACAACACATTTAAATCTCTCACTTTTTGTCACTAATCTGACAAGACTCATAAAATAATAAATACCACTTATATGAACCGAGATGAAGACACTAAAAAAGACATGATGAACAACTCCCATGTGTCTCAACATTTCATGGGTTAAATGCATCTGATGTCTGCGCATGAATGCAAGTAAAATCATGACAAAATGAATGAAGTAGCTTGGTTGAGACATAAAAACAAACACTTGGTGGGCATTAGTTTAAAACCAACATGAATAATCCAATAACCCACCAAAAATCATCCTCAATACTTGCATAATATAGATCCATGTAATCATATGTGTAAATGTCTACTCAACCCAACCAAAATCCAAGGCCCAACTCTACATAACTAAAATCAACAACTCAATGTCCATAAATATGCGTCGAACCCTATACTTTGAGAAGGAGAAGGATTTGATTGAGATAGAAACCTTACCGTGATGAAAAAATGTAGATTAGAAGTATTTGTACTGTGTCTTAATCACGAGAAGCACGAAACCGATAAGTGTGAAGTGAGATATGGCTAGGCCTTGAGAATGGAGAGTGCCGTGTATCTGGTGAGTTCCTGCAAGTGAAAAGAAAATAATATCGGAGGTAAGTCCTGGGCATGTACTCGTATAGGGCTAAAACACTTAAGTTACTTAAGTGACTATTGCCGTGCATGGGTTACTCGATAGGGTCCCCCTAGGACTTGAAGTAAAACAGAGACCCACCACTGGGACTTATGCAACAAATGCAAAAAAGAACTCCCAACACTGACCCATACCTCAATATATTTTATTTTTTCAAATTTACTTTATTTAAACCAAAATAAATAAATAATAAACAAAATTTTTTATTTTTATATATATAAGCAATGGCACAAGTAACATGCCTAGATGCATTTTAGTTCAAACAGTGTCACTCACAAAATATCAATAGAGTACACTCTCTTATTTGCAACAATCACATGGATGTTCACGCCTCATAAGATCATGTGAGTGTATGAGTAAGCAAACTTATATTAAAAAATAACTCTTTATTTCTTTTTCTCTTCAAAATATTTTTGATAATATTATTCATAAGTATTTTCTTCTGATAGATGCTCCCAAGAGATTGTCACTCACTTCAAAAGTTAAACTTTATGCTAGGGCCTAGATACATGAGTATCTCCTCCAAACACTATTTTGCACAACCCCTTTCATGTCTATTTTTGTTGCTCACCTTTTTCCACAATGATTTAAGCCACTATTCTTTCTACAAGGACTTTAAGGTATAGATTCGTGTATAGTGTTGGTCTTTTTCCGCAAAGATACAGCACCAACTTTTTCTATATGGACCAATTATTTGTGTTTGGCAAGGGAAGATATCTTATTATTGCACTAGGTTCAACTAGTATTAGTCAATTTAAGGCGTGAACTCCCTCTATGGTGAGCATCTCAATTAATCAATATAATTTTTTAATTATAAGTTGCATGCATATATGTTCCTCACAGTGCTTTGTAAATAAACTTTGTCAAAATGACTCATTAGGTTAGTATGCACAAAGTGAACTACACAAAGTGGAGAGATGCATAAGTTCAAAAATTTATTTTGTGAGAATACATGTGCTCAAAACTTTGACATATCAAGCATGCACTTTCCAAAAAAAAATTAGAAACAAACCAGAGAATTTTTATATTATTTTTCTTATTTAAAAAAATGAAAACAGAAACAATTAAAAACAGAAAAATAAAATGCATGTTCTAGACTAATAAAATGAAATGCAACGAATGCAAGAACATACAAGTGGTCCTATCAATTAATGTGACACGACATCTTCTTTGACCACCCACTTAAATCTTTGCCTATTCTTTTCATCAACACCACTTTGTATAATCTTTTCTTTGTTGTGAAGATAAAATTCTGCTAGTTTATCAAGCTTTAGACTTACAAAAGTGATTTGTTAACTCATCTCATCAACTTGATTTTCTAAAGTCTTTCCCTTCCTTTTTAACTTTCTTTCACTTCCATTTTTCTTCACTTTATTCGAGTTAAAGCAATATGGTGTTATATGGCCAAAAATACCACAATGATAACAAGTAGGAATAAACTTACCTTTGGACTTATCTTGGTTGAGCTTCTTTGTCATTGATCTATCATGTGAGGCTCTTGGATCATGAGTTTTAAACACGACTTTCTTTGGAGCTTCCTCATTTCTACTTCTTTTAATAAAAATGATACATTTTGATGAAGTGATAGCGGATGATGAGCCTTTAAATTTCATACCTTGGGAAGTCATGTACCCCAAACTCGTGCGATCACAACTAGATTTTTGACAACTCAACATCTCATCTAATTTCTTAGTGGCAGTTTTTTGTTGGAACTCTTGAGAACTCTTCAATTCTTTGTCTGGTGCATCTTTTTGAGCCTTCAATCTTGATATCTCAACTTCAGAATTTTTCGGTGCCTCGGAAAGGTTATTCTTTTCATTTTCCACAACTGTGAGTTTATTGTACAACTTCTTGTTTAGTTTTTTCAACTTGATCACTTCTTCACATAAATTATTATATGCTTCATGTACACTCAGCTCATGGTCAACATCAATAATAGCTATATCCGAGTCACTATCATCAAATTCGCTTTCAGATTTTGTATACACAATATCAGAAAAATTATTAACAATAGTAGAAAAAGTAACAAAAGAATTTTCATCATCAGATGATGAACTTGAATTTTTAGATTCTGAATTGTCACCAAGTATGACATTTAGTGCTTTTCCTTTGTTTTTCTTAAAGTTTGGACATTCAATTCGTATATGATCATAACTTGAGCATTCATAGCACTCCACTTTATCTTTTTGCTCAGAGTTTTCTTTATTCCAATTTTTAGAATATTTTTTCTTTGTAGAAAATTCATTACCTTGTTTTCACTTTCCACTAGCTTTCTTGTTAAACAATATTTTTTTGAATTTCCTTGCAATGAGATATATATCCTCATCGTTCAAACTTCTTTACCAGAAAAATCATCTTGATCATCTTTTACAAGGAGCCGACCAATTCTTCAACTTTTATAAGGAGCCGACCAATTCTTGAATTTCCTTATTAACTTACCTTTTCTTGTTTGAGGAAGAGAGGACTCATTTGTTTATAAGGAGCCGACAAATTCTTCAACTTTTATAACATCCAAATCCTTGCTTTCTTCTATGGTTGTAACCTTTGGGCGAAATCTTTCAGGCAAGGACCTTAAAATCTTTCTCACGACCCTTGAATCCTCCATCTTCTCGCCGAGATTAAACCTGGAATTAACAATGTCATTAAATCTAGCATAAAAAACATTAAAGCTCTTATCTTCTAGCATTTTAATCTCCTCAAATTTTGAGGTTAACAATTGTAATTTTGAATTTTTTACAATCTTTGTCCCCTCATGTGTAACCTCCAAGATCTCTCATGCTTCTTTAGCGATCTCACACATTGATATTCTTTTAAATTCATCGGGAGATACAGCCATGAAGATAGCATTAAGTCCTTTGCTATTCCAATTAGAGTTGGTGATCTCATCTCTTGTCCAAGCATCATGAGATGTTTCGGGCTTAGTCCATCCTCGTTCAACTGTACACCACACATGTTCATCCAAAGATTTGAGGAAAGTCTTCATACGGACTTTCCAATAAACATAGTTTTCCCCATCAAAGTGTGGTGGTACATATAACGACATGGTCAACAGGGGAACGATCACACTCGAATGAGTGAACCATGCTCTGATGCCAATTGAAATTACCCAAGTACCCCTCTAACGCAGCGAAAATATCTACCAATTCACTCAACAAATTGGTTAGTCGTCAAGCATGCAATTAATTTGATAAACAATCAAATACATAAAATAAACGAAGTGCGTAACACCAAGATTGGTATCGAAGGGAAACCCTTTAAATAACTCTTTAAAGGTAAAACCTTACGGGGTAGCCAAACCCAGAAAAGTCAATTTTATTATTTGAAAATCAATTACAAGTAAAGTTCAATTACAAAACCTTTGTCAATTGACACTCTTACTTGACCAGACAAATGACTCATTTGTCTTCTACCGCAGTAGCAGCCAGAACCTCTGACGATCTTTAAACATTAGCTTTTCTCCTGGAACTCCAGTGACTGAACTCAATCACCTCAAGTTCGACATGGAATATGCACGCACTCAAAAAGAGAGATAAAACACGGAGTATGCACGCACTCAAGAGAATTTTCTCACACTCAAGTACCACTCTCTAAGAGAAACAATATAAAAATTCTCTAAGGAATTTTCACCAAAATATGCACTAAAAAGTGCTCTAGAAAATATCTAGATCTGAATCTCTACTGATCCTAACCAACAGGATCTCTTAAATAAACAATATGAAAATCAATTCCAATTGCTGTAGAATTTTGCTGACAGAACAAATCTAATAGGAGTTTGATCTGTAGTAGGATTCTCCTGTTGGGCTCAGTCTTTTAGGACTTTCAGATGTAGTAGGAATCTACTGATAGGAGAAATCTGTTGGGAAACGATTCTGCTGACACCTGGCGCTGAGTCTTCTTATCAGATATATATTTCATTCAACTGGATAATTTCAGACTCATTGAAACTCGATTTTCCTACTTATAATTTGGTGGGTAATTCCTAAAACCAATCTGTCGTGAAGACGTGTCTTGACGAAATGCTGACACCCGCGATAACTCTTCACTGCAGTAACAGATTTTAGATCAGCCTCTTCTCTAGATAAGTGCAGATTCCTTGGGACTCAATTTTTATACTTATGACTTATCTAAACAACCTCTAATACCTCTTAGATAAACTTAATATTGTTATAGATAAAGTCAATAAATAATTTACGTTCATCCAAAATTACCAACTTAATGATAGGATAAACTCTATCATTTTAGTCACTTAATCCTATACAAACTTATCAACTTAGTCACCTAGTCCTAGCTAAACTTTTACATCTACATAATTGATTGGCATGAGTAATGCAGAGATTGATATTTTATTTTTTCTTTGAAAAATCCCAATTTCCATTGAAGAATGTGCTCAATTGGTTAATAACTTTTGTCTGAAAGATTAAATGGTCCAACACCATGCATGGAGGTCGATCTTGATTAAATGGAAGAAGAAGATCGAGATAATCATGAGTTAATTAACGACAGTTTTGTCATTTTGACATCTTCCTAATTTGGAGTAAATCTATAGATTCAAAACCAAAATTTATATCTCAAAAGAAACAAGGAAATCAAAAGCTGCAACTATATATTTCACTCCTAATTTATAAAATCATTTAATGCCTCCAGAGATTATCTCACATCTTAATAAGTTTATTTATGATCCATCGACCCACATTAATTTGCAGCTGCAAACAACAACTCCAATTCAGTGCAATCATGACGAGGTCGATCCTTTAGAAGTTATTTCAATCATTTCTTAGATTTAATTTAGTTCAATCAATTTAATTTTTTAAGCATAAATGTAAAATATTGGTGTTCATGTCTAAATATTGGTGCTAGGACTACAAATAAACAATATTATTTGACAAGTTGTAGCTTGAGATCTGTTCGATCAAACTCAAGTTTGATTTGATTCATTTATTAAATGATGTATTCGTGAATATAAAATTTTTACCAATTATTAAATAATGCAATTTGTATAAATGTGACGTCCCCAATGCTTGTGATTTGGCGGGAGCTACGATGCGGGAATGTTGAACGCTCAGGTCATGCACCCCTCATACAGTATGAGAAGTGTGTGCCCACATATTTAAATAATGTGCACAGTTACATCACAACGGAATATGAAAAGTCTTTCAAAAAAATTTAACAGTACCAAAGAAATTTACATTACATTACCATCCTAGTGTTCATAAGCCACAAATTTCTCAACCATAGACAAAAGAATATTAAAGTTTTCTAAGAATAACAAAGAGCCAAAACTTTACACTTTATGTAGGAGAAAAAATCTTGATCTTCACTCCTCAGGTTTAGCCGGATCTCCATATCGTACCCATCATTTGCATCAAAATCTCTGTGGAACTGCAAGTAGACACACCACAATGAGATTTCGCAAAATCTCAATAAGCAGAACTAAGTCTAAAACTTAAAATACATGCAGGTAGAAAAGAGAAATTATGCAAACAAAAAAATACAAAATGATATAACATTTGACATTTTGCAATTAACCAAATATTTGCATGCACCAAATACTTCACACAAGACATTATACACCCAAAAATCACATTTTGCTTTGAAAACATCCGTTTTATTATGGTATGCACCATGGTTTTTTTTATGGACTATATGCACACTGTGGGTCCCTTTGTCACGCTACGAGTAATGGCTACGCGTGTGATTTCGTAACAAGCGATGTCCAATTCTGTGCTCGGTGAGTTCGTGGCCAAGCATCCTCTAACCTCTACCAGTAGAGAGGCAACAACGTAGACTCGAGAGCGTTACTGTCTCACCCGAGCCCATTGTCACCAAGCGACACTCTCGAGGATGTCACTCAATGTTATATGCTCTCGAGTGACCAGAGGAGCTCCACATAGATAATGTCACATCTAGACTTGGGGTCATGAGAAACCCACCAAAGTCAATACAAGAAACAACAACTTCACATATTTCAATAAGGATGTAGTCCAAAATGCAACAGTTAATTACAAGAGGCATGACATACAACAACAATATTCAATATACAAAACAAGACATTTCAAACAACAAAAAAAGGCACATGTATCCCATTACTTCACAGGGCCCCCCGGCTACCACACAGATCACAACAACAGAGGTACAAGTCAATCCCAACACTTCACGGGGTCCTCGGCCACCACATAGATCAAAAAATAGAGTTACAGTCAATCCGAACACTTCACAGGGCCCTCGGCCACCACAAAGATCACAACAAAAGAGCTACAGTGAATCCCAACACTTCATGAGGCCTCGACCACCATAAAAATGAAAACAATAGAGCTATAGTCAATCCCAACACTTCACGGGGCCCTCTGCCACCACACATATCACAACAACAATGCTACAAGTCATAATTTCATAAATCCAACAACAGATATTTCAATATTAGTCTGAGAGCTACTTATAGCGCGAAAGTAGGAATTATGGATGATCGAGGTGTCTCGAGCTCTACTTCTGGTTGTGGTTGTTCCTGATAGTGTGTTATGTGATGGTCCCGAGGATCATTATGTGGTGTCTTAGATGCAGAGAGAAACGATGTGTATGTTGCTGGATAGTGAGACTGAGAATGCAAGAGAGAAGCCGAGAGATGGAGAGCTGACTATAGCAATGCCGGATAGGGAGGAGCATGGTGGGGATGGTGGCTAAGGCTAGGGTTTTGAACCCAAAATTTTGGGCTTTGGGTCTGAGAGGGAGGAAGAATAGAGATGGATCAAGAAGGAAGGGAAGCTTACCATCGTGGGGTGGCACGATAGTGGTTGGAACATCACAAGTGGCGGCATATCTAAACTGAAACAGAGGGAGAGAATTATAGGGAAAGCAAGAGAGAGGGAGAAAACTAGACAAAGAGAAACAAAGACCAAGGGGCTTATTGACCAAGTCTTGGCATAAGACAATGGCAACGAATGATGGTGATAGGTAGGGCTTGGGATACGGCGGCAACTTACAGAGACAAAGAGAAAGAGACGGTGGAGGAGAGATAGCTTACCAATGGTGAGAGAAGACAGAATCTGGGACGGAGGGCAAAGAGGGAGGTCAAGAGAAAAGGAGAAGACTTGCTGTAATGGTCCTCGATACTAAACTAAGAAAAGAATGAACTAATCAAGAATGAAATGATAATTACAATTGATAGACAATGAACAAGGACATTCATAAGTTCATTGGATTTTTCGAGGTAACCCATGTGACATTCATAAATTTATTGGATTATTGGAATGTTACTCAAGGCTACATACCCTCATTTATGATAGATAACATGCAATGCATCTTAGTATGCCTTTAGCAATATGTAAGAATTTACAGTGAAAATGTTTAACTTATAAAAATATTTGCACCAGAATGACTAAACATCCTAACTTAATTAAAGCATACTTAATGCTTTACTTAGTAGACATCCAAGTGTAAGGCAATAGTTCAACATTGTTATGGAGAAAATATCTCCTTATTATAGACCAAATTTATAGGGGCTTTTAAAACAAAACATTTTTAAAGCATCTCTCGAATGCTTGAAATCACTATTATCTCTATGTACAAGACCATCTTTAGGAATATCACTATTAACTCCAGTTTTCGGTTGAGGTCTGCCTCATTCTTATTCATCCTCAGCCAGGGGGTGGAGTTCATCACCATCTTCTAAGTCTAGTCCTATTACAACTTCTACCATTCCAAAGGGAGTGGTAGTTGGGACTACCACAGTGAGATTCCTTGAAATTTCTATAAGTTAACAACTAACATACACAGAGATAATATAAATATGATAGATAATAAACATGAGATGGAGCATAAAATGCAAAAAATCATTTTTGTCTCCCATCTAGATTCCATTTTTCAGAAAATTTTGATGTACATTTTCTTACAAAGAACATTTCATATTTTTTTCTTCTCAAACCAGTTCATTTCTTTATTTAGAATCATTCTTAACATATGGTATCATCACGGCTCCCCATTTGTACCATGAGTACCTACTAGTGACTGTGGCCTTACTCTAGTTGAGACTACGTCATCAAAGTTGCGCATATATAACTTTAAATGCATTGATCTTATAATTTTCATGACTTATGCACCTACCAGCATTAGATGCCACAATTGACTTCGCCCTAAAATCAATCGAAATTCGTTGATTATTTTTCGTCAACCCAGGGGTTACCATTCCATTTTTAGTCACTTCAAAATGCACCGAGGAGTTCTACTAGGATATTCTCCAATCCTAGCATTGGGTCGTGATAAAACATATTTCATGATATGTGCTTCTTTTCATAACATGTAATATGGTTCATGCGAAAATGACATATTCTCAGGTATCATGCTCAATACTACATATTCATGCAGAATTTACAAATAATCAACACATGTCATGCAAGTGACTGAATGTTCATCTTGTATCATAAGACATTTCATTATTAATTAACATATATAACATGAATTTAGTGTTTAGAAAAAGTCATATAAACATTATCAAGTGTAAGCTAGAGACCAACTTACAAAATTTTCGATGCTAAGGGTGGTGTGGCTAAAACAAGAGATATACTTGGAGTTAGAACTCACAAAATTAATCACAAACTATATTTGCAAATCTACCCACATATTACCCAAAATTACACTTATAGCCCTAAACTCTTCATATAGCATTTCGGCCCCAACTTTCTATAAATTACATGAACTTCATGTATTTCATATCCTAATTTCATTCATAACCTTAGCATCACATGAATCAAATATTAACCATGAGAAAACTTATCAACCCAGAGGCATGCATACCATTAAATTTTTCTTAAGTGTGTTTTAAGCCTATGGCCGAGACTTACCACTTAAAAAATCACCAAAATAGAACTTGTTATCTTGCTACCACCTTAAATTCATATCATTAACAACATCTTATCACCATATCATCAAACTAAGAAAATCACAAACATAGCTTTGCATG
Organism: Juglans cinerea; assembly: GCA_961763995.1. NCBI lineage: Eukaryota > Viridiplantae > Streptophyta > Magnoliopsida > Fagales > Juglandaceae > Juglans > Juglans cinerea. Next base: position 9,763,698 of record CAUIVZ010000012.1, on the reverse strand, counting down.
CCCTAGACTTATCGTGATGTATATGGCTTATACTTAGCATATGAACACTAAGGACCTTAAGGAATCATCTATTCCGTTTTGCTAACATGCAAAGAGCATGCCCTAAATGATATGTAAACATGCTTAGTCAAGATCTCACAAGATAAGCTTTAATCATGTAGAACCTAAAACATGCTTTGATGATCAATCCAAGATATCAACTTAAAGACCTAGCATGGCATGTGGTTTTTTCTTCAAATGTCAACTCTTAATTATCATTAAAATACTTTAGCTAAGCTTATCACTTCATATCAAAGCAAGTCATGAACATAATCTAAGATTAACACAAGCTCATTCAACCCAATATCAAATCTATACCGAACTTGCTCCAACAATTTATCATTATCAAACTCAATCCAAAAACTTAGTTTCATACCATAATTCAAGCCTTCATGCTAATCTACTTTCAAATAATAACCAACTCTCTCCAAAGAACTCTCTCGGCTCACTCTTTTTCTAAGGCTAATGAATATTTTGATCACAAGAGTAATGTTATACTTGAGGGTTGCGTGAATAGATGTGGAGGATGAAAGGTGCTATTTATAAGGCTTATAAGAAGAAGAAAACCATGCAAGAGGCTAAGCATTGCACGGCTTGTCCAAAATTGAGAAGGGAAGTTCATCTTGGTGCAATCGGCTAAGGTGTTATGATTGTGTTTTATTTTGTTTCCTCGTGTGCAGCTAGGAGAACCTCTTTGTCTCCCTATGGTTGAAGGCTAATCTGAGTATGTGGGGTGTAGGGTTTCATATTTTCAGAAGTGATCAAGTTCCCAAAAGAATTGGCTACCCTTGCAAACTTTCCTCTCAAACCAAAACTGTAGGCTATACCATTTAGTTTCTAACAAGTTCAGTTCTATGGGTCCAAGGAAGGTGTAGAGGTCTTCTTTTCTTATGAATGAGAGACATTTGGCATAAGTTTGTGAAATAAATGGAAGAAGGTGAGAGATGTGCATCGGCTAAGAAGGCCATTTTGGCTTTTTTCATCCTCCTTCATCACTTCTTTCAATCTTTGGGGCCAAGTAAAATGTGTGTGGGTCAAGTAAAGATCTAAGTATCTAGGAACTCTAATCCATGCTTGAGGAAAAAGCGTGTCATGTGAGTAGGGCTGGTTTTGTTGGATGAATGGTGTAAGTTCATGATGGTGCTCGGCTTGATCTTCTAGGTGCACTATTCCTCTTGTGAATGTGTAAGAAGGTGCAACTCTTGTCCCTACACTAGGTCTAAATTTCCAAATTTTATTCTTGAGAAGGGGCTATTTTTGTTATAGATATTTTACTCAAATTTGACTAGGAAACCAATGGTATGCATTGAAGGATACCCTGTAGTGCTAAGTGTAGTGTTTGTGCGGGTTGCACGGTTTGACATGTCCCATATGTGCTTGAAAAGTGCTAACATTTGTTTCTAGCCTAGTTCAACAAATGCTTGATCTAATTCAAGGGTAGTGAATGCTTGGTTTCAGAAAATCTCTTAAAAGAAATGAGAATTTATTCAATCAGTCGATACTTAGCTTCCATGCCATCATTTTGTGTTTTTGTCCTATAACATCAAACCATATCCAAAATTTGTAGTCTTGACTTATGATGGTGGGTGAAACTTGGAAGCGAAGAAGATTTGGAGTGCCACTTGGTTCAGTCAAGGCAAGTTTCAGATTGCTAGGTGGTGAAATCTCAAATAAAAGAGGGTTGATTAAGGCTTCTAAGCTTAGTCACCAAGTTGGATTATACTTGAGCCCCAAGTTTGTGTTAGGTTAGGCTTAGTTTTGGGCCTTAGGTTGGGCCTTCCTATTGGGCCTTGATTCTAGTTTATTAGGCTTTACACACATTACGTTACACAAAGTATACTCAGCATGTACTCTTCCCATTCCACACACGTCATGTCACCATTACAGTACATACCCCACCACCAACTTCACAGCACAGTCCACAACACTTCATAGCACACTATACAAATATGCACAACACTTCACAGTGCACTACACAGCACAACACATCTCCATACAAAACAACGAACCCCATAATACTAACAACACAGTCTACAATCTAATCAACTAATCAATATCTAACATAAATACGAGGGATAGAGGGTTATACCATCGACGGGATAACCCGTGCGTTGCTAGCTGATCATCACGGTTGATGACACCGGAAGGGTCGTACGTGGTTGGGATGGGCCGGTGGTGGTCACGCGTCGTGGGTGGCGGCGTACGGTGGTGGAGGTGGCCTAAGGGGAAGTAGGCGTCCGTGAGAGAGTGAGGGAAGGTGAGCATGCATGGCGGCTCGACTGGACGTGGGGATGGCTAGGAGAGGTGGGTGGTGGCCAAGGGAGGTCCCGGTGGTGGTACGATGGCTATAGGAGGTGGAGCTCCGCCTTTGGTGTAGGAACCCGTGTATGGAGGAGGTGGACTCCGAGGGAGCAGACGGCAGGGAGATGGAGGCTAAGCTTGCTGGAGGATGATGGCCGGTGGGAGGGGAAGCTGCCATGGAGGTGGTGGCGCCGTTGGGCGGCGCAGCAACATCAAGCTCATTCGGGTTGTGCACTGCCAAGAGAGAGGAAGAGGGAGCGTGAGAGAGGGAGACCGATGTAAGGAGACTCGCCGGAGGGAGGAGGAGCTGGTGGTGGTGGCAGTGAGGCCAGGGGGTGCACGGCGGCGTCGGGCTACGTGGTGGAGCAGCTCGGGTATGGGGATTGCATACGACGTACGCTGGGGAGAGGGAAGAGAGAGAGAGGGAAAGGAAAAGTGAGGAAGAAAGAGAGGGGGTCTGGGTATTTAACCCAGTCCCTTCGTCTGGGGATCCTCAAAACAATCTAACGATGGGAGATTAAAACACTAATTTGAAAATGGGTAAACATTAACTTATTTAAAAGCAGTTAGAGGAGTTAAGTTAGAATATTATTTAAACTAACTTTAGTTTATAAAATAATATTTCTTCATCATTAATAAAATGATGAAGTCTTACTTAACATATTTAAGAGAATAAAACCATTAAATTAATTAAAACTTTCAACATAATTTAAATCTCATTTCCATAATACTGGAAATACTCCTTTTAAATATTTCCAGCATATTTAAAACACTGGGCGTGCCCTAGAAGTCACAAGATATCTTTTGAAACGCGCCTCCGAGGTTCGACACGCCTAACGAGGCTCACAATTGCTAGATAGAAGGGGCAGACAATTCACATAATCTCTACCCTCAGAATTTGCTTACGTTAGAAAGAAGGAACGTAAGTCAGAAAGAAAAAATGTGCGTAAGAAAGAAGGAGCGGGGTGTTACACTTTGGCTCTTCAAATACCTTCCCAAACTGTTTCAACAATTGAGCCAAGTCCCATGGTTGTTCTTCCACTAGTGGCTTTTCTTCGTTGGAATTTAACTATAATAGCAACCCTTTGTCTCTCCTGCTCATGCTCCCATTGTCTCTCCCTATTAACCACCATATTCTGATTCCCTGCAAGGGTTCTCATCATGTCGATTAATTGGTCCAATCGCTCCCTCATTTCAGTAATGCTTTCTTCATGCTCTTCCACCTATTTTTCCACTTGTTTCTGCATCGCTTCTTGCTATTGTTTGAATCAAGTTCCATCCACCATTAAAATCGAACTCCTTTGATGCCAAAATGTAATGGTCGTCAATACCGAAATAAGAAAAGAATGAACTAATCGAGAATGTAATTATAATTGAAATTGATAGACGATGAACTATGACATTCATAAGTTCATTGGATTATTCGAGGTAGTCCGCCTCCAAAAAGTCTCAACTCAATACAAGCAAATTCATACCCTCTTTCCCTTCCTCCTGTGCTTATATCCCCTACCCCTTAAAAGACTACATACTGACAAAAGGAAATAACCAAATCTCCTCTGCTGGTCATCAACGCCTTTCTATATATAACAAACACAAATAACAATAAAACGATACATTTAATACTAACTCCTACAAAATCGTTTGGATTTGGGATACTTCTCGAATTTAAGCTCCCATGACTCTGACTTGGACTTTCCAACTTACGTGTTACGTGTCCTCCCTTCTAGCAGTACCATGACACTTGTCTATGGTGGTCGAGTATGAAGGCAAGGCATGTAAGGATAGCAGAGAGAATGAAATGAAGAGAGTGAAAGCAGATGGGAGAGAGAAGCAAACAAAAACACAAATGAGGAGGAAAGACAGACCTATCGGAACCAGCGATGGGCCTAAGGGTGGAGGGAAGGACCTAGGGGCTGATATGACGCGATGGCACATTGTAACAAGAGAAATTCTACTCTAAGGCTGGTCTACTCTCCAACACCACACACTAATGACGTGGCAAACCGGATTTATTTTCAAAACGTTCCAGAGCTTCTTCTCCCCCTCCCTTTGCAAATCCCTCTCCCCCTCCTCTGCCGAAAGCTTATTCTCCCCCTCCCTCTACAAATCCCTCTCCCCCCCCCCACCCCCCTACCCCCACGCCGTCTCACAAAAGCAGATCGTGGTTTTCTCCCCCGTTGACACCCCTCAAAGCGTGCCCTAAGAGGGCCCAAAAATTCCCCACGAAAATCCCTCTGCCGAAGCCCTCTCCCCCGTCAAATGGAACTTCCAACAGTAGTGGTGAATTGGGTTTTGGGTTTGATTTTAACTCAAGCCATATGACTAAAGAAGATGGTTTTATCGAGGGTTTATTCTCCCAAAGCAAGGTCAATGATACTGCAAGTGGGATGACCTCATCGGAACCTAATAAAAAAGTTGATTCTGTTGAGAATTTTTGGGAATCTCAATATGCATATCCAGAAACTGGATCAAAGTATAACTTGGTGAGTCAGTTTGATTTGGTTTCTTCATTTTACTGATAATGTTGAGATTTCAAAGAATGTGCATCGTCAAACTTTAAGTTTGGCTGTAGGAAAAGCCAAAGGTTGCTGATACATCTCTTACTAGTGGAGAAGCGCAAACATTTGATGGTGATGGTGTCGCTTGTCCTGTAGATTTTTTTGATGTATCAGATGGGATCTCTCCAAAATCTAGGAAAGGGGCCTCTGGAATTAATCTCAACCCAAGCTCTATGAACGGTATATTCTTGGAGCCATACTCTAAAAGTGAGCCGAATGAATTGGTATCCTCTTTGGTTGATGAGAATGTTGGTGCCAATGAAAACTTTTGTGAATCTGAAGCGTGGAGAGAGAACGTGGGAGGAGAAGCAAAAATTCGAATGTAGGTAACGTGGAGAATGAGGAAAACGTGTGGAGGAGTCTAACGATGCGTTTTGAAAAAAAAAAAAAAAACCAAAGCCAACTCAGCTGGTGTGTAGTGTTGAAAACTTTAGGGACCTTAGAGTAGAATTACTCTTGTAACAAATAGAGAGAACATAGGGTGCCTTTTTTTTTCAAAGCGGGTTGGGCTTAAAGGTTTTGCCTTCATCAAGCTAGGCCTCACAACAAAGTTTGGATCAACGCCGAATAACTTCTTATTTATTATTTTTATATTATTATTATCTCTATAATTATAATGATAATATTTTAAATTTTAAGAGATTAGAAAAAGTCATGTTTCTAATAAGAGAAAATATATTTACAACTGTGAATTGTGTAACTGCTGCGAAATCGTTTTGAAAAAAAATGAATAAAACATGGGACCCACATTAAAAAAATTAATATTTTAATAGTGGACCCCACTCATTTTCAAAACGATTACGCAGCAGTTGCACAATTCACGATTATATCTAGAATTACTCTTCTAATAAACATATTACTCGAATCTTTAATAATATAATCATTCTACACACACATATATATAAACTTTATAAACATGTTAGAAAAAAGTCAAGTTTTTTTTTTTTGTCGAAATCTATAGATAAAGTTATAAAATATAATAAAATAATCTATTTTATCTAGATGAAGCAACTTGTGAATAAGTTCGAACTCGCTCGACAATTAAATGAGCTACTCGCAAACATAAAATCCAACTCGATGAAAAGCTCAAACTCAACTCCTGTTCAAAAAAAAAAATCCTAAACTAAACTATTGATTCAGAATCCAATTTTTATCATGTGAATGCATCTAAATTCAATTCAATATAACCGAATTGTATTCGCCTTGTTCAAATTTAAACGATAGCAATTTAACATGCGCAATCCTTCAAGTTTTGAGAGGTTTAAGTGCGACCTATATTTGGTTTGCCTTTTCCCATGTATATGAAAGACCTATATTTCGTTTGCCGTTTCCCATATATATGAAAGTCTAAAGTAATTCCCTCCAAAATCATTAAACCCATTGAATGCCTCAATACATTGTATCATCCGTGTTCAACATATCTATGATTAATAAAATGTAGGAAGCGAGGTATTGGTGGAACCCATAAAAATAATATCATATTTATTTCCCTTTTCTTTCATTTTTGAAATTAGGGTTGAGCACTGACATTGTCGGAGTCGGAATACCCTAATTCCGACTCCAACTTTGACTTTGTCTGAGGTTGAATCCGACATCTGACTTCGACTTTGACACCTGTAGACTCCGATCCAACTCCGACTTGGACTTGTCGGAGCGGCATCGGATTTGCACTTTTTTATTGGACTTTGTTTCTTAACTGCATATTTAACCCATCTTTTAAAAAAGAATTTTTTGTAGACTTTCAAATTTCAATTTTTTTCAAAAAACATTTTTTCAAATTTCAGTTTTATTAAAAACCTAGCCAAAATGGCAAAAATACATACAAATTAAAAATACATAACCAAAATTGTAAAATTAAATCATTCATACAAATTAAAATACAAAACTAAATCATTCACTACAAGTTAAAAAAATAACCAAAATTACAAAATTAAATCATTCACTCATTACAAGTTAAGAAAACATAATCAAATCTACAACTAATCAGTACTAATTTACTATAACTTATAAGCCAAAACTAAAATATAAAAAATAAATAAATAAAATAAAATAAAAACTTACAAGCCATCAAATATTGTTCATTATTCCCAACTACAACAACCAACAACACAAATCAAATTTCATGTTATTGTCTCATTCCAACAACAAACAAAACCAAAGAAAGCCAACAACATCCATCATCTATTATCCATATGCATCATCTACCATACATCATACATCATCCATCATCTATCCTCATCCCCAACCCATCATCCATCATCTACAACAAGAAGTTCACATTCCACAACAAAGAAAAACAAAAAAACAAATAAGTTGTTCTCATTCCAAATTTCCAACAACAATGTCAACAAAAGAACCAATTGAACAAATAACAAATTACACAATTTCACAAATGCACTTCAAAAATTGTAAAGATCCTTTTAGATCCTTACTGTCTATCACTCAGAATCACACAAGGAAGAGCAAAATACAAGCACAAAGAACTCAGATGGAATGATCAAGATTCCATGGCGAATCTTGCAGAGAATCTTCGAGGGATTCTCAACCTCCAGAAAATGTTCTCACTTAATTCTTCAATACCAATTACATGAACCCTCCTGCTTTTATAGAAGCAGTCGTGAAGCATAAAACAATGTAATGTTCTAATACCCAAAACGCAAACTACAAAAAGCTAAACGCAAAGCAAGAATGCAACAAAGATGAAACGTGCCGTTTTACTTGTTCTTTACAACAGACCAAAACGCACCGTTTCACTAGGACTTCATTTTGTTATTTATGTTACTCTCAATCTGTTAGTTCTGTTAATTATGGGATTTAAATTATGTTGAAAGCTTTTATTAATTAAATGGTTTTATTCTCTTTAATAAGTTAAGTGAGACTTCATTATTAATGATGAAGGAATATTATTTTATAAACTAAAGTTAGTTTAAAATAATATTCTACCTTAATTCCTTTAAGCACTTTTAATTAAGTTAATGTTTTACGCATTTTCAAATTAGTGTTTGAGATCCATCGTTAGTCGTTACGTGGATCCCCAGACGAAGGGACTGGGTTAAATACCCAGACCCCCTCTCTTTCTCCCTCATTTCCCGTAGCTCTCTCTCTCTCCTCCCTCTCCCCAGCGTACGTCGTACGTGGTCCACCCCCACGCCCGATTCTTCCGTAGCTCAGCCAGGCGCCGCCATGCGTCGCCAGACCACACCGCTGGCACCACCAGCTCTACCTCATGCCGGCGAGCCTCCCTAGCCCAACCCCTCTCTCTCACGCTCTCCCTTTCTCCCCGCTGGAAGTGCAAAGCCTGAATGGGCTTGGTGCACGTAGTGCCGCCGTGCGCCGTCCTACAGCACCACCACTCTCACAGCAGCTTCCTCTACCACCGGCCACCACTCCCCAGCGAACTCAACTCCTCCCATGCAGCCACCTTCCCCGTAGCATGCAAGAGGAGACCCACGCATGGCTTCACAGTGCCCGGCCTCTAGCGCCGCCATGCGAGGCACCCACGACCACCAAGCGACGCCATAGACCTCCTCTCCCCTTCCCCTTCCTCCTCCACGTGACCCGAGGCCCATAGCCTCCCTCCACCTCACGGCTTCTTCCTCCTCTCACGCACGGCTTTTACACCTTCCACCGCCGTGCACCGCCACCCAAGGCGTAGGACCACCACCTCCAGCCTCCTCAGGCCACCACCGAGCCAACCCAACCACCTACGGCCCTGATCTGCCACCCACGCATGCACACTCTCTCTCACTCTCCCACGGCCTCTCATCCACTTCACAGCCTTGAACTGCCACCGTGGCGCCACCTCGACGCCACCACGAGATCCACCACATTTCCCTTAGCTGAACCCTAGGTCCAAACCACCACTTTGAGTGGTGGGTAGTCACTGCACGTGATGGATAGCCACTGTACACAGCTAGATCCGCCGTGTTACACTCCTTGCCACCATCACAAGGCCACCACGAGCCCTTCCAAGACCACACCTAGCTATCCAAACGCCTAAACAGTTAACGTACGTGGGTTAGCCGCCACGTACGACTCTTCCGACATCATCGGCTGTGACGATCAACGAGCAACACACGGGTTATCCCATTTATGGTATAACCCTCTATCCCTCGTATTTATGTTAGATATTGATTAGTTGACTAGGTTGTGGACTGTGCTGTTGGTTTTGTGGAGTTGTGGTATTGTGATGTGGTGCTGTGTAACGAAGTGTTGGGCACTCTGTGTAATGAAGTTTTGCCTTATTTGTGTTGTATGGAGGTGTATTGTGCCGTGTAGTATGCTGTGAAGTGTTGGGCGTAATTAGGAAGTGTGATGTGCAGTGCTGTGGGCTGTGTTGTAATGGTGGCATGGTGTAAACGGAATGGGGAGAGTACACGTTGTGTGTACTCTATGTGTGACGTAGTGTGAGACAAGGAGAGTATATGTAAAATATACCCTCCTGGCATATGGTGGAACGAGATGAGTACACGTAGAGTGTACTCTGTGGTGTAGTGCGTGTAAAAGGAGTACACGTGGAGTGTACTCCATGTGGTGGATTGATGCACCATATGGCATGTATGCCATAATGGTGATGTGGCGTGATGTGTATGAAGGGAGTACATGTGGAATGTGGTGTGATGCACCATATGGCAAATATACCATAATGGTGATGTGGCGTGGTGTATGTGGAATGGGACGAGTACACGATGAGTGTACTCTGTGTGCCGTATGGTATATGAAGGGAGTATACGTGGAATGTACTCCATGTGGCGAAGTGATGCACCATATGCGTGTATGCCATAATAGTGATGTGGCGTGGTGTATGTGGAACATGAAGAGTACACGCTGAGTGTACTCTGTGTGACGTGATGAGTATGAAGGGAGTATATGTGGAATGTACTCCGTATGATGGTGGGATGCACCATATGGCGGATATGCCATAATAGTGATGTGGCGTGATGTGTATGAAGGGAGTACATGTGGAATGTACTCCGTATGACAGATTGATGTACCATATGGCTGTATGGGAATGAGGATTAGTATGGGCTAAGAAACATGAAGAAAGTGACGAGTGTACTGTCCAAGGAAGGGATGCGTGACTTAGTTGGTCTGAGTCATGCGTCGGAACGTGGTTAATGAGAAGAATGAGACAGAGGTCTTAGTGTCTTAATCCTAAGGTGAATCATGGGTTCACTTTAGTGGATGAGCACTCGAGGCAAGACTTTGAGTTGGAAGATGTGGTGACCGTAAGTGGTCCCCGAAGGGTTTAACATAGTAAAGGGCATGTAAGTGCACGGGATAGAAGGAGAGTGTTCTAAGTGATATGTAGCTCTACTTCTAGTTTAAGTTGCTTATGCATTAGATAGAAAATGACGCTAAGGTATGTGTATGCATGTAGGTTGCCATCTGACAAGTACATGAATGGACTGCATGACATGCAAATAGCATGGAGTCCAGGTAAGTGTTACGTTCATACTCTTCTAGAGTTTTTGCAAGATACAAGAAACAATTTTCCTTTAAGATTCTTATGAAAAGAAACGAAAGACGCTTTACAAAAGAAAATGCTAAGTGTTCAAATGTATAAGTATGTACGGCCTCTCCTTGGAAGCCCCTGTTTACGCAACTAAAGTATTAATTGTACGCATGTGAATGGATGACTATACGCTGTATCTATTGTATGTATTTTCTAAGAAAATCCATAAACTGATGAAAATGCATGAAAGGCATGACAACGGATGCTTTTATGGATCCTATGAACCGACGCTTTCATGTGCGCCACAAGGTGATGCTCGTGGATGCCATGATTGACGACGTTCAAGGTGACGCTTATGGATGCCATGAAAGCTGACGTTTAAGCCCATGTATGTTCTTAAATGAAGTTTTCCACGAACGAACTGTTAAAGAAAGGATAGGACTTAAATGAACTGAAAAAGGAAAAGATGATTTTCGGGCTTATGTCCCAAACGATGTTTTCCCATGAAAAGAAATGTTTTCTCATGAAAGGACTGTTAAATGAAAGAATGAACTGAATGAGAGCTCAAGCTCTTTCGAGCTGACATGAACGAACGAATGAAAAGTAAGGAAAGACATGAAAGCATGAAATATATGAAGATACGTAACGACCACATGAACGAATGAAAAGGGTACCAATGAATGGGCAGATTGCAATGCCGGGTAAGTAGTACTGGAAGTGCACCCAGTGCTGCCCCCTATGAAAGGGATTCCCAACCCGTGGCCACGGACGGAATCCGGGTCCAAAGGAAGACCGCTAACCCCAACACACGGGGCGTAATAGTGTGTACTGACATATGAAAGTGATAAGAACGAATGGATGTATGCATGCATGTACAAACGCACGAATGCACGAACCTTTAAGAAATGAAGGCACTGACGGGAGACACGTTTTAAAGAAAGGAAAGCCTTTTGAAAGGAAAAACCCCGTCCAGTGAAGTTTTCAAAAGAAGGCACGTATGCACGAACTCTTGAAGAAATGAAGGCACTGACGAGAGAAACGTTTTACGAAAAGGATGCCCATGTTTAAAAGAGGAAAACCCCGTCCAGTGACGTTTTCAAATGAACGCACATATGCATGCACGTAATAGTATGTACGAATGATGAATGCATGAATGAAAACCTATGTTGTTATATTTTAACTGTATGAAGTAATGCTTACGAGTCTTCGACTCATTTCAGTTTTTATGCATGTCCCTCCCCCCACAAGAACTGCATGATCAGGACAGACACGGCCCATGGGGAAGAGCACATAAGTCTAGGCACGAGTTTTGAAACGTACGAGTAGCCTTTAATTATAACATTAATGTTTTCCGCTGTAAACCTCTTTTATTGTCAAAGCATATTTTAATTTATAAACATGGAGTCTTGCACCCTGGGTATGCAAGTAAAAAGTTTTAAATCGGACGGTAATTCCCGTCGTCCTTTCTAAAAATATTTTACAAAAAGTCCTACCATAAGGACGGGCGTTACAAGGAGGGATGAGTCATGACGAGACTACCGTTCCTACTCTTAGAGAAACCAGGACCGGAGGAGGAACCAGGGTCCAATTCGTAGGAGTTACAGCCCAACCCGCAAAGACCAGAACCCTACTCGGAGGAGTAATTAGAGCCCTGACAGAAGAAGAACATCGAACCCCCTCGAGGAAAACCCATGTCAAAGAGACTCGAGAAGAGAAGAACCTCCCATAGGCAAAATCAGCACCATAGCTGGAGGATATGCTAGGGGAACGACTTCCTAGGCACGAAAGGCCCATGCAAGGAGGGCCAGGTATGAAGAAGTATTCTCTGCCCACATACCCTCCCATAACAACAAGGATCAGACCGGAGAATATCTCGTAACTTTCAGTGAAGAAGATGGAGAAGGTTTGTCGCGCCCCCATGACGATGCACTGGTAGTAACAACACAAATTGCTAACTATCGGACCAAAAGAGTATTGATTGACAACGGTAGCTCTGCCGACATCCTCTTCTGGGAGGCATTCATTAAAATGGGAATCACTCCCGATCGGTTGCGACCAGCACCTACGCCCCTCAAAGGCTTCACAGGGTACACCATCCAGCCAATTGGAGCAATCGCTCTCTTTGTGTTGGCGGGAACAACCCCCAAAACAACATCTCTCATGGTAGACTTCTTAATGGTGAAGGCCCCGTCTTCATACAATGTGATCCTTGGACGTTCATCCTTGAATCGAATGAAGGCTGTAACCTCCACATATCATCTGAAGGAGTAGGAGAAATGCGTGGCGAACAGCAAACTACAAGAGACTGTTACACCCAGGAAATGAAGTCAAAGGCGATAGCTGTACAAACTCTTGAGCAAGACCACAGGGAAGTTGCCATGCCTCCACCTCCGGCTCTGACAGAATTAGACCGAGAAGTAAGGGATGAAGAGGCAGTGAGGTAGGCGGAACCTAACGAGCCGTTAGTCTTGATACCAATGGATCCTGAAAACCAGAACGGACTGTGCGAATGGGATCTAAAATGTCCATCGAGCTGAGCCAATCTATGAAGCAACTACTTGTCGAACATCGTGATGTCTTTGCCTGGTGCCATGAAGAAATGCCTGGTATTGACAAAACGGTAATAGAGCACTGCCTTAGTGTAAATCCGGAGGCAAAAAGAGTCAAGCAAAAGCACCGCAGTTTTAGTGTAGAGAAATATGCAGCCATTACTGAAGAAGTGGATCGCCTTCTAGCTGCGGGGTTCATTCGGGAAGTTCACTATCCCGAATGGCTCTCCAACGTCGTACTGGTCAAGAAGGCAAATGGGAAATGGAGAATGTGTGTCGACTTCACCAACTTGAACAAAACTTGTCCTAAAGATAGTTTTTCCCTCCCGATGATAGACTTCATAGTGGACTCAACGGCCTGGCACACCTTACTCACCTTCATGGATGCATACTCTAGCGACAATCAGATCAGGATGAGCCCTGACGATCACCGATCGAGGACTTTACTGCTACAGAGCAATGCCATTCGGCCTCAAGAATGCAGGAGCAACATATCAACGTCTGGTCAATCGAATGTTCAAAAATCAGATCGGGAGGAATATGGAAGTTTAGTAGATGATCTTCTAGTTAAGAGCAAGAAAGTCGAACAACATCTTGATGATCTCCGGGAAGCTTTTGCAGTACTTAGAAAATACAAAATGAAGCTCAACCCGCAAAAGTTTGTTTTCGGAGTCGAGTCAAGAAAGTTCTTGGGATTCATGGTCTCCTAGCGAGGAATCGAGGCTAATCTCAAAAAAGTTAAAGCAATTGTGGATATGCCTCCACCTCGAACAATCAACGAGGTTCAGAGACTGGCAGGGAGGGTAGCCGCACTAGGCCGCTTCATCGCGAAGTCGACCGACTGGTGGCTCCCTTTCTTCAAAGTCCTGCGGAAAGCACAAGAATGGGATGAAGAGTGTGGAAGGGCCTTCAGCGAGCTAAAGGAATACTTGGCCCATCCACCTTTGCTCAGTCAAACCATGCCAGGGGAAGACCTGATTGCCATCCTGGCTGTATTGCCCAATGCAGTGTCCGTCGTATTGACTCGAGTAGAAGAAGGAATCTAACGTCCGGTTTATTATGTAAGTAGAGCCTTTTGGGGGTGCAGAGGACAGATACCCCCGAACGGAAATGCTACATTCGCATTAGTAGTCACTGCCAGACGATTAAGGCCTCATTTTCAAGCTCATCCAATAAAAGTCCGAACTAATGTTCCCTTGAGAAAAATATTACAAAAACCTGATACATTTGATCAATTGACTAATTAGGCAATCGAGCTAAGCGAGTTTGAGATCGAGTACCTTCCATGCACCGCCATTAAGGAATAGATATTGGCAGATTTTGTAGCTGAATTCTCAAACTTTCCAGAGGAGACGTTTATTATGCCGTAGGGCAAGCGTGGCAGGTTTACGTCAACGGTTCATCCTGCCAGACCGAGGGAGGAGTGGGAGTACATATCATAACAGACTCAGGAGAAAAACTTGACTACGCACTCAAACTCGAATTCAAAGTCACCAAGAACAAAGTTGAGTATGAAGCACTCTTGTCAGGTCTAACAATTGCCAAATCGTTGGGGGCTACTGAAGTTGAAGTAAAGGTTGATTCCCAGATAGTAGTGGGACAAGTATCCGGACAATTCCTTACGAAAGAAGAAAATTTGAAAAGATATCTTCAGCAGGTAGGAGAAAAGCGTGATCTCTTCAAATACTCTTTAATACATAAGATCCTGAGAGGGGAAAACCAGGAAGCAGATCGATTGGCAAAGGCTGCCTCAGGTCAAGAAGAAGTGCCACTCCTGGATCATGTTGTAATTTGGACTATTGATGTGGCAGCAGTGGGATTTCGAGTGTCCACTATCGAGGTCATACAGCCCCCTGAATGGGCCACTGACATTCTAAAGTTTCTTCAAGAGGGAGTCCTTAGAGATGATAGGGAGGAGGCTCAAAAAATTAGGAACTGAGCCGCTAGGTTCACTTTGATAGAAGGAGTCCTATATAAGAGAGGCTACACCGAATCTCTATTAAGATGCATCTCTTCCGAACAAGCTCAATACGTACTAGCAGAAATACATGAAGGAGTTTGTGGGAATCAGGCTAGTGGAAGGGCACTAGCAGCAAGAACTACTCGAGCAGGGTATTATTGGCCTAACTCTCACAAAGATGCCGACGAGTTCGCCAGAAAGTGTCTCAAGTGCCAGGAAAATGCTCCTATTCCTCATTAACCCTTAAAAAGCTCACTTTCGTCACCTTCCCATGGCCTTTCGCGCAATAGGGATTGGACCTTATTGGCCCCGTCCCAGCGGGCAAAGGAGGAGTAAAGTTTGTCGTGGTAGCAGTCAACTATTTCACAAAATGGGTGAAAGTGGAAGCTCTAGCAACGATTACAGCTCGGGCAATTACAAATTTTCTCTGGAAATCTATAATTTACCGCTTCGGGATCCCCCAAAGCTTCGTTTTGGACAATGGGAGGCAGTTCGATTGCTCCCATTATCGAGAGTGGTGCTCGGAGCTCAGAATCAAGACTAAGTACTCATCACCAAGACATCCCCAAGCCAATGGACAAGTAGAAGCAACCAACAAAATGCTACTCTTCATCCTGAAGAAGAAGCTAGGAAGCCAGGAGGGGGAATGGGCTAAAAAAACTTCCCAGCACATTGTGGGCATACTGAATGTCAGTAAGAACCCCTATAAGGGAAACTCCCTTCACCCTCATCTATGGAACTAAAGCCATGATACCAGCTGAAGTGGCAGTACCCACTTATCGGGTACAACATTTCGATCTGGATCACAACAACGAGAGATTGAGGGAAAACTTGGACTTCTTGGAAGAAAGGCGGGAGGAAGCAGTAAGCCGAGCAACAGCCAACAAACGGAGAGTTGAACAATATTTTAACAAACGTGTTCAGCCCCGCAACTTCAAAGTGGGAGACATGGTATTGAAATAAATAGGAGTTACTACACAGGATGAAGGCAAACTGAGTCCCAGATGGAAAGGGTCGTATTTGGTAATAGCGACCAGAAGACCTGGTTCTTATCAACTTAAGAACCACGAAGGACACAAGTTGCCACACCCATGGAACGCCGAGCACCTAAGGAAGTATTTTGTATGAAAAATCTGAGTTGGGCTCAAACAATGTAAGATTGTGATTAATTAAATTTCATGGACTAATTTCGAATGTTGCATTATTGTGTCTCCTACAAACAGCTTAAATCAAACATGCCTGGTCTAGATCGGCCATGAAGTATAAAGCACAGGAACCAAGCCATGAGCTCTAACCTGCTAACAACTATTCTCAACACAGTCTAAATAACTTGCTAAGTTTCGTGCAAGGATGCTAAACGGTGCATTGGTGAGGGAGAAGGGCCCTTGGGCTCTGCCAACCTATAAGGGCCAATCCATGAAGTATAAAGCACAGGAACCGAGCCATGAGCTCTGACCTGCTAATAGCTATACTCAACGCAGTCTAAATGACCTGTCGAGCTTCGTGCAAGGATGCTAAACGATGCGTTGGTGAGGAAGCAGGGCCCTCGGGCACTGCCAAACTATAAGGGCCAACCCATGAAGTATAAAGCACAGGAACCGAGCCATGAGCTCTGACCTGCTAATGATAATTCTCAATGCAGTCTAAATGATTTGTCGAGCTACGTGCAAGGATGCTAAACGATGCTTTGGTGAGGGAGCATGGCCCTTGGGCTCTGCCAACCTATAAGGGCCAATCCACGAAGTATAAAGCATAGGAACCGATCCATGAGCCCTGACCTGCTAATCGCTATTCTCAATGCAGTCTAAATGACTTGTCGAGCTTCGTGCAAGGATGCTAAACGATGAGTTGGTGAGGGAGTAGGGCCCTCGGGCTCTGCCAACCTATAAGGGCCAATCCACGAAGTATAAAGCAAAGGAACCGAGCCATGAGCTCTGACCTGCTAACAGCTATTCTCAATGCAGTCTAAATGACTTGCTGAGCTTCGTGCAAGGATGCTAAACGATGCGTTGATGATGAAGCAGGGCCCTTGGGCTCTGCCAACCTATAAGGGCCAATCCACGAAGTATAAAGCACTAGAACAGAGCCATGAGCTCTGACCTACTAACACATGTTCTCAACGCAGTCTAAATGACTTGCTAAGCTTCATGCAAAGAGGATAAACGATGCGTTGGTGAGGGAGTAGGGCCCCCGAGCTCTGCTAACCTATAAGGACCAATCCATGAAGTATAAAGCATAGGAACCGAGCCATGAGCTCTGACCTGCTAACAGCTATTCTCAATGCAGTCTAAATGACTTGCCGAGCTTCGTACATGGATGCTAAACGATGCGTTGGTGAGGGAGTAGGGCCCTCGGGCTCTGCCAACCTATAAGGGCCAATCTACAAAGTATAAAGCATAGGAACTGAGCCATGGGTTCTGACCTGCTAACACCTATTCTCAACGCAGTCTAAATGACTTACCGAGCTTCGTGCAAAGATGCTAAACAATGAGTTGGTGAGGGAGCAGGGCCCCCGGGTTCTGCCAACCTATAAGGACCAATCCACGAAGTATAAAGCACAGGAACCGAGCCATGACCTCTGACCTGCTAACAGTTATTCTCAACGCAGTCTAAATGACTTGTCGTGCTTCATGCAAGGATACTGAAAACGATACAAGCCTAGTCTCTAGAATGACCACGAAGAAAGCAAAAGAAGAAACCAGACAAGCCTAGTCTCTACAATTTGGCCTTTGTAGGATACAAGCCTAGTCGCTTGTGTAATACCCGAGTCCTACTACGTAGGTCCTTACGTCATTTTGTTAATTCTTTAAATTAAATATTTTGAGATAAATATTTTTATTATTTTTAATTATTTTATTTTAAGATGAGTATGATTTATTTTTAAAATATGATTTATTAAAATAAATCAAGGGTATTATTTTTTTAAGACCTTGAAATATTTTCCCTTAAGCCCTTTAATTTTATTCATTTAGGAAATGACCCAATTATTCCCTACCGTTAAATTGGTAGGTGAAAAGTATCCTTAAGGTGGATAGATCTCCATCATCCATTTGCTTCCTTGTGAGGAAATGAGGAAACAAAGACAAAAAAGCCAATTTCCCTCCTCCAAGCTTACGGTGGAAGCAACTAAAAAGAGAAAAGAAAAAACAAAAACTATCCTAAGGCATTTCTATCCCTCACCCATCGGTCAACACCCAAGGAAGAAATAAAATTTCACCTTCATTTCCAAGCAAGCTAAAGCCAACGCCACCTTCATCCCTTTCCTTCCTCTTTCCTTTTCGTCTTCAAGAAAGCAAGTTCCTCTCATCTCCTTCAAGCTTGTGACTCCATGGCAAGGGAAAAAGAAAAATATTTTTCTCTCATCCTCTCCAAGCCATACGAGTATACTCTCTCCATACCCATTTTCGGTTTTGCCTCAAAGCTTGGAACCAAAGCTTGTTTTCATATTCAAAAGGGTGAAATCTTGAAGGTAATATACTTTTGGTTCAATTCCTAGCATGATTTCCATATGGGCTTTGATTTTCATCATTTTTCTTACCTATGATGTTTCGGTTTTGGGGTTTAAAACAGTGCCATCATTTGTTCTTCATCTACACGGGTTTACCACTATTTAGTTCTCTATCTTGCCTCTTGAAAGGGGCTAAGAGACTAAGATAAAAATCCTAATTTGACTCATTTGATTTTAGTGTGATTTTGGGAGCCAACTAAGTTGTTTTAGCTTGTGTTTTGATGTAGTTAATTTTCTATATTGCAAATAAATATGAATGCCCTGTTTTTTATCCAAACCAAATGGTATTATAGTTGTTTTGCTATGTATTTTACTATATTTCAAAAATGCTATGTTGCTATTAAAATTGGTTTAATCATAGGTGACGATTAAAGTGATTTTAGTTTATATATGTTAGTACCATGTGTCTTGTGTTGAGGTTGGTTAGTAATCTATTTTTAGGATGCTAGAGGTTCGGTTTAGAGGTTTTGCTTGGGTTTTGTAATTTTATATCTTGCTTTTAAAAAGTATTAAGTGAGTAAAGCATAAACTTGAGTGTTTAAAGATTTTTAAGTTGCTTAATGGGTAACTTTGCTATACTTTATGCTACTTTAATTTTAATGGGAGGTGTTATCTAAACTAGAATATATTGCTTATGTGAATAGGTTATAGCTTAGTTAGCTTAGATATAAGAGATTAATTGTGCATGATGTATTAGGATATGTAAAGCTGTCCAAGTATTTCCTAAGTCCATGTCATGCCATGTCTTGATGTAAAAATAGCCCATTTATGTTGTCCCTCATTTGGTTAAATCCTACCTAACCTAAGAGTCCCAAATATTGATAAGCTAACCTTTTTATAATGAGGGACTACAAGTTTATTTAAAGGACATGGTTCCTAAGCTTGTTTAGCCTACTTGAGATGCTTAAACCTGTTTTAAAGCCCACTGTTGAGAATTTCCAGATTTTATCTCCTAATGTCTACAATCCAAAGTGAGCTTGAACCAAAGAGACCTTGCTTGAAGCCCATGAATTCTTAACTACTTTTCATATAAGATTTTTAAATAGCCTTCCATGGACAGCTAGCATGTCTTAATATTTAAGTTATTTCTCTTGTAAGTTGAGGTGAGGAGTAGTCATTGGGGTTAATGCTAAGCATAGAAGGGACGTTAGATTGTAATATCGTGGCTTTCTCTTTTAAAGGGAGGGCTAAAGAATATGGTATGAGTATTAACACGCTTATGCTATTTATTGGAATATGAATATTGATGATGGAAGTATCGAGGAGCATATAGGTAAGTAGCTATGATCATGCCTCTTACACCAAGTTCTCTTTATGAAGAATGTCTCTCTCTTTTTCAAATGTTCTTCTAAAGAAAGAATAAATGTATATAGTATGTACAAGCCCTTTCTTGAAAGCCCCAGTTAAGCACCCTATCGATTATAATTGTGTGTATGTGTATAAAGTAATGCATGCACGTAGGTTCTAAGTCAATAGATTTCCATACATGCTCTCTCAATAAACTTATTGATTATTCCTATATTAGTATAGCATGAAAATGTATCTTTTCCATAAAAATGCATGTGCATCGTAGTAAGAAAGATGATGAAAATGTGTTGATTGCAAAGGAAAGAAAATGAACATCTCATGCCTTGTGCTTTAAGCGATACTTTCAATGACGTGAAGAAAGTGTTTTAAAATGTCCCTATGAACTGATGCTTTAAATGACGCGAACAAAGTGTTTTAAAATATCCCTATGAACTGATGCTTTAAATGATGTGAAGAAAATGTTTTAAGATGTCCCTATGAACTGATGTTAAATTGTCCCTATGAACTGACGCTTTATGGATGCCATGAAAAATGATGTTCAAGCTCATGTTTTTTAAAATGACGTTTTTTCATGAATACACTGTTAAATGAAAAGATGATGTTTAAGTTTATGCTTTTAAATGACATTTTCCATGAATGAACTGTTAAATGAAAATGACTGAAATGAATTAAAGAAAGGACTGAATGAATGAATGTCTTATTGTATGAAAATATGTAACGACCATATGAATGAAAAGGGTACCAAATGAATGGGCAGATTGCAATGCCGGGTAAGTAGTACTGGTAGTGCACCCAGTGCTACCCCTTGACTGAAAGGGATTCTCAACCTGTGGCCACGGGCAGAATCCAGGACCAAAGGAAGACTACTAACCCCAACACACGGGGCGTAATAGTGTGTACCGGCCAAAGAAAGTGAAACATGAAAGCATGGCTATTTCTTAAGATGTTTATGCATAAAAGCATAGTTATCGCTTATTTCTTAAAATGTTTATGCACGAAAGCATTGACATGATTAGCAAATGTTTATGTACGCATGTTTTCAAAAGAAAAGATTATGTGATTAATAAGTTAACAGCATGGTGTACTGCTTACTGAGTATTCAACTCACTTTTGTTTTAAATGTCCAGGTAATGATGAAAACACTGTGGAGCAAGGAACTACTGCAGAGGAAGAGGCAGACGCTTAGTGTATTCCTTGTTGGTTCGCAATTATGTTTATGGATGATGGGTTATGTTTATGGTCGAACATTATATTCGACCTTATATGGATGATGGCTAATGTTTATGTATAGACGTTTTATGTTGGGATGGACTCTGAGAGTCTCTTATGGGTGAATGTTTGAATAGAATGTCTATCAGGTGTTCCCTTTATTAAATTAGAAATTTAGAATACACGTATGTCATGTTCATGCTGATCGCATATTACTAGAAAAAGAATAAGAAAAAAGAAAAAGAAAATGTAAGAAAAGGACAGGTATGTATGTGGTGATCCTGCCCTTCTCGGGGCGGGGTCGTGACAGCTTGACTGAATGAAGCAAAAGTTAAAGGAAATATGGGGGCTGGGTAAAACCCCACATTAGTGGGCTTTTCACAACTCGGATTCAAAGCCCAGTATACAAGAACGAAATAAAAACAAGAAAGTGTGCAAACAAGCTTACGAAAGCATCGTGAAGTCATTTTACTTCCAGTCATTTTATTTCCCAAACAGGGTTACAAACAGGGTTACAAGAAGAATATTACAATCGACAAGAGCTACAAAAATAGAAAGAAAATCTTTGTCCGTATAAAAGCAAAATGATCAGTAGTGCAATATCTCCATCAGGGAGGAAGGCATCCGGTGGAAACCCATTCTAGCCAGACAGAACAGGGGGAACAGGACAGAAGATGGGCGCATTGTAGATCCGGGTTCGTTTGAGTAGAACTAGGATGCTCAGTAGTGCAGTTACATCCCCATGCAGCATCGAATGAGACACTCAGTGCCGCTATATCTTCCTTCTATGGAAGAGGGGAGTCCAATGGCACCGCACCCAGAATCTCAAGAGAGCGAACTAGGTTCGGGGTGGACGTCCTGAAGAACAGACGGATAGTAGGGAGACAAGAGGAATCAACACCAAAGATTTGATTGCCACCTTGAACCGTCTGTTCCTGTCCTCCTCAGACACCACCGTCGTGCCGCTGTCTTGTTCGTGCTCCGTACAGGACTCATAGGCAGTGAGTTTCTATACAACACTTACAAGAGTTCGCCCCTGTAAGTAAGGGGGAAAAACAAGCGAGGCACCATAAGCAAAAGGGCAAGGACAAGAGGTATGGGTAGCTTCTTTCTTCTTTTATACTCAAACCGCCATAACCAACGACAGCCTAAGCACCAGAGGAGAAGGCTTCGTCCCTTGTAAAACACGGAAGAAAAGGAGGAAGCCATGGGAGGTTGCCAAATTTGGAGAATGGAGAGAGAAACAGAATGGGATGAATCCACCAGAAAAAGGGAAGGCCCCCTTTTATAGGAGAGGGCGACGTTTGACACCCCAGGGTACCATAACTCCTAAAACCTCCCTGGGTGACCACGTGTCCCCAAAACCTTCCAGATTGTCCACGCGTCTCCCATGAGAAATCATAGACCCTTGAGATTCAGAAAATGCAGAGATCTCGACCGACGTGCTATACGAAGTTTGTGGGGAAGTTAATGACAGAGTTAAATGTCGAGGTCTCAACTAGCGCATTACGCGGAGTTCATGGGGAAATTAATAACCAAGTTAAATGCAGAGACCTCAACCGACGTGCTACATGAAGTTCGTGGGGAAGTTAATGACATAGTTAAATGTCGAGGTCTTGACTGGCGCATTACGCAGAGTTCATGGAGAAATTCATGACTGAGTTAAATGCGGAGACCTCAACCGGTGCATTACACGGAGTTCATGGAGAAGTTAATGACAGAATTAAACAGTAAGTGTAAATATACCAATGGGACTAAACAACATTCAAAGCACACAGGGAATGAAACGATGTTAATGAAAGTAGCTTCGGGAATAACGAGGAATCAATAGTAGGATGAGACGCCCACGGGCATAAAGGTAGCAGCATGGAACCAACAGTAGGTCAAGATGCCTAGGTGCATAAAAGTGGTGCGCGGTAAACACTCAGTGAAGTGGTGCCATGCGGTAAACACTCAGCAAAGCGATGCCGCACGGTAAACACTTTATGCGTTCTGAAAAAAGCTTGTTGCGCGGTAAACACTTGAACACGGGGTCAGCAATGGAGAGTTATAGAATGCAACAGACAAGGAAAGATGAAAAATCAAATGCTTCGAATCCGCCAGACTCGGACAAACCAGAGGTATATTATATTGTACAGATTACCAAAATTACATCAAAAAACGAGTGTGCTAAGAATTTGCTAGGTACCGTGAAGGGGGAAAATCCCTTACATTGGGCCCAAAGCAGGGCCCAGGTTACAACCTAGTTATAAAATTTGGGTTGTACAGGGCCAAAGACATGGGCCAGATTAGGGTTCGGGTGCACAATATTGGCTGGGTCAGACATTAACATCTGGATCAGGGCTCGGGCAGGAGACCCGGGTCGGATCATGCTAATAGGACAGGAAACGCAAGACGCAGGTAAGGCTTGAGAAGGAAGGAGCATAGCACTCATCACCAGACGAGAGGATTTACGGCAGATCACACCCAACATTAATGAGATGGAAGGGACTCGGGACAGAAGGCGTGCCGCATTCAATGCGGCCCAGAGCATTAGGCGTGCCGCATTTAATGTGGCCCAAGGCCCAAGCAATGCACAGCAACCCTAAGCACTTCACAGCTCGGTAAGGTGATGACATAGGAGCAGCTCGGCGAATCAACAGCACAAGCATATTATATCCTGCTATGCAACACCCCACTATGGTGGAGTCCTGGTCGGTAACTATAAATAAGACACTACCAGCAGCAGACAAGGTGATCAATCACTATCACCTTACACTCTCGTCTTCACTACTATTTATTATCTCTATCACCATTACTAACTTAAGTATCGGAAGATCAACATACCCCGAGGTCCCCCCTTAGTTACTGTGCAAGTGATCGCTCGAATACTGCCGGAGTGAAGTTGACTAGGCCCGCGAAACACAACATCAACACCATTGAATGCGTCAATACATTGTATCATCCGTGTTTAACATATCTATGATTCAAAAATGTAGGAAGCGTGGTATTGGTGGAGCCCATAAAAATGATATCATATTTATTCACATTTTTTTTTTCAATTTTGAAATTAGGGTTGAGCATTGACATTGTCGAAGTCAGAATACCCTGATTCCGACTTTGACTTGACTTTGTCGGAGGTTGAATCTGACCTCTGACTCCTACTCCGACACTTGTAGACTCCGATCCGACTCCAACTTGGACATGTCAGAGTAGAGTCGGATTTGCACTTTTTAATTGGGTTTTTTTCCTAACTTCATATTTAGCCCATCTTTAAAAAAAAATGAACTTTCAAATTTTAATTTTTTTTCAATTTTGTTTTTCAAATTTATTGTTTATTAAAAACCTAGCCAAAATTGCAAAAATACTTACAAAGTAAAAATACATAACCAAAATTGCAACAAATAAATTATTCATACAAATTAAAAATACAAAACTAAATCATTCACTACAAGATAAAAAGCATATCCAAAATTATAAAACTAAATCATTCACTCATTACAAGTTAAAAACAACATAACCAAATCCACATCTAATAAGTACTAAGTTACTACAACTTACAAGCCAAAACTAAAACATTAAAAAAAAAAAAAAAAAAAAAAACTAAAAACTTACAAGCCATCAAATATTGTTCGTTTTTCCCAACTACACAACCAACAACACAAATTAAATTTCATGTTATTGTCTCATTCCAACAACAAACAAAACCAAAGAAAGCTAACAACATCCATCATCTATCATCCATCATCTACCATCCATCCAACCCATCCCTCATCCCTCATCTATCCTCATCCCCAACCCATCATCCATCATCTACAACAAGAAGTTCTCATTCCAATAACAAAAGAAAAAAAAAACAAATAAGTTGTTCCCATTCCAAATTTCCAACAACAATGTCAACAAAAGAACCAATTGAACAAACAACAAATTACACAATTTCATAAATGCTCATCAAGCCTCAATCGTCTTCATGTTGTAAACTCACCATATTGGATGTCAATTCTACATTAAGATGTTAAATATAAGAAATTAGTATAACAAAATATGACAAATCAAGATATATAACAAAAATTAAACAAATTTTGAAATATATTACCTGAGTCAAACTTATAACTCTCTACATCATCAATTGTATCCAAATAATTTTGAGTCAAGCATATAAGAGTGAACTTTAACCAGTTTTGTGTACACACAAGAGCCTCTACAGTTATAGGAGCCAAAGAACTCCAAAAAGGGATCCAGGACACGGTCTCTTGTAAATCCTGTGGTGGTGATCGGAATGGCCAAGATATATCTTGCTATTGTAGCAAGAATTGGATATTTGGTTGAGTTGACCCTCCAAAAATTAAAATTTCAAAACTCGTAGGGATCTCAACATCCTCCAACAAATACCATTCTAGCTCTGACTTACAGTCCATCAACCTTGCTAATTTTTGCTCAATATGGAAGTTTCTCAAAAAAGCCAAGGGGTCAATTGAAGAGCTACTCTCTATTGAGATACGACTTTTATTACGAGTGTCAGAAATACTTGACTTAGACCCACTTGCGTACCCACCACCAAATGTAACTTATTGTTCATACAAAAGCTCCATATCCCCTTGAGAATTTCAACAAATTCCTCACCATTCTCATTGCCCAATGTTTGATTGAACCAATATGTTTGAATAACCAATTTGTATCGCAGATCAAGAATTGTAGCAATAAACAACAATCTGTTTATTTTTCCAAGATCCCCCTAATATTTAGCATAGTTTTTTTTTTCATTCTAAAGGCCATTGCACTCAAGCGTCGATTACTACTGTCACAAAAACTATTTAAGTTTGCATGAATATTAATAAGCTATTGAAAATACAGATTCGAGGTGATATATAGCGTACTAGAACTACGCAATGTGACATTGTAAAATACTCTTAGAAACTTCGAAAAGTTTTTGATAGCCTTCTAACCATCAGACCCTGAAGGTCCTAATCCCCTTCTCCCATGTCCATCTTCAGACAAATAAGCTCGTGAGTATGGAACCTCATCAAGCAAAAGTTATAAGACTTTTTTATACTTCTCAGCCACATCCAACATAAGAAAAGTCGAGTTATATCTAGTTCGTATGTCAAGACATAAGAAACTATTAGATGGAACTTTTGACCTATCAACACAAGACTTGAAAGTGGCAAGTCTTTGGAGGAAAAGACTTCACATACCTAATCAAATTGCAGATCTTTGTGATTTAGTCACCACTTCTTTTAAACCTTATTGACCTTATTCGACAGTAAGGTTTAAAATGTGCGTAGTACACCCCATGTGAATAAAGTCGAGATCCGCAACACACTCCGCTTTTTCGACTTTAATTCAACTATTCTCAATCATCAATAGCGGAGTCGTTAGAGGTAACATTGTCCGCCCAATCGTTGCCCTTTTGTGATGAATAATATGACTAAATGAAATGATCCGTTTATGCAACATCCAACTACTACTAATAAAGTGAGCCGTGACACACATGTAATTATTGTTTTGGATAGAAGTTCAAGTGTCGATGGTCAAGCACACTATTTGCTTGGTGGTCAAAAACATTTTTTTAAAACTATCATTGTCTCTCAATAATAGCCTCATACAATCTCTCATTATCGTAAAACAATAAGGAATAGGAAACCTAGGATCGAGAGATATAGTGTAGTCCCAAAACTCTTGGCATTCAACAACTGAAAAAGGTAATTGATTAACTATCACCATCCTAGCAAGGGTAGTCCTAATATTTTTCTCATTATACTTGGTCATCCCTAGTGTCTTATCCCCTTCCCCTCCTTCAACTCTTGCCTTTGGGACCATGAATCCTTGACCCTTGTCTAATCTATTTTTACGATTTTTCGAGCAAAGGTAGATGTATGCCTTCAAGGCTAAAGTGCCCTGCCTCTTGGGATGACATTTCCACAACCTTTCAAATTGGTTATAAGTTGATGTAGGTTCATTGGGATCACAATCAGGCACTCTTGTGAAGTGATCCCATACCCTAGACCTATTCTTGGGGTTTCTACTACCTAATGGAGGGCGAGGGGTAGAACGGAAGGTAGTAGGAGTGCCTACCAAAGAGTCTAATGATTCACTAGACTCTTCGATAATGGGAGCCTCAATAGGCGGTTGTAGTCCTTCTGGACAAGATGCAAACATGGTCGTATGAGTGCTTGTGCCTTCAACATTCATGACTTAAAACTAAAATACAGCACAACACAAATAAAATAGCTTCATGATCAAATAAACTTGGTAATAAAAGAGTACTATAAGCGAGCTTTCACAAAAGAGAGGTGGTTAATATAATTGTCAACTTGTATTCTTGTTAATATGATTTGAAGGGAAGCTATCTATTCTCTCATTATGATTTGAAGGGAAGTGATCAGGTAAAAGGTAATGCGTTTGTAGTTACCTACAATACTACATCATCACATGTTCAAGTGGTTAAAATCATATGAAAGGCATCTACCAGATTATAGATTCACAAACAAAGTCATGGATGAATCGAATGGGAGCATTAATATTGGCTTAAAATGGGAGCAAAAATCAACATTTGTGGTGTCAAACATATTTAGAACCATATGATTTTACACAAAATTACACATATGAAAGATATTTATCGAGAATTACACAGAGTCACAACCATATGATTTTAAACAAAATTACACATATGAAAGGCATCTACCCATAATTACACAGATTCACAACCATATGATCACAACTAGATTACACAGATTCACAACAAATGTTTCACATCCAGATCACACAGATTCACAACCAATAGATCAATCCACTGCATTTTGAAATAGATCAATCCATTTTCCATATTCCATTTGCACTTCGAAACCAAATCAGCAACAGGAATGAAAGTTAAAAAAAAATCACTTTGATTCCATGATATTGAGAGATAGACAGAGAGAGGCAATGGGAAAAGTTTCAAGGAGACCTTGCAGCTTCGTTAGCCTTGAGACCTAGAAAAATTTCAGAGAAATAAAACATCAAAACGAGAGAGAGAGAGAGAGAGAGAGAGAGAGAGGCGACGCCGACCACGGGTTGAGGTTGAGGGAGTGCGACTAGGGTTAGAGACAAAGGGAAAGTTCATGAAGTCCAAAGGTTGGGGTTTGGGGGGATCCTTAAGGTAAATAAGCCAAAACCACGTAAAACGATGCCGTTTTACGTTGAGTGTGATGTTTTGTGACCAAAACACAGTCAAACAACGCTGTTTTGACTCTGTTGTTTGACTGTGTTTTGGCCCTTTTGTCCTAGGCTGAGTGTATTGGGCTCTTAAACCCTGTTTTGGCACCCCCTTTTTTTCCTAGACCCTAAATAAAACCCTAAACAAAACCTTAAACCAATTTTAATCTTTGTTTTAGCAATAACGTTTTTTTATTTATGGTGTTTATAATCTCTTTATCACTAAATTTAATTGTTAGTATTGATTATTAAAAATTACTATTTAATTAGTATCTAATTACATGTTATTATACTATAGTATTACATGTTATTAAATACTAACACAGTATAATATTTTATACTAGTGTTTAACTTATTCCTATTATAGACTTATACTATAGTGTTTAATTACATGTTATTAATACTAGTATTATATGTTATTATACTAGTGTTATTATACATTGATTATTATACATTAATATTACATGTTATTATACTTTAGTTATTATATATTAGTATTATATGTTATTATACATTAGTGTTGCATGGTAGTAATAGTATGATATTTACATATATGAAAGTATTATTAGTCAATTTAGTCAATTTATATTATAGTATAAGTATATTATTTTATAATAATTAACTCATATTAGTATATTTTTAAATTAAATAACTATATAAGTTATAGTTATATAAAATATATATGATTAATATAAAATATATATATATTTTATAATATATGTATAATATCGGAGTTGGAGGGTAAAATAGGAGTTGGAGTCGAACAGTTAGAGTCGAACTAAGAGCGGAGTCGGTCCGACACCACCTTCGACTCCGACTTTCCTATAAAAAAAATTCAACTCCAACTTGACTTGTTGGAGTTGTAGAGGACTAGGAGTTGGATTTTTGCTCAATACTATTTGAAATCACATATTTTGTCTGGTTTTATTCTCATATATAAATTTATATATATATGATTTTTATGGGTTTTATTTTCCAATTTTTATTATCTCTTTTGTTCTATAATTGTATACTTAATTATTTTTTAGTTTATTCCAGCACAGACCAGTTTGTCTTCTATCGAGAAAAGCTAAGTGGTAGTCTCACTCGCACCCGGCAGATCTGCACGACGGCTCACCCCACCCCTGCAGGACAGTTCAACACTGTAGAGCCTTGCCTCCTGTCGTAGCAGCATGGCCGAATACCACTCTCTCTAGAACATTGTGGTTGAGCATCTCCTTTAGCAAATGTCGAGCGCTAACACACGTGCCACAATTGCTTCGCGCGAGTTTCCTCCGAGAGTGGGTCGGCGGTCTCAACAACTTTCTGGAACAATCCCAAAGAGTTGATGGGCTCCCTAACAACCTAAGTGCATGATACGACAAACATGCCTTAACCTTCAAACAACAAACCACCTCAGGAGGGCAAAGGATATGCTAGCGCCAGTAGTGACAAGAACAAAAATAAGTGCATCGCATTTGGGATCATCGAAACGTTTAAACACAAATTTGCTTAGTTATCCAACATATGAACAATCTTACCAAAAAAAAGCCCCGCGAGGTCCTTCCTTTGAGATCCTTGTTGAATCGTGCAAAAAAAAGGGGTACAAGCTTCAGTATCAATATTCCAACATTTCCCACAGATTGTCTCGATTTTGATAGATTAGAAAACCTCCAAGGCTGAAATTACCCCTAATTAGAAGATCCTCAAGTCTATTTTGTTAGGCAAGTCAACCTTAAGAATCTGTGGTCATCTATTAGGGAAAAATATGCTAGGCCTAGTCCACCGTACAACCATAAGAAATTTGAGGAGGAAAAAGAAAGGGAGGACAAGACAAGGAAAGAGCTGAGGGAGGAAGTGAAGTCAGATACGCATAGGGAAATAGTGAAGTGATATAAGTCTGCATTCCTCACCAACCACTCTCAAGGCCTCAATAAAGGGGACTTTTCTACTCAAGAGAGAAGCAAGACCTAGGATCTAATATGAGGGAGAGACTTCTGAGCAACTCTGTCTGGATTACTAAGAGCATTAGCATTGGATTCATCAAATTTATCTTTAAAATTTGATGAAAAGTACATGTTTTCCATATATCTAAAACTTCCTTATCCATAACTCCACATTGGATTAGTCATTCGATTCATCAAAATAATAATATAATATTATTTTTTTAATAATATTATTTTTTATTTTTTCTTTCATATTTTAGAATATATGCCCTCAAATTGAGCAGAGAATAGTCGCTCCATATCCAGGATTTCACTTCTACGCCAAAGAGAAATACTACAAGACCCTGGAAGAAAATTACAAATCTGGTTACCAAATGCTTAACTCTTGATGAGTAGTCTAGGTCCAAAATCTAGTTTTCCATGTTTCTAAAAAGTGCTAGACATTCATAATAACCTTTTACCAGACAGAAAAATCTAGTTTTCCATGTTATCAATGCCGTGTGTTTTGAGTAAAATTCATCAAATTTTAAACATTGGACTCATTTGATGAGTCCAATGCCAATGCTCTAAGATAGCTTATTCAACCTCAACCCAACAAACATATATTATTTTCTCTAGGCTAAAAGGGTCACCTTACCCCAATTGTACTGTGAGATACGAGAGACCACGAGAAATCGATCATAAGTCATTCATTATAGTGGATTTTGCCCTCCAAATATCTCGTAGACATAGGCTCTATGCCGAACCATGTAAACCCGTTTGCATCTCTCTTATTTGTATTTAATTTATTATTAACTGCAATGGATGAATGCTAGGTTGAAGAAGCGCGAAAGACGTCATGAACAACTACGTTCCAATGTACCGTTTCACAATTAACTATATATATATATATGTATATATAAACTGATAACTAATAGATAAAATATATGTATATATAAGTTTGCATCTTGTATGTGTGTATATATGGAATAATTCAAGATTTATAACTTGAAAATACGTTTAAAACATTAAAGATAATTAGATAAATTGGTGTCAAAAGATAATATTAAAAAAATCCCAAACTTGAGTTTATAAAAAAAATAAAAAATAAAAAGTAAATAAATTATTAAAAATAATAATATTTTGAAAAAAGAGTGAGGGGACATATTTAAAGTTGAAAAAAAAGTTGAGATTATAGTAATAAATTTTATATTTTAGAAATAATTAAATACCATCGAGCTTTAAAGTTTACAAAAATACCATTCAAACTAAAGCAAATTACAAAATTGCCATTAAAACAATCTGGATTGAAATATGACCCAGAATGCTAAGTTTGGCCAGAATGGCCTGAATTTGATCAGATTGGCCGAAACGAGCCAGAATTTAGAACGAAACGAAACAAAGAGGTATAATGTACGGGATACTACACCGAAACAAAACATTCTAGCCAGAATGACCGGAACGTGATTGAAAACTATGATTGGGACTCTCAATATTTAGTTCATCTCCAGCAAAGACCAGATTGCAGTCATCTTCACTGAACCATTATCTTCTTCCATGTCTTCATTCCTCTATGACAAGCTTCACATCTCATAACCTCCAACTTGGTAAATCTTCTAGTTTATTGAGGAAGCAAAAGGCTTAATTTGATAGTTTCCAACATTATTAATGTTCTAAGTTGGTATGTATTTTAGCTTTTCATTTCTCACAATTGGGAAGTCACACCATATATCTTGAATTCCAATTAAGATGTTTTGGACTCTAGCATCATGATAATGGTTGTGTCACCATGAAGGATGGTGGCTCAATGGTCCTTGGGTTACACCCAAGTGGTTTGGCAAGTACTAAGTCCTAGGCAAGGAAGGCACTTGGAAGAATTCTCGAAATTGTTTTGTGTGAGCACATTTTGCTTTTGTAACACCCAGGCCTCAAGACCAGGCCCAGGCTCACAAAGAACCCAACAATTGAAGAGTAAAACAACACCATTTGGTAAGTTCCCTTCTACCCTCTCTTTCTTTTCGCCCACCTCGATGGTTTCCTCCTTCCCCAAACTTTTCTCCCACATTTTCTCTTCTCCTCAATGCTATCTCACCCACTCACTTTCCATTTCAGTTCATTTTTTGTCTCACTACACTCAAATTCTCACAACTGCTTCCCACCTCACTCGAATTTTCAACTGTTCTTTAGCACCTCCTTCGTGTAACACTCTACGCAGACTCTCAAAAGTTTTTTGTTTTCTCTTCTTTTTACCCAACACGCAAATGTCTCTCTCTTTATTTCTCTGTGAGTTTTGCCGCCCAATCCCTAACCCAGCCAATGCCTCTCTATTCCATCTCTGTCTCCCACCTATGTCTTGCGCCTCTTGCCAACCAACAACCTCCCAACACCTCCTTGCACAGCCATGCACGATTTCTTCACGAAGACATCCATTAAAGATCTAACCATGTCCTGCCCTCGGTCTCACGGCCCCTGCACTTGCAACCGCATGCCTCCCAAATCGCTGTCGAATGCAACCACCCTACAGCATCAAAGCCACCACTGACCTAGAGCCATGGAAGCCACTGACAGCCTCTGGTTTCCTCAACCCAAAAACAAAGCAAGCAACCAATAAGATCCATCGTAATCCGCAGCTCCTTGCATCCAGCACAGCCCCTCCGCAAGCTGCTAGCCACTTGCCATGCGTGCAGGAACAGGCAACAAGCCACGCAAGCCTCCACGTTCCCCTGTTTCCTACATGCAACTCTCTTCTATGTGAATGCTTTAATCATTGCTACCCTTGAGTTTCGCCTAACTAATTTTAAGTTGATCCTCCCCAAATATTCAAACCTCCTTATGCTCATACTTGTTACACTTCTCGAGTAGATCCTTTCATGAATTTCTTGCAAAATGGTCTTTATGGCATGTCTTCATTTATTATTAAGATACGATCAATTTCATTCAAAATGTTTTTAGTTGTCTAAACAGAAATTGTTTTTTTTGCCTATATACATTATTTATTTATTTTTAGTAGGCCAACAACCAACCTATTTGTCCAACTTAATGAAATCTTTTTGGCAACTCAGTTAGTGTTCTGATAAGAATATTTTGGGCCTTTTTGTTTTCTTTTACAAAAGGTTCGAACTTTAATTATGAATTTTTTGAACCCAACTACATTGTTGTGACCTTCCTATTCTAGGTGCGAGTCAATTTCTTCCAAAGTCACTTGGCAGAGCACACCATTTATGCCTAAATATGATTCCAATCATTAGATTAGTTCTCTCTCACCGATAGGAAGTATGCGAGAGGATCCCGGCCAGCTTCATCTTTGACTTTCAACCATTCCGTTATGACTACCCAACCCTATCCACCCCATGGGCTTGACTTAGTGTACGGGTTTTTGAGTTCTCGGATCACTCCAAAATAAATGATGGTAAGCATGTCGTGGGTACACCCTTATAAATCACTCCTTTTAGCGTTAAATTTTACCCATGCGATGATATTTGTGTTATGCAAGTTGGTACACTTGGGATACATGGGTAGTTGTATGTGGTCATTAGACATAAATGTGTACGTAATGGTTATTGATTGCAACTGAGAATTAAAGAGAGTATGTAAGAGTATAAGTGAATGTGCATAGATTTGGGAGACAAGATCAAGTGTGATACCCCATATGATATGAGTAAGGGTAGGTGGTGTATGGGATCCCACATTGCTTGGGAAGGAGAAGTTCTTGCTCTTTATAAGGTTCTAATGGGGCTCCAATTGTATCATTGACTAGTCCTTTTGGAGTATAGGCTATGTGGTTTGGGCCTTCCATTGGGGCGTTACAAATGGTATCAGAGCCTATCCCAACCAGAAATGTGGGACTTGAGCCTTGCCACCTACAATGGACAGGCCCGACGAGGACGTCGGGAATTTAAGGGGGGTAGATTGTGATACCCCATATGATATGAGTAAGGGTAGGTGGTGTA
Organism: Juglans cinerea; assembly: GCA_961763995.1. NCBI lineage: Eukaryota > Viridiplantae > Streptophyta > Magnoliopsida > Fagales > Juglandaceae > Juglans > Juglans cinerea. The sequence continues at coordinate 9,729,784 of CAUIVZ010000012.1, read as the reverse complement.
TGGGATCCCACATTGCTTGGGAAGGAGAAGTTCTTGTTCTTTATAAGGTTCTAATGGGGCTCCAATTGTATCATTGACTAGTCCTTTTGGAGTATAGGCTATGTGGTTTGGGCCTTCCATTGGGGCGTTACATCAAGTCGGTTTGAGGTTGTAAGAGTTATCTTGGTAGATGCTTAAATGGATTAGACTCTGTGTTGATGTATTTATGGATCCTAACTTTAGATATTTTGGCAAAGTAATCAAAGTGCGCAATGAAAGCTTGGCTTTTATTTTTATTTTTATAATATGATGATTTGAGAGTAAACTTAGTGAGTATTGGAAAATTTGTTGCACCTTGCACCCAACATGCAGACGTCTCTCTCTCTATGATCTCTCTCTATATTTCTCTGTGAGTTTGGCTGCCCAAGCCTTACCCCAGCCAATGCCTCTCTCTTCCATCTCTGTCTCCCACCTATGTCTTGTGCCTCCTGCCAACCAACAACCTCCCAACACCTCCTTGTGCAGCCACACACGGTTGCTTCACGTAGACGCCCATTAAAGTCACTCTCGATCTCATGGCCCTGCACCTGCAACCACGTGTCCCCGAAAGCAACCACCCTACAACATTAGAGCCACTGTAGATTGAGAGCCATGGAAGCCACTAATAGCCTTTGGTTTCCTTCACCCAAAAATAGAGCAAGCAACCCATCAGATCCACCGTAAATCGCAGCTCCTCACGTCTAGCACAACCCCTCTGCAAGCTACCAGCCACTTGCCTCTGTGCACCGTAGCCAAGCCTTGAACCATCATTTTGGAATAGGCAACGAGCCACGCAAGCCTTCACGTACGTTCCATTGTTTCCTACACCTATAAACAGGGCATTTGCTTTCTTCTCATGAGCCAGAAAGCCACGACCACCCTCTTCCATTTGACCACCACCGCATGACGAAAACACCACCTTCAACTTTGACCGAAAACAGTATCGTAAGTCACTAATGTACCCTCCCCTCACGTCTCTCTCTCTCTCTCTCTCTCTCTCTCTCTCTCCCTCACACACACACAGAAACTTCGGCCACCGCCGTAGTTCTCGGCCATCCCAGCCCCCTGCTTTGTCGCGTGTCCCCTTCTCTCACAGTGAGGATGGAACTCTCCTCTCTGTCGCACGGCCGTTTTTTCCACAAGTGAGGCTGCTGTTTATTCTTTTGTAAGCATATTCACATGGAATACTCATTTACATTATTACCTGTAGTGTGTAGGTTATGGTAGCAGTCATTTTGGCCATCCTTTCACATGCAACATGTTTTAAGTTCGGCTTAATTTTTACCTTGGGCTTACTAGTTGTGGGTTTAGTTTTTTATATCTCTGAACTTATACATAAAATACTTAAGGGTTTAAATTATATTACTAAGTATTAGTTTTAAAGCTAAAATTTTAGTAGTAAATAATAAAAGTAAAATTTATTCTTAGCACTTTAAATAGGAATAAGTCTAGTTTATGGAACTAGTTTTCACTGTTATTTAATATATTATAATAAAATATATTAAGAGGGCTGATTTTACTGATGAGTTAGACTGTTAAGTTGTACTGATTTTAATTGTGGCCGAACACCACATAATATTTTGTAGTGAGTTAGGCTGAAAATAAATTTTAGATTTAGGATATATGGGTTATTTAGGCATTTTAAGTTCTTAATTGTAAAGTATGTGATTAATTAAAGAGTCACGCATGATCTAAAATTGATACAAGTTACGTGCCTATCTATAGGTGACGATTGATATTCGCTTGGTACTATGGTTTGAAAATTCAAAGGAGTTAAAAGGTTCAGGTAAGCGGAGTTCCTATACTAGACTTTGCATAAAAGAAAAGAAATTGACAGAGGTTGATTTGTGAAAATATGCATGTTTGTTTTGAAAAGAAATGTGAAAACAACCTCAGTTATGTATTCTACATTACTCATGAAATCTGTATAAAACAGAAAGTATTTTCTGTCATGATTGGTGTAGACATGAGCAAACTTTTGGCATATGGTTTATGAACTCTGCAAAAAGAGCGAATATGAAATCTGAAAATTTGTGCATGTTATGTGAACATACTCTGAATTTGTTTTGATTATGTGAAGATGATATGATTCTGTTCAGTTCTCAGTTTTGATATGATGTGGCATCCAAACTATGATTCTGTTTTTGTTATGTTTTGACCTTACCACAGGTGTAAAACTATGGCCTCTCTTATATGATTGGTACCAACATCTCTGTTTTTTAGTGCACCCAGTTTGGAAACTAAGGCTGTGTTTGGATGTTGAGTTAAGCTCAATTGAGCTCAGTTTTTTATGAAGCATAGTGAGTTGTAGTGGAGGGAGTTATGTGTGGCCCATCTAAACTGAGTTTAAAGTGTGTTTGGATGTTAAAATGAGTTTAGTACTTTTTATGGAAAGTTGAAAAAGGTTGTGGGTTCCACGTACAAAGAGGTGTTAAGTTGAAAAATGTTGTGGGTCCCACGTATAAGAAGATTTTGAGTTGAGATGAGTTTAGTAATTTGAGAGTTATGTATTTGGATGTTAGACTGAGCTTAAAATTAGACTGACCTCAGCTGAATCTTGCAACCAAACGCAGCCTAAGTTATTTTTCTGCATTGTCTTTCTTGTATGCACAACCAGGGATCCGAGAATGAATAAGGGGAAGATTCACATTCTAATACTATCTAATATGGCTATTGAGGATATCATATCCCTACCATGGGGGTAAATATGGTATATGTTCTGATATGATGCTCTAATATGATATGATATGATAAGATCATTATATTTAGTTATGCTATGCCACGAGATTTTTGAATATGAACATTTTAAATTGTCGCTCTGATATTCTGATGACATGTTTTAGATCTGCATTCTGAAGCTAAAATATTTTGTTCTGCATTCTAAACTCTATGAAAAGACTCATGTTTACATACTAGTATATATTCTTTGCTTATTGAGTTGTTGATCACTCACCCCTTATCTTCACAATATTTTTAGATGTTTTGGATGTTTTAATTGAGGATCAAGAATAGGAAGTATGGGTATATAATTGTATTCAATATATTTGTTTTATTCTGTTGACTTGGGTTATTGGGATGTTTGAGACTTTGTGATGTTTTAGATTAATTATACTAGAGTAGTTGATGTGAAACAATGAGTAAATGTTTGATAGAGAATTTTTGAGTATATATACTATGTGGTTGGAAGACGATTTTAAGTGACAGGAGCTAACTCCCTGGACCTCCGGGTATGAAGGCTCGAGCGAACAATCCGTATGAAGCTCGCTCGAGCCACACTCAAGTGAAGGCTCAAGCAAACATTCTGTGTGATGTTCGCTCGAGCCACAATCGAGTGGATGTTGTCTGAAGGGCACCATTCGATTTTTCCCAAACAAAATCCCACAAATCTCATGACTAAAATCCTAAAAATAGAAATCCCACAATTCAAACAATGAATCAACAACAAAAACTACAAAAACAACAAATTTCACAAACAACTTAAACAATTTTTGAACCCTAAATCATTCAATTAACAAACAATTAAAACCCTTATAACAAAATATAATATGTAAGGCTTACAAGAAAGAACGACGGACGGAGTTTCCTTTAGGGTGGCTCGCAGTGATGCATGCGACGTGGAGAAGGAGAACCACTGAACCAGAGAGGAGAGAGAGTTGTTGTGCAATGTGCGATGAGGGGGAGGACGAGAAGTGAGAATGAAATGAAGGGGTTCCTGTGTTTTAGACCCCCTTGTGAATAAAACGATGTTGACGTCGTTTCAGGTAAGCCATTTTAAAAAAAAAAAAAAAGATCGGAGTTGGAGTTTGGAGCTCGGGCTCCAACTGAAGGAGCTGGACTAACTCTGACTTTGACTTCGATTTTCGAAAACTCCGACTCCGTCGGAGTTGGAGTACCGTTGGAGCTCGGAAGGAGTCAGAGTGGTCGGAACTTTTGCCCACCCCTAGTTTAGGGGGAGGGTGAGTGGTGGCTTTAAAACTATTGTTTTTTGACCGACCCATTGATGAAATTTTCCTTTTGTTGGTATCTCTATATTCGATTTTGTGCAACATGATTTTGGTTATGTGCACCCATAGGCATTGTTATGGAGAAGCATGTCTTAATGTTGGTCATATGTACATTACCAAACGCAAACATATACATATGTTTTGAATTAATATGCATTTCTAATTTTCTTTGTTTTGTTTAAGCTAAAAATTGCATTTCTCAGGTAAATTTAGAGCACTCCAATCCTACAACTTCCATGGGCTGAATTGACATTGACTATTACGTTTAGTTCTCTGCAAACTATGTTGGTTCTTTTTTCTTTTTCTTTTTTTTTTGGTGCTTGTTTTGGGTTAGGGGGAGGGTGAATGGTGGCTTTAAAAAAATTGTTGTGTGATCAACCCATTGATGCAAATGTGGCTTTTGTTGGTATCTCTAGAAATGTTGTGCAACATGATTTTGGTTACGTACACCCATATGCACAGTTATGGAGAAGCATGTCTTAATGTTGATCATATGTACATTTGCAAATACAAACATAAGGCACATGGGTAATGGTACCACAGCTTAGGTAAAAAGCTTGCATTCTTTAAGTTTGGCTATATGCATGTATGATGTCTGCTATGAAGTGTCCTGCCAATACATGTAGGCAAAACATGTTATTAGCATCTGAAGTTAGCTTGAACATTTACCTTATTATGACCCACAGTGAGTTTGGAGAACCTGCTGTTTGAAACGATTTTGTGAATGCAGTGAAGCTTCTTATGATGATGGATCACACTAACTTGAACACCAACTCAATTTCCTATCACATATGGAATGTGACAATGGCCAAGACGGCTAACATAGTGGTTGTTTATACATCACGTTGAACCAGAAAGTAGCCCAATATTGTGTCCATGCCTTCATGTGCATGTCACCAAATGAGACGCTCAATATATGAGATTATGAATACTACAGAGGAAAATTTTAAACTTCATAATGTAGCATTGTGTTGTATGTTGAGGAAACTCTTTTTGGTTGGAGTAATAATTTAAACTTCATAATGTAGCATTGTGTTGTATGTTGAGGAAACTCTTTTTGGTTGGAGTAATGCTAGAGAGAAGCCATTATAGTAGTGCACACTTTGCACTCACTACGTGGCTACTTCTAGTTGATTGTTCCCAACACTCACTTGAAGAGATGTGTAGTATAGATGATGCCACATCATGTGTGCAAAATGGATGCTCCTAATAGTGGCTTCTATCTATATTTATTCTTTTGGTTGTGGATAGTGTATAAGCTTTTGCATTGCTTTTCACTACAGACGTTGGGTACCGAGGATGGCTCCCAACTGAGGTGGTTGGCTTTTTTCCAAAAAAAAAATAGACAAAATTAGACCAACAATGAAAATGAATCTGATGAACAAAAAAATGCCAGTTATCATCCCTACACCACACATCAACATGTGATTTGTCATTTTGTCTTTCTATTTAAACTAACATATTTACACATTAATATGTGTGTATCTAAATAAAATGATAAAAATGATAAATCACATTTTGGTGTGTGGTGTAGGGGATGATAAGTAGAATTTTTCCAATGAAAAAGAGAAATGATACTTATCATCCCCACAGCTCACACCAACATATGATTTGTCATTTTTGTCCTATTTAAATTAACATATTTACACATCAATATGTATATCTAAATAAAAGGGTAAAAATGACAAATCAAATATTGGTGTTTGATGTGGAGGAATGCAATCGTTTTTCATTTTAGAACATTTAAAAAAAATTAACATTTAGTCGGGAGGATTCTTAGGTGAATGTAGAACTACCCTTTGTTCTATGGAAAATGCTTTAGCCACCGCTTGGGGCTCCTACTGGGCTCTTTATGTGTGTTTCTTTTTTGTTCTTTTTTTACATAGATTTTTTTAATACTTTTAAATATTTTAAAAAAATAAAAAAAATTCACAATATCATTATAAAATACTTCTTTAATGATGAAGTGTTTTTTAATGTATTTTTTAATGATTAATATTTTTTTATTAGCTCCAATGGGAAGACTAATATTTATTTTTTACTTTGTGATTAAGAAAATATTTTTTAATGATGTTGTGAATTGTTTTATTTTTTAAAAATATTTAAAAATGTTAAAATAGTCTATGTAAAAAAAGAACAAAAAAAAAACACAGTACGTGAGCTAGCGGTGGCTCTAGCACTATCCTTGTTGTATTGATGTTAGCGTGCTCTTGTTGTATCAATGTTAGGTTCAGGGATTATAATGATGCTTGCTGGAAGGGTTGTGCTCTATTCCCGCATGTACGAGGAAAACTGTTCAGTTAAAGTACTTTTGGACTCTATGCCTTAATATACTTTGAGGCTGGAATAGGGAATGAAGCCATTGGTCCGTATAGCTTAGTTATCTGTGTATCACCTAAGCAAAACCTTATTCCATCCAACCATCCAAATTGTGCCAAACGAAATAGGGTTTCAACCCTAGTAAAATCCTAAATGGTTGGAATCCAATTGAAATCCCAAAAGTTTGGTTGAAAACGAAACCCTAAATCGTTTCTCCAAACCCTAAAGTTGGCCTTCAAAACCTATTTGATCTTATTTCTAGCATTGTGTTTAATCACTTGATTAAATTACTTTCACATTCTATTAATTCCATAAATTCATCTTATGACATTATTATCCACCCCTTTAAACTATTGAAATTTGATTGGGCCAAGAAAAATTGGATATGGACTTGATAGAATCTCAAGCCCCAATCAAACCCTCTTTAAACCCCAAATGAAACCCACTTGTTTAAGTCCCATTAAGACCCACGAGTTTTGGCCACCTTGGCAAAACTTCTTGAGGAAGTTTTGCCCCACCCATGGCAAACCATCCCCTGCCCATGGCAGCCCCATATAGTCCCATGAAGTGAGAGGGAATTCCACCTCATCACCCCTCACCTACATGGCAGCAACAACAACCCACTCACCTTCACTATTCTTGCCTTTTTGTGACATAACCACCATACCTCAAGGTGTCATACAAGGCCATACCTCACTTTCCAAAAGTACTTGAGGCATTTAGGTCACTACTCGCTTCACTTCACCACTTTTCATCCACGTTCTTGGACGGAAACCTTTAGAGGCACTCTCGGGCAAATTCCAGAGGCATTTTACGTGCCCCTTTTTGAACCCTTGTAAGTATCGTCTCACAATGATTCCTTCATGAAAGTTGTTCATATTTTAGTTTAGTTTCTGTGGAAATCTTGTTTTTCTGATTTCATGGTCATTTGTTTGGTCAAAACTTGTTTTAACCTTGTAAATGTCATTTGGATAGTGTGCTATTTTTTGGAGTTTTTCACAAAGCTAGTGGACAAAGCTTGGTTAGAAAATTTTATGGAATGTTTTTAGCATGTATATATGAATGTTTGTTGGAGATTAGTTGCATGATTAAAGCTTTTGATGAATGATTTGCTCAGATCTAGAAATTGGAAATTGGAAAAGGACAAACAGTTTCTGTTTTAAGAAAGTTTGAGTCTTTTGTGGTTTAATCTTACTCCAATGGCTTTGATATTTTTATTTTATGATCTTAATTCTTTTATCTACATGTTAGGATGTTAGGTGGAAGATTTTTAGCATTGGTTTCAAAGATGTGAATTTTTATGCAAGAGACTATACAGTTGGGTCAAAAATTTTATGTTTTTAGTTAGATCCATGTTTTGAATTATTTTTAGCCATGGGATTCTAAGTTTAACGCTTGTAAAACTGGTATTTTTCATTGAAGTTAGTTGATGAAGCATGCGGCTTTCTCCACTGCCCTCCAGTTCCACCTTCTCGAAAGAACACTTCAAGAATAAATTCTAGAACTCTAAACACATACTCAGATCTAAAAACTAAAACTAAGATTAGGAACCCTGACTCTGAACCAAGACTCAAAATCCAACCCCTCTATTCATCCCACAAGACGGGATTAAATAGATGTAAAATTTCAAATCTGGAAACAAGATAACTGCGGCTAAAATCTCGCCTAAAGATCTGAAAAATAGTTTCTAAAGATAAATGCTAACATAAAAGGAATTATTCCAATAATATCGAAATTATCTAAAATAGAAGATTCAGTGATATGCGGATTGAATTGCGGGATTCGGGAGAATTTGGTCTCCAACAGATTGATTGCAGAACTCGGATTTGTTGGTCAGTAACTGATTGATCCCGGTTGGGAGGAATTATCCCATCAGATAGATGTTGTGTGCGCTAAATATAATTGGTCTCCTTGCTCAATGGCCAAGACGTAAGGTTCCTGACCAAAATGAAAGACTCCTCTCACCAACCTACCGAGTGGTAAAGTTGCACTCCTTTGCTGGTTGTCGCCCACGATGTCGTTTAAGTTGGTCTTTTTAGTTGATCGGTTAGACTGGTCGCCAAGTCTTCTCGCCTACCGAGAAGTAAAATATTTCACTCATCGCCTGAATCTTATCGCCAATTCTAATCGCCATTGGGTCTCCTCGCCTACCAAGAGGAACGCTTATTCTCTTTGCTTCTCGCGGTATAAGGCTTCTCGCCCTAATCTCCTCGGCTCTCTTTGGATCTCGTCGCCTTTCTTTGGTCTAGATCCTTAGTCTTTTCTTTTGTCCAAAATGCTTTTCTTTTGTCCAAAATGCTTTCCTTTTGTACTAAATCTTCTCATTCCTTCAAATCCAAGAAAATAAAGAAAATATAAAATAAAATAAAATAAATAAAATTGAAGGAAAATTGACACTTTTCATAAATAAAAGAATAATAAAATCATATAAAAATCCTACTTATCACCAAGAAAAATCATTTTAATTGTTTTTGTAGGTATGCATGAAGTCCTCCATAAGCAAAAACAAATGGTTTTTAGATAGTAGATGTTCAAAACACATGGCGGGAGGCAAAACTAAGTTCATTGATCTTACATCTAAAAAAGGACACGTGACATTTGGAGACAATTCAAAAGGAAAAATCATGGGAATAGGTAAAATTGGTAATAGGTCTTCTCTCATAATTGAATATATTCTACTTGTTGAAGGTCTAAAGCATAATCTTTTGAGTGTAAGTCAATTCTGCAATAAAAGATTTACAGTTACCTTCAAAAGGGATAAGTGCATTATTTTGAATGATCATGATTTCAATATTTTTTTTATTGCTTTTAGAAGCAACAATATTTATACAATCGAATTTGAAGAAATTGCCTCACAATATGCTATTTATTTTCAACTCAAAATGAAACTAGTTGGCTATGGCATAGAAGACTAGGTCATGCCAACATGAAACTTATTTCCAATCTTTCAAAAAATGCTCTTGTGAGAGGTTTACCAAAAACAAATTTTCTTAAAGACAAAATCTATGATGCATGCCAGTTTGGTAAACAAAAAAAAACTTCTTTTAAAACCAAGAAACATATTTCCACTACTAGACCACTGCAACTGATACACATGGATCTTTTTGGACCAAACAAAGTTGCAAGTCTAGAAGGAAAATGTTATGCATTTATTATTGTTGATGATTTATCTAGATATACTTGGGTCATCTTTCTTGTTTATAAAGATGAGGCACATAATGCATTTACCAAGCTATGCAAGAGAGTTCAAAATGAAAAGGGCTATAGTATTTCAAGTATTTGAAGTGATAGGGGGAAAGAGTTTGTTAATAAAGATATTGAAACTTTTTGTGATGAAAATGATTTTGTGAATAATTTGTCTACTCCCCAATAAAATGGGGTAGTAGAGATGAAGAATAGATCTCTTCAAGAGATGACAAAAACAATGTTTAATGAGAACAACTTGCCTAGTTATTTTTGGGCTGAAACGGTAAGTATTGCATGTTATGCTATAAATAGAGTTATGTTAAGATCTAAGTTAGATAAAACCCCCTATGAGCTTTGGAATAAGAAAAAACCCAACATTGGTTACTTTCATGCATTTGGATCCAAGTGTTTCATTTTGAATGACAAAGATAATTCAGGCAAGTTTGATGCAAAATCTTATGAAAGTATATTTCTCAGGTATTCTACTAATAGTAAAGCTTATAAAGTCTTCAATAATAAGACTTTAACTGTACAAGAATCTATGTATGTAGTATTTGATGAATCTAACCCTCTACTTTCCAAGAAATTTATTGATGAAGAAACATAAGGTATAAATAACACAGAAAGTCTCAATCTTAACAAAGAGAACACAATAGTGGAAGTCCAACATGGAGATATCAGGAAAGATCATCAAAACTTAATGCAAGATGCAACCAAACAGTGAAAACTTGTGAAAGATAATCCAATGGAACAAATTCTAGGAGAACCTTCACGAGGTGTAAGTACTTGATCATCTCTTAGAAATATTTGCAATCATACTGCTTTTCTATCTCAGAGTGAACTCAAAAATATTGATGAAGCACTTCTTGATGAATCTTGGGTTCTAGCTTTGCAAGAAGAGCTAAATCAATTTGAAAGAAATGATGTTTGGACACTTTTTCCTAGACTCAAAAACCATACTATTATTGGAACAAAATGGGTTTTTAGAAACAAGAAAGACAAGTCTGGAGTCATCACTAGAAACAAGGCTCGACTTGTAGCCCAAGGTTTCAATCAAGAAGAAGAATCGATTATGATGAGACATATACACCAGTCGTAAGATTAGAAGCTATTCGAATGCTACTTGCATATGCTTGTTATAAAGATTTCAAACTTTTTCAAATGGATGTTAAAAATATTTTTTTAAATGGTTTTATAAATGAAGAGGTATATGTTGAGCAACCTCTAGGTTTTGAAAATCATATTTCTCCAAATCATGTTTTCAAGCTCACAAAAGCACTATATAGACTCAAACAAGCTCTTAGAGCTTGGTATGAGAGACTCAGTGGTTTCTTGATTGAAAAAGGTTTTTCAAGAGGACAAATCAACACAACCCTTTCCATTAAACACAAAAATGATGATATTGTTTTGATTCAAATTTATGTGCATGATATAATATTTGGTGCTACTAATAAAAATATGTGCCAAGTTTTTTCTATGAGTATGCAGGAAGATTTTGAAATGAGCATGATGGGATAACTTAACTTCTTTCTCGGATTACAAATCAAGCAAGCAAAAAGTGGAACATTCATTAATCAGTCAAAATATATCAATAAATTGGTCAAAAAGTTTGGAATGGAAGGTACCAAAGAAATTAGAACACCAATGAGCCCATCCACCAAACTTTATAAGGATGAAAGCAATACGCCAGTTGACTCAAAGTTATATCGAGGTATGATTAGTAGTCTATTATATTTGATAGCTAGTAGACCGGATATTATGTTCAATGTATGCTTATGTGCACATTTTCAATCATCTCCAAAAGAATCTCATTTGGTTGTAGTTAAGCTCATTCTTAGATATCTTGTTGGTACAATTGACCTATGGTTATGGTATCTGAAGCACACTTTTTTCGATCTAATCAACTACTCATATGTAGATTACGTTGCTTACAAAGTTGATCGAAAAAGCACTAGTAGGACATGTTATTTCTTAGGTCATGCACTTGTTTTATGGTCTAGTAAAAAACAAAATTATGTTGTCTTATCTACTGTTGAGGCGGAATATGTTGCAACGGGTAGTTGTTGTGCTCAAGTTCTTTACATGAACCAACAACTTGAGAATTTTAAGCTCATGTACAATCACATTCCAATCAAATGTGATAATACAAGTGTTAGAAACCTTTTAAAGAACCCAATACAATATTCTAGAACTAAGCATATTGAGATTAGATATTTGCATTTTTTTTTGTTTAATAATTTTTTAAGGGTGATTTAAAGAAGTGACATACACCCAAAAATGGTAGAATTCCTAGAAGACAAATAGTACTTTGAACGACAAATATAACAAAAGAGAGAAAAATGTAAAACGAAGTACCTTCACATTTCCAATCCACGCTCCTCTTCTTCTTTGTGCAAAACAAGTGGGCTATGAGAAAAATAGCTGCCCTCCAATGGATGAGTTCCACGTAACTCCTCACTTTATCTATCATGTACCCCCACTGCATGAGATCACGCACGCTGTCCCTCTCCATTCTCTCCCACAGAACCCAGACGACAATCCCCTCCCTCTCCGCTACTCTGTCTTCTCCCCCTTTCCGCCACGACCGACGACGACCCCCTTCTCTGCCACTCTCCCCTCCCTCTTTACTAATTCTCGCACGGAAACCCCCACTTTCCAGAAACCTCCTCATTGCCAAAGATTTTTTCTCGATTTTTTAGGTGTAAAAGTCTTCAATTTGAGATTTTTTCAAAGAGAAAAGAACCCAAATGCAATCTGATAGTCGCAGAGAGATAGAAGATTTGAGAAAGATAAAGAAGAAAATCAGGGAAATGACCATTACCAAAGAATTACCAACTCTGATTCAAAAGATAAAAGTCCAAAATCAGAATTATTTTTCAAAAAAAACCTAGAGTTGGAAGCTGTTGTGAAGGAAGCTGCTATATGGAATGGTTGTAATCAGGGAATGCAATGGTTGAAATGAAGCTACGGTGATGAATAAAAAAGGAAGCACAGAAAGTGTTTGAAGAAAAGCTCAAGTGAGCCACCAAGTTGGTTCTTCCTATAACAAACTTCCTACAGCCACGATAAACTTCATGTAACAAGCCTATTGAAAAAAGGCTACAAAACTAGAGTTTGCTCTCTTCGAGGGGAGCTCCTCCAAAAATGAGAGAATGAGAGATAGAGAGAAAAGATAGAAGATGACAAAAAGTCTGAATTCATTTAGCATGCCATAGCAAAGGATACTGTCCAACTTAAAAATGTGTCAGCTGGCTAACGGTTAGGAAACAAACAAAATAAGCTAACAATAAAAACAATAGACCATAAAGGCCATATTGTCTTAAGGCCAAACGGCCAGAATAAGGAAATACAAAACATAAAATAACTGGGCCCCAGGGGAACACACTCCCAACCCATTAACGAAATTAAAGCCTATTAGGTGATGAAGCTTGGCTCGGTCTAGCCCTTCTGTTGACTTCCAAACGACCAAGACTTCAGTTAATCCCAGCATACTTCACGTGTTTGACCAACACCTTCTCGAGACTTCCTCTCTTCTTCCTCCCAAACTAAATCACGCCCTTTCTAGTGGAACCCTAGATCGGTTTGATCAAGCCGTGTAACAAACCTCCCTTCTTCAGAACACCTTGCCCTCAAGGTGTGGGAAATCCTCTCTTAACTTCGAATATTTCTCTCACGTAGCTTCACTGTTGTCCTGGCCTTGCCATCACACCAAAACTTTGGCCTTTGCTTGATTACCCACCTTCACCATTCGGCGTGCTAGTATCTTGGCAGGCTCTGGGATGAGGACTCCGTCGTGGTCTACTGGAGGGAGATCGAGCATGGCTGTTGTTGAGGACCCAATTTGCTTTTTGAGCAAAGATACATGAAAAGTGGGGTGGATCCGTGCGTGTGGTGGTAGATCTAGTCTGTAGGCAACCTTACCCACCCTTTGGAGAATCTGAAACGGCCCAAAACATTTCGGAGCTAGCTTATGATTTCGACGGAGAGCCACCGTAGCTTGCTTGTACGGCTGGAGTCTGAGGTAAACCCATTCCCCTTCTGTGAATTCCCTCTCTTTCCTTCTCAGATCCGCGTATTTTTTCATTCGGTCTTGGGCTTTTTGCAGGTTGTGTTGGATGACCCGTGAAATTCGGTCCCCATTTTTTAGGTGTTCTTCCACTGGTGCAACCCTTGCAGTGCCTAGTATATATTCTAACCACAGGGAAGGGGCATCCATATAGTGCCTCAAAGGGGGTTAATTTAGTTGACTCGTGTGGGGAAGAATTATACCACCACTCAGCTAGTGGTATTCATGTTACCCAGTCCTTAGGTCTGTCATCTGGGAAGCATCTCAGAAAATTTTCAAGGGTTTTATTTACAGCCTCTGTCTGACCATCCGTTTGAGGGTGGTAGGCTATACTTAATGCCATTTGGACCCCTTGTAAACTGAATAGTTCATGCCAAAATCTGCTTGTGAAGGTTCTGTCTCTATCCGAGACTATTGAGAGGGGTAAGCCATGTAATTTAAAGATATGTTTGATGAACAAATTGGCGAGGTCTTGGACAATGTATGGGTGCTTTAGGGTTGTTATGTGGCTGTATTTTGTGAGGCTATCAACTACTACCCACAAGCTATTAAACCCTTGAGAATTAGGCAAACCCTCAACAAAGTCCATCGTGATGTGTGTCCAAGGTTGAGTGGGAATGGGAAGGGGCTGTAATAACCCACTTGGAAACGTATTAGAAGATTTAACTCTTTGATAGAGGTCACATCCTCTGATAAACTGCTTAACCTCACTCTTTAGACCTGGCCAATAAAAATCCCTCCTCATCCTCTGAATAGTTTTATCAAAACCAGAGTGTCCCCCCTGTGGGCTGCTATGGCCCAATTCCAACAAACGAGTCTTAAACTCCTTATGTTGGGGAATGTACAACCTTTGTTTGTATAGAAGCAAATCTGACCTCATGGTATACTTGGGGCCTAATTTATCTTCCTTAAAAAGAGAGATTAGATCTTGTACCTTAGGGTCAGTTTCGTAGGTAGCTTTTAGGTCTTCCATCCATTCCACAGTGGGGAAAGAAATGAGCATTAATGTCCCCTCCTCATTCTCCTCCTTTCGGGATAGGGCATCCGCAACTTTGTTCTCAGCCCCCTTTTTGTATTCCACAATAAAGTCGTACCCCAACAATTTGGAAACCCATTTTTGTTGCATTTGAGTTCCTACTGTTTGGTCCAAAAGATGCTTGAGGCTTTGCTGGTCCGTCTTTACTTTGAAAGGTCCCCCAAGTAGATACGGTCTCCATTTCACCACTGCACTCACAAGTGCAAATAGTTCCTTCTCGTAAGTGGATAAGTGTAGAGCCTTTCCTTTTAGTGATTGGCTGAAATATGCAATGGGTCTCCCTTGTTGCATAAGGACAGCCCCAATAGCTGCACCCAAAGCGTCACATTCAATAGTAAATGTGTTCTAAAATCTGGTAAAGCTAGCACTAGGGGCAAGAAACAGCTTCCTTCAACTTGTGGAAAGCTATTTTAGCTTCCTCACTCCACTTGAATCCATCCTTTCTCAACATTCTGGTCAGTGGGCCAGTGATGTCTCCATAGCCCTTAATGAACCTCCTGTAGTATATGGTCAGCCCCAAGAATCCCCGTAATGCCTTGATAGATCCGGGAAGGGGCCATTCTTGCATTGCTTGTAATTTTTCTAGATCCGCCTTCACCCCTTGTCCAGAAATTAAGTGTCCCAAGTAGGCTATCTCCTTGCACCCAAACCTGGATTTAGAAAGCTTAGTTGTGCTCTCTTAAAGTTTTGAGAGTCACCTGCAAATGCCTCAAATGGTCAGTTTCAAATTTATTGTAAGTCAGTATATCATCAAAGAATACTAGTATAAACTTCCTCAAATGAGGTTTGAACACTTTGTTCATTAAGCTTTGGAAGTTAGAAGGGGCATTAGTTAGCCCGAAGGGCATCACTAAGAATTCATAATGACCCTCATAGGTCCTAAAGGCTGTTTTGTGTATATCAGAGGGTTTCACTCGAATTTGGTGGTAACCCGACCTTAGATCCAACTTAGAAAAGATCATGGCACCATGCAACTCATCCATCAACTCCTCCACTCCTCCATTATAGGAATAGGGAATTTATCCTTAATAGTGACTGCATTAAGGCCCCTATAGTCCACACATAACCTCCACGACCCATCCGCCTTCCTAACCAACAATATCGAGGAAGAATAGGGGCTTTGGCTAGGCCTTATTGCTCCTGAATTTAACAATTCCCTGACTATCTTTTCAATTTCATCGTTTTGGAAATATGGGTAACGGTAGGGGCGCTTGGAAATGGGTTTGGTGTTAGGTATGAGATTTAAAGAATGGTCATGGGTTCGGGTGGGGGTAGGCTTTTTGGCTCCTCAAACACTTCAGGATATTTTTTGAGTATTCTCTTTATAGTTGTTGGAATTTGATCTTCAACTAGTTTGTTTTCACCTTCCATGACATGTAAAATTATGCCCCTTTTTTCCAGTTTATTAAAGACATTTAGAGAGCCTTCCTCAATCAATTTTTTTGCTATCAACCCTTGTAACTGCACTGTTTTTTCTTTAACAGAAAATTTCATGGTTAACTTTTGGAAGTCCCACAAAACAGTACCCAACTCCTTTAGCCAATGGATGCCTAGCACCATATCACAACCTGTTAGGACTAATACATGCACCTCAACTATAAAGTTGGTACCCTGAATGTTAACACTCATTCCCTTGCACTTCCCTTCACTAGGTAGGATTTCCCCTCTTGCCACCTTCACTTCAACTTTTTCTTCAAGATTAATGGGTACTTTGACTCGGTTTAACACAACTGGATCCAAAAAATTGTGGGTTGATCCAGTGTTTATTAGTATTGTCAACCACTGAGGTCCAATCTTCCCCCATCACTCTCATGGTTTTTGGGTTTTGGGATCCTGTTAAGGCATGGAGAGATATTTCTAGGTCTATGGCTAGGTCTAGTTATGTTTTTAAACTGTTTGGGTTCTCTAACTCACCCACAGTTTCCTCCATATCCCCTTCTTTTTTAGATTCAAACAACACCTCTTCTAACAGGTACAACTTTGGGTTTTGGCATTTATGTCCTACTGTCCACTTAGAGTCACAATAATAGCATAATCCATTTTCCCTCCTTTCTTTCATTTGGTTTTGGCTTATTTTTTGGATCTGCAGGTTACGTTTGGGAAATGTTTTGGAAGGTTCACTATTGGGTAGGTTGGGTCTTTTGAGTATTCCTGGATCAGGTGAATACATAAAACTAGATCTGTTTGGTTTCTTGGAGAGGTTCACTTTTTCTTCTTGTATTTTTGCTAGACTGTAAGCTGTGGTTAGATTTGGTGGGTTGAACATTCTAACAGTTAGTCTAATCTCATCTTTTAGACCACTGAGAAAATAACTTAGTTTATATTGCTCTGATAAGCCCCTCAGTCTATTAGATAAATATTCAAATTTATCCTTATATTCCTCCACCGTATTGCTTTGCTTTAACCAAGTCAAAGACTCCATTGGGCCATCATACCCATTTGGACCAAACCTGGCCAACAAGGCCTTAGTCATAGACTCCAATTCAAGTTCTTGTCTTGATTCTTCCCAATCTTGAAACCAAGTTAAAGCTTTACCACTCATGTAAAATGAGGCTAACTTAACTTTCTGTTGCGGCAAGGTGTTACGAAAAACAGAGAATTGTTGTACCTTGTAGATCCATCCAGTTGAATCATCTCCATGAAAAGTTGGGAAGTCAAGCCTTACCATCCTTGTCTGCACATCACCCGCAAGCCTCCTGTCCCCATCTTCCTCGTGATCATGCAGTCTTGATGAAGATCCTCCAGAGCTGGGATTGCAACCCTTCTTCTGCAGCTCACCAGATATTATTGCCATCTGTTGTAGCATTGTATCCATTTGTCTTTTTATTGACAGTATTTTGGTTTCAAGAGTTTTATATTGGGCATCTGTATTTTTTTTAGGTTGCTCAATCCTTTTTGTAAGTCCTTGAGCCTTTTGTTTTCTGCCATTACTGAAAAAGGTAATGCAAGATTTCACAGGAGGTGTCTCTGGTACCACTTTGTAACAAGCCTATTGAAAAATGGCTATAAAACTAGGGTTTGCTCTCTTCGAAGGGAGCTCATCCAGAAATGAGAAAATGAGACATAGAGAGAAAAGATAAAATATGACAAAAAGTCTTAATTCATTTAGCATGTCGTAGCAAAAGATACTGTCCAGCTTAAAAAGGTGTCAGCTGGCTAACGGTCAGGAAACAAACAAAATAAGCTAACAATAAAAGCAACAGACCATAAAGGCCATATTGTCGTCAGGCCAAACGGCCAGAATAAGGAAATACAAAACATAAAATAACTGGGCCCCAGGGGAACACACTCTCAGCCCATTAACGAAATTAAAGCCTGTGTGGTGATGAAGCTTGGTCCGGTCCAGCCCTTCTGTTGACTCCCAAATGACTAAGACTTCTATTAATCCCAGCATACTTCATGTGTTTGACCAACACCTTCTCAAGACTTCCTCTCTTCTTCCTCCCGAACTCAATCACGCCCTTTCTAGTGGAACCCTAGATCGATTTGATCAAGTCGTGTAACAATTCCTCAAGCTGGATTTGGGTATTTGCAAAATAACTGGTTCTTGATCATCTAGGCAATCAAGCTGGGTTTGTGAAATTTGGAACCAAGTTAATTGCATGGGCTTAAACTTAAAGTGTGGCATCAATTATTTTGCTGCAATATTAAATTACATTTTGTAGTTGGTACGTAGTTCCAGCCTCTACTTTTCTTATTTAATGACGTTAACTTACCAAAGAAAAAAGAAAACATAGTAATTTGTAGGAGTTTGCAGAGAGAACAAAGGGAAGAAGAGCATGGAGATCATGAGTTTAAAGATTTTGGTCCGAGTCCAAAGGAAGAGGATACGGGGAGAAGAGAATGAAGCCGACGACAAATTGGAAAACATACCATCAACAATTTACCCAGCAAACAATGGTGGGAGGGCGACTGAGATGGGCGACGGCGGCGGGAGAAGAGGTGATTCAGATGAATAATCCAATGTGATGCACTTTTTTTACTTAATATGAAATATGTGATGTGTCAAAATTTTATTGGTGTCTATTAATGGTTTAATACCAGCCCGACTACCCCAAATCGTTCCTAAAAAATTAGTGGGTTTTTACACAAGCGTCAAAACAGTCTAAACAGAATGTCCCTCAACTGATTCTGTTCTCGCACCAAAGACGTTAATATCTACACGATGTCGCTTTGTATAATACACTGTCTATTTATTTTTAATTGGAGATGTCCAGTTAAAATTAAAACAAAAGATAAACCAGACTTATGATCTTTCTTTTAGTAGCCATTAAAAAAAGAGTAATTGGACATCAAAAATAGTAATTAGTCATTAAATAAAATGGTTAGAAGACTTTAATATTATTTAAATGTTAAATGATAAAAACTAATTAAAAAAATAGCTGATGTGGCGCGACAAAAATAAAGATTCCTTCCGAACTTATATATATAACTAGCTGTATACCCTCGTCTATTAAAAGAAAATCACCAATAACCATAGTCCTCAAGTAGGGCTGTCAATTTTTGACACGATCATCTAATCTGACACATAAAAATAGGATTATGATCGAGCATAATCAAGTTTGGATCGATCCAATTGATAATCGGGTGATGTCGGGTCACTCACGGGTTAACCCGACTAGCAAAAGAGAAAAGTCAATGGATCATTTCGGGTTATTCAAGTAAGCCGAGTCAGAGGCCTGTTGAGTTAACACGTGACCTTTTTGACACTCCACATATTTTAATTTAAAATTTAAACATATAGCTCTTGTTTTTAAATAATTTCTTAAATTCTTCTTGTATAGCCTTGTCTTAGTAGGAATAATCAAATATTTATAAATATTTTTCATTTTTATTTATTTTTATTTTTATTTTTAAATGAACCGTGTCGAGCTCACCCGATACAAAAAGTCCAAATAAAATAACAGAATCGTGTCTGGTCAGCCCATAAAATAATCGCATTGAGTTATTTGACCCATTTAGTTATTCATGTCGGGTTCGGGTTAACTCAAAATTGACCTGAACCCAAATGTTTCGACACAAATCCGACAATTAACAGACCCTAAACCCCAAGCAAGCAATGAAGGTAGGCTCTTAAAATAGCTCACTTAAAATTGCTCAAGCTTCAGGACTTCAGGTGGTGGGATTAGTCATGACGGCGTTGGTTTAGGCGATTGATTATTTCATGGGTTGACCCGAAGCAAGCAATTAACAGCCCTAGATCCCAAGCAACTCATGACAGCGTTGGTTTAGGCAATTCAGGAATTCAGGAGTTAGGTGTTGGGATTAGTAGACGCTAGTCTCACCCTCCCAAGGAGATTCTTCCGTGTATTTGTCTCCCCCTTTATTGGAATAATTCAACATTGCCTATAGACAAAATCTTGGACATATTTATAAAGAATAATCTATCATATCTTATCGAACCGGTTTTATGAAATGATTTAGGCTCATAAATTTCTTCATAGTATTAGAACCTACCACAGGACAAATAGGAGCCCACACTATTTATCCCGTAACAAGGATCAGAAAAAAATACTAACCTGCACGTGAGGGAGAGTGTGAGATCTTAGACATATTTATAAGGAATGAACAATCATCTTCTATAAAACCGGTTTTATGAGATAAGTTAGCGCCTCCCCCCCCCCCCCCCCCCAAATTCTTCAGAGAGAGAGAGTGAGACCAGGACATAAAACTATTGCAAGTTTGCAACACAAGGAAACGTTTTTTTATCATCACATTGTAGCCGACACAACGAAATGTATTTTATCACTACATTTTACACGACAAAGTTCAGTCTCTTTCTAAGATTTGGCCGATAGAACCTTTGCATATTAAAAACTTTGAAAATGAAGCCCACAATATCTATGAAGATAAACGCAACATTTTCTTTCTGGCTATGGTTGCCAACACTATTTATTTCTGTTCATCATTGCTCAAGTTTTTAAGCAGTTCTTTGTACTAAGATTGATGTTGAAGAACCTTCACGGCCTCAAACACAGCCGAAAAATCAAGGTCCCCTAATCCCATGCTCCTGGCCTTCTTGAAAGCCTACAAGAGATTCAAAGTAACAAATTTTAGTTCTAATAATCAGTTATCCTCCCTAATCCTTGATTCCTGTATCAAACATCTCGAGTACTTGAATGTGTTATGCTGTTATCTTCACATTCGTAAGCATGCCAAATACTCTCTATTTTAAATAAAAGAAGATAAGTACGTCCAAAGACTTCTATGATATTAATTCAACACAGTATTTAACAAAGGGAAATACTCTAGCCACAAAGGAATTATACAAAAACAATCTCACAAACTGATGTGGCTTGATGTGGTTTGTCAGATTATAAAGTTAATTTTATTGTAAAGTAGATCTAATGAATCAGATAAAATCACATCAGTTTGTAGGATTACTTTTGTGTAATTCGTTTGTGGGTGTAGCAGTACTCTTTAACAAATGATTGCAATAGCAAAGGACATAATCTTACCAACTTCTGTAATTTGTTACCATCACTGACATATGAAGCCTCGTCATATTTCATAAAATTATCCGGATTCCGGGGAACTCCAAAATTATATTATGATTTTCATTCTTACTAAAATAAGAAACATGATAATAAGACGAGGTAATCTAGAAAATGAAATATGAATCTCTTTGGAATGAAAACCCGTCCCAAACTAAACCCTGCTTTCGATAGTTGAGTCCAAAACCCATCCTGAACCCATGTCAATATAAGAATAATTCTGTACTTGTCCTATTTAATATCAAGTAATCTGAAACCCAACCCATCTTAATTGAATATCGTAAGCCTAACTGTCAATTATTATCGTAACAAAATGGGAAGGAAGAGCAGGGAGGGTGGGGGGCATTATTTATCCTTAGTTAATTAACTATTTACTACTAGATTACATTTTTTAGTTAACTTCGTTAAATAAGCAGCAGGCTTAGCTATAAAAAATAATTAAAGGGTTGTCCTAGTGTAGGACATCGTATCAAGTGATATCTGACTATATCAAGATTGCTGCAAATACCTCAACACAGGAAAAAAGAAGAAGAAAAGAGTATAACCTCATTGGCTGCAGCTGCAACTGGCATTGATACAGCATTTTCATCACCAAGGGCAAGAGCCAACCTCATGTCCTTCTGCTGATGTTTCAGCGGAAAAGCAGGGGAGTAATTGTTCTGGATCATAGTAGGTCCTTTCATCTTGAACATTGGATTAGCAATTCCACCCAGATCCTAACAAAAAACAAAAAAAAAAAAACATGTAACTTATCAACAGTCAAATAAAATTCCAAAATATGTCAACAAAAATGTTCTTTGTCTTTTTCTTACCAATACATCAAGAAGATTCTGAGGATCAAGTCCGCTTGTGCTAGCCAGTACAAGTCCCTCCGAAAGTGCATTCATCATACTGATAATAGAAACGCCATAACATATAATCAAGAATGACATAAACAGGCTACGAGAAATAACATATATGTATGAATTTATGTATGTATGCCCAAATCCTGTCGAGGCTTTAATTCCTTTGACCCTTTACCTTATTAGCCCAAACATTTCAACTGTCATGCCCCAAACCTAGCATATGTGAAAATATTGGTATCTTTCTTCTCTTTAACATTGGTGTTCAACTTAGCATGTCATGTCATTGGTGTTCCACAAAAGAAAGGATTCAACTACAAGGAGGTTCTTTTGCATTTCAAGGAACTTTCTTCCTTCTTCATGGCCCCTAAATTTGAAGGTAACTTAGTTTATTGTTTTTGTTTTTTTCTCTCTATATGCCCCTGCGATAGCAAAGGCATGTGGTTCATCCACTAAGAGAAGGTAGATGCAAAGGTTCAGATTGGAATTGGCAGACAGCTAAGTACAGAATATAATCATCTGGCCTACTCTGCAGCCAAGCGAGTTTGAAAGATTATTAAATCCACAAAGAAGAAAAAAAACCTAAAATCGCAAGCTTAGCCATGATAGTTAGCTCTCATTGATTAAGAACATACTCTCAGTATATGGACAAGTGTCTGTGCAAGCTGCTTTTTTTTTCCTTTTCATTTGTAGGTTGGATCAGCATAAAGCAAACATTACCTGCCCATTATCATGTTGACGACAAGTTTCATCTTTGCTCCATTTCCAACCTGCCCTAAGTAAAAAGACCTCTTTCCAAGTACATTAAAAGCTGGGATTGCTTCCTCATATAATGCCTGCATTCCAAACAGTGAAAATGATGCAATAGACAGGAAAACTGAAGAAAGGTGAATGTATAGCATACATGAAGTAATAAAAGGATCATTTTAGCCTATCACATTTTGAAAATATAAGCTTGAATGTCCAAAGTTCACAGGCTAGCCTATTAACAGCTGTACTAACAGAATAAAGATATGCAGCACTCTGGAAATGACAGAATAGGATCAAGGATCATCATGTGACAAAGTTGCTTCTTGCTTAGTTATCTCCACTTCTTCTTTCTATGAATCAAACAAGCTAGTGAATCTCTTGTGAGTTCTCTGTGAGACTAAATGATCATCCAACTAAAGCTCTGGGAAGAAGTGTTGGAATTTAGTACAACAGAGCGGTGTGGCAGAAGATAGAATTTATCAGTTGCCAACTTGTTGCATATGGCTCGAATTCTTTCATTTCACAAGCATGTTCCAAAACGGTTTTGGAGTGATACCGTCCTCACTGCCTATCACCTTATTAAATTTGTGTCAGCCTTAGTTCTATATGGTGCATCTTGTCACTCTGTTTTGTTTCCTACCTCTCCTTCCTTTCTAGTCTACAGAAGGTTTTGAATGTGTTTGTTATGTTCAGTCACTTGGTTACTTAAAAAAAAAAATGTTCAGTCATTTAGTTCAATTTTAATAAACCTAATATTGTCCCACTATATGTGTGTATTCAATGGATACAACCAGATTTAAAAAGGATATTGTTGCTACAGTATTATGCTACTTCACCGGCCTTTGTCAACTTTGGATCTACATTTAAGTTTTAATGTTCATTCTCCACATGAGAGCGATCCTGCGTCGGCCTCATCATTCATTATGCTGCCTATTTCCAAGTGCTTCTTCATCACAACTTGGCCTTGCTACATCAGGTTCTTTAGCATCACCTCATACAAATCCACTAAACATTAATTCCTGCAGCATGAGACTACCGACTCCCATGCTTCCACCATGTTTGCCTCCATCTTTAGACTGGGATGTACTCGGTGTTTCGGACTTCTTGCCTATTGCGCTCATAATGGGTACATGTTCTTTTCCTTTGACAATAAGTAATATATTAGCTTATCTGAGTTGGAGGAAAACCATGAAAATAGAGATAGATGCCCTTCATCATAATAAAAGATCAAATCTCATTTGACTAACTCCTAGTAAACATATTGTTATATGCTAAAAAGCTGATACGTCAATTTTTTATTTGAAGATGAAATCAACAAATTACATGCCCATACTGAATCAAACTCCTTAAAATATATAAAAAATTGTAAATACAAAAAATGGGTGGTAGTCCAACCCTCCAAGGGTGGTTGGCAACCCCTAGAGGAGTGCCTGGGCCACCCTAGCCATGCCATGGGTGACTGGCCATCCCATTTGGGATGGGACCAGCCACCGTAGGATGCCGGGTGGCTGCAGCAACCACCCTACGGGTGTGGTTTTCAAACCACACTGCCGAGGTGGCAAGATCCACCCCAAGGGGTGGTCCAGCCAGCCCTGTGGTTACAAATGTTTTCTTTTGTTTTTTCTTCATGTTAATAAATAATTTCAGTGTGGTGTATTCAGTTTTTAACGATTGTAGAACCCTTACCCTTGGGGGACAATCTGTTATTGGAGACACCACATCCTAACAGTAGGTGGACTCAATTAAATCGTGATGATTCTGTATAACACTTGAAGGCACGATCAGTTGCTGGCATAAAGTGTTTTTTCTTATTGGCATCGGGTGTCCGAGAACAAAGTCCCGACTAATTCTGGGGGTGAACAGGCCTTCGGCAAGGAGTTTCCCACAATTGCACCTCAGATAATTCAAGGGGAAGTTCCCCAAGTCTGATAGCACCTAGAAATTGTTTGCACTCAAGAAGATTCAAACCTTAGATCTGGAGGGAGCATACCACCAAGACCAAGGCATTTACCACTTGAGCGAACCCCTAGGGGTTAGTTGCTAGCATAATGTTACAAGTTAAAGAAACTGTTATAGGACATAAAAGCAATCCCAAATAGTGTGGTTTGGTTTTATTCATACGGTATTACAGCTTGGTCCTCGTAGATAACAAACATACCATTCACTGTTTTACGTACTCCTTATTACTCTGTCTACTACATACTCCTTATTACTTGTTATTTGACAGTTTTAGAATTTGAACCTAAAACATCCTCCAACTTCAACAAAGTGGACACGGATGAAGCTGCAAATAGGACTTCAGAATAACACCAAAATTAATTTGGCAGTCATGCCCATTTCAGACGTGACAACCATTATGGAAATTTGGGTTCTATATAAAATTCTGCACAACCAACTTAAGAGATTATAAAAAATGGACAAAAGAAATTTATTATCTGTTACAAAATTAAAATCAAATGCTTGCTTTAGCAAGTAATAATGTGGTAGTTAAACGAAGCAAGATTCCTTACTTTAGACATTACTTTTCATCTCATTTATAGTGAATCATCCATGTTTTTGAAGAAAATTAATTCCCCTAGTCAACGATAGTTTTGAAAGGCGATCCTAATATTTTACAACAGCTGGAAGTAGTACTTGTCCATTTGAAACATCAAATATAGTTCTATTGATCTCATCTTCCAAGCCCCTTTAAAACAAGATATTAATCACCAGTGTACCAGACTAGCAACCAATTGAAGCATCATAAACTCATGAACTGACCTTCTCCCCAGCAGCAAGGATTACCAGTTGACCATCTTCAGCGGGCTTTTTGCTACCAGACACAGGAGCTTCAATGAAGTGACCACCCCTTGATGTAATCGCCTAAAAATATCAGGTGCAAAATTAAGTAATTTATCTAAAGCAAACTTCTTGTGCTTTTCCTCAGCACAGATAATCATTTACAATGGGAATTACCAGGAAAAAAGAAAACGATGTTGTAGAAGAATTAAAGATGTGAACAGAAAATGTTTAAAGAGTCATAGAGAAGGAAATGTTAAGATGTTCTAGAATGTTACTCGTCTTTAACAAATAGCATATTAATAATATTGATAATGGGATGACTAAAAAGTAGGGTTACTTAGCCTCTTTAAAACACTTATCCATGCATCATTT
This sequence comes from Juglans cinerea, assembly GCA_961763995.1. Classification (NCBI taxonomy): domain Eukaryota; kingdom Viridiplantae; phylum Streptophyta; class Magnoliopsida; order Fagales; family Juglandaceae; genus Juglans; species Juglans cinerea. Next base: position 9,703,916 of record CAUIVZ010000012.1, on the reverse strand, counting down.
TTCCAGCATCATATTCTTACCGATAAAAAAAAAAAAAAAATTCCAGCATCATATTCTTTCATACTTTTTTCTTTTTTGAATTTGCCAGTTATACTGCTGCAAGGGTTTTGAATCCATGGATACACCATCCACCCATCCCGACAGCCGATGGAGGTGCATCTCAGCTAGATTTCATTAGCATTTCCTAGGAAATTTGAAAACACAAAATTCATTGAAGAAAAAGTATGGACTACTTAATGGCATTTCGGTTTTTTTTTTTTTTTTTTTTCCTTTCCAACCAAGTTATTTTAGCAATGAAAAATCATCTACTCTTGGTTCTGTAAAATCCCTCAGAATATCTTTTTGGACTAGCATGGGCAGTCAAAACCCTAAACGAACTATATAACAAGTCGCAAAAATCATTTATATATCGAATCGATGCAAGACAATTTTGTAACCCAAACGATGACATACAAGAGAAATAAAAGAGAAATGGTATCCATCATCAGTGCTTAGTGTAATTAGGCGTATTTTGCTTCCTGTGTACCTGGGCTACGCCTTTTTCTATTAAGTAAAGTTTTTACTATATATATATATATATATATATATAGAGAGAGAGAGAGAGAGAGATGGAAATGAGGAGTAGCATTAGCCTTTAACTCAAACCTCATTTATCTTAGAAGAAGTATCAGCATCTACAGTTGACATGTCAATGTAACCTTTTCCGCTGCAAATTTGCTCAAGAACACCCTCCTTATCAAAAACCACCTAAACATTCACCATCGTATGGCCTTCTAGTGAGCAGAGAACTGGAAATAAAGAAATGAAATATCAAATTCTAAAGTACAAGTTACGAACTGAAAGAGCAGCTTTTGGTTCAGATAACATTGCAATGGTACACTTGCACTTCTTGACAACAGCTGCTGGGGTTTCTCCAATTGAAGCACCATTCTCCACCAGCTCATCACACTGCAATTTGGGGTTACAAGCCAAACATGCATGAGGAATTTATTTCAGTTCAAGCAATCGACCACAGCATTCTGTCTGACGATAACAGGGATGTGTGAGCTATGCATGCTCCCAACCAAATCGAAGTAACTTCTACCTAAGAGCTCAAAGTCAAAAAAAAAAATACTTCTGGTGTGTCCTTCAGGTATTTGACAAGGTACTAAATTTAGAATATATAAAGTAGTATTTTTAAGAATATATCAACCGATCAATTGCAATTTCATCAAGTTACTTTAATACTTCAGGATCTTTCAACATTTTATGCATCCTACTGAATTTTTAAACATGTTGGGAAGTGCTTAAAGCATGTAAATGGAAGGTTTGAAAAAAGCCTGAATGCAACTTTTATAGTGCTCATACCAAAAAGGCCCGGTGTTCTAGAGGTAAAAGATTATCGTCACATTAGCTTGGTGAGCAGGTTGTACAAAATTCTCTCCAGAGAATTGGTGAATAGATTGAGCAAGGTGTTGGAGAAGTTAATATCGAAGCCTAAAAAAGCCTTTGAAAAAGGTAGGCAAATCCTCGACTTGGAGCTTATTGCCAACGAATATTTGGATAGTAAACTCAAGTTGGGAGAGCCATGGCTTCTGTGCAAGCTGGATATGGAAAAAACCTATGATCATGTCAATTGGAGATTCTTACTCTACATGCTCGAAAGATGTGGCTTTGGTACATAATTGTGTACTTGGATCCATCATTGTATCTCTACGGCTTGTTTCTTTTCTTTTTTTTTGTGTGTGATAGAAGCTTTTATTAAGATGGTTTTAGGTGTCGTGGAGGGTTGGGTCATATCTGTCTTCTTAGTGGGGGAGAAAATTACTAGTTCGCTCAACATATCTTATCTATTATTCGCCATGAACAAATTCGAGCTTTGAGGGTTGTCCTATTATGCTTTGAAACTATATCAAGGTCTTGGCCAAATCAGAAGTAGTGTCAATGGGGGGATTTTCCTAATGTGGAGAGTATGACTTCTATCTTGGGATGCAAGATACCATAGCTGCCCATGAAATATCTTGGCCTCCCGTTGGGTGCTACGTTCAAGTCAAAATTTATTTGGGATGTTGTTCTAGAAAAATGGAGATGACATTAGCTAGTTGGAAGAGGATGTATTTATCCAAAGGTGGTAGGGTCACCTTAATCAAAAGTACACATTCCAATTTGCCAACTTACTTCCACTTACCTGTGCACCCCCATGATTAGTCGGGATTCTATTCTTGGACACCTGGTGCCAATCAAAACAAAAACTTCCTCTCATTATTTCCGCTCCCTGCCAAGGTGGCTCATTGCATGGAGAAACTCCAATGTGACTTCTTTTAGGGAGGATAAATGATGAGTTTAAATTTCATTTGGTGAAATGGGTCACAATATGCCCTCCCACTAAAGGAGGATTGAGTATTTGAAACTTGAAATCTTTCAACAAAGCCTTGCTTGGCAAATGGTTATGAAGATATCACTATGAACAGGGAGCCTTGTGGAGAATCGTCATCGAATTGAAACATGGAGAACCATGGGAAGGATGGTGTTCTAATGAGGTGAGCGGGCCTTATGGAGTGGGGCTATGGGAGCATATAAGAAGAGGCAGGGATACATATGCAAGAAATATTCGCTTTACTATGGGTAACGGATCTAAGGTCAAGTTTTGGCATGATGTATAGTACGGCGATACGGCACTGAAGGAAACGTATCTACAAGTTTCTGGTCTAGCAAGAATGAAAGAAGTCTTGATTACGGACCTACTAATCATCTCCAATGGAATGTTACATTCCTCAGAGAAGCACAAGATTGGTACATTGATTTTTTTTCAGCTTTCTTTAACATTGTGCATTACACCCGTTTGTCAAGGGTAGTGGAAGACAAGATTTTTTGGTGCCCCTCTAAGAAAGGGATATTAACAGTTTGCTCTTTCTACGAAGCCATGACCACGTGCAACACAAATCCATTCCCATGGAAGAGCATTTGGAAGACAAAGGCACCTCTAAAGGCAGCATTTTTTGTATGGATGGCTTCTTTGGGGAAGATCCTCACTCTAGACAACTTGATTGAGAAAATGTTGAATCATAGTCATGGATTGGTATCGTACATGCAAGAAGAGCGGAGAGTCTGTTGACCATCTACTACGTCATTGTGAGATTGGCATTACTTTGTGGAATAGTCTTTGCTTGGTTAGGACTAGCTTCGGTGATGCCAAGAAGGGTAATTGACCTCCCAGCTTCTTGGAGAGGCATTCAAGGCAACTCTCAAATTGCATCAATATGGAAGATGGTCCCAATATGCCTATGGTGGTGCATTTGGAGAGAGAGGAATGAAAGAACCTTTGAAGATCAAGAGCGGTCAATGGATGAGCTTAGAAACTTATTTTTTAATACTTTACTCCATTGGTCGATTGTAATTAATTTTCATGGCATGACTTTTAATGAATTCCTTGTATATGTCCATAACTGGGCTCTTGTGTACTCTTTTGATCAATAAATATTTGTTTACCGATAAAATAATAATAATAATAATCAGCGCATATAAAGAACAATCGATGACTACATGGTTTATTTTCAAGTAGTTCGTCAAGTGATCCTCTAAGACTTTAAATTCAAGTCAAGATTAAACTTGTTTTGCACGAGTAAGCCGCAAAAAGATTGCCTGTTGCCTATCTTGGACCACTAAACTCGAATCCAAACTTTTTCTTACCTCGTTGGGGTCGTTTATGTCACAATTCAAACCAGCGCCATAAACAGTCGTTACTCGGAAAATATTTGCTGTATTATAATCAATTTGAGTTGAAGACCATTTTCTCCAACATGTTTTTTCCCTAATATATGCTCATTCTTAGGATTACTCGTATCATAGAAATAAGCAGCATGAAAGTGAAGAAATCAATCATAAACTGCGCACACAAACACACACACACACACACGCGGAGAGAGATGGCATCAGTTGAGGAGGGAACGGAAGCTTACCTTAGACAAAGTCCTGTTCCAAACCGTGACCTTAAAGCCATTGCGTAACAGATTGGTGGCCATGGCCTTCCCCATTATTCCCAGCCCCAAGAACCCTACCTCCTTCTCTTCCATTGCCATTTTCCTTACTTCCGACTATCTCCTGACTCAGGGTGTATCTACTATTTTCCTTTCTTTATACACACACACACACACACATATATATATATATATATATATATATATATATATATAATTATTTATTATATGTATATATAATTATTTATTATATGTATTTGGAAAGATTCTCCCTGATTGGTCGGGGCTGTATCTGTTCCGTCCGTAAGTGGATGGATGGGATGCGCTCCAGGTCACTCTTTCTTGTTGGCTTGCTCCCATCGCTTTTTGTTTTCCACTCTCTTTGGAATTCATTGAGTGTCAAATCGTATTAATACTATATAAGATATATATATATATATATATATTATATTATATGAACCAATTTGAACACGATCTGTTAAGTCTATTGTATCAAAATTTCAAATCCTAATACGACTAATTAATATAACGAATTTACACGATACGACTCGTTTTGACTCATTAATAAATACAAAATAGATTGACACGACATGACTAATTTCAACCCGTTTATATTAATGGGTTGAATAGACCTGAAATTAACTTATTTGACCTGATTAATTTTATATAAATATTAAAATATAAACAATATCTATAAAAAATATCAAACTAACTACAAGTCTAAATTTATAAACCAAATAATAAAAATACCGAAATAAAAATCTCAACAGTACCAAATAAGGTAAATACAAAATATGATAAATATTGTTTATCATATTTCCTTTCTAGAAGGAAAGAATATCAAGGTTTGCATTTCTATCTGCCCTAAGTTCATCCAAGTAAAGCTCCAATTAACTTTTTTGCATATGGGCAGCAAGATCATCATGTTCAAATCAAATGAATCAAATTCCTATACATAAAAAATAAAATAAAAATATTTCAAGCCAATATATAATATGAAATAATAATATAATATAAATCATTAAACAAAAAATATTATTTGAATTTATCTGAAATACTTGTCTATTCCATCTAGTTGAGGATTGATTTTCCGCTCTACTAACAGTTCTTTCCGCTCTACTAACGGTTCTTTCATTTTTCTTTTCTAATTTGGATGTAGTTCAATATTCTTAGACATTTATTTATATTCGAAAACCTCCATACATTTTCAGTCAATTTGAGTAATTCATATTTTGCCCATATATAAGGAAAAAAAAAAAAACCTTATTAAATACAAAAAAGGGGTAGATCAACTTCTGTCTCCAAGGTTTGGGTAGAAATTACCATATGAAATTAAGTTAATAATCATATTCGATCTTTTTCTTGTTTTTTTAATGGCCGTACATCTATCATGATATCATGCATGACAATTTAAGCAAAATATTAAATATATTCAATGAACCTCTCAATGTCATGCTAACTTTATATATAAGTTATGACAGTTTCTGGGTCTCATCTCAATGATATAAGCAAACTATTAAACTAGTGCCTCCAGACCCTCAAAGATTAAATATATTCAATAGTATTCTGTTTTCAGAATTTTTTGAAAGGCAAATACTATAAGAAAAATAAGCATTTGTGACGGATTATTTCCGATAAAAATAGACTTATTTTGACAAGAAATAATCATTTTCGCTAGAAATAACTAGTCACAAATAAGCAATTTTCTCGTAGTGAAATATTGGCCTATGATATATTCTTGCTCATTTGGGGTGAAGGGTTATCATAATGGACTCTTTTCTAGCGGATTTCTAATTTTATTCACCTTTTGATTTCTTTTTTAGGGATTAATGAATCTGCATAAATTATTGAAGACATGTTTACCTACATATGCATGAAACCTTAATTGTTTTGTCATTTCTGAGCCATGCATGAAACCTTTTGCTTGTATCTTAGTATACAATCATTTGCATTTGTTCCCTGATCGAGTTTTAGAGGTTTAATGGGTTCTTGAATCATCCATTTTATGATTCGTATTTAGAACCATTATTATGATGATCAAATCTAAAATAAGGGAAAATTAAACTTTGCACACTCAAACTATGAAAACAGCATCCCAAACCACAACTTTTGGCAATTTGTACTCTTGGATATGTCACGCAATCTCTATATATATATATATATAGAGTAAGAATTTTTATTGATTGAACTAGGTGAAGCCTAAATACACAGTAAGTATACAAAATGCGACACCTAATTACATTCTAGAGAGTTGAAAACAAAACAAAAACTCATGAACATTTTCTCCCTTTAGAACAATAGTAGAAAACCACTGAAAAAATAGAAGATACGAAGAAATTCCAAATTTCCTCCATTGTTTGCTTCTTGTTATTAAAGCACTTGTCATTCATTTCCGTCCATAAACACCACATTAAGCACAAAGGAATCATCCTCCACGCCGTTACAAGTTGAGAACTATTATGATGCCTATTCCAGCATAGTAAACCCACCATTCTTTGGCACAACCCAACTTAGCCCAACTCTACTAAGAATGTCAACCCATAACTCTCTAGCCACCTCACAATATAAAAATAAATTATCAATTGATTCCCCATTCTTCCTACACATGAAGCACCACTCCATAACAATCATATCTCGTTTGCTTAGATTATCAATAGTCAAAATCTTTCCAAGTGCAGTTGTCTATGTAAAAAAAAACAACTTTAGATGGCACAAAAACTCTCAAAATGTTGTTCCACGAAAAAGAGATATGTTGTTGGACTGTCAACACCTTGTAAAAAGATTTAACTAAAAGCTTATTGCTCCCCATGTGTTTCCATAGCATTCAATCTCTCCCATTTCCTCCTATATTCTTAGAATACAAAAACTGAAAAAACCTTCAATCTCATCAAGTTTCTAATTCTGAGCATTTGTAGTGAAAATAACATTCCAATGCACAGTCCGATTACCACAACACAACTCCTCTGAAACAGCAGTCTGTTGATTCCCAACCATGCTGAAGACAACTGGAAAAACAGTATTAAGAGTTCTCTCATCACACCATTCATCAAACCAAAAAGGGATTCTTGCACCATCTCCAACCTCAAACTTAAGATGTTTTTAAAAAATGTTCCACTCATTTCTAATAAATTTCCATTGGCATACATAGGGGTGTAAAAATTAACTAGGAATTTGGAAAACCAGTCCGGACAGGTCCGAATTGGTGGAACTGGTCTAGTTTTGGACCGGTCCGATCTGGGACCCGTTCCCTTAGTTCCTAAACCAGCTGGTACTAGTCCGATTCCGGTTCTTTTTTTTAGGATTGGACAGGACCAAACCAATTAGCTATATTATATATTTTAAATTAATTTTTTTAATATTATATATAATATTTTTAATATTATATATAATTTTTATATATAATAATATAAATTATAATTATTTATAAGATAATGTTATTATAATTTATAACATAAAATTTTAATTTTAAACATGAAAATTTATTTGATCATATGCTTTAAACATAAAATATATATATTAATAACATTTTATGGCCTAATAAATTCTCAATATATTCTTTTTGATAAGTATATTAGTAAATTAGTAAAACTAATATACATTAGTACATAATGTATATTAATTACAATTTACATTTTATGGCCTAATACTAATAGCCTAATATTATATTACTATTAGTAATATACTTTAAGTCTATATATAAATTACTATATAAATCACTATACTAAATAATTATATATGAAATAATGATATAGTAATACTAATACTATCAATATCAATGATATAGTTATAATAAATTAAAATCACTATAACATATACTAATATATATACTAATACTATTAGTCTAATATAGACTATAGTTATAGTTATACTAATATGATTATACTAAATCAGTACTGTAACTAGCTAATACTAATATATAGCTAACTAATAGTCTAATACTAATACTATTATATAGTTACACTAATCACTATAACTATTAACTATTACAAATATATAGCTATACTAATACTATACTATTATATAGTCTAATATATGCTATATAGCTATAACTAATACTAATATTTATACTAATACTAATACTCTAATACAGTAATATAGACTATATTGCATATTTTCATTTTTATTGCAGATTTTTTGTTTTCAGTTTTATAGCACTTATATTTATAAGCTTATAGTAGATTTTTTTTTAATAGATTTGGGTTTCCAGTTTTTGTTTTATAACAATTTTTTTATTGCAGATTTTTTTTTTTTACATAACAAATTTTTTTTTATAAAGTAGATTTTGTAAATAGTAACAATTTTTTAATAAAACAAATTTTTTTAAAGCAATTTTTTTTTGTAAAGAGATTTTTTATGATAAATTTGTATTTTATTAAAATCGAAAAATCAGACCGATACGGACCAGAACCAGTAAAACTAGAGGTACTGGTTTAGGAGGGTAACCAATGTGTAATCGGTTTTTGAAAATGTAAAACTAGTGCATACCGGTTCAATTCCAAATTTAATCCAAAATCGGACCAAACTGGACTCGTTACACCCCTAGGCATACACCATATGACTCTGAGGAGGGTAGGGGTCATATGGTGAGAGTCATATGGTGTTCTAAGGAACCCCTTACCTTCAAATAAACTTTTAATGCATTCTTGCCTCTCCATCATGAAGCCGAAAATTGTCTTGGAATATCCACGGTTGAATGAGGCAAATAAGCGACTTCATATAAAAAATCTGATTTTGTTTCTAAGCAGATGGTGCAAAGTGTTTGGAGTTGTACGTATGCGGATTGGATTTATCTTGCACCAAATGGGGCGTTTTGGTGGAATCCTAGTGATGTGGGACAAAAGAGTTGTGGTGAAAATGGAGGAGTTTATGAGGGATAACACTATGCATATTCTTTTAAGAGCATGACATATAATTTTTTGTGGGCTTTTGTAGGTTTATACGGACCAAACTTAGACAATGATAGAAGAATATTATGGGAGGAACTTGTTGGGTTATATAGCTGGTGGGAGCTTCCCTGGTACAACGGATGAGATTTCAATGTCATCAAATTCCCTAGTGAACGATTGGGAGACAGTAGGATGCGCCCAACAATAACTGAGTTTTCAGAATGTATTTTTGACTTAAATCTGTTAGACATTCCTTTCATGTGGGGCACTTTTACTTGGTCGAATAACCAGTCTTTTTATTCTCACCGGAGTGGGAGGTGCACTATCTGAAGGTGTGCCACGTCTTTGCTCGGATCATTTCCCCGTCTTGTTGGATTGTGGTGGCATCCAAAGCGGGCGCCGATACTTTAAGTTCGAAAACATATGGCTAAAAAGTGAAGACTTTGTGGATAAGGTCAGGTAATGGTGGTATTCTTACCAGATTCATGGTACCCCTTCTTACATCCTAGCCCGTAAATTAAAATTCTTGAAGAATGATCTTAAGCTTTAGAATTCTCAGTCCTCTAGAGATATAGAGGAGCAAAAAAAATCCATGGTGGAGGAGTTGCATCTAAGAGGATACTTGGGGCTAGAGTCTTTCACCAGAGGTGCATGGTTAAAGATAAAGCCCCAAGTCCAGACGGCTTCTCGATGAGCTTTTTCCAATCATGCTGGAGGTAGTGAAAAAGGGCATCATGAATGTGTTCCAGGAAGTATTCTCGGCTGGAAAGGTTTTGGGCAATATCATTACAAAGCCACAAAATGCGTTTGTCAGGGGTTGACAAATTCTTAATTTAGTCCTTATAGCAAATGAGGGCTTGGATAGCAGGTTAAAGGCTGGCTCCACAGGGGTTATTTGCAAATTAGATATGGAAAAGGCATACGACCATGTAAATTGAGACTTTTAACTATATTGGCTGGGGAGATGCGACTTTGGGGTTAAATGGTGTACATGGATTAGTAGGTGCATCTCAATGGCAAGATTCTCAGTATTGATTAATGGCTGCCCTACCGGCTTCTTTAGCAGCTCTCGAGGTCTAAGGCAATGAGATCCATTGTCTCCACATCTCTTTGTTATCATTATGGAGGCCTTGAGTATGATGATCTCGGCAGTGGTTACGCACGGGTTTGTGGCTGGATTTCCGGTTGGTCACCCCAATAAATGTATTATTACTTTGTCTCATTTACTTTTTGTAAATGACACGCTCCTATTCTGTGAGGCAGGTCGAAACCAGTTGAAGGCTCTCTTACTATGCTTCGAAGCAGCATCAGACTTGAAAGTGAATTTCGACATGTCAAAGTTAGTGCTAGTGGGGAACATCAGTAATACTCAGCAACTAGCTAGTATACTTAGGTGTAAGGTAGCCACTCTTTCCATGACTTATTTGGAACTACCTCTGGGGGCTGCCTCAAGGGTCTCATCCATTTGGGATTCAGTTATAGAGAAGATAAGAAGTAAATTGGCAGGGTGGAAGAGATAGTATTTGTCGAAAAGTAGCCGGTTGACTCTTATTAAGAGTACACTTTCTAACTTACCTACATATTTTTTGTATTTGTTTCCAATTCCTGCATGTGTGGCGGCCCGAATTAAAAAAATAATCGTGATTTTTTATGGAGTGGCATGAGGGATGAATTCAAATTCCACCTGATGAGTTGGGACAAGGTGTGTAGACCAATATCGTCAAGCAGGTTGGGTATAAGAAACTTGAGAACATTCAATCGAGCTCTACTTGGGAAGTGGTTATGGAGGTATAATATGGAACCAAAAGCCCTATGAAAACTGGTGGTTGATTGCAAATATGGAAGCTTATGGGGTGGATGGTGTACTGAATAAGTAAGTGGGACCAATGGTGTGAGGGTTTGAAAGCACATTAGGCGTGGGTGGGGGGATTTTTATAGTCATTCTAAATTGGTGTTGGGGGGATCTCGAATCAAATTTTGGAGGGACATATGATGCAGGAATGAGGCCCTAAAGGATTCATTTCCAGCGATTTTTCGAGTGGCTCATAATCAAGAAGCTTCAGTAGCGGACCTCATGTTTCGATCAGGGGACCAACTGCAGTGGAATGTCACTTTTAGTAGAGCGGCGCAAGATTAGGAAGTAGACAGCTTTGAGGCTTTTTTCAGCCTATTATATTCTGTGAAGCCGAAAAGACAGCAAGTCGATAGGCTATGGTGGACTCTCGCGAGTAAGGGTACTTTTTCGGTTCGTTCCTTTTACAAGTCCCTTACCCGTGCATCAAATATTCAGTTCCCATGGAGAAAACTTTGGAGGAATAAGGCACCTCCGAAAGCGGTCTTCTTTACATGAACAACAACTTTGGGGAAGATCCTGACTATTGACAACCTAAGGAAGCGCCATATAGTTATACTAGACAGGTGTTGCATGTGCAAGAGATCCGGCAAGACAGTGAAACATCTTTTGTTACATTGCGAGACAACTAGAGCCTTGTGGATTGAAGTGTTTAGCCGAGTAGAGTTATCCTTTGTAATGCTTGCAGCTGTGGAAGATCTATTGGCTAGCTGGACACTTCTAAGAGGAGTCCCACAAATCAAGGTTGTGTGGAAGATGATCATAATCTGTATTATGTGGTGCATATGACAAGAGCGCAACGATTGAACTTTTGAAAATAAGGAGCATTCACCAAAGGAACTCTGAACTTTATTTTTCCGTACTATTTTATATGGGCCATAGCTTTAAATTTTAATAGCCTAAATTTTCATGACTTTCTAGTTTTCAGCACTTCGATAGATCTTATCTCTTGTATACCATCTTGAATACTTAGGCTTTGCCTATCTTTATTAATAATATTATCGTTTACTTATAAAAAGAAAAACACCATCCCCTGCTCACATCCATACTTCTGATTGATACCTCTCTCTACAACGAATTCACTTCCATTTGATACCTCTATAACCACTTTCCTAATAATGCATTGGTGAAAATATTCAAATTTCACACTCCCAAACCACCATTCACAATCAGACAGCTCACCCTTTGCCCTCACAAGATGAAATTTATTCTCCTCCCCCATACCACCCCACAAAAATTCTCTAAATAGTTTTTCAATCCAGTTTGCCACACCTACCGGTAATGGGAATAAAGAAAGATAATATGTAAGAAGATTGGAAATTGTGCTTTTGATAAGGATTAATTTCCCCTCTTTTGATAGATATAACCGCTTTCAATCCGACAATCTTTTCTCAACCTTCTCTACAAATCCATTCCAAATATTTTTTGCTTTGAAGGATACTCCCAAGGGAAGCCCAATATATTTCATAAAAAGAGAAGGAACTTTGCAACCCAACAAATCCTCAAGGAAATTAATATTCCTCACTTCTTCCACCAGTACCAATTTTGACTTTCCCAAGTTCACCTTAAGGCCCGAGAGAGCTTCAAAACACAATAATACAGCCCTTAATCTTGAATCTGTCCACTGTTAGCATCACAAAAAATAAGAGTATTATCGGCAAATAATAAGTAGAAATTGAAATAACACCATTACTATTGTTTCCCACCGCAAAACCAGAAACCCCCTACTGCAGCCTCCACCATGTTACTCAACGCCTCTTTAATAGTAATAAAAAGAAAAGGAGATAACGGATCTCCTTATCTCAAATCCCTCAAAGTCTGAAGGGTGTAAATTAAAATAAAAAAATCTACTTTCTCCTTACATTAATAAAGCTAAGTTATCACTAAGATTTCGTTTCTCCTTATATTAATATCTTAGAATTTTTAGCCCTTTTTCCTTCTGTTTGTTTGGTCAATTTCTTTTGTACTTTCTGTGTACTAGGGAACACCATTTTTTATCACTAATAAAATCTTCATCATACTTGTAAATATATATAAATATATCTTTGAATACTTTTTCTTCTTGAATGATTGTTGCTTTCTAATTTTTTATTCCAGGTTTCCTGTTGATCCATTTAGTAAAACATTTGCCATGCTTTTTATGTTTACCTGCCAATGCATTTATTACGTTTCTCTTCCTGATTGCAGGTTTGAGCAGTATGTTGACCAGTATTTTTAATTTCGTATTGTACTGGCCACTAGATGGATATAGGTATCACGTGTTTTGTATCGGTTTAAATATCAGTAATTTCGGTTTATATTTTAGCCTTTATTTCGACTTTTAATTAATTAATTAATTTTTTTATTTTTTTAAATTATAAGTTTATTTTTTGACCTTTAATTCAAATTATGCTATTTATAAATATATATGTATTTATATATAATTTATATATATAATTTATTCATATATCGACTATTCTAAAACGGTACATAAAACGATATCGATATCAAAATATTTCGTTTTATTGTCTTTTGACTGATTCGGTATGCAAAACATTGATCTTGACTTTGCTCTAGATGTTCCAATGTACTTTGTTTATCGAAAACGGTACTGGAATGACTTTCCGGGTTTCCATGTATCCTTAAAATTTGGAAGTTGAGTTCATCTCAACTCATCTCAACTCATCATTACAACTTTTTCAAATCTCAATATAAAATATAATAAATAATTCAACTTTTTCAAATCCCAAAATAATAATAATAATAAACAATAATATTTTAACAATATTTTATTATCTCAACTCAACTCAACTCACTTCAACATCCAAACCCACCTTAAAATCTTGTAACTCAAGGCTGTTTTCAATTCTCATTTTTTTTTCAATTTCAATTAAAATATTAAAATTCAAGTTGAACCCATTTATTTGTTGTAATAAATAATAATTTTCTGTTACTTGTTTTGCACGACTTTATGGCTGGAAAACTTCCTTGCAACATCGCTAGCTCCAGGTGAATTGCCAACACTTAAATTTGACAACAATATTTCCAGAGGTTAATCTACATGCATTTCTTATCTACTTTCTTGAATTTCTTTCATTTTCAAATGCTTTCACCGCATTTATACTGAAGTTTACTTCCTTTCTACAGGTCAGGCTGAAGAGGTACTTGGAGATGAGGGGTACTGCTGATGGAGGAGGTTATGTGCTTTGCCTGCGTTTTGGGTAGTTGACCTCTTTGACTGTTTTACATAACTAGCCTGTTTCTAATTGGCTGTATTATATAATTAGCCTGTTTCTAAACCTCTATTACATGTCATGTGTATCAGCTTTCTTAGTGTAATCTCATTGCTTCCTTTTTGGCACAAAACTTTATCTGATTGTTATATTATTGTCTAAGAACAATAAGGCCGAGTTGGATACACAGATTAAACACAAACCATCTCAACTGAGTTGTACGACTTGTCTTATCTGTGTATCCAAACGGTTGAAACCATGTTTTTAACTCATCTTGCTTTATTTCTACACTGTACATATTTATCCAGACAATTTTAACATATAAAATTGGGATTTAAAATATTCATAATTATTACCCAATAATTATTAAATGATTTTCAATTATTGGTGGGGTCCACTCCTTTATCAAATTCCAAAAAATAAAAACTATCACAGTTGATATCATTATCCAAACATATTTTTTTACAAACCATCTCATCTCATTTTAACTAAAAAAATTTCACTACTAATTTAAACTACGTAATCAAACGACGCCTAAATATTACAATGTATATATGTTAGAGTATGATCAATTAAATGTTTAAATTCACCTTACTCAGTAACTTAAACTTTTGGAAAAATTATTAACTTACCATGATTGTAGAGAAGAGATTTTGAATTTGTATCCTAACTACACACTCTACCTGAATCTCAATTAAATATTCTATGTGTTGGATCCACTTATAAAGCGGAGTTTGACACACACGTGAGGGTAAGTTTATAATATAAATTAAATGATTAATTTCACATTTTTCCTTTACTTTTGGTATTTAATAATCTTTATAAATATTCCTTTTAGCCCATCCTCGCAATTCGAGCCCAAGTATAGTTAATGGACCCTAGCAACATGTTAGCTTCCTCTGTCTCTGACATGTTTAGATTGTGTTTCAAACTTATTATACTCGGGCAATGCCTGTTTTACTCATTCAATTACAATTTTATTTTGCTTATAAAAAAACCAAACTTAATATTTCTAGGAACATCCGTTCATTGTGATTTCCTATCAAATGCCAGGTAGGTAGGTATATTATGTGATGAGATTTCACTGCAAAAGGTTCTAGACATAACAGCCGATTTGCCACCCTCATTTTAACAGCTTATATATTTAATTTTTAAAAATTTTTTTTACTCAATTATTAAGGTAATGATTTTTAATGTATCAATTTATATATATTTAAAATATTTAAATATGTTAAAAAATGTAAAAAAAAAGAAAAATGGAGATTTGTGCTAATGGGCAGCCCAGTAGCGGTCAAAGCTGGGCGGCATGCTAGCACAGGCCAAAGTAATAATCCGTTATGGTGCTTGATGCTCTATTTCCAGTTCTCATTTACTATGCATGCTTAAATTCTAATTTAATCGAACATGTCTTGTGTTGGAAATGATAAGAAGTTTGGTTGGCTGGAAGAGAAACACCCTATATATAGTGGTTGACGTTACTAGTGATTCAGGATCCCTCATGCTTTTATATACTTGATGTTGCGTCGATCTCTTGGTATCGGACTTTTAAGGGATGAAAATTATTGATGCTGACATAGTAAGTGATGGAAGCACACCGTTCAGGGTTATGAGAGTACTTTCTATTTTTTTCTAATAAAATTTTCATCCATAGTTAGAACGATATTATAAATTGTATCCTATTCTATTAATTTTGTGTTGTATGAAATTCTATGTCAATTACATCTTTTTCTGGTGTTAAGATGGCATCCTAGCTAATTGCAAAATCTACTCAGTAGGTTCCAAAGACTGGGGGTTAAAGACACCTTTTCGGGATGGGTTGCTGAGGCATGTTGCTCATGAAGATGTTGTACAGTTGGCCAAGGTATCATACTATCATGTAAGGGTTTCTTTCTTGCTTTTTTACTTGATTTTATTGTTGTTGTAAGGACCTCATTCTTCTGATTCTGCAGGATGGCTTGGAAAGGAGAGGCTTTAATTCTTTTTATTAATCTTTTTTATTCTTTTTCTCTGGCATTGGGAATCATTACTTCGAGAAGGTCTAAGGTTATACTTATCTCGAAAAGATCTGTGAAGGGAGAAAATCTTTTACACTGGGCCCAAGTTGCAGGAAGGGTATATGGCGAGGAGTTGGGCCGAAAGTAAGGCCCAATCATACCACCTAAGTCTGGGCCAGAAAGGTAAATGCCCAGATTGAGGTGCGGATAGGAGACTCGGGTCGGGCTATGATGATGGGATAGAAAATGTGGGTAAAGACTGAGAAGGGAGGGATGCGACGTATATCGCCAGATGGACAGAAAGCACGCTGCATTTAATACGGCCCAGAACAGAGGCCACGCCACATTCAATGCGGCCCAGAATAGAGACCATGCTGCATTTAATGAGGCCCAGAGCATAGAGTGTGCTGCATTCAATGTGACCCAAGACCTGAGCAGTGTACAGTAAGCCTGAGACCTTCATTGTTCGGCAAGATGATGACATAGAAGCTGCTCGGTGAATCAATTGCACGGAGCGTATTATCCCCTGCTATGCAACACCCCACTGTGGTGGGATCCTGGTCGGTAACTATAAAAAAGGGCCAACCAATAGCAAATAAGGTAATGAGAAAAATCTATCACCCTCCATATGTGTTATTATTTATTTTCGTTTATTATCTTCTTCACCATACTGACTTAAGTATCGGAAGATTAATGGACCCCGAAATCCCCCCCCCCCCCCCACGTCATAGTTACTGTGCAGATATACGCTCGAATACCAGGGGTGTGAAGTTGCCCAGGCCCTCGAAATACGACATCAACAAGGTCTAAGGTTTCTGATCACAAATTTTATTGAGGACTTCATATTTTTGTGGGAATCATTACTTGGAAAAGGTCTAAGTTGTTGAGCAGATGATGAATGTACAAAACAAGAACTCCTCCTATTTTGTTGAGTGGATACCTAATAACGTTAAATCAAGTGTTTGTGACATTCCACGAACTGGGTTAACAACATCTTCTACGTTCATGGGAAATTCCATATCACCTCAATTCAAGAAATGTTTAGGCATGTTATAGAGCAATTCACGATCATGTTTAGGCGAAAGGCATTCTGGCATTGGTACACTAGGGAGGGGATGGATGAGATGGAGTTTACAAAGGCTGAAAGTAACATGAATGATTTGGTTTTAGAGTATCAACAATATCAAGAGCCAGTTGCAGAGGAGGAGTATGATGAGGAGGCGGGGGTGGAGAATTAAGGGGCATGTACTCTTTTGGGCATGGTAATGACTTGCGTTTTAGCATGCTGTGTTTGTGCTTTGGTTGTGAAGAAGGGTTCATTATTGATGAGATTGGCTTTTATCTGTTCATGTTTTCGAATTTTTGATTGGCATAATTTATGTAACCTTGAATTGTGAAGAGACCAAAAATAGAAAATAATCATGTAATGAAGAGTATGAGGTTTGGAAGAACGTGAATATTTGAATCATATTTTTATTTATACGCTCACATTTCTTCAAATTATGGAAATTTATGAGGAAGAGGAAAAGATAAAGAGAGATCAATGTGACCAAGTGTAACATCCCGTATTTTAGTGTATTTTTAATGAAGAAATTAATTTTATTGATGCAAAAATTTATTCTCTTGCTTCATAATTATTAAATTTTAGTTGGGTTATTTTTATGATTTTTAGTTTACGAAAATTATTTTTTGAGCGCTTTCTTAAATTAATTATTGTTGTGTGTTTAAATTTCTTCTCGAATTAAATTAAATTATTATCATGTTTAATTATTTATTTTAATTATAATCATTGTGTTTGAAATATTTTATTTCACTAGCTGTTTTAAAATCATTTCCGTTGGATCATTTTTGTGACCCAAGATGTGAGGATTGGACCTCATTTCTTTCCCTACATTTTTCCTTTTTCTTTTTTTTTTTCTTTTCTCCTTTTTCTTTTTCTTTCTTTTCTTTTTCTTTTTTCTTCTTCTTTCTCCTCCCCTTCCCGCGCGCGACTCTCTCTCTCTCTCTCTCTCTCTCTCTCTCTCTCGCCGTGCATTTCGTCCCTCCACCCAGCTGCCGCCGTGAGCCGCCGTGACCGTCACTACCCACCTCACTTGGTTCCCCTGCCGCCGGCGACCACCCCCCTCCATTCCCAGCACCTCCCGCGCCACCATTCTCCTCCACACATGGCTTGAAGCCGCGGCGTTCATTTCGCTCGCGCGCCGCCGTCGCGTCACCATCGGCCACCATCTCTTCACCACTTCATCCCCGACCCCTTAGCAATCCAATGGACCCAACCCCACCTCCGATCCGCCACCGGTGAAGCTCCACCATCCACTTTTCCGTTTTGGGCTTTTTGGTCTTCTACCGCCGCCCACGCCGCCACCCACGGCCAACCACCACCACCACTAGCTTCACCGACCTCCCTAGGCTCTACTCTATCAAATTTGGATCTTCGTTTGTCACCGTTGAAAAGTTGGTATTATGACCCACGGCCATAGTGCATTTTACACTGTTGTGTTGCTCAGACGTCACCTCTTGCAACTCCGTGATCCTTCGAAAATTGCTATATTGCACTGTAAGTATTTCTCCAAAGAACTTTCGTAATTTAAATATATTTTTGCACTAACTCATTTCACTGTATTTTTTTGACATGCTGGACTGAGTCCGAGGAGTTCGAGGGTCGGATGGATTTGTGATTGGAGTTGTTTGGTTGGTTTGATTGGATTGGTTATTGGTTATTGATGGTTATGGATCAGTGTTGGTACATGTACATATCATTATTTCATGCATGTTCATGTTTGTAAAGGAAATTGGGTTTTCGTGTATTGCATTCATGTTCATGCATGATTTGGAAAATTGTGATTTCATGTGAAATGGATTGTGGGTGCGTGTGTATCACGACCCCAAGCCGAGATGGGGTATTATCTCGGTGGAGCTCCTCTGGTTACTCGGGAGCGGAATATACTGAGTAACGTTCCCTAGATTGTCGCCGGGCGACAATGGGATCGAACGAGATGGTCTCGTGCCGACTCCGTGGTCCTTCTGCTGGCGGGGACTAGAGGATGTCTGGCCACGTACGCGCTGGGCGCGGAACTGGGCATCGCTCGTTGCGTAGTGTGGATGCTTGGCCATGTACGCGCCGGGCGCGGAACTGAGCACCGCTACGAAGCCAGGACGTGCGGATGGTCCATAGGGGAGGCCATGGTGCATATGGAATTAATGAACTATTTTCTGGGAAAATAGTGTGAGTTGGATTTCGGTGTAAAATATTTTCTGGGAAAATGTTTTACGGATATTTTGGGCCAAAATCCTATTTTGGCGTGTGTTGAAAATAATAATTTTCAGGGAAAATGATGTGTTGAGAAAAAATGCATATTTCTTCATGTGCATGCATGTTAGTTGCATTTAATGCATTTTATATTACGTGGTTATTTTGGGTTATACTTACCTGCAATACCATTTTGTGGTAACGCAGATTTTGATGCAGATGAGGAGGAGGAGGGCGAGCCTGAGGAGACGGCTCTGCCCGAGGAGTGATCTGGGATCACTCGCTTAGTTATTTGGAATTATTGTATTATATTTTATTATGGATGACTGTATAACTACTATTTAAATTTTATTGATGTTTTGATTGTAATTAAATTCTGGTACTTAATTGACTATCCGCTGCGTTATTTTTTTTGTACACCGTTGCATGTACACACTGGCACTTCGTTGGGATGCGTGACCATGTTGTCACCATCCTGACGTATTGATCCCCGTGTTTTTATATAAGGGGGATTGGGGGCGCCACACCAAGCCCTCTTGATCATAATGCAGAGAAGTAAAATCAGATAATGAAAAAAGTTCACATCCCTGAATGATTTTTGTCCTCTTTTTTATGTTTTTATTCTAGAATTGTTGATTAAATTTTGGAGCAATTACAAAATCTCGTTAAAATAAGAGAGGAATTCCAATATATAGATCTCAAGTATAACTTCTTGCATTGGCACTGTTCACATAAATTTGTAGATTCCAACACCGCATATCAAAGTTGAGAATTAAGAAGGTTACAAGTACTTAGGCAAATGCATGTGGCTTGATTATCATAACCCCAGCTTCCAAAAAGGACGTCTAGAGTTTGAAACCTCCCAAATGTATTAAGAACAAAAAAAAAAAAAAGTTACTTCTTGGAGTGAAGGCTGTACGTGACCAAAATGTAAATAAAATATTAATCTAGACATCAACTCAACAATAGGGCAATAAATTTTATTGGAAAGGAAAATAAGATAGAATACAAAAACAGGTGTTTAGCCATACCAATTGGGCTGTACATAAAATTACAAGCATTACGCATCTCCTATTCACCCTTTGAATCCAAATCAACAGTTGAATCCATCCTTTACCAGCATATGATTTGTTTCATATCATCTTAATTATTTCCCAAGTTCGTTGTATTTTAAAAGTCAGAAACGTAAAATGAGCCAAGTTGTGATTACAAAAGCATGGAAGGCCTATAACCCCTTGCAAACTCACTAAACCAATTAATCCAATAATGTGGCAAACGAAGATTCCAAGATGCTGGTGACGAACCAGCCATGCAAACCATTGATAGTGTGAAATCACCGATTGTCCCAAAAGTTTAACTTGATGGGAAGAGGTAGATTTTATTATTTATTTTATATCTTAACACTCATCCTCACGTATGAGCTAGAATCTCCTTCATTGGGTGACCCAACATGTAGAATGTTTAATTAAATGAGATAGAGTGTAGAGTCATGGTTCAAACTCAAGACCTCTGCTCTGATACCATATGAAATAACCAATTGTCTCAAAAATTTAGACTGATGGGAAGAGGTAGATTTTATTATTTATTTTATATCTTAACGTATAGAAACCATTTCTTTCCTTCCAACCTTAATGTTTGCTTCAGGTTGTTAAAATCTTGTGTCATTGTCCAGAAAGTGAAATGTTCGTGTATGCTCTCTGGTGCTTGTCCTCAAGAAAAGTGATTCGACAGACAGAAAAGAGACTTTCATTAACGTCAAGCAGCTGCATACTTAACAGTTTCAAGGACAGAACCCTCTTTGAGCGCTACTTGCGCTTCATTCTCCCTTTCCAGTGCAAAAAGAGAGCAATAGCTTGTAAATAAGAGGCAAAATGCCAGACGGGAGATATATTACTTGGGCTTGCATTGCATCATTATGCCCCGTTTGCTTTCAGGGATAAACTAAAAACTCTGAAAAATTTTCTAAATTTTGTACAGTAAGACTATCTCTGAAAACAAATACTAATTTTTTTATCTATCTCTTCTTATCTCCCATTAATTTATTACTGTTTATGAAATGTACTATACCTAAAAAAAGCATCTGAGACTCTGACCGATTGTTGTTTTGTATAGTTAGAAAAAACACTGATCTGACCCTTGGCCCTTTTTTTGTCACTGCTCTATACGGTTATAATACAAAAGCACCCAAAGAAAATGCTGGAATTTTTTTTTTCATTTGTTGTTACTGTTCATGCACGACCTTCAATCATTTTGGCACTATTTTATTATAAAAAATAATATAATTAATTGTGGGTCCCACCACTATAAATACTTTAAAAAAAAAGTCAAACTAATCTCATCTCATCTCTATAAACAAACACAATTTTATCTTATCTCATCTATACTCAACATATCTCAATATTATTCACACATAGTCAAAAAAATCTCATCTCATCTCTGAAAACAAACGAGAAGAGTGTAATGCCCCATCCCCGAGGGTCTGGAGAGTTAACTCATATTATTTGATAATCAACTCTAACACTGCTAATATACTTCCAAAACCTCCAAATCAAACGTAAATACTTCTAATTTAAATAATCACACAAACTCATTTATCAAATCTTCGATATACTCAATTCTTCAAAATGCCACGCCATCAAAACACAATGAAAATTCTTAACAACAATCGCCAATACTCATCGAAACTTTCTATTTTTAATCTACTATTTTTAAGACATCTCACTCAATGCTTCATAGTCTTAATTCCCAGCTGAAATATCCAAAATCATATGAAAATATTGGAGATAAGGGAGTGAGTTATCAACAACTCAGGAAGCAGATAATATATGCTAGTATGTAAACATGAGCATTTTTACAGAGTTTAGAATACATAAACAAAACATTTCAATTTCAATATACAAATCTCAAAAGTACATATTATCAGAACATCCGAGTGATATTCCAAACATTTCATATTTAGAAACCAACTTTTCATATTCAAAAACTCCTTTGGCATAACATGACTGAACATTTTCATCTTATCATATCATATCAAAGCATCATTTCAGAACAGAGGCCATGTTTAACCCCCGTGGTAGGGTTGTGCATTCTGCGGAAAGCCAAGCAAAATATAAATCACCATGCATATCAAAGAGATTGCACTCAGAATATAATTCCACTATTATATCCCGTGGTAGGGCTAGAGTTACTATTATATCCCGTGACGGGGCTAGAGGTCACTATTATATCCTGTGACTGGGCCAGATGTCACTATTATATTCCGTGACTGGGCTAGATGTCACTATTCTATACCGTGACTGGGCCAGAGGTCACTATTGTATCCCGTGACAGGGCCAAAGGCCACTATTGTATCCCGTGATAGGGCCACATATCAGAGCAAAACAGAATCAGAATCACATATCAGAATCAGAGTCAGAGTCAGAACAGAATCAAAACGTCATGCCAAAGGTTTTTCAGATGCTAAATCATTCCAAAACAGAGTACTGAACAAATTTAGATAATTTCACATTTTCCAAAAACAAATTCAGAATATCTTCACGTCACATGCAAAAATTATCAATTTTCATATTCGCTCATATTTTCTGAGTTCAATAACAAAATGTAAAAAATAAGCTCATGTCTGCACCAGTCATGCCATAAAGTATTTTATTCTTATACAAAATCTCATGAGCAATACAGAACAAATAACTAAGATCGTTTAACATTTTTTTTATAACACAACATGCACATTTTCCAAAATTAACCTCAGTCTATTTTATTTTTATGCAAAGTCTAGCATAGGAACCCTGCTTACATGGACTTCTTAGCTTATTCAAAAATTCTCTACAACAGTACTGAACACTTGTCAATCATCACCTATAAAAATTCATGTAACTTAAATAAATCTCCAATGAACAGATAAATCTCATATTACACATGAAGTACCTATTTTAGTTCCTAAAAACTTAAAATTCTCTTAACTCTAAATATCATCCCTTTATAAATTCATCAATAACCACCATAACTAACGTCAAATTCAAAATTCCAATATTTAAACTCGAAACAGCCAACAAATCACAGCATAAACCAATCACACAAACACTCAATCATTCAATCCAACCGACCCCTTTACTCCTCTGACTCAGTCCGGCACAACCAAACCAATTCACATTAAATATGAGTTATTGCAAAAATACATTTAAATCTCAAGAGTTCTTTGGAAAAATACTTACAGTGCTATAATATAATTTCGAAGGATCACGAATGTGCTAGAAGTGGCGACACAACAATGTAACAATGAAAAATGGACTAAGGTTGTGGGTCTCAAAAATCCAACTTTTCAACGGGGACAAATGAAGACTTGAGATTACTAGGGTAGGGCTTATGGATGTTAGTGAAGCTAATGGTGGTGGTGGTTGAAGTCCAAAAAGCCCAAATCAGAAATGGAGATGGATGGGCTTCACCGGTGGCCGATCGAGGCTAAGGATGGGTGGGTTAGTTAGCTGGGGGGTCGCCGGTGATGTGATGAAGAGATGGTGGCCAATGGTAGTGCAACGGCGGCGCGTGAGCTCAATGGGTCATGCGGTTTGAAGCCATGTGTGGGGGCTCACGACGACACAAAAGGGGCTGAAAACGAAGGGGGGAGGTTGCCGGCTGGTGGGGAGATGAATGGGAGGGGCGGTGACGGCAAAGAACGGCGCACAGCAACGCTGTGGAGGACGACGCAAACGGACGGGGGAGAGAGGAAGGGTGTCGTGCGCGGGAAGAGAGAGAGAAGGGAGAAAAAAATGAAGGAAAAAGAGAGAGAAGAGAAGAAGAAAAGAAAAGGAGGAAAATGAAAAAGTGAGGAAAATAAATGAGGTCCTCACATCTTGGGTTACATAAATGATCTAACAAAAAGGATTTCTAAACGACAATTTAAATAAACTAATTTAAAATAAAGAGAAATTTAAATAAGGAACAATAATTAATAACAATAAAACACATTAAATTAACAGATAAAAATCTTAAAATAATACCACGTAAATCATCTAAAATTTTAAACAAAAAAGCCCATAACCTTAAGAAATGCAATAATTTCTTAGTCAAAATACACGTAAATACGGCTATTACAAAGAGCTTCCTGTGGCATATCACTCATGAGATAGCATTGACTACGGCGTGCAAAAACCGTCGGGGAAAGCATGGTTCCAACTTCAATGAACTGCAATTAAATGAAACAAATTGTCAAGCAAATGCTGCAAATTCTCCAATCATATAAGGTGCACAATTGCAGAGACCTTGTTCGTTGTACATCACAAAAATCTGACAAAACATTTTAGGACACAACTTTCTGGTGGACTGCCCAGAAATACATTTGCATAGACAAGTCCCAGATAAATGATGCTGGGTTTTTATGTTTTTGTTTTCAAATTCAAACAGAACAAAAGAATTACTTGATGTTTTACTTTGTTCATCCATGTTTGTGCCCTATGAAAATAGATATAGATTTGGTCTGCAAGCAATAAGACTGCCATTTGTAGACATTCACTCAGAAAAGTAAGCACTTCAAAGCAGCAGTTAATCATTTGACCTGGGTGTAGCATTCAATTGCAGCTCTGAGATCTTTATGCCGAAAAGCAACATCACCCTTCTTTTTTGAGTTCAATGTTTCCTGCATCTCGTTGGTCCACATCTGGAATGAGAGCTGCATCAGAAAAATGGTATGAAAAAGTAATCAGCAGACCAAATACCACGCACAACTTTCATTTATGTCCATAAATGGTTGAGGAGAAAGCGTGGCTGTATTTAAATTCAACAAACCACAAATACACATGGACTAATGCTCAATTTTTTATTTTTTTATTTTTATGTCGTGCAATGTACCCTCGGAAGTTTCCCTACATGGAATTGGTTACATCGCTAGCTTTTCATCAGGGGTGTGGCCCCAAAAGATTGTTTACACCCATGATGTGTTGAACTTTGGACCTTGAAGGGAGTGATACCCCAAGACCAAGATCTTCACCACTTGGACCAACCCCTTGGGATTTGCTCAATTTTTATGTTTTAACTAAGCAAGAAAGTACTTGCCATTGAAAACAATCATGGGGAGAATTATCACTGCTGATTCAGTGCAGCTCAGCAATGTGACGATTAAGTACCAAGTTTACCACCAACTCTTGACACCAAAATCACAGGTAAATGGTCAAGAGTATGTACAGTCAAAATTAATAAAGAAAAAACTTAAAACCAGATCTAGTGGTGTATTAATATCTTAAATTGTGAAAATATTAGACAGCAGAGATGAAATCAGACTCAACACCCAACAGAAATTGCATTTTTTTATAAGTAGAATTTCCAAAATATTGCCATGCTTCAAGAACAAAAGTTTTTTCCTGATTATGTACACAAGCATTAAAAGCCCAAATGATTCGTACAGATCATTCGGTAATCCCTGCTGGTGTTATTAAAAAACAAACCTCAGTTGCAGCACCTTCATCATTCTTATACCCAATCTTTTCCAAGATCTCATGTATGGCTGTCAAATCCATTCTTTGACAAGCTTCACCAAGTGGCGACAGAGGGAAAGATTCAGCACCATGGGGTACACCCATCAATACATGAGATGGGACCTGTAGACCAATTTCCAAAAGTTCATTAGAGCTAATGAAATAGCGCCCATCAACATTCAACAAATAATAAAACGAATGAATTATAATCAGAGACAGATGGTGGGAAACGTTCTGATATCCTTGGCACAGTCTTTATCAGAATATTTTCATCCAAATGGTTGCGCTGTCTTTAGTTTTTGAAGTTCAAAAGGGTTTATCCAGAAGGAAAAAAAAAAAATCTAAAAGGATTCAAGTAAAAGATGGGTTGTCAAAGGTACCATATTTGATAGAATAAGATTTATAGGTGTTCACAGTTGCAGAAAGAATAATATGTGCAACTTCCTAAAACAAAAGACAGCCAACCTCAAAGTCCTTCTGAAGAGGAATCAAAGCAGCAACTAAGGACTTTGGATTTGGACGCTCGCGGGGCTCATACTGTAGACATCTTGAAGCTAGATGTACCAATTCAGTCCCCTCATCATTTGAAAATTAGCCTTCCAAACAAGAATCAGTAAGGCCCCGTTTGGATGTTGAGTTGAATTGAAATGAGTTGAGTTCTTTATAGGGTTGTTGTTGGTTTTACGTTGGCCTAGGATTCCTACACGGTGAATCTAGGGGAGTCGTCGTCTAAGGCGGCGGCTCAACCGTTTGTTGTGGCTGGGAAGGAATATGGAGGCACTCGAGAACCTGTGAAGATTGTGGGTGGAGGTATTTTACGTAGAGGTTATGCTGATATAGTGGTTGATAGACCACAACCTTTACCAGCGTTGAGTATGCCGGTTCGTGAACCTAGATTTGTTGAGGGGGAGATGTTCTTTACGTTTTCTCAGGCATAAATCTCAAAATCGGCGGAACCATTTCGTTTAGCGATTGTTCTAAAGTTTCAACATCGTCGGCCATCTCTTGATCTTATTAGAGGATTTATCAAACATAAATGGGGTTTATAGTCCCCAGTGGTTGGGTAATTACGGAATCCAGGTAATATTCTGGTTAGACTGATAAATGAGGATGATTTTGTGTCTGTTATGGCCAGAGGAAATTTGGATGTTGATGGAGTCCCTTATAAAGTTTTCCACTGGACCCCAGGATTTAATGAAGATGAAGAATCTCCTATGGTTCCTGTACGGATCACATTACCAAGGCTTCCACCGAACTATTTTCAGTATTCTATGCTAAAAAGTTTTGGGGATGGATTCGGCCGGTTCTTGAAATGTGACAATGCAACGTTGTGTGTTATGAGACTGGAGGTGGAGAGAATATGTGTGGAGCTGGATGTTTCGGTGGCACTCAAATCCCATTTCTGGATTGGCCCGCCTAGGATCCAGAGTAGTCACTATCATGAAGTTATTTTTGAGCATGTTCTGGCATATTGCATTTGGTGTCGAAAACAAGGCCATGTGGAAAACCAATGTAAAGCTAAGGATAAGAATACCAGGAAGGGGAAACAAAAGGTGGTAGCGGAACAAGAAAGAACGGGGGCTGGGTAAAAGGTTTGGAAAATGGAGGGTGAGAAAAAAGCAGAAGAGAATGTTCAGCCTACCGTAGAGGTAGAGAAAGAAAAATCGAATGCGAGATGGAAGGCTATTTTGTAATGTATTCGAAAACAAAATAATGTTGAATATGAACATCAGATGGAGGTTTTGTATGTTGATTCGAATGGTGTGTCACTTTCAAAGAATCAATTTATTCTACAATCTAATCCTGTGGATGTTCCATTGGGTCAGTTGATTACGGATAGTATGAAGAAAAAATATGTTGAAGACGTTCGGGCTGGTGGAGTAGCACTGGCTCCCGATTTGTCTTGGTTTGAGGAAACGGAGATTATGGATGAGCTGTTAGGAGAGTGTGGGTCACCCAGAAGTTCATTAAAACTAATTGATGAAACTCTTGAATGTGAATTATGTCGAAGTGATAACAGGAAGGTTATTGTGGGTAATGCATGTTCGGATCCTTTGTTGTTGGCTCATTCATTGACGGATAATGAAAATGAAGAAGAGATAGAAGAATTGGCAACTAAATGTTATGATTCGGATAGTGAGATTGAAGTCCCAAAAAAGAAATTTCGAGGAGGAAAAATGAAAAAGCCAATTGTTGTTCTTGAATGGACAACACGCTCCAATAAACGTTATTAATTGATGAATATTTGGTCTGGAACATTAGAGGGATTTGTTCGTCGAAGGCAAGGTTGCGGCATGTTCTTAATAAATATCGCCCTTCGGTTGTTGCAGTGTTAGAACCATTTCTTTCAGTAAATAAGTGTGCTCGTTGGGCTCGGTGGTTACATCTTCCTAATTATTGTAATAATATGGAAGTGGGTGGTAAGGTTTGGTTGTTCTGGACTGATGGCATTGATTTTCAGTTGTATTCGGTGATGGATCAAGCTATATCTGGGTGGTTTTCTCATGGTAGTTATCGGGTGTTTGTTTCTTTTATCTATGCCAGTTGCTTTCAAGAACAGAGGCGTCTTCTTTGGAATTATCTAATATATATGGATGCTGGTGGTTTGCCGTGGTTCCTTGGAGGGGACTTTAATATTATTCGGTTTGCAGAAGAGAAAATTGGTGGCATTGGTCACTCATCCAGAGGGTGTGTAGATTTTAATAATTGTATTCAAGCTTGTGGTTTGGTTGATATTTCCTATCTGGTAATCAGTTTTCCTGGTTCAATGGAAGATTAGGGGGTGGGAGAACTTGGGCTAGACTTGATAGAGTGCTAGTGAATACAGAGTTCTTAGTGAAGTTTCCATATGGCCGTATGGAGTATCTCCCTCGGACGTCGTCTGATCATTGCCCAATGGTTACATCATTGTGCAGGAAAGGCGTGTTGGTTTGAAAATTTTTCACTTTCAAAGAATGTGGTGCCATCATGTTGATTTTCTGGATGTGGTGCGGGAATGCTGGAACCAGGAAATTCAGGGGTGTGCGATGGTGATATTCAGTGGTAAACTAAAGCTGTTGAAACAAGTATTGAAGAAGTGGAATAGGGAGGTCTTCGGAAGAGTGGAAGTGGATATTAAAAAAATTGAAGAGGAGCTCCTGGAACTTGAGACGTCGGTTCAACAAAATTATTCTTTGGATGCGGAGGCAAAGCTTTTGAGATGTAAGCAAAAGCATATTCAATATTTGTATAGAGAGGGGATAATGAGGTGTCAAAAATCAAGAATTAAATGGATGAGTGAAGGGGATGAGAACACGACTTTCTTTCATGCTTCCCTGAGTTGTAAAAAGAAGTTTAGAGCAGTGGAAAAAATGACTCTAGAAGATGGTACCATTCTGGAATCAAGTGAAGCAGTTCTTGAGGGACCTGTGGACTTCTTCCAGAAACAGCTTTCGACGTCGGCTGTGTCCTTTGCGGAAACTAGTTTGAATCTTTTAACCTCTATTATTTCTGATGCTGATAATCGGTTGCTTTGTAGAGTCCTTCATATGCTTGAAATTAAGGAGGCCTTATGGTCGATTCCGCAAGATAGTAGTCCGGGGCCTGATGGTTTTTCTGCAAGTTTCTTTCACCATGCTTGGGATATTATCAAAGATGATTTATTGAAGTTGGTTATTGAATTTTTTTAGGGAAAGCCGTTAACTACGTTTTTTGGGGCTACCAATATTGTCTTGATTCCGAAAGTGGAAGATCCAAGGAATTTCTCGCACTTCAGGCCAATCAATTTATGTTCTGTTGTTTATAAAATCCTTTCAAAGGTTTTGATGAATTGGTTGAAGCCTATCATGAATAAATTAATTTATGAGGAACAGTCGGCGTTTCTAAAGGGGCAAAGCATTTTTTATAACATTTCTATTGCCCAAGAAATTATTCATAGTATGAATAAGAAAGTGAGAGAGGGTAACACCATGATTAAAATTGATATGGCAAAGGCGTATGATAGGGTGAATTGGAGGTTTTTGATGGAAGTGATGAAGCGTTTGGGCTTCTCGAATCATTGGAGGAGTTTAATCTTTAATTGTATTTCTTCCGCAATGTGTTCCGTTATGCTTAATGGTTCGATGAAGGGTTTTTTTAAACCCTCTCGTGGCATTAGACAAGGTGACCCTCTTTTGCCATATCTTTTCATTTTATCACAATAGCTTCTTTCTCGGATGATTAATGATGATCTTCAAAAGTAGAGAGTCAAGCCTTTTTATGCTAATGGAGGTACTTTGATTTCCCATTTGCTTTATGCTGATGATGTTTTGATTTTTGCAAATGGAGGTAGAAGATCTTTAGTGCAGATAATGAAGATCATGCTTATCAATCTATGTCGGGGCAATTGGTTAGTCAGGATAAATCCTCTATTTTTTTCTCTTTGAAATTTTCGCTTTCTAAAAAATTAGAGGTATTGAGGGTAACAGGGTTTATGGAGGGTAAATGGCCGTGTAATTATCTTGGTGATCCGTTGCATGTGGGGTGGCTTACTATCAAATTATTTGACCCTTTGTTGTTGAGATTCAGAAGAAACTGGCTGGTTGGAAGAGCCATATTTTATCTTTTGGAGATAAAATTACGCTTCTCAAACATCTTTTATCTAGCATGCCTTCATGTTTTATTTGTTATGAATTTACCTAAGGGTGTGTTCAAAGCTCTCAAGAGTGTTTTATCTAATTTCTGTTGGAGCTCGAATGAGGATAAAAAGAAAAGGAAGTGGGTGTCTTGGAAAAATATTTGCTTACCGATTGAGGAAGGGTGAGTGGGCATTCGGAATCATGCCGATGTACAAATATCATTATTCATGAAATTGCTTGGAAGTTACTAGATGGTAAATTGTGTTGGGCAAAATTTTTTCTAGCTAAATATGTGGGTGAGAAGCATCCATTGCTCCTTTCTAATTCTACAGGTTCAAGGTTTTGGAGGGGTATTATGTTAGTGATGCCAATTGTGATCAATAATTCAAGAATCTTGCTTAGAAGTGGTGAATGTAATTTTTGGTTTGACAATTGGTTAGGGGATGCAGTCATTGTGAATTCAGAAGAGGTTAGTGGAGATGAAAATTTATTGGTGACTGAAATCCTAACTAATACAGGGTGGGATGTCGTCAAATTGCGTATGTTGGTGTCAGAAAAAATGGTTGAAAAAATTATTGCTTCATCGATTCAGATTGCTAAGGGTACTGATGTGCGTATTTGGCAGCCTAGTTTGGATGGAAATTTCACTACTAAATCTGCTTGGCATCTCATTACAACTCAAGGACCGGTTTCTTTGTGGAGAAAATGGCTTTGGCATAAATCTGTCCCCAAGAAAATGTCTTTTCTTTATTGGTGTGCTCAAAAACAAGTGCAACCAGTTAATGGTATCCTCATTAAGCTCGGAATATCTCTAGTCTCTAAGTGTCATTGTTGTGTTTTACCACAGCGAGAATCTATTGTTCAAATTCTTTGTAGTGGTGATTTGGCTGTTATGGTGTGGAATTTTTTTGCAGCTATTGTGGGGGTTCGTTTGCCTCAAGTCTGAAGATGTCATGTAGTCATGAATGTCTGGTGGCTTTGGGCCTCTTCTTCTTCTCAAGCAGGGTGTTGCCGTGGTATTTTGCCTATCACTATCACTTGGGCATTATAGAGAGCATGTTGTTATGATAAAATGGAAGGAAAAAAAACTAATTGGAGAGGGGTGGTGCGATGGATTAAGCTGTTGGTAATTGATATTTTTTCTATGCACAAGAAGTTTGATATATGGCGGCAAAATGATCTTAAAATTTTATAAGATTTAAATTGTCCTACTGTTTAGGTTGTTAATAAAAATATGAGAGCTGTTGCTTGGAAGAAACCGTATAGAGGTAAGTATAAACTTAATGTCGATAGTAGCTCGAAATCCTGGTTTTGGGGGTGGAGGAGGTGTGATTAGAGATCATGGAGGTCGTTTAATTACGGGTTTTGCAAATCATTATGGGCCGGTTTCCAACAATGTGGCTGAAGGAAGAGCTTTAATGGATGGGTTAACATTGGCTCAACAATTGGGTATTCGAGACATAGAGGTGGAGTCAAATTCTGAAGTTATTGTGAGGTGGGTTGAGGTTGGCAATTGTAACTTATGGTATTTGTGGGATTATTGGGATGATATTAAGAGGTTGCTTTCTAAATTAAATTGATCCATTCATCATATTTATGAGAAGCTAATATGGTTGCAGATTATTTTGCTAAAGAAGGTGCTTATAATCGGTGTAAGTATTTTATCACTTCTAACATTGGGCGGGGGATTCTTAGAGGCTTATTAAGGACGGATTATTGGGGACTTCCATATTTACAGATGTAGTTTTTATTTTGATTTATAATTTATTTTTTTGAGCTTGGTTTTTTTTTATTCACCACCTGTGTTATCTCTAAGGTGATTGTTTTGTTACCATGGTTTTCCTTTCCCATACATGACGGCTCATTAATAAACTTGGGACGGGGCTGCTATGTGGGTGGCTACCGGCTATTCTAAAAAACAATAAGAAGAGAGTTGAGTTATTTATGAATAGTAGTAAATTGAAATGATAGAGTGAGTTTTGTGAGACTCACCTAAGAAGTAAGTGTTTGAAGATTCCTATCCCATATTAGGTCTAAGTGCCTGGGAATTATGCCAGGGACAAAATTTACAACGTTAGTCGTTCACATTTTCATACAGGAAAAAGCTATCAGAAGAGCAGAGTTTGTTGTATCAAAACATACTTGTCTGGGAGAAGATTTACCTGACTCGGAGGTATATGCTTTCCACTGTGAACATCAAGCAAAAGAGTGCCAAAGCTATACGAATTACTACTGGTAAACATAAAGTTTTATGCAGACAATGATCATGAAATTTCATCTATAAGAATTTGAATAGAAGTACATGAAGATGGAGAACCAACTATTAATGTAACTAAAAAGAAAAAAAAAAGTAGCTGCAATATAACAAACTTCCATATAAATAACAACAATATAGTAAGAAGACACCAAGTGCCTTCACCTTTGACCATATGATGGTTGTGTATGCATATAAGGATAAGAGAAATGATAGTTGTAGTCGTGAGTATGCAAGCATCGCGCAAATCACTCAAGTAGCATTACTGGATAAAGGTGATCTCTCTCCCCCCCTAAGTTTATATGCATGTCCGTGTACTTTAGCTAATAACTCAAGTAGCAAGTTCAAAACACCATAGATCAGTTCATAACCAAGCCATACTGATCCTATAACCCAAATGATGAATAAAAAGGATCATCATGTTTACATTCGTCTTGTTTCAGATGGTAAGTACCGGTCTGCAAATACTCGGGAGGAGTAAGTTACATTTGTACTGTAACTTTCCCATCTCTACTGTTTTTCATCAAACTGGAGCATGAAAGTCTCGGCTTGCCGTCCTGAGAAATAATAGCAATTATGAGAATGATTATTTTAAACCCCAACTAAAAAAAAAAAGAAGAATAAGTGGATTGAATTATAAGATAAAACAGATACTGACATCATCAAACACAATTCTACAAGCATTCAGATCATGATAAAGAGCACGCCCCTTACAATATTTTAGGAGATGATAGTTACAGTTATGAGTGTGCAAGTATTGCGTAATCATTTTTAAAATAATGAATAAATACGAGACCTACATGAAAAGAAAATTAATTTTTTAATAGTAGATTTCACTCTTTCTCAAAACGATTGCACGATACTTACGTACTCCACGACTGTACGTAGCATTACTCGTATTCTAGAGCTTGCGCAAGATGCAAAGCAACCCTTAATTGCATTGCCCATCTCATAGGTTGTGTTTCCCCTGAATCATGTTGTTAAGTTTCAATATTAATCTCCAAAGAATTCACCTTCCAACTGAAAATGCAAGCAAATGGTTAAAAAAAAAAAAAAAAATAGCATGCTTACAAAGAAGCATGCTCAGATTTTACCATACAGTTCCAAAAGAAATAAAGGACGAGCAGCATTATAATTTCTTTAAGCAGAATTCCATTCCTAATAGGTGTTTCTCTCATATAAATCATATGTACTTAGGCCATGCCTTTTGCATTTTTAATAAGATTTTTTATTACTAAAAAAAAAAAATCTTGAATATCTTGAATTAAAACTGGACTTGTGAAGACAAATCCAAGAAAAGTCCTACCTTTCTCTTGAGCTCCTTCATACAAAAACATTATTATATGTTGATATTTTTTAATAAATAGTATTTATCAATGCCCTTTTATCTCTTTAAATTGGTTGAATTTATGTTTCAGTTGCTCAATTGTTTTTTAATTGCTCATTATCGTCCGTTTTCGGTTTTTCAACCAAGCCGTTTGAACTTTAATTCTATCAATTAATTTCTTACCGACTCTTAATTAATGGTTCATTGTGCCGTTTCTTGCAAATACGTACGTTACTTTATTCATCATTAATTGCACTATTACCGAGTCTTTTTTTTTTTTTTCCCATGAATGAGTGTGAAGGCTATTAGTGTATTTTGAATTGTTTAAATTTTGATGGAGGTTGGCGTCTGTCTGTAGTCTATTATTATTATTTTTAGGGTGGTGTTGTTTTATCTTACAATATAGAGAAGATCTCTAGAGAGATTAAAAAGAGGGTTGTACCTAAATAATTTTAAGAGTATTTTCAAATAAAAGAGAGATGTTCTTTTAAGTGGAGTTTTGGACTCAATCACTTGTACAGAGTATGTTTGAGTCATATGATGATCAGTTGGGCTGTTATATCTGGAGGAGTCAAGTTAAGAAGAGTTTTGTTGTACCAGTTAATTTGAGACTTAGTGCACTACAGAGGGCTTGAATCTCCTTATAAAAAGAACGAGATTTTCGTGCTTCAGTTCAAACTAGTTTCGTTTGAATATTAATTTCATTGTAATTTTTATTATATTATTATGAATTTAAGCATGCTCCTTTATACAAAAGATAGTAATGATTATCTATGTAGTATGTAGTTTCTGTTAAAATGTGAAGGAACAAAATGGCACTAGCTAGGGGCAAATGTATATGATGGAGGAAAACATCACCATCTGATCCCTTCTCACATCTTTCATATTCATAAGTAGTTGTAAGATAGAATTAAATATTTATATATTTTTACAAGTAATAAAATTATGAAATCAAGATGTCTGGGTACGAATTAAATATTTATTTTTAAATGTTTCAACTCATGAGTAGTGGGTTTGGTTATTATTGGATCATATAGGATTTCATCTAGTGTAGACTCATGCAACAACATCAAAGAAAAGTTAGTTCAACACACTCACAATGAAATAAGTGCTTTGCTAATGTATCATTGGGCATGTATTCTGCAACAAGTAACATCTCATCACCTTCAAAGCAACAACCAAGTAGAATAATGCATTGGTCACAAATTATATGTTGGACTGAACACAAGTATTTCTCAAGATAATAAGCAGAATGGTTACAACAAAAAATATTCCATACACACAAATGGAATGGAGTTTAAACTGGATTAGTATGCGTTTGAATGTTTAACTGAGTTGAGATGAAAGTTGAAAGTTAAATAAAATATTGTTAAAATATTATTTTTTAATATTATTATTTTTATTAGATTTGAAAAAGTTGAATTGTTTATTATATTTTATGTTGAAATTTGATAAAATTATAATGATTAAATAAGATGAATGAAATGAATTTGGAATCCAAGTTGATCGACCATGAGTTTACCTCTTCATAGGTATTTCACTCCAATAAAATAATAGACATATGGGTAATGCACACTCAATGATGTGATTCATATAATCACGATGTAACAAGAGCAGCACCATAACTGCAAGAATCACAGGCAATAGCAGTCATGATGATTATAATTAATTGATGGAAAAGGTGGCAGCTCTTGAATTTTCAAAGACTAAAGGGTAATTTGGATCGTAAAATGAGATAAGTTGAGATGAGTTGTAAATAGTAATAAGATTATTGAGATTGTTGAGTTGAAATAAATTGAAATAAGTTGTATTGAGTTCAAGGCAAAGAGTTGCCAAGCACAACATGATTAAAAAACTCTAATGGAGAAAAATTACATGGCAAGAATGAGGAGAAACAAAAATCACCTTCCCTAAGTTTATATGCATGTCCGTGTACTTTAGCTAATAACTCAAGTAGCAAGTTCAAAACACCATAGATCAGTTCATAACCAAGCCCTACTGATCCTATAACCCAAATGATGAATAAAAAGGATCATCATGTTTACATTCGTCTTGTTTCAGATGGTAAGTACCTGTCTACAAATACTCGGGAGGAGTAAGTTACATTTGTACTGTAACTTTTCCCATCTCTACTGTTTTTCATCAAACTGGAGCATGAAAGTCTCGGCTTGCCGTCCTGAGAAATAATAGCAATTATGAGAATGATTATTTTAAACCCCAACTGAAAAAAAAAAAAAAAAGAATAAGTGGATTGAATTATAAGATAAAACAGATACTGACATCATCAAACACAATTCTACAAGCATTCAGATCATGATAAAGAGCACGCCCCTTTGCTGGTGCAATATTCTAGAAGATGATAGTTACAGTCACGAGTGTGTAAGTATCGCGCAATTATTTAAAAAAAAAGAATAAATACGGGACTTACATGAAAAGAAAATTAATTTTTTAATAGTAGATCTCACTCTTTTTCAAAACGACTACACGATACTTACGTACTCCACGACTGTACGTAGCATTACTCGTATTCTAGAGCTTGCGCAAGATGCAAAGCAACCCTTAATTGCATTGCCCATCTCATAGGTTGTGTTTCCCCTGAATCATGTTGTTAAGTTTCAATATTAATCTCCAAAGAATTCACCTTCCAACTGAAAATGCAAGCAAATGGTTAAAAAAAAAAAAAAAATAGCATGCTTACAAAGAAGCATGCTCAGATTTTACCATACAGTTCCAAAAGAAATAAAGGACGAGCAGCATTATAATTTCTTTAAGCAGAATTCCATTCCTAGTCAGGTGTTTCTCTTGTATACATCATATGTACTTAGGCTATGCCTTTTGCATTTTTAATAAGATTTTTTATTACTAAAAAAAATTAATTTCTTAAATATCTTGAATTAAAACTCGACTTCTGGAGACAAATTCAGGAAAAGTCCTACCTTTCTCTTGAGCTCCTTCATACAAAAACATTATTATATGTTAGTATTTTTTATTAAATAGTATTTATCAATAACCTTTATCTCTTTAAATTGGTTGAATTTAATGTTTCAGTTGCTCAATTGTTTTTTAATTGCTCATTATCGTCCGTTTTCGGTTTTTCAACCAAGCCGTTTGAACTTTAATTTTATCAATTAATTTCTTACCGGCTCTTCATTAATGGTTCATAAGTTTCTGCCGTTGGTTTTTTCTTTTAATTTGGTAGTGGCTGATTGTTCATTGTGCCGTTTCTTGGAAATACGTTACTTTATTCATCATTCATTGAACTATTACCGAGTCTTTTTTTTATTTTTTCATGAATGAGTGTCATGCCGGCTCTTAGTGTATTTTGAATTGTTTAAATTTTGTTGGAGGTTGGCGTCTGTCTATATTCTATTATTATTATTTTTTGTGTGGTGTTGTTTTATCTGTACAATATAGAGAAAATCTTTAGAGAGATTAAAAAGAGGGTTGTACCTAGATAATTTTGAGAGTATTTCTAGATAAAAGATAAGTGTTATTTTGAGTGGAGTTTTGGACTCAACTACTTGTGCAGAGTAGGTTTGAGTCATACGACGATCAGTTGGACTGTTATATTCTAGAGGAGTCAAGTCAAGAAGAGTTTTGTTGTACCAGTTAATTTGAGACTTTGTGCACCGCAGAAGGCTTGAATCTCCTTAAAGAAAGCGAGATTTCCATACCTCGGTTCAAACTGGTTTCGTTTGAATATTAATTTCATTGTAATTTTTATTATATTATTATGAATTTAAGCATGCTCCTTTATACAAAAGATAGTAATGATTATCTATGTAGTATGTAGTTTCTGTTAAAATGTGAAGGAACAAAATGGCACTAGGGGGAAAATGTATCTGTTGAAGGAAAACATCACCATCTCCCCTCTCACATCTTTCATATTCATAAGTAGTTGTAAGATAGAATTAAATATTTATATATTTTTACAAGTAATAAAATTATGAAATCAAGATGTCTGAGCCTGGGTACGAATTAAATATTTATTTTTAAATGTTTCAACTCATGAGTAGTGGGTTTGGTTATTATTGGATCATATAGGATTTCATAATAGTGTAGACTCATGCAAAAACATCAAAGAAAAGTTAGTTCAACACACTCACAATGAAATAAGTGCTTTGCTAATGTATCATTGGGCATGTATTCTGCAACAAGTAACATCTCATCACCTTCAAAGCAACAACCAAGTAGATTTGCCAGCGCCTATGGTTCCGGAGCTAACCGATCGACAGTCCTCATGACTTCTTCCTGAATCAGTAAAAGTTTAAGTTTATGAGCTCAATATGGGAACAAAAGTAGAATAATGCATTGGTCACAAATTATATGTTGGACTAAACACAAGTATTTCTCAAGATAATAAGCAGAATGGTTATAACAACAAAAAATATTCCATACACACAAATGGATTGGAGTTTAAACTGGAATAGTAAGCGTTTGGATGTTGAATTGAGTTGAGATTAAAATTGAAAGTTGAATAAAATATTGTTAAAATATTATTTTTTAATATTATTACTTTTAGATTTGAAAAAGTTGAATTAGTTATTATGTTTTGTATTGAAATTTGATAAAATTGTAATAATTAGATAAGATGAATTGAGATGAGTTCGGAATCAAACTGGCCGTCACTGGACCATGAGTTTACCTCTTCATAGGTATTTCACTCCAATAAAATAATAGACATAAGGGTAATGCACACTCGTGATAACCTTGAAATCCCAAATGATGTGATTCATATAATCACGATGTAACAAGAGCAGCACCATAAATGCAAGAATCACAGGCAATAGCAGTCATGATTATAATTAATTGGTGGTAGCTCTTGAATTGCCAAAGACTAATTAAAGGGCCATTTGGATAGTAATACATAAGATGAATTGAGATTGTTTATAAATATTAATGTAAAATAAGTTAAAATGAGTTGTATTGAGTTAAGGCAAAGAGTTGCCAAGCACAACACGATTAAAAACTGTAAAGGAGAAAAATTACATGGCAAGAATGAGGAGAAACAAAAATCACCTTAATGATTATAAATGAATGGGACATATGTAGGTGATAAGTATAACAAGGTCATCCTACTTGCCATGAATGAGTTGTCATAGTTGCAATTTCCGTTCTGTTTACTACAAGAAAAATGAGCATTTGTAACGAATTATTTGAGACGAGAATGATAATTTGCGATAAAAACAGACTCATTTTGATAGGAAATAACTGACTACGAATAAACAATTTTTTTGTAGTGATTACATCCTTTCTAACATGCGGAGGATTTAGATATTTTGTCCGCAACTTCATTTCAACTCAAAAAACTTCCCTTCCTATACTGAAAAACACAACTTCAAGTTGCTTCTCTAGTCAATGTAATCTAGGATCAGGATTAACTGGTAGTGTATAAATTTTAGACTTACTAGGCAAGCTGGGGATAGAATTTTGCTTTTTCATAGAGCAGGTGAACTCTCACACACTAGCAAATGGCTGGGACAAGGTGCACTAATTGCGTTCAAGCAAAGTCAAAACAAATTTAAATAGCTACATAAAATTTAAATAGATCAACATCTGTGATACAACTAAAAAAGAGGCATAGGAACAAAACTAACATTCTAATCTATATCACACAGTGGAGAGTGATTTTTATTATTATTTTATTTATGAAAAGTGTTAGTTCTTCTTCAATAGTTTTGATTTTATTTTAATTCTACATATTTTTCTTTATTTTCTTGGATTTGAAGGAATGAGAAAATTTAGTACAAAAGAAGAGACTACTCATGATCCAGACCGACAAGAGGCAATGAGATCTGAAGAGAGCCAAGGAGATT
Organism: Juglans cinerea; assembly: GCA_961763995.1. Classification (NCBI taxonomy): domain Eukaryota; kingdom Viridiplantae; phylum Streptophyta; class Magnoliopsida; order Fagales; family Juglandaceae; genus Juglans; species Juglans cinerea. Next base: position 9,664,307 of record CAUIVZ010000012.1, on the reverse strand, counting down.
TAGGTGAGGAAACTCAATGACAACCAGAATTGGCAACAAGAGTTTGGTGATGAGCGATATATTTTACCTCCTGGACGAGAATATTTGGAGATAAGGTTCTGGACGACTAGATTGGGTGACCAGTCTAACCGATCAACTTAAAAGACCAACATAAATGACATCGTGGACAACAACTAGCAAAGGGTTTGAAAGCAATTTTGATCAAGAAAAAGAGAGAAATTACAGAAAGAATCCACAAGAAGTCCAAATTCGGAATACAGTAGGAGATAGTCTGGACATGCTTGAGTATATCTATCATAACTTTCTACTCACATATCTAATGGATGAGATTTTGGATGGGTTTGAAAGCTATCTTAAAGGGCTACTACTTTGTCTCTAATAACAATCTCTAAATTTTGACTCTTGGAACGCTTACGAGGCTGCCAAAATTAGTCCTAAAAATTAAGCGACTTTTTAGGCGGAAATTATGAAAACATTAGGGTTTCTTTTATACCATATATAAGCATATCATTAGTACGGAAATAAGAGGAGAGTATGAGTTTTAGAGTCCAATATTCCATAGTTTATTCTTTAAGTTTTTTTCAAGGAGGCGGATCTGGGGATCAGAGGCAAGAGTCACATGCTTCATCTACCAATTCTAATGAAAAACACTAGTTTTATCATTTTTCTTTTCAATTTCATTATGAATTAATTTTATTTTCTAGACCTTTGATGTAGTCTAGTATTGAATACACAATTTATATTCTAAGTTATCATATTTTTACTATTTCCATGATTGAGTATTTATTCCTTATTCTTATTGCTTACAATTTTCTAGCTAATTATTCTTCGATCAATTGAATCACAATGAGATCAAGAAGTGATTTGTGATTAGAGCTCTAGGATTAAGCACCATTAGTTGAGCGAAAATAGAAATACTTTATCGCGATTAATGTGATTTTCAAGAAAACTTCAGAGAACTTAACGAGTCTCCAATTAATTAAATTCATATAGAGATATGGAGTTATTAATTGAAGATATTTTTAATATTGTTTGAGAGAAAATATTGAATAGTTAAGAGATTTTATCATTAACTTTTGATAATTGAAATTCTATAACAAGGAAGAATAAATTGTGTAGAATTCGATATATGAAATTAAACGCTCTAGATTTATTTTTATTATCTTTAAAAATCTAAAATTTAATACTCTTTTTTTCAGTTTAGTTTATAATCTATTATTCAAATTTCGATTTTTCAAATAATAATTAATTTAGTAAATTTCAATACTCAATAATATAATTATTCTTTGTGGGCTCGACGTCATTTTTCTTTTAAAATATTTTACTGCTTGTTACGATTGTGTGCACTTACGATTATGAGACTTGTCCCTGCAATTCCAAGCAGCACTAGAAATATTCTTCTCTCGTGGCAACACGTAACTTTCCTGAGATAAGCCTATGTGAATGAGAAATAATATTTACAATTGTAGAGTGTGCAAGCACTATGCAATCTTTTTGAAAAAAATAAGTAAATACGAGATCTACATGAAAAAAATTAATTTTTTAATAATAAACTTCATTATTTTTCAAAACAATTGTATGACACTTACGTATTTCACGACTGCATGCAGCATTATGTAAAACCTCAGCAGTAGCTGATTGATTAGATAGATGAACAAGGTTTATGGGCATCAAGTTCAAGTACCACGTACTTCCGATTCGCGATTTTCATCCAGTGATGCCAAAGCAAGTAGTGTAAGTGCTGAAACTAAATCATGTAATTGGCAGCTAGGGCATATGTTCTTTGTAATTGGCAGTTTTTGCCCATTCTTTGATCAATAATATTTGTTTACTTATAAAAAAAAAAATCATGTAGATTGCTTTTGGAATTTGGTCAGAGAGCAGAATTCCTGATACAAACTAAAACCATCTTGCCATTTGGACCATTGCCTCTTCAGAATATTGTATGCCTTCAATTCATTTTGCCCGGTGTTCTTGACACAAGCATCAAACCTCAGTTCAGTGGAGCACAGATCATCAAACAGTTCGGGCACACCAGCTTCCATCTTTCCGGGAGGAACATGCTTCTTCTTGTGAACTTTAAAAATCAGGATATCAAGATTCTTATCACTGAAGGTATTGCACATTGTGTAATCCATAGTAGAGTATTTAAATGCAACTGGAGTATATAAACAGAAAGGTTTCGGTTTTTCAGAGCTGCCCCGCGTCTCTTCTCTGTCATCAGCAAGGGAGACAGTACCATCATCACGAAGCTCACAACCAGAATCTGGCACAGCCATTTCACTGGCCACCTGCTTGACTTCATCACATCTCAGGCTAAATTCCTTCTCTAAAGAAAATCCATCCATTCCTTCCAAATCTGAGTAGTCATTACGATACTCATGTAGTGCAAGTAGAATTGGAAGAGGAAGTACTGGACCAACAAGAGCATCATCTCGCTGCACTTTCCATGACCATTTATTGCTTCGGTGTGAAGGCTTTCTTAGGAAGAAAGGAGGCAATTGAGGTAGGTCTGGAACAACTAGAAATTCCAAAGCTACCTTCTTCTGGTCCACTAGTACTTCAAGGAACTCAGGGTAGTAGGAATAGGCCAGTTGCAAAAGTTCTATTGGCAGGCCTGCCCATAGTCTCCTCAAAGCAACCTCGTGTATGCTCGCTGGCAAGCTTATGTCATCAAAAGCAACTGCAACTGCGGGAGATGATCTCAATCGACCAAAGCCACCAGCCTTCAACTTCTCACATAAGATTTCATGAGCTTCTGTACTAAAGGTTTCCTTCTCTTGAGGACCCTTTTGATGATTTTTAATTTTCGAATCCAGGACTTTAGTAAGGTTACCATTCAAATATGCAGATAGGTTATCAAAGTTCAGGTACTTAAATCTTCTGGGAAATCTATATTCCCCATCTTCCGTGGTAAAAAGGAAATTATCTTCAAATTGCAAAAATTCTCTGTGAAATTCTTTCAACTTCTTCACAGGATCCCAAGAGGCACAGTATCTTTGTAATTCAAGCTTCCCTGAAGACATAAGCCTTATCAGTGTAAAACCACCAAATTCATCAGACTCGGCAAGCTGTGCAGATAGACCTTTGTTTAGGATGCCAAAGCCCAAAACTATCTCTTTCTTTTGCTGCCAAAGAATCCATTCAGGAAGATCATCCTTCAAAATCTCTTCCCTTACAAGACAACTTCCACATCTGCATTCACGACCAGACAATAACAGGTCCGTAGGGAGCTCCCATGCATAAATGGTTTCTGAAAATTCTGAAATTTCGGACGCAATGTTTCCTCGAGGGGCTGGTAAAGCAGGTCCATAGCAAAAGAGATTAAACTCACAATTCCAAAACGATCCTAATATAATGCAAAAACCTGATTCAGAAGCCCACTGATACGTTTCATTCCTTGAGTTTGATCTCAATTCAGACAATCTAAACACGTCAATGTAGCACGGTTTATCAAGACCATGAGCCCATTGCAACATCGGCATCATCGGTTTCCGCACATCACAAAGGAGCAACAAACTATGGGAAGCCAATGCAAAATGAAAGCCATCAGAACCAGCAATCATAAAACAAAGGAACCTTTCATTTTCAACCGATGCATAATTACTTAACATCTCAACCTTGGCTAAACAGATCACGACGCATTCATCAAGCCTCAAATCAACTAAAAACACAGCATCGGACCGCGCAACAATCAAGATCCTAAGATGCCAACTGAACTCACAACCCAACCATTTGCGACTCCCCGAAGTACGCGACTCATCATCCCAAGAAACTCGTAACCTAGTCCCTCTAAAACGCGCACTCGGGGCAAAACTTTTCAAACAAGACTCCAAATCGAACAAGAACAATGAGCCACTCTCCAACAAAACCACACTCTCCTCTGGCACATACGGACTCCAACAAGCACAAACCACGGAGCAACTCTTGAAAACCTTACTACCTAAGCAAACCAAACTCGGGCTATCCCAATTCAAGCCAATCTCTTTAACCTTCACAGCAAACCAATGCACAGAGTACGACGTAGAAACCATCAAATACCCAACAATAGCAGAGGAATTCGACCCAAAACTTGATTCAACTATGGGGTTCACCGAGATATTGTTAATCCGGTACTCAAACCCAGTCTTTTCCCTGAAGACGCTGCCCTTCTTATCGACCCGAACGTCAAAACTGGAACCCGAACCATCCAACAATAATACCAAGAACCCGACTTGCTCAAAATTGACACCAGTAGGGAAGAAAACAATGACAGACTTGGAATTGGGTTGCTGAAGGAAGGAGAGGCGGTTGTGAAGGAGGTGAGAAGCGGCGTCATTTTGATGGGCAGCGTGGTGCCCGACGAGGGAGGAGACAGAGGAGGAAGTGGAGGGGGGGATGGACGAGTTGAGGAGGAATTTGGGAAGAGGAGAGAGAGAGTGAGGCAAGAGAGACTGCGAGGAGAAGAGGTGCGTTAGGGTTTGGGGCTTTGGGTTGAAAACCAGTGGACCCAGAACTTGTCTGGATGAAGGGCCTGAGAGGAGGAGAGGAGGAGTAAAGACTGCGGAGACCGGGAAGACGGACTTCCACTCTGATGCGCACTCCATTGCTAGCATTGGAGAGGTTGATTCAAAAAGAACGGAAGAAGACGTTCGGTTTTAAAAAGACTTCGGTCCTCGAACTCGTTCGTTTTCGGAAACTTTTCATCTTATTTTACTATTATAATTTTTAAATTTTTAATATAAAATAAAATAAACAATTTAAATTTATCAAATTTTAAAATAAAAATAATATTAAAAAATATATTCTAGTATTACTTTATGAACAATGCTAGTTTCAGTCCCCATTTGGAGACTGCAATGCAAGCCTAGATAATTTTATTTTTAAATTTTTTTAAAATTATAAAATTATCCCTCCTGAAATGATGTTTTTTCTCATTTAATAATGGGCCTACACATGCAGTCTCCAAGTGAAAATTACAAATATAATTTCTCTTACTTTATTCAACCTTTTAATTTTAATCTAAATCCATCTCATCTTATTTACAAAAACAAACAAATCACATATCCAACTACCACTGTCATGCCCCGCAAAATCCTTCTAGCCAGAAATTCACAAAATATAAAATACAGATATAATAATCCTCCAAAATTAAATACTTTAAAAATCAATCTAAAGAAAATAAATTCCATACTATTACATATTTTTTAAAATCTCACAAATTCTCTTGTGTCACCTGGCTATTATCTCATTTTTTTTTTTTTTTTATTTGTTATAATCCTATCACGTATCATCTATTCCAGCCACAACCATCAAATGAATCTGAAAAAATAGAGATAGACGAATGAGTCTACCGACTCAATAGACAACAAACTTATATTAATTTGTAAATGTGAGCTATTAAAGAATATAGAAACAAACAATCAATAATAACAGTGGTGTTTTCATAAGCATTTCATTACAGTAAAATTACAAAAGATCTTAAGAGCCAGTATTACTGAAACAACGTTAGAAACAAAAATAAAACCCTAGAAAATCTCCAAGAGACTCACGTATCCTCCCTTCTCCTTGCCTATAAAACCTCTTGAGACCCTTCAGAAAATAAACACAAAAATATTTGGAGAATAACTCACTCTCATAGGCCTCGTATTTTGCCCAACCACCGTCGAGGACCACCTGAATGTCGAAGCACCACTCATGGTGCCAGAAATTGCCGACCAACCCAACTTTGTCGGACCCCCCCCCCCCCAACTATCTGGTAAGCTGATTGTCGTTTGCCACCCCTCTCTCTCTCTAGCGCTTATCAGCTTGAAAAATTCTTTCTCTAACTCTCTCTCTTTCTCTCTCTTGTTTCGCACCACTACCCAAAGAAGCCCAGTGTGTTGTCAATCACTTTTAGCCACCTAGAGCCACCGTGCATTAGCATTCTCCTCTTGGTGAGTTGCCCCTTTTGTCACACGATGCTTCTCTCAGGAGCCTCTGTTCTCTTTCTCAGCCCTTAGGGCTTTTACATTACTAAACTTAAGTCTCATTTGTTTTCGCATATGAGATGAATTGAGATTAAAGTTGAAAGTTGAATAAAATATTGTTAGAATATATTTTTTAAATATTATTTTTGTTTTACGATTTGAAAAAGTTGAATTGTTTATTTTATTTTGTTTGTGAATTTGAAAAAGTTATAATGATTATATGATATGAGATGAGTTGTGAAAACAAACGAGACCTTAGAGTGGGTCATGGGCCTTAGCCTTATAAACTCTAAGACGACTTAATTTCTACATGAGCCATCTTATATGTTGGACCCAAATCCTAAAATCGGATCGGATCGGTTTTGAACCGGTAAACTGGTCCGATCCGGGACCGGTTCTTAAAATGTGAAAACCGGCCGGTTCCGATTTAGTTCTGGTTTGAAGATTTTTAGGACCGGACTGGACCAATTGATAAAATATATATATATATAAAATAATATTTGTACAGTTGTATATATAAGTTTTATATATATATCGTATAATTATAAATTTTTATGTGAAATGTTTATATATAATATATATAATTATATATATTCATATATGAAATAATTTCTTATTATAATTTATAAATTATTACATAAAATGTTAATACTAAATCACTAAAAGTTTATAACTAATACTAATAGTCTAATATAAACTAAAGACTATAGTTATACTTATAATTAATACTACAAGTTTTTACTAAAAGTTGATAACTAATACTAATATTAAATATATAGTTTATAACTAATACTAATATATAACTTATAACTATACCAATAGTCTAATATTAATACTATTATATAGTCTAATATATTATTTAGCTATACTAATATATAAGTCTATAACTAATAGTTATAGACTATTTAACTATTTAACTAATACTAATAGTCTAATATAGACTATTGACTATAGTTATACTTATAATTAATATTAAAACTTTATAACTAATACTAATATTAAATATATATTTTATAACTAATACTAATATATAACTATACTAATAATCTAATATAGACTATAATTATACTTATACTAATATAGCTATACTAAATCACTAAAAGTTTATAATTAATACTAATATATAGTTTATAACTAATACTAATATATGACTATACTAATAGGCTAATATTAATACTATTATATAGTCGTTTTAAAAAAAAAAAAAAAGAGCCGGGAGCCACCCACATAGCAGCCCCGTCCCAAGTTTATTAATAAGCCCTCACTTATGGCGGATGAATACCGTGGTTACAATCAAGGACAAAACCAACCAACAAACATAGAACAATGAACAACCAAAAATAAGCCTATAAAGAAGGCACAACTAAACAAGCCTATAAAAAACCACAAAAAAAAAAAAACTACCAATATCAAAAATTTCAATGACATCTTAGTGAAGGAATAGCAGACAAGTCCAAACAAAATAAACCTCTAAGGGCCCAAGGCAAAATAGAATTATTAGTATAGGTCAAGTCGACGCCCTTGGCACCCTCCTTTGCCAACCAATCTGCCATCTTATTTCCTTCTCGTAACACGTGTTGAAATCGACAAGTAATGACTTGAGCCAAACTAAGAATTTCTTCCCAATAATCCTCCAGGTATCAAATCCCACACCTCCCCCTATTCCACCAAAAGATAATCACCAAAGAGTCAACCTCTACAATCACATTCAGAATATGAAGAGATTTTGCAAAATCTCAAACCAGTAAGAAGCGCTAATAATTCCACTTTATTATTTGTGCCAGGACCAATAGGAGAGGTGAAAGCTTGCATAAGCCGACCCTGATCATTACGAATAACTTCACCAATACCACTAGCACCCGGGTTCCCAAGACTACTATCATCTGTATTCAATTTAAACCACCCTAAAGGCGGCTTATGCCACTTGATTAGTTTGCATCACCTTGCCTTTAAAGGAACCGGTTGAATTTGTAAAGCCTCAAGAATCATGGCATCATAACAGGATAAACTATAAGGATTTTTAACTTCCTGGCAAAGAGTACCAATCCAAATACAAATAGATTTAATGACCACATCTTGAGTTTCCAATTCCATTCGAGCTAGATATCGCCTTCTCCAAAGTCACCAAGTAATAATGATAGGTAATAAACCAATAATAATACCCACCTGAGAATTTGCCTGAGCACGCCGAAACCAAGAGGAGACCTGCAACTTCCAATTACTACCAACCGGAAGTCCAAAAAGGTTACCAAAACAAAACCATATATGTTTTGGGAAATCTCCCTCAATGAGAACATGATTAATGTCTTCATAATGCCCTGCAATACAACAATCACACTTGGAAATAATAGGGATGCCAACACGACGCAATCTGTCATCAACACTCAAAGCCCTATGCCAAACCTTCCAGAAATGAATAGACATTTTTAGAGGAAGATTTTTATTCCAAATCCAAAAATGCCAATCCAACCTTGATTATATAGCTATACTAATATACAAGTCTATAACTATTTAACTAATAGTCTAATACTAATAGTTTAATATAGACTATAGACTATAGTTATACTTATACTAATATAGTTATACTAAATCACTATAACTAATACTAATATATAACTATACTAATATGCTAATATTAATACTATTATATAGTCTAATATATTATATAGCTATACTAATATATTATATAGCTATACTAATATATAAGTTTATAACTATTTAACTAATATTAATAGTTTAATATAGACTATAGTTATAGTTATACTAATATAGTTATATTAAATCACCATAACTAATACTAATATATAACTATACTAGTAGGCTAATATTAATGCTATTAGACTAGTCTAATATATTATATAGCTATACTAATATATAAGTCTATAACTATTTAACTAATATTAATAGTTTAATATAGACTATAGACTATAGTTATAGTTATACTAATATAGTTATACTAAATCACTATAACTAATACTAATATATAACTATACTAATAGGCTAATATTAATACTATTAGACTATGGTATATTAAATGTATTACAAATATATATATATATATATTATATAGTCTAATATATAAAATATTTGACTATATTCTTTTAAATGTATTACAAATATATATAAATTTTAATTATCATTAAAAAAAAAAACGCATTGAAAAGAATTAAACTTTAATTAAATAGTAAAGGGCCAAAGGCCAAACGGCGCCGTTTTCATCTATTTGAAAACCCTAAATCATCTCTTTCGTGAATTGTCTTTCCGCCTCTCGTCTCTCACTTCTCATAGTTCTCACTTCTCTACACAGCACTCTGCTCTCGCCTCTCACTCTCTCCATCTCTCGTGCCATTGTGCACATTGAGCTTAGTGGCTTACTCTCTCGTGCCCGTGAGTCGTGATTGACTCTGCTCTCGTCTCTCACGCTCTCAGTCTCAACTCTCCCGTCTCTCACTCTCTCATCTCTCACTCTCAACTCTCCCGTGTCTCACTCTCTCAACTCTCTCGTCACTCTCAATCTCTCTTCTCTCAACTCTCTCGACCCCTGTCTCAGTCTCTCTGCCGATCTGCCCCCACGGTAAGTTTTTTTTTTTGAAATTACATACTAGCCTACTATGATTTTTGTGATTGGGTTTTGTGATATTAGGGATTTTGGGATTGGGTTTTGTTATATTGAGATTTTTGTGAATCTGTGATGGTCGATTGGGTTTTGTGATATTAGAGTAGGGTTTTTGAATCTGAAATTTAGGATTTTTTGTGATTGTGTTTATTATTGTGTTTGTGATATTAAGGTTTTGTGATTAGGTCGCATGGATGTCAATCAGTGATTCTATTGGTTTGGTTTTCTATCATTTTACCCATGGAGACTGGTTTGTTTATATCATTTTAAGGGTAAATAAATCATGTTTCTTTGGTTGGTGGAACTTATGGTTTATGATGTAGTCCAACCACATGGCGCATGCTATATATTCTTATAGCAGATTTTTCTATAGCAGTTTTTTGTTAAAGCATATTTTTTATATCAGATTTTTTACATGTGAGCAATTTTTTTATGGTAGAATTTAAACTGTGAAGGCTCAATAATTAATGTTTATTTTTATTACTATAGAATCACATATGGATCCTTCAAATCAGTATTTTTTTTTTATAAACAAATTTTTAGTGACAAACTGTGAAACTTACATTTAAAAAAAACCGGACCGAAAATTGGTAAAACTGGAAGTATCTGTTTAGGAGGGTAACCGGTGCGTAATCAGTTTTGGAAAATACAAAACCGGTACATACCCATAGTCTCTAGAAACTAGTATATTATTTAAGTGGACTATTTCTCATGTGGGCTTAATAATGTTGTCACATAAACTATTTTTATGATTTTTTAAATTAGACCAAAGTTTTATTTGAATCTATTTGTAACCCCTAAACTCGTTTTTAGAAAATGTTTAAAGAAGTGAAACTCATAACACTGGGTATTAGTACATGGTGGGCCTATAGTCATTTCCTTATTTGTTTGTTAGAGAGTAGTACGTGAAGTTAAGTGCTGGGGAGGGGAAAGAAAAAGGCAGTCGGAATCTTGTATGAACTTTTACAATATTTTGGAGGATTGAGTTTGCCTCGAACCAACCTAGATTATCAATGCATTTACAGTGAATTTCTATCCTGTTCATCTTCATTCCATTTTTTTTGTTCCTTCATACAACAATTGAGAAAGTTCACTAACAATTAGTATTAGAGAGTTGACGATCCATGGAGGACGATGCACTTTTCGAGCAACAACATGAGCGCTTACAATGGCTCAATGACCGCTTGGATCATGATGGAAATGACGCGGACCTTACTAGAAATCCAAAACAATACTCTTAATCGAAAATGGTTATAGGAAAATTAGCAGGCTCAACATAAGAAAAAATAAATTTTCATACTTCGAGAAGAACAAGAGGAGTCAAGAGACACTACCATTCCAGAGACTCTTTGTGAAATTGAACAGGATTTCAAAGAAATCTCCAACAGGAATGCAGTGGTGATTGTAGAAAATGCAGTGGAGGGGAAATAGCTTATTGTGGCACCCAAGGAAGTTTATCCAAATGAAATTTTCCTCTCTTCTCTTCATGCCCAACCTCTGTTATAGTGGAAGTTTATTGATTGGATTCCCAACACCCACTTGGTATGGCTCTCTCTTTCTCTCTAAAGGGTTGTCCTAGAGTCTCTCCCCATGATTATCTACTCTTGTCGAACCGTCCTCCAAAAGCAACCCAAAACCCATAAACCATCTACCCCTAAACTAGATTTGAAGTTGGCAATGGAGTACGTGGAGTTTGGCATGATCCTTGGACTTGGCGTTGACACCGGCTCCACTTCCAAGCATGCAGTAGACCGCATTGATGAGCTCTAACGGCAAGGCAAACTCCATAGTATCATCGACATTTCGATGTCGGAGAAAACCCACGACCAAGCCATTTTACCTTGGCATCCCTCTATCTGATCTCGACGTGCACCCTGTCGTCAACCTCACCATCAACGACACTGAAGTAGAGGCTCCTCTCTTGGACCACCAATCCAATCTCTGACCTACTCCTTGCACACTTGGTATGGCGTCCCCAATAGGAGAGACACTCCCTCAAGTGGCCCTCAATTGGGGATCACTTCAAGGCATATGCAACAATAATAGAAGCTATGAAGCGTCAAATTATGGAGTTCTTTGTCATCCTTGAAAGGGAATTTCACCGTCTGTAGGGCTTATGTGAGAGAAAAAGCAAGGTTTTGAAAGACGTTGAGCATTGGGGAATGTAGTGAGCATATGCATTGAAGGAAATAAACAAAAGTACCGAAAAAATCTCGGGGATGAGCCACAAAGTTACATGTTGCTCTTGTTGAAGCGAAAACACGAGCTTGAGAGGGAGGGTGGTGCTACGACAGGCAATGGTAGCTTTGATTTTAATATCATATGCAGAATTCTACAAGAAGCTTAATTAGACACTCAGATAAAATTGGACATCCATAAGTAGAGATTTTGAAAGACTACTAGAGCTAGGATTGAGAAGGCAGATGGAGAATGCCTTTTTGTGTTCTTTCATACGTCAATTGAGAAAGTTCACTAACAATTGGTATCAGAGAGTTGACGATCCATGGACGATGACGCACTTTTCGAGCAACAACATGAGCATTTACAGTGGCTTAATGATCACTTGGATCACCTGATGGAAATGGCACGGACCTTACTTGAAATCCAGAACAATACTCTAATCGAAAAATTGTTATAGGAAAATTAGTAGGCACAACATAAGAAAAAAGAAATTTCATACTTCGAGAAGAATAAGAGGAGTCAAGAGACATTACCATTCCAAAGACTCTTTGTGAAATTGCACAGGATTTCAAAGAAATTTCCAATGGTAATGCAGTGGTGACTGTAGAAAACGTGCTGGAGGGAAAAGTGCATAGTGCGGCACCCAAGGAAGTTTATCCCAGTGAATTTCCCTCTCTTCTCTCCATACCCAACCTCTGTTCTAGTGGAAGTTTCTCAACTGGATTCCCAACTACCACCTGGTATGGCTCTTTTTTTTGTCTCTCAAGGGCTGTCTTAGAGTCTCTTCCTGTGATTATCAACTCTTGTCCAACCATCCTCCAGAAGCAACCAAAACCCACAAACCATCTACCTCTAAACCAGATCTTAAGTTGGCAATGGAGTACGTGGAGTTCGGCATGATCCTTAGACTTGGCATTGACATCGGCTCCACTTCCAAGCACGCAGTAGACCACATTGATGAACTCTTGCGCCAAGGCAAGCTCCACAGTATCGTCGGCATTACGACGTCAAAGAAAGCCCAAGGCCAAGCCATTTCCCTCGGCATCCCTCTATCAGATCTCGACGTGCGCCCTATCATCAACCTCGCCATCAACAGCATTGAAGTAGAGGCTCCTCTTCTTTAGTGGTCCCGTTGATCCAATCTTTGACCTACTTCCTGCACGCATGGTATGACATCCCCATGGAGACCCACTCCCTCAAGTGGCCCTCAATTGGGGTGTAACACCCCGTATTTTAGCATATTTTTAATTGAAGGGTTATTTTTATTAATTTAAATATTGATTCTCTTGTTTTAAGTATATTGGATTTTTCGTTGGTGTATTTCTATGATTTTTAATGTGTAAATTATTTTGATATGCTTTCTTAATATTAATTATTGTTATGCATTTAAATTGCTCTTTATTTTAAATTAATTTAATGCTGGGTTTAATTATTTTATTTTCATTTAATCACTACGTTTAAATTAATTTATTTGACTTGCTGTTTTGAAATCTTTTTCGTTAGATCATTTGTGTGACCCAAGATGTGAGGATTGAACCTCATTTCTTTCCCTCATTTTTTCTTTTCTTCTTCTTTTCTTTTCCTCCTCATTTCTTTTCTCCTCTTTCTCTCTCTCTCTCTTCTTCCATGTGCGATTTCCTTCTCTCTCTCCACTTTCGGGCGCCGTCCACCATAGCGCTGCCATGCACCACTTATTGCTGTCACCGCCCCTCCCATTTTCTTCCCTTCCGGCCGGCAACCATACCCTCCAGTTTCCAGCTCCTCTCGCGCTGTCGTGAGCTCCTACGCACGGCTTCAAGCCGCGACACTCCTTGTGTTCGCACGCCGCCATTGGCCACCACCTCTTCACCACATCACCAACTACCTAACCCACCCATCCTCAGCTCCGATCCGCCACTGGCGAAGTCCATCTATCTCCATTTCAGTTTTGGGCTTTTTGGACTTCAACCGCCCTCTATGCTGCCACCCACGGCCAACTACCACCACCATTAGCTTCACCGACATCCCTAAGTCATTTCCTAGTAATCTCAAGTCTTTGTTTGTCCCCGTTCAAAATCTAGCATTTTGAGACCCACGACCCTTATGCATTTTTCACTGTTACATTGTTGTGTCACCACTTTTAGCATCTCCGTGATCCTCCGAATAGAATATTATATCGCTGAAACTATTTTTCCAAAGAACTTTCGTAGTTTAAATGTATTTTTGTACTAAATCATTTTTATTGTGATTTGGTTGGTTATGCCGGACTAAGTCCGAGGAGTAAGGGGTTGGTTGGATTGGAGGAAAGAGTTATTTGTGTAACTGGATTATGTTGTGATTTGTTAGTTGTTGGATCTTGTGTCGTTTCATGTACATTGCATATTTGCACGCATGTTCATGTTTGTAAATGAAAATTGGGTTTTCGCATAATTGCATACATGTTCATGTGTATATTTGAAAACTGGGTTTTTCATGTGAGAAATGGTTTTTGGGTGCGTGTGTATCACGACTCCAAACCGAGATGGGGCATTATCTCGGTGGAGCTCCTCTGGTCACTCGGGAGTGGAATATACTGAGTGACGTCCCCTGGGTTGTCGCTGGGCGACAACGGGATGGTAACACTCTTGTGTCGACTCTGTGGCCACTTTGCTGGCGGGGGTTAGAGGATGCTTGGCCACGTATGTGCTGGGCATGGAGCTAGGCATCTCTCGTTATGAAGTCACTCGCACGGTCGTTACCCATGGTGTAACGAAGGGAGCCAAGGTGTGCGGATGGTCCCTAAGGGAGATCATGGTGCATACGGTTAAAATGGATTGGTGGGCTATTTTTTGGGAAAATGGCCTGTGTTGGATAAAATGATTTTATGTGAATCATTTTCTGGAAAAATGATGAATTATTGTTTTGGGCCATTTTCGGGGAAAATGGTGGAAAATGTTCTAATGGAATGTTTTGGGCAAAAATGGGATTTTGGCATGCATTGGAAATATTCATTTTCAGGGAAAATGATATTTTGGGTCTAATGCATATTCCATCATATACATGCATTATTGTTGGTTGCATTAATACATTTTTATTCTCAAGGTTTGTTTGGATTATACTTAGCTGCGGTACCATTTTATGGTAACGCAGATTTTGATCCAGATGATGCTGAGGTTGAGCCTGAGGATTCGGCTCTGCTAGATGAGTGATATGGGATCACTAGTTTATATTTTTCGGGATAACTGTATAACTCTTTTTAAACGTTTTATTTATAATTTGTATTAAACAATTTTGGTACTTAGTTGACTTACTTAAATTATCCGGTACTTAATTTTTGTTGTACACTGTTACATGTACACACACTTGGCCCTTATCGCTGGGATGCGTGACCGTGTTGTCATCATCCGGGCGTCTCGATGGGGGTCGAGGGTGCCACAGGTGGTATAAGAACAATTCGACTCTGGGTAAAAACCACATGTCCCTTAGGTGAGGTACCAGAAATTTAGAAAGATGTAAATTGAAATTATTTATTTTAAAGTATGATATATTATGGGTTTATTTCTATTTCATTATATGTTGTATTATTTTATTTTATTTTTGGTGTTGCTTTTGGTTGCATTTGATTTTGTCTGGGGTTTTAAGTGGGGTTAAAGGTTATGCTATGACAGGAAGATGGTAAGACCGAGAAGGCCGGCCAATGAGCCCGAGGATGAATTGTTGAGGGGCAATGAGAATTACGCCATGACACGGGCGTTAAATAGGATGACGGGATTCCTCCAACAGAATTTTTGCCCACCACAAGGAGACCTAAATAGAGCAGATCAAGCCGGGTGCACCTACGAGCGCTTCCTAGCGCATAGGACTCCTGCCTTTACTGGTGAAGAGGATCTACTTCGAATTTTGTGGTTGCACGGAGGCCCAGATGGTGTTGTATGGGAGTTATCTGCTGCAAGGTGAAGCGACAAATTGGTGGAAGACTAAGCGGCAACTCCTAGAGATGGAGTTGGGATCTTTTGCAACTGTGTCTTGGCAGCGCTTCAAGAAAGAGTTTGACAACCGTTTCTTCCCTGTTTTTGTGAAACGATAGAAGGCACGAGAATTCAATAACTTGGTCCAAGGAGATATGACTGTTGAGCAGTTGCCAGAAAATTTATGGAGCTCGGGCGGTTCACTCCCCACCTCATTGCCATTAAGGAGTTGCGAGCCGAGCATTTTCAGGAGGGTCTACGACATGAGATACGTAGACAAGTAGCTTGTCACCAGATGATAGATTTTTAGAGGTTGGTGGATATGGCCACTATTGCAGAACGTGAAAATAGTTTTGCGGTAGGCTCCCCTCCGGGTCATAAGAGGCAGAGTTTTGTTGGTGAGGGGAGTAGCTCTAGGTCACCACACAAGTTTGTGCAAAGGACTGGGGCCCGATCGCAGGCAGCCTTCGGTGTTTGTGCAGGAGGTGAGCTCCAGTATGTAATAGGTGTAATAGAACCCATGAGGGCGACTGCGGTCAGAGGGGGATCCAGTGTTTCAAATGTAGCCAGCCAGGGCACTTCGCTCGTGAGTGTCCCAACCAAGCTCAAGGAGGTTGAGGAGGTCGACGTGGTGGGAGGAACAACTAGAGACAGTTGGTGCAAGCTCGGGTCTATGTTGTGACTCCCGGAGATGTGGATTACGAGGCTCCAGAGACTCACAATGCCGGGGTGATTACTAGTATGCATTTAGTTTAATCTTTGGATTTGATGTTTGGCGTGGGTTGCTTTTTTGAATTTCACTAGTGTATGTGTTTGCCTCAAGTAGAGTTCGTCTGTATGATTTTTATGCTTGTACCTTATTTGACTCTGGGGCGTCTCAATTTGTTGTGTCCGCCACTTTTGCACGGATGTGCAATCTAGTCACGGAGCCTTTATCACAATCCATGGCAATGATTCTTCCAAATGGTGAGATTGTGTGGTGCTCTAAAGTCGCTTTAAGCTGTCCTTTGGATTTTGGTGGGAGGACACTTGAGGCAGATTTAATTGTATTCCAGTTGCTTGGGTTTGACATAATTCTGGATCGGCATTCTACAAACATTAATTGTAGAAGTTGAGTAATTGGTTTTCAACTTTTGGATGGAGACTATTTGGAATTTCTGGGAAGCAAGTTGAAAGCAAGACTAGCAGTTATATCTGCAATTCAAGCGAAGAGAGACATAGCTTGTGGAGCAGATGCCTTTTTAGTTCAAGTGGTGTCTACGCCATCTGAGAAGAAGTCTTTAGTGGATATTCCAGTTGTGGAAGAATTCCCTGACGTGTTCGTGGATGAGTTGCTGGGTTGCCTCCAGTTCAAGAGATGGAATTTCTTATCGATTTGGAACCTGGAGCGGCTCTTGTACACAAGGCTCCCTATCATAAGGCACCGGCTGAGTTAAAAGAGTTGAAAACTCAATTGCAAGAATTAGTTAATAAGAGATTTATTTAGTCTAGTACTTCACCTTGGGGAGTGCCTGTTTTATTTGTCAAGAAGAAGGAAAGTACTCTCAGAATGTGTATAGACTCTCGAGAACTTAACAAGCTGACTATCAAGAATAAGTACCCTCTTCCTAGGATCGATGATTTGATTGACCAGCTTCAAGGAGCAGCTGTTTTCTCGAAGATTGACTTGAGGTCGGGGTACTATCAGTTGAGGATAAGGGATAAGGTTGTGCCCAAGATTGCTTTCAGGACGAGGTATGGGCATTATGAGCTTAAAGTGATGTCTTTTGGGTTAGCTAATGCCCCTACCGCCCTTATGGATTTGATGAATTGGGTGTTTCGAGCTTACTTGGATTCATTTGTGGTGGTGTTCCTTGACGACATTTTGATTTATTCTCGAAATTTGGAAGAGCATGCTTGTCACCTTCATCTGGCACTTGGGAAGTTAAGAGAGCATCAGTTGTATGCTAAGCTAAGTAAATGTGAATTTTGGTACAAAGAAGTCAAGTTTCTTGGACACGTGATTTCCCAAGAGGGAGTGGCCGTAGATCCTAGCAAGGTGGAAGCGTTTTGTCGTAGCCTTGCCCTTCGACAGTGCGTGAGATTCGGAGTTTCTTGGGACTTGCCGGGTATTATCGGAGATTTGTGGAAGGATTTTCTCGATTATCCAGACCTCCCACTGCTTTGACAAGGAAGAATACTGAATTTGTATGGTCAGATAGATGCGATAGAAGTTTCCAAGAGTTGAAGAGGAGATTGACAACAACACCTGTTTTGGTACTCCCGGAGCCACACAAGCCATTTGTGATTTTTAGCGATGCATCCAAGTTCTTGTTAGGATGCGTCCTTATGCAAGAGGGACGAGTTGTTGCTTATGCATCTTGTCAGTTGAAAATTCATGAGAGGAATTATCCCACACATGATTTGGAATTGGCGGCTATAGTTTTTGCACTTAAGATTTGGCGACATTATTTGTATGGAGAAGTCTGTGAAGTTTATACTGACCAAAAGAGCTTGAAGCATCTGTTTTCTCAGAAGAATCTCAATATGAGACAAAGGCGATGGCTAGAGTTGATTAGCGACTACCAATGTGAGATCAAGTATCATCCAGGAAAGGTGAATCTAGTCGCTGATGCTTTGGGTAGGAAGTCTCAATAGGTGGATGAGGCAGAGTCATCAGGTTTGGACTCTCTCCTTTGTGGGATGAGAAGACTTCTTATTGAGAGTTTGCATCAAGAAGAATTGTTATATTCGGTTTTGGATGTTCGAGTAGTTGATTTTGAAGAATTGAAGACTCTCCAAATAAGGGATCCAAAGTTGTTAGCCATCAGGAAGAGAGTCAGGAAGTCTAGAGGACCCTTGCATTATAGTTTGGATAAAGATGATATTCTTCGGTTTTGGGATCGTAGAATGATTCCTCGAGATTTCGAATTTAAAGAACGAATTTTGGTAGAAGCTCATGTGGCTCCTTATTCAGTTCATCCTAGAAGCACAAAGATGTACTGAGATTTAAAGAGAAATTTCTAGTGGGAAGGGATGAAGATGGATATCGCCATGTTTATCGAGAAATGTGACACGTGCCGTCAAGTTAAGGCTGGGCATCAAAGACTTGCTGGTAAACTTCAACCTCTCCCTAGTTCTGAGTGGAAGTTGGATGACATTTCTATGGATTTTGTAGTGGGTTTGCCGAGGACCCCTAGTGGAAAGAGCTGCGCACTATTCAGACTCTTGAGGATATGTTGCAGGCTTGTGTCATGAAATTTCAGGGGAGTTGGGAAAATCATCTGTCGCTAATAGAGTTTGCTTATAATAACAGTTTTCATACCTCCATTCAGATGGCGCCGTATGAAGCTTTATATGGAATGAAGTGTGGATCACCTATGTGTTTGGATGAAGTTGTCGAGAGTAAATTAATTGGGTTTGAGATAATTCAAGAAATGAAAGATTAAGTTCGGGTTATAAGGACTAAAATGGCGGAAGCATAAAGTTGTGAGAAGAGTTATGCAGATACAAGGAGAAAAGACTTATCCTTTGAGTTAGGTGATTGGGTTTACCTCAAAGTCTCTCTTATGACAAGCGTTAAGCGCTTTGGTAATAAGGGAAAACTTAGTCCGAGGTATGTTGGCCCTTTTTAGATTGTGGAGAAGGTTGGACTTGTTGCTTATAGAGTTCCATTGCCAGATTATTTTGGGGAAGTTCACGATGTGTTCCTTGTGTCGTCATTGAAGAAGAGTATGGACAGCAAGAACCACGTTTTGTTGACCCTGAATGCATTCAACTTCAGCCTAACCTTACTCATGAAGTTGCCCCGACGCAGATTGTGGATTGGAAAGAGTAAAGGTTAAGGTCCAAGACGATATCTTTGGTGAAAGTTGTAACAGCCCGCTAGAAATTCATTGGTGGAATTTCTATTGACTTTAGAAATCTCGTGAAAAACTCATAAGTTTTTACGAATCGACCAATCGCTTAGGTTTTAGTCTGTCATCATAATCAGTGTTATCACTCACTATGGTGCTAGATTTATGAGTTTAATTATTTAAGATAGTTATAAGTGTCAGAATGCGTTATGGTCTGCTCCATTAGACTCAATGGATTATTTAGGATTTTATGGCGCAATAGCCTATTTTTATAATTTCGGACGAAACGTCTGTTGGAAATTGTGAAATTTATTTTTAAGGGCACTTCGGGGTTGAGTTTCGGTAAACGATTTTCGCTATAGGTTAATATGAATATTTAGAATTTTTCAGTACTAATTTTATTATGTATTTTTTTGGAGTGAATAGTAACCTCGATAAGCGCATCCAGTGTAGTTTTTCAAAATTACAGTGTGAAATGTCCAAATTAGGTTTGATGAGTTTTATTTGGACATTTGACAAGATCTTAGCCACACATAGTGAATTGTATTAGACACTTGACACCATGAGAAACCATTAGATGGATTTGTGAATGAAGTCAAGGTGTGAGATCATGCCACCTAAGCAAAGCTCTGTTTCATCTGATCAACTAAATTGTGCCAGACCAAAGAGGATTTCAACCTAGCAAAACCCTAAATGGTTGGAATCCAATTGAAACCCCAAAAGCTTGGTTGAAACCAAAACCCTAAACGGTTTTCCCAAACCCTAAAGTTGGCCTCCAAACCCTTTTTAATCCGATTTCTAGCATTGTGTTTAATCACTTGATTAAATCACTTCCACATGCTATTAATTACTCAAATCCTTGTTATGACATCATTATTCAACCTTTTAAACCTTGGGAATTTGATTGGGCCAAGAAAAATTGGTTTTGGGCTTGATAGCATCTCAAACCCTAACAAAACCCCCTTTAAACCCCAAATTGAAGCCCACTTGGTTGGGGCCCACCAAGGCCCACGAAATTGGCCATCTTGGCAAAGCTTCTTTAAGAAGTTTCCTCCCCCACATGGCAGACCATCCACTGCCATTGACTGTGACCCATTAGTGCCTTGATGTGAAAATAAGTCCACTCCATCAACCTCCATCTCTCACAGCTGCTGCAGGCAGTCCATGTCTCTATCTATTCTCCACTTTATGTCACATAGCCACCTTCAATCAAGGGTCATTCAAGCCCATAACTTCTCCCTCCAGAAGTCTAAAGTCGTGCAAGACACACTTCTCTCCATTTTATCACTTCTTTCCCCCGTTCTTAGGGAGAAACCCAAAAGAGCTCTCTCGGATAGATTTCTGGGTCTTTTTGCATGGCCATTTTCGATCATTTGTAAGTATTATCTCACGATGAATCATCATAAAAGTTTTTCGTATTTGAGTCTAGTTTCGGTGGATATCTTATTAGTCTCATTCCATGCTCATTTGATTGGTCAAAAGTGTTTTTAACTATGGAAAGGTCATTCTGGGCATGAAAGTGGAGAGTATGATATGTTTTGGAATTTTTGACCAAGCTAATGGACATATCTTGGTCCGAAAATTTTATGGAGTATTTTTAGCATGTGTTTGTAAATTTTCATTGAGTTTTGTTGCATGAATAAAGCTTTTGATGATAGATTGCCTTAGATTTAGAAACTTGAAAACTGGAAGTGGAAAAACAGTTTTTGTTTTGTGAAGGTTTGAATATTTCGTGGTTTAATCTTATTCCAAAGGCTTTAATATTTTTATATGATGATCCTAAGACTCTTATATACATGTTAGGATGGTATTTCGAAGATATTTAGTATTAGTTTTAAAGATATGATTTTCTATGCAAGAGGATTTCGGTTTTTGCCTAAGATATGATGTTTTTGTGTTAGATCCATGTTTCTTTGAATTTTAGCCATCTGATTTTAAATTTGATGGCTGGATCTTCTTTAGGACACAATTGTAAACCATGAGATGTTTTAGTTGAAGATCACATGTGTATAGGCCATGGATCAAGAATTTGATCAAAGTTAGTGGAGAGAAAAGTTTCTGTTTTGGACTAAGTTCAAAACCAAAAACTTCAAGTGTTGTTTTGTGATTTTTGGTGGCTTTTGTTTGATGATTTAAAGCATGGTTGATCTTAGGATGATATTATGAATATGTTAGTAGTAAGATTTGATTTTTTGAAATTCTTGGAGATGTTTTTATTAAGGTCAAAACTTGTGATTTAAGGGTTTATTTTTTGTTAAAAAGTTTTGGTCTTTTTATAAAAAGTTTGGTGTTGATGATTAGCTTTTCTTAGTGGATATTTTAAGTGTATTTTTAAACTTAGGATAGGAAGATCCTTGTTATAAAATTTTGGTTCAATCATAGGTTTTGAAGATGGAAGAAATTGCAATCAAAATCAAGAGAAATGACCTATGTATGTTTCGACCATTGTGAGTTTTCCATAGTTGTGATTGATTTTAAATTTTTCTGAGTTGTTATTTGAGTCTCGGACAAAATTTATATGAGGAATGTAAATTTTGATAATTTTTGGAGTTAGGATGTGAAATCTTTAAGTTAGGGGTAAAATGGTCATTTTCCCACATGCAGAGGGTAAAATGGTAATTTTACTCTAAGTTGTCCCTCTTCACTTTTCTAATTGTTAGTAATTAATTTCTAACTTTAGAATACCCTCTTACAGTTCCTTGTGTTTCGAACTTTACACTCATAGGACGCGACGATCGAGGTAAGTTAGCTTTTAACTTACTATCAGTTTAATGTATATGAGTGATAAGTAAGGGAACTAAATTGTATGTATGCATGTTATCATATGTGCCATGCCAAGTCATTACATATTGATCTGTTATACAGAATTTATTCTGTCATGAATTATTCATCTGTTACACAAGATATTCTGTCATGTATTGCTATACATTGCAAGTATGTCATGTTAAGTTTAGTATGCCATATGTTACATATATTTCATATCACGTAATATTCACTATCATATGTTACGCCATGTTAAGAAATATTGTCTGTTATATGGTATGCCATGTTACGAAATGTTGCATGTTACATGTTACATGTATGTCATGTTATGAAATGTGCTCTGTTACATTTATGACTTGAAGTATGTCATGTCTGTCGTCTTACATTCATGTCACGTTAAGCTACGTCAGGACTTCTGTCTTTTATGTCACGTTCATGTTATGTCACGTTACGAAATGTTATGTATGCCAGTTAAGTTATTCATGTCAATCACGACCCTAAGCGCTAGAATGGGGTAATATCCTAGTGGAACTCCTTTGTTCACGCTAGAGTATCTAAATAGGTGTGAAATTCCCTGGGTTGACGAAGTATAGTCAACAGGTTGTGAATGAGGCCTAATTAGCTGGTCACCGGAGCACGCCAGACACTAACGCCGATGGAGCTACACTTTATATTACGTGTGTCTACAGCAAGTGTGGAACAAACAAATAAGTCATAGGGCCACAACAACTGTGGAGCATGAAGTATGGGGCCACAACAATTGTGGAGCATACACTACGTGAGACACATCAATTGTGACACGTAGAATACGTGGGGCTACAACAACTATGGAGTACGTATTAACGCACTCACAGCTGGTATAGAAACCTGTGATGTGATGTGGTAATTGGCAGGGACACACGGCTCAAGGGGACCCATGTAGCACCCATATGGTCACTTTAATGATTAAGTCTATTGAATAAGATTACAAGTTCATGCATTTCACGTTCAAGTCATGTGTCACATTATGTTATGTTCAAGTTTACGTTCACGCAATCATGGTAATCCCATGAGACAAGAATATGTTTCAAGTTAATGTTATGTTTTGTTCACGTTTACTGTGCCGCCCCGACCCCATGTAATGAAACACAAGAATCGAGATGCCAGGATGATGACAACACGGTCACGCATCCCAACGAAGTGCCAAGTGTGTGTACATGCAACGGTGTACAAAAAATAACGCAACGGATTAGTCAACTAAGTACCAGAATTTAAATACAATCTAAATATCAGTAGAGGTTTAAAAAGTAGTTATACAGTCATCCAAAATTAAAATACAATACAATAGAATAAATTAACTAAGCAAGTGATCCCAAATCACTCCTCGGGCAGAGCCGTCTCCTCAGGTTCACCCTCATCCTCCTCATCTGCATCAGAGTCTGCGTTACCACAAAATGGTACTGCAGGTAAATATAACCCAAATAACCACGTAATGAAATTGCATTAATGCGACTAGCATGCATGTATATGATGAAATATGCATTTTCCTCAAAACATCATTTTCCTCGAAAATGATTATTTCCAACACACGCCAAAATCCCATTTGGCCCAAAATATCCGTAAAACATTTTCCCAGAAAATGATTTACACAGAAATCCAATAACACTATTTTCCTAGAAAATAGTTCATTAATCCATTATTACCATATGCACCATGATCTCTCCTAGGGATCATCCGCATGTCCTGACTTCGTAGCGATGCTCAGTTCCGCGCCCGGCGCGTACATGACCAAGCATTCACACTACGCAACGAGTGATGCCCAGTTCCGCGCTCAATGCGTACGTGGCTAGCCATCCTCTAGTCCCCGCCAACAGAAGGACCACGGAGTCGGCACGAGACCATCTCGTCCGATCCCATTGTCGCCCAACGACAATCCAGGGGACGTTACTTAGTATATTTCGCTCCCGAGTAACCAGAGGAGCTCTACCGAGATAATGCCCCATCTCGGCTTGGGGTCGTGATACACACGCACCCAAAATCCATTCTCACATGAAAACCTAGTTTTCATAAACACATGAACCTGAATGCAATACACGAAAACCCAGTTTCCTTTACAAAAATGATCATGCATGCAAATGCAATGTACATGAACAACATAATATCCAAACCAATAATTACCAACCCAATCAATCACACAAACAACTCCAATCACCAATCCATCCGACCCCCGTACTCCTCTGACTCAGTCCGGCATGTTCAACCAAATACAGTGAAATGAGTTAGTGCAAAAATACATTTAATTACGAAAGTTCTTTGGAGAAATACTTACAGCGCTATATAGTAATTTCCGATGGATCACGAAGCTGCAAGAAGTGACGTCTGAGCAACGTAACAGTGCAAAATACACTGTGGCCGTGGGTCACAAATACCCACTTTCAAACGGAGACAAACGAAGATCCAAGATTGATAGGGTAGGGTCTAGGGATGTTGGTGAAGCTAGTGGTAGTGGTGGTTGGCCGTGGGTGGCAGCACAAAGGGTGGTTTAAGGCTAAAAATACCCAAATCGGAAATGGGGTTGGTTGTGCTTCACCGGTTATGGATAGGAGCTGGGGTTGGGTCCATTGGGTTGCTTGGAGGTCGAGGATGAAGTGGTGAAGAGATGGTGGCCGGAGGTGGCTCGACGGCGGCGCTAGAGCAATTGGTGGCCGCGACTTTGTGTGGCGCGTAGAGGCTGACGGCGGCGCAAGGGAAGCTGGGATTGACAGGGCTTGGTCGCCGGCCGGTGGGGGAGCTACTGGGCTGGGCGGTGCAGGCCACGGCGGCGCGGCGGCGGCGGGCTGGGTGAGGGATGGAACGTACGGGAGAGAGGGAGGGGAGCAGTTCGCGCGGGAGAGAGGGTCGAAGGAGAAATAAGGAAGAAAAGAAAAGAAAGAAAAGAAAAGGAGGAAAGAAAAATAGAGGGAAAAGAAATGAGGTCCAATCCTCATAACTTGGGTCACAAAAAAATGATCCAACGGAAACGATTTCAAAACCACAAGTTAAATAAAATAATTTAAATATAATGGTAAAGTGAAATTAAAATAATTAAATCCAACAGTAATTAATTTAGAATAAAGAGATTTTAAACGCATGACAATAATTAATAATAAGAAAGCACTTCAAAATAATTTTCATAAATTTAAAAATCATAAAATAAACTCACTAAAAATCAACAATTTTAAAATAAGAGAATAAATTTTTGAATAAATAAAAAAAATCCTTCAGTAAAAATACAATAAAATACGGGGTGTTACATTTACGTTATGTTCCAAGTTCACACTTATGTTATGTCATGCTCAAGTTCATGTTCAAATTATGCATGTTCACGTTCACGTTATATTTCAAGTCCATGTTATATTTCAAGTTCACGTCCATGCTATGTTTCAAGTCCATGTTATGTTTCAAGTCACGTTCATGCTAAGCTTCAGTTCAGTTTAAGTTATGCCAGTTATGTTATGTTGTATGTCAAGTTATGCTATGATTACTTATGATTTGATTATGTATTCATGCTTTTACTACCATGCATGTATCATTAACCTGTGTGGAGGTTTTCTGTTAACTTGCTGAGATTTGTAATCAAATCTCACTGTAGTAGTCTCAACTATCATTCCCCCCGAATGGTAGATTTTGTTATAGGATCTGAAAGAGAACTGGGAATCGACCAACTGGAAACGGTTGACTAAGCGACGGTGCGACATAGATGGTAGCACAGTAGTTACCTCAGATTACTACTTGTATTTGTGGAGTTCAATCTCCAGCACTATTTTGATCACAACCATATAGACTATTATTGTGATCTTAGTTGTTTAGTATGTCGTTAAGTATGAAGTATGTTTTAAGTATTTGAGATATTTCAGTTTGATGCATAGTATTGCTAAAGAAAAAAAAAATTATTATCCGCTGCGAATATTGCATAATGCTAGATGCATGTTAGGAACAATGCATCTTCTATGTCATGAACGGGGGCAAGTAACCTTCTATTGCATTTCTCGACGCTTCAAATGTCCGTCCGATCCCAAGCGGAATTTGGGGGCGTCACAAAAGTGTCATGGGGTGATCCATTGGCTCAAGATTTCTCCTGGGAGAGAGAAGCCGACATGAGGGAGCAATATCCGTATTTGTTTGATTGACCCTGGCGGTATATTTCTTAAGTTTGCTATTAGTCGAATCTTATTCCTGTCGTAGATTTCATGTTTAACCTTACCAATTTCGAAAACGAAATTTTATTTAAGGGGGATGTAAAACCCCGTATTTTAGCATATTTTTAATTGAAGGGTTATTTTTATTAATTTAAATATTGATTTTCTTGTTTTAAGTTTATCGAATTTTTCTTTGGTTTATTTCTATGATTTTTAATTTGTGTAAATTATTTTGATATGCTTTCTTAATATTAATTATTGTTATGCATTTAAATTGCTCTTTATTTTAAATTAATTTATTGTTGGGTTTAAGTATTTTATTTTCATTTAATTACTATGTTTAAATTAATTTATTTGACTTGCTGTTTTGAAATCTTTTTCGTTGGATCATTTGTGTGACCCAAGATGTGAGCATTGGACCTCATTTCTTTCCCTCATTTTTTCTTTTTTCTTTTCTTCTTCTTTTCTTTTTCGCCTCATTTCTTTTCTCCTCTCTCTCTCTCTTCTCCTGCGCACGATTTCCTTCTCTCTCTCCCCGTCCACGCACCGTCCACCATAGCGCTGCCGTCCACCACTCATGGCCGTCACCGCCCCTCCTATTTTCTTCCCTTCCGGCCGACAGCCATACCCTTTAGTTTCCAACTCCTCTCGCGCTGCCATGAGCTCCCACGCACGGCTTCAAGCTGTAGCACTCCTTGTGTTTGCGTGCCGCCATTGGCCACCACCTCTTCACCACATCACCGACTACCACCCAGCTACCTAACCCACCCATCCTTAGCTCCGATCTGCCATCATTTTCGTTTTGGACTTCAACCGCCCTCTACGTTGCCACCCACGGCCAACCACCACCACTATTAGTTTCACCGACATTCCTAAATTCTTCCCTAATAATCTCAAGTCTTCGTTTGTCCCCGTTCAAAATCTAGCATTTTGAAACCCACGACCCTTATACATTTTTCACTGTTACATTGATGTGTCACCACTTTTAGCATCTCCATGATCTTTTGAAAAGTATATTATAGCGCAGTAAGTATTTTTCCAAAGAACTTTCGTGGTTTAAATGTATTTTTGCACTAGCTCATTTTTACTGTGATTTGGTTGGTTGTGCTGGACTGAGTCCGAGGAGTAAGGGGGTTGGTTGGATTGGAGGATGAAATTGTTTGTGTAACTGGATTATGTTGTAATTTGTTGGTTGTTGGATCTTGTGTCGTTTTAGCATGTGGGTGTATGTGTATCACAACCCCAAGCCGAGATGGGCCATTATCTCTGTGGAGCTCCTCTGGTCACTTGTGAGCGTAATAAACTAAGTGATATCCCTTGGGCTGTTGTCGGGCGACAATTGGGTCAGTCAAGATGGTAATGCTCTTAACACCACCCGCGGCCCCCTGCTGGTAGGGGCTAGAGGATGCCTGGTCATGGTACGCCCCGGGCGTGGAGCTGGACATCACTCGTTATGAAATCACATGCACGATCATTACCCATGGTGTGGTGAAGAGAGCTAGGATGTACGGATGGTTCCGAGGGGAGACCATGATGTACACTTAAAATAAATGGTTATGTTTGGACCGATGGGGTTTTTGGCGTGTATGATTAAAATGTGTCCTTTTTGGTAAAAAGGGGTGGAAATGTTCTTGTACCTTTGCTGATATAATTGTTAATTGGGTTGGTTGTATAAATGTGTATTTTAAACTCTTGGTTGTTGCTTGTTTGATTACTTACTGAGATTACGAAATCTCACCGTGGTACTCCTACCTACAGTTCATGGAACCGTAGACTTTAATGCAGAGGGAGAGTATGAGCTAGAGGGACCGGCTCCACCGGAGGAGTGTTTGGCTGGAGCTTTCTTTTTGTCTTCCATACTTGTCATGGGGTTTGTTATTGTTGTACTTAAATTCATAGTCGTATGACTATATAACCTCTTGGAGGAGATTTTATTTTGGGTTGTAAGGTTTTTAAAACTTTATGGTACTTAGCTTGATTGCCATTAATTTCTTTCCACTGCGATTATTTTTATTGCACACACTTACACAAGGCGGTGAGGGTGTGTGATCCGTGTGGTCATCATCCTAGTGTCATGACTTCTACCAAATCGCACGCGAGGTCGAGGACGCCACACAATCCATATACGTTATTTTCCCGGCTATTTTATTGAGATCATGTAGATATTTTATATATTGTGATCATCACTAAAGGGATAAAAGGAAGATATGTTTCAGGGTGACAATATGTAACATGACCCGTGAATCTAATACAAACATAACACGAAATTAGCGGGTTTAGGTTTGATGTTAATGTGTTCGGGTCAAACCGGGTTGACCCGTTAAGATACGATTTATTAATGGGTCAATAATTGGTCAACTTGCTTTACGCAAAATCAACCCATTCAAATTTTATTTTAAAATTAAAATTTTATTATTGTTAAGTTGTAATATTGATATTTCTCAGTATTCTTATGTTTTTATTGTTGAGATTATAATTTTAAACCTATGCTCATATTTGTTTTTGTATGGTTTGTAATATCGATTTTATAATATGTTAAAATTTAAAAAATATTGATATATATTTTTTAAGATATTGTTGCTACCTATATAATTGAATATTCATGACTTGACACGTTACGAACACGACCCGAAAACACGAATTGCTTTGACTACAAAGGACAAGTCGGGACCGACATTGAATAAAGCCTTGCATGTGATGGACCTGCAAGGAAGGTGCCTACTAGAGAGATAGAGAGAGAGAGAGAGAGAGAGAGAGAGTAAAAAGGAGATACTAACCATACAGGAAAGTGATGGACCTACACAGTATTGCTGCTGAAGCTATGATTAATTGTCATCTACTTTTCAAGGACAATTCCATCCACACATCTAATACCAGCTAGAGAAAATCTTCCCATCGGTCGGTCTGCTGTCCCTTAAATAATAGCTTTCCAATGAGTGTTTGCAACGTAGCTCTTCCATTTCACATCCAATATGCCTGCCTACAGTTGATAATCCTGTGAAAAAAACTCCTCGAGGTTTCTCTTTGTCCTGCCCTCCCGTGAAAAAATCACCTACCCCTCTCCCTCTTCCCCCGAAGCCCCCTAACCTCACCCTGCCTCTAGAGGAGCAGCAGAGCATACTACTTTCTTGGTTTGGAAATTTTGTGAAGGCTGGTGATAACTACACAAATCTTTAGAGAGCCTTCAAGGTCTGGAGGCGGAGGATGTTCTTGGTGTTTTTATTTTGCTTCAGCGAGCGTTGTGGGGAGGGGAAGAACAAATTAAACAAAAAAAACAAAACAAAAAAAAAATCTAGGTTCCATTTCTGTGATTGCTTAATGGTTGTAAAGATATGGGATTTACTTCGCTTGCAAACTATGAGTGCGCAGGCATTTAACACCATTTTATTGTGCTTTTTTCTTGAATATTTTAAAAAATGCAAAGAGAAAAAAAAAGATACAAATGTTTCTCAGCAATGGGGGAGAGATGGTCATGACAATGGGGGAGAATGGGTCTTTGTGCTTCTAAGCGATGGGGGTGTAAAGGAGCAAGAGATGTTTGATGAAAAGTCATAGAGAAAAGAGAAATTTTAGATGGAGATTTTGCTACTGTATTTCACCACACATATTCTCAACTTTACATTAGTATTTAAAGACATTACAGGCCATCTCACAATACATTATGTTATGAGAAATATTCCATCTAGAATCATCTATATCAGATTGGGACCACAACTAGGTGATGTGGCAGGAGCTCCATCCATGCTTGAAGGAATATCAACAGAGTCTATTTCAAGTATTTCTTCTGTTGTAGCTGCAAGCATTTCTTCTGGTGTAACCGATTGCACATATGCCTTAATATCCCCCCTTGATGCAAACGGCATTGGTAAGATGGTGAGGCTTGATCGCAGTGTGGTAAATCTGGCAGTGGTGAGGGGTTTGGTGAGAATATTAGCTAGTTGATCCTTGCTTGAGACAAACAAGACTTGAAGTGTTTTGGCATCCACATGATCTCGTACAAAGTGATAATCAATTTCAACATGTTTAGTACGAGAATGTAAAACAGGGTTAACTGATAAGTATGTGGCTCTAATATTATCACACTAGAGTTTAGGTGCAGTAGTGAGAAAGATGCCAAGTTTGTGTAGTAAGGATTGCAACCAAATGATTTCACAAGCAGCATTAGCAACTACTTTATATTCGATTTCAGTTGAGGATCTTGCAACAGTAGGTTATTTCTTAGAGCCCCAAGAAACAGGGTGATTCCCAAAATAAACACAAAGGCCACTAGTAGATTTCCTATTATCTAGGCAGCCAGCCCAGTCAACATCAGAGTAAGCAATGAGAGTAAGAGAAGAACTGGAGGAAAAATGTAGGCCATAGTTTGTAGTGAGCTAGAAATAGCGGAGAACCTGCTTGACAGCTTGCCAATGGGGTAAATGGGGAGTATGCATGAATTGACAAACCTTATTAACAACAAAAGAAATATCTGGTCTAGTGAAGCATAGATATTGAAGACTTCCTACAACACTGTGGTAAAGTTGAGGATCTTCAAAGGAGTTTCCATCAGTGGCAGTGAGTTTGGTCGAGATAGCCATGGGTGTGGAAATAGGATTTAGATTGATGCATGTTGGTGCGGGACAACAAAAAACCTAAGGCTAGTAATTTTGTACTCAACTTAGCAAACCAAGCCCTAGGGGCTTATTACAGACCATAGATGGACTTACACAATTTATAAACATTAGTAGGAAAATCAGAGTTTACAATCCCAGTAGGTTGTTGCATGTAGACGTCCTCTTCCAGGTCCCCGTGTAGGAATGCATTCTGAACATCAAGTTGGTGAAGGGGCCATCGGTTTTGAACAGCAAGGGAGATGAGAAGACGAATGGAGGCTAGTTTTACAACAAGACTAGAAGTCTCTGTGTAATCAATAGAGGCTTGTTGATGGAAACTCTTGGCAACCAAGCGAACTTTGTGTCACTCAAGGGATCCATCTACATGCCGTTTTGTCTTAAGGATCCATTTTGATCCTAAGACATTGAGATGAGAGGATACGAGGACAAGATCCCATGTTTTGTTTTAAAGTATTGCCAGAAATTCCACATTCATGGTCGTGCGCCACTCAGGGAATTTGCTGGCTTCGATGTAGGAGGAGGGTTCCTCAGGGATAGGTGAAGAGGATGAGACAGAGTGTACGAGAGCAGTTTTCGGGGGTGGCCATGGGACAGTCCCATCAGAGGGTTGAATGGGGCAGTGAATGAGTGGTTTGGAGCGAGTTTACATGGGGTGAACTGAGGTAACACGAGATGGAGTGAGAGAAGTAGAGACTTGGAGATTTGAAGATGACGGCACAGAGGATGAGGATGAAAAGTTAGGGTTTGTCGAAAAGGGGAAATTTTTGGAAGACTGATTTGCAGAAGAGGGCTGAGGTAATGGTAGGATAGGTGGGCTGGGTGATTGTGGGCCTAGGTTTGGATTTGGTTTTAGGTTTGGGATTGGGTTTGGGGTTGGGGTTGGGTTTGGGTTTGGGTTTGGGTTTGCGTTTGGAGTTGAGTTTGGGTTTGAGTTTGGGCTAGGTTTGGAGTTGAGTTTTGGTTTGGGGTTGGGTTTGGGGAAGTATAATCTGTTTGAGTTGGAGAGATAGGAGGCCCATCAGTAATCTTTGAGAGAGGAAAGCAGAAAAGTCACGAGGGAGATACATGTGGTGCAGATGTGGATTGAGAGCTGAATGGGAATTGATTTTCGTCAAATCGCACATTACGGGAGATATACACTCACCCAGTAGGAATATTTAAACAACTATACCCTTTGTGATTAGGTGTATATCCCATGAAAACACATAACTGAGAATGAAAATCTATTTTGTGATGATTAAAGGGATGAAGATTAGGCCAACAGGCTGATCCAAAAGTCTGCAAAAAATGCAATCAGGGGGTTGGCCAAAATGTTTTTGAAATGGAGATTGATTTTGAAGTATTGGTGTCGGCATCCTTTTTATGAGAAACACTGCTATTTTAAAAGCCTCTTTCTAGTATTTGTGGGAACTGAGGCATGAGATAGGAAAGACAAACTAGTTTCTACTATGTGGCAATGGTGTGGATCAGCACTGCCATTTTGAGCATTTGAGTATGGACAAGTGATGCCATGACTAAGTCCAAAACATTTAAGAATGGAGGGTAGAGGACGAAATTCTCTACTCCAATCTGTTTGAATGGAGACAACATTGGAAGAAAAGGTGTTGCTAACATAACGTAAGAAAGCCACTAATATAGATGCTACATCGGATTTTGCATGAAGGGGAAAAAACCAAATATACTTTGTAAAGTCATATTGAATAGAAAGATAGTATCTATGACTAGTAGAGGGTAGCACAGGCGCAGGTCTCCAGACATCAAGAAACAGTAACTGAAAAGCTTTATTGGACCAAGAATGTGACAATGGATGAGGAAGAGCATGAGACTTGGCTTGAGCACACGCAGAGCATGATGAGGGTGCAGTGATAGTTGTATGAGGAAGTTGAAACTGAGGAATAGTGAAAGAAGTGGTTCTAGGGGAAGGGTGTCCAAGACGTGAGTGCCATATGTTGGAGGAAGTCCTTTCACCAATACATGCAGCAGTCGAGTGAGTGGATGTAGAATCTGCAGTGGTGGGAAGTTAGTAGAGGGCATTCCTAACGGGACCTTGGAGGAGCACAACCCGAGTTTGTAAATCCTTCAACAAAAAGAAAAAATAAACAAGAAGAGTGAAACTCAAAATAAACAGAGTTATCTTAACAAAATTGACGAACATATAAGAGATTTCAAGTAATTTGAGGAACATAAAGTTTGCAAAGAAGAAATTTTCCATTAGGAGTAAAGAGATGAGCAGTGCCAGTATTTGAGATGGGAAGGGATGAGACATCCCCAATACTAACAAGATCCATGCCATGATATGGAGCTAATTCTAAGTTGAGATTAGTGAAATCTGCTGTGAAGTGATTTGTGGTTGTTGTGTCTGGAAACCAAGCATTTGAACTGGTGAACAAAGGTGAGTGAGACGTGTAATTTGCAGTGGGACAGGCTATATAAGGTGGCTAGAACATTTGATTGAAGCGGTGATAATAAGATGCCACAGTGTGACCAATCTTGTGACAAAGTTGACACACAGTTTGGTGGATGATGGGTTGGTAAAGGGATTGTTGTTTGAAAAGGGAGCACGACCTGGGCCACGACCGCGACTCCAATTGGAATAAGGTGCAGGTGGCCTAGTGATGGCTGCATGGGCTTGAAGAGGACTACTAGAAAGTAGACTTTCAGATTGATGAGCCAACCGTGACTCATGATTGAGAAGATACCTATAAACTTGAGAGGGTGTGAGAGAATCAGGCTGTGTGGTTATGGATGTAACGAGAGACTCAAACTCAGTACCTAGACCTGCGAGGAGATAGGTAATAAATTCAGAGGGAGCGAGGGTTTTGCCAGTGGCACCTAGAGAGGCGAAGAACGATGAAGCTCGATGAAAATATTGAGAGATGGTTTTAGACACTTTTTTTAGAGTAGCTAATCACTACTATGTTTGCATAATGTGGGCAGAAGTTTGAGCTGAGAACATGCCATGGAGTGTATCCCAGACTTGGCGAGAAGTGGTGCACTCTAGGACTTGGGAGAGGACAGTCTCAATAAGAGAGGAGTTTATGGCAGAAACAATTAATTGATCTTGGAGACGCCATTTGGTGTACTCTGGGCTTGGGGTTCCATTAATAGATGAAGGAGGTGAGGGAATAGATCCATCAATGTAGCCTTCTAATTGATGACCTATGAGAAATGGAAGAATCTGAGCTTTCCATAACAAATAATTGTCTATGGTAAGTTTTTGAGTAATAAAGTGAGGAGCAGAGGAAATGACTGAGTGGTTGACGATGGGATTGAGTTTTTCTATGGCCATGTTGTAATGAGGAAGACGAGGATACAGATGCTAGTCCTTGAAGGCTATGATTACCATAAAGGAGCAAGAGATGTTTGATGAAAAGTCATAGAGAAAAGAGAAATTTCAAATGAAGATTTTGCTACTGTATTTCGCCACACAGTCTCAACTTCACATAAGTATTTAAAGACATTATAGGCCATCTCACAGTACATTCTGTTATGAAAATTATTCCATCTAGAATTATCTATATCATGTTGGGACCACAAATAGGTGATGTGGCAGGAGCTCCATCCGTGCTTGAAGGAATATTGGTAGAGTCTGTTGCAAGTATTTCTTCTGGTGTAGCTGCAAGCATTTCTTTTGGTATAACCGATTGCACATATGCCTTAATAGGGAGAGAGGGTCACGAAGGGATCAGGCTTTGGACTAGGAGAGAAGGTCTATGATGCGAAGACAAGGTCTAGAATTTGCAGGGGCTCCAAATTTCGCTGTACTGAGGTGAGGAACAAAGACTGAGGGCTCATGATTTTATCCAGTGTGATCACTCTTATGATTTTTGTGTAAAATGGTTGATGTGGCATAAGCTTGTATTGGTGGTTGCTAAAGCCTTACTAGCAGACATACTGTTTCAAAGCGTTTTTGTACCAATTATCCAGTGCACTGCCATTGTTGATAAAGATTTTTTAATATACGTAATCCCTCACATCACTTCGATGGAAAAAACCATTTAGCTCGATTCATTTTCATCCATGTAATTTGGACCCCTTGAGATTCCTTTTATTGTTGCATCTGCGACTAAAATAAAGTTTATTGTTTCATCTGCTAAATCGATGGATACACTTCTATAAATTTACATAAAAAACTCAAACGTTTTCTCTTTGTTTTTGTTTTAATGGTCGTTGTTAAGGCCTATTTTGTAAGGACATACTCAAGCGGGAGAATGAGTCATTCTCGGTTCACGGTGATGATTCGGGCCTCAATTGGTCTATGTTTGGGTGCCTGATGGACGGTTCGGAGTGGCAATACAGTGCCTATATGGACATCGATTGCAGCGAATAAAAGATAACAAGCATAAATGGAGAATAAGATGCATAGATTTACGTGGTTAGGCACTGGGCCTACGTCCACGGGTTGTTTAGTGTGCAGATATACTATAAATAAGAGTATTTTATAGTCTTTCATAGCCTCTCTTAGCTCACTGTGCAAATGGTGCGGTTGAAGAAGCTTTCCCTATCTTGGTTGCCCAAGAGTTGTGCAGGAGAAGCCTCGAAGTCCCCTGGGTCCTCTTTCTTCCCACCTCCTTATTTTCCTTTTTCCTCTATGTCACCTCCACCCCCTTTATGTCACATCCGCGACACCTCATCACATCCCTAGCCTTTGTCCCCCCTTGTCCCCCTCCCCCCCCCCCCCTTCTCTCTCTCCCCCCTTACTTTCTAACATTAGGACTTTGAGAATGCGCTAGTGTTTTGTAGGGACACTTTAACTCTTCTTTTCAATTACTGCATGATTCTTAAGGTTTTTTTTTGCTTTAGAAGAGAACTTTGAGAATCTCCAAATCAAGCTACCTACAAAATGTTGGTAATGGGCGTATTGGTAGTAACCCACGCTTTGTGTGGTTAGGGAGCTCGTCGATCACGGACCCTTAGTCATTTCATTTACATCTTTTGACAATTCCCTTTGTGGACGGCTTATTGTTCTTGAGATCATTTTCTGTGCTTAGCACTTGGGCTATTTGGGATGCAATTCGTGAATCCCCAAGGAGAGAATCACACTTTGCAATTCGTGAATAAATGTGATTCAAGTTATCAATCTTATGAGTATTATTCAGTAAATCTCGTCTTCCATTTTCTCTCCATTGATCTTATTATTTTATGTGCCTTGTTCTTGTTTTGTTCTGGAGAATTCCTTGTGTTGTTCAGCCATTGATCCATTCACCCATTTGATCTTTCCACATACACCACTCGACCAACCATTGTGTTTGCCCTACTTTCCAAAATTGATCACTTCCATAATTACCCTTCTTCCATCCCATTTAGCCCTAGCTGAAATACACTTACCATACTCGGCTACCCATAAATACTTTCCTTCTTCCATCCATTAACCCTAGCCGAAGTCTTCAAGTACCCTATAAGATAACTCCTATCTTTTAGGTAATCTTGACTTCATCCATATCATATCCTTTAATTTAAGGAATTGTCAATCCTCATCAATTCCTTAAATCTCTCATTCCTAAAATAACTCAAGTCAATCCTTGACTTTCCATACTAGCCATAACCGAATCCCTCTAAGATTCCTACCACTTAGGAATCTTTCCTAAAACATCTTCCAACCTCCATTTCGGCAACCCTAGTTGCCTTGCACCCGAAACCCCAGCCAATCATCTCAAACTCAACAACCCTAGTTGCCTCCTACCTGAAACCCTAACCTCACTACACTCCATCAACCCTAGCCCCCATCATATTGGCACCACACCCAAGGACAAGTCCTAGCCGTTCGACATTGTTTTGCCTCCACTAAACACTTATTACCCAATTCCACCACCATCATCATCATTCCATCTCTCAAACACTAAACCTTCATCAACCTAGGAACCCTTCATTGCCATGGAAGTTGAAGGCCAATCAAGTTGGCAAGGTCATTTGGCTCATGGTCCTTAGAGTTTAGGGACAAGACCAAAGTCCCTAACATCAATTGGTGCGTTCATTGAGAGGATTCTTGCTTGGTGTTTTGAGAAGTTCTCACTTCTCCAAGAGGTAAACGACGCGTTAACCCAAAATTTTGTGAATTGGTTGGGGGAGACCCTCGTGGATCCCATTATTTTTGTTGTTGATTGTTGAATATATGAAGTTTGGAGGTTGAGGTAGAGGACAGTGTAGTGTTCATGAAGGGATCGACCACCCTTGAAGGTGGGGGATCCGAGGTTGGACCTTTGTGCAAGAGGGGTCGACCAGCATTGAATGTGGGAAACCCAAGGTTGAACTTTTGAGCCATGATCAAGCTCCACCATCCAAGTTGCTGCCAAAGTGTCGTGTGCAAGACTTAGTTGCAAGCTCAGTTTGCAAGCTTAGTTTGCAAGCTCAGTTGCAAGCAGTTGCAAGTTTGAAGAGCCATGAACCCTGTTGTGCAAGAAGCAAAGGAACAAGGTGGTTCCAACTGGGAACACATTGAGGCCGTGGAAGAGAATACCAAAAGGCTTCACAACATCCTTGGCGAGGTTAGCACTACATTAGCAGAGCTAAGGATGGTCTTGAATGTTACATCCGTGAGACCGAAGAGAATCGAAGGGCAATGGATGCCATGAGACGTGACAATAATGCAAGCCTTGAAAGGCTTGAGAGAAGATTGGCCAAGACCAATGGCCAAAGAGTACCACAAAGTCTGAATGAGCAAAGGCATAAGGCCTTTGTTGATGGAGCTGAGACAAGCGTGACGGGCTCCATGCATGAACCATCAAAGCTCGAGTATAGAAGAGGTGGTCATGTTGAGAAGGACCAAGTGGCCGTGGAGTGATGGATCCAAGAAGATGTCCATCATTCTAGAAGTCCAAGTGTTTTGAGAGAACCTCAAAATGTGAGGTTTGAAGTTCCAAGGTATGAAGAACACCATGAGGCCGAGTATGATTTTGTCCATGAAGAACCGAATGGTTATGATGACTATGCTAATAGAAGACCCCACAACTATGATAGAGAAAGAGGCCATAGGCCATAGGGGCCGAAGGCATGATGAAGACCACTTTGATGATAGAAGAGGAAACCAGGCATATGACCGGGGACCAAGGAGGCCAAAGGTGGATTTTTCCAAGTTCAATGGGGGGATCCATATGAGTGGTTGGATAAAGTAGACCATTACTTCCATGTCTATGAAGTTCCAGGAGAAGAAAGAGTAAGCACATCTTGTTTTCATCTAGAAGGAAGGGCAAGTAAGTGGTGGCGTTGGCTTCGTGACGAATATGACAAGGAGAGGGAATGCCTAGGGTGGACGGCCTTCGAGAAGGAGTTTTTTATGCAATTCGGGCCATCACCAATTGTCAACCACCATGGGCAACTTGCCAAGTTGAAATAAGAGGGAAAGGTGCACCATTTAATTCATTGATGAATTTCGGCAACTCCAAACTTTGGTGAGGGGCTAGTCTGAAGAGGCACTAATTGGAACCTTTGTGGATGGTTTGAAACCTTGGCTAGCCAAGGAGATTAAATTGAAGAAACCAACAAGGCTTCAAGAAGTTATGAGGATGGCCAAAATATTGGAGGACAGCACTCACATTGAGACGCCCAAGGACATGGGGAGCAAATTCTCGAAACCATTGCAAACCAAAGGTCCTTGGAAAGGCAAGAAGAAGTAGGGAGTGCATCAGAACCGAAGCCTTAAAAGGTGAAAAAGTTGTCTAGAGAAGAAGTTCAAGAGAGGATAAAAAAGGGACTTTGTTACAAATGTGGTGACAAATGGAGGAAAGTACACAAGTGTAGATCCGGTCAAGCATATGTGTTGCATGAAGAAGGAACAAGTGAAGAAGAAGAAGAAGAAGAAGGCCATGTGGAGTCATCTTCTAAAGAATCTGAACATGATGTGGCCGAATCTAGTGAGCCACTAGAGGAGGCCGAATTGTCCTTGAATGCAATTTCCGGAGTGCAAAGACCTACGTCCATGATAATGATGGCATAGGTGGGGAAGTTTGAGGTGACGCTTTTGGTGGATAGTGGATCCACACAATTTCATCAGTGCCAATATTGCTAACAAAATTGGATTGAAACCGAGTACTATTGAACCCTTTGAACTGAAGGTAGCAAATGGGAACAAGCTTAGATGTGAAGGGCTTGTCAAAGAAGTGAAGATGAATATTCAAGGTGTGAGAATTGTGGTCGACCTTCACGTGTTGGCACTAGTGGATCTTGATATGGTATTGGGCAATGCTTGGCTCAACGGCCTTGAAAGAGTTATTCAGGACTACCACAATATGGCCATGGAATTCAAACTTGGGTCAAAGAAGAGAGTTTGGACAGCCTTGACAACAAAAGAAGTGAAATCTTTTGTGAGGCCATTATGTTTGAGAAATTATGCAAAGTTGGAGCCCATTGTTTTGCTATCATGGTAGCCGATGAAGAGTATTTGTGCAATGCTGAGAAGAGTGACAAAGATGGCAATAAAGATGATTTAGAGGGGCTGCTCGTGGAGGTAAAAGAAGTCTTGGAAGACCATAGAGGAGTTCTAGAGGTGCCTACTTCATTGCCACCTTCTAGGCTCTTTGATCACCTGATTGTGCTTGTTGATGAGAACAAGCCGGTGAATGTGCCCCCTTACCGTTAGGCCCATTTTCAAAAAGAGAAATTAGAGAGGCAAGTGGAGGACATGTTAAAGAATGACTTGGTAAGGCCGAGCACTAGCCCCTTTTCTTCCCCAGTGTTGCTTATAAGGAAGAAGGATGGGACATGGAGGTTTAGCTCCGACTGTAACACCCCGTATTTTAGTGTATTTTTAATGAAGGAATTAATTTTATTTATGCAAAAAATTATTTCTCGTGCTTCATAATTATTAAATTTTAGTTAGGTTATTTTATGATTTTTAGTTTGCGAAAATTATTTTTTTACCGCTTTCTTAAATTAATTATTGTTGTTTGTTTAAATTTCTACTCGAATTAAATTTAATTATTATCGGGTTTAATTAATGACTTTAATTATAATCATTGTGTTTGAAATATTTTATTTCACTAGCTGTTTTAAAACTGTTTCCGTTGGATCATTTTTGTGACCCAAGATGTGAGGATTGTACCTCATTTCTTCCCTACATTTTTTCCTTTTTCTCATTTTTTTCTTTTCTCCTTTTTCTTTTTTCCTTTTCTTTTTCTTTTTTTTTTCTCTCCTCTCCTGGCCATTCCCGCGCTCTCTCTCTCTCTCTCTCTCTCTCTCTCTCTCTCTCTCTCTCTCTCTCTCTCTCTCTCTCTCTCTCTCGCCGTGCAACCATTTCTCACCCAGCCCGCCGCCGTAGCGCCGCCGTGCGCGACACCGCCCACCCCATCGTGCTCCCCACCGGCCGGCGACCTCACCCCTCCAATCTCAGCCTCCCTTGTGCCGCCGTTAGCCACCACGAACCCCTTGAAGCCGCGGCCTTCCTTGCACCACTGAGCCGCCGTCGCGCTACCTCCGGCCACCATCTCTTCACCACATCATCCTCGACCTCCTAGCAACCCATTGGACCCAACCCCACCTCCGATCCGTCACCGGTGAAGCACATCCAACTCCATTTTCGTTTTGGACATTTTTGGCCTAAAAACACCCCTTACGCCGCCACCCACGGCAAACCACCACCACCACTAGCTTCACCGACCTCCCTAGGCCCTACTCTATCAAATTTGGGTCTTCGTTTGTCACCGTTGAAAAGTTGGTAATTGTGACCCGCAGCCACAGTGTATTTTACACTATGGTGTTGCTCAGACGTCGCCTTTTTCAACTTCGTGATCCTTCGGAAATTGCTATATTGCACTGTAAGTATTTCTCTTAAAAACTTTCGTAATTTAAATGTATTTTTGCACTAACTCATTTCACTATATTTTTTGGCATGCCGGACTGAGTCCGAGGTGTTCGGGGGTCGGATGGATTTGTGAATGGAGATGTTTGGTTGGTTTGGTTGAATTGGTTTGGTTGTTGATGGGTTGTTTTGATTGGATTTGTTGGGATTGGTTTTTTATGGATGTTGGATCAGTGTTGGTGCATGTTCATAACATTATTTCATGCATGATCATGTTTGTAAAGAAAACTGGGTTTTCGTGCATTGCATTCATGCTCATGTGTGATTTGAAAAGCTGTGATTTTATGTGATATTATTTTTGGGTGCGTGTGTATCACGACCCCAAGCCGAGATGGGGCATTAACTCGGTGGAGCTCCTCTGGTTACTCGGGAGCGGAATATACTGAGTAACGTCCCCTGGGTTGTCGCCGGGCGACAATGGGATCGGACGAGATGGTCTCGTGCCAACTCCGTGGTCCTTCTGCTGGCGGGGACTAGAGGATGTCTGGTCACGTATGCGCTGGGCGCGGAACTGGGCATCGCTCGTTGCGTAGTGTGGGTGCTTCGCCATGTACGCGTCGAGCGTGGAACTGAGCACTGCTACGAAGCCAGGACGTGCGGATGGTCCATAGGGGAGGCCATGGTGCATATGGAATTAATGCATGGTGCATATGGAATTAATGCACTATTTTCTAGGAAAATAGTGCGAGTTGGATTTTTGGGTAAATCATTTTCTAGGAAAATGTCTAGAAAATGATTTACGGATATTTTGGGCCAAAATGAGATTTTGGCGTGTGTTGAAATAATTATTTTCGGGGAAAATAATGTGTTGAGTAAAATGCATACTTTTCATGTGTATGCATGTTAGTTGCATTTAATGCAGTTTTTATTACGTTGTTATTTTGGGCCATACTTATCTGCGATACCATTTTGTGGTAACGCAGATTTTGATGCAGATGAGGAGGAGGAGGGCGAGCCTGAGGAGACGGCTCCGCCCGAGGAGTGATCTGGGATCACTCGTTTGTTTATTTGAAACTAATGTATTATATTTTTTTTATGGATGACTGTATAACTGCTATTTAAATTTTTACTGATGTTTTGATTGTAAATAAATTCTGGTATTTAGTTGACTATCCGCTTTGTTATTTTATTTGTACACCGTTGCATGTACACACACTGGCACTTCGTTGGGATGTGTGACCGTGTTGTCACCATCCTGGTGTCTCGATCCCCGTGTATTTATATAAGGGGGATTGGGGGCACCACAGGTGGTATCAGAGCAGTTCGGCTCTGGGTAAAACCACATGTCCCTTAGGATAGTACCAGAAAATTATTTTTATTATTTTAAAATAATAAAATTTTTGTTTAAGTGGTGTAAGTTAAGTTATTTATTCTATATTATGAGTTTATTGCTATTTTATTTTATGTTAATTGATGTTATTTGATTTATTTTATTTTATTGCTTTAATTAGTGTTTACCTTTGGTTGAGTATGGTTTTATTGGCTTTATTTATTTTATTGTATAATAATAATTTTGTTGTTTATTTATTTTATTGTATAATAATTTTGTTGTTTATTTATTTTATTGTATGTCATTTTAATTTATTTGTTTTATTTTATGGCTGATTATTTTATTGTTTTATTTATTTTATTGTGAACTACTTCATTGGTTTTATGCATTTTGTCGTATGATATTTTATTTATGGAATTTTATTTTATTTTGTTTTGTTCGAAATTGAAATGCGGGTTAAGGGTTATGTTATGACAGGAAGATGGTACGACTGAGAAGGCCATTGTTAGGCTTAAACATTTGGTGTAGTAGGCCTGAACTCTTGGTGATTGGTTGTTTTAATATCGAGGCTTGAACATCAGGGTCTGGGTGAACTCTTCGGATTAGGTACTCAAGTTGCTGCTAAGGAGGGGAATAGTTTTTAATTACTTAGAATAATTGAGGTTTTAGGTTCTGTAGAATTTATGTAGTGAGTCTATGGGTAGGAGGTTGTAAGTTCAACGAATGTCAATGTTAGATTTATGAGAAGTTCATCTAAGGTTTGTAACCCCATAGTTTTTAGGAAATAAGTGAATGGGATTTAAGCTGGTAGGTTCAACAAGCAATTAAGGGATTACTTAGATTAAAAGTTTTTGATCTTGCCGACCTTGATAAGCAATTTGATAACATTTGGGGTTTTAGAATTTACAAGTTTTATAAGGCGAATGTTTTAGATTTAAGATCATCGATCTTGAGGATTTCAGGAAATGATTTTTATCTTGGTTAAGGTTTTAGAATTGCAGAGTTGAAGGGCTGAATTAGAATAGGATTGATGAGAGTTGAGCTACTGATATGAGAATAATTTTTTTCAGGCGAGAATTTTCTTTGGAGATGGAAGGTAATGATCTGGTTCATTTATTTTCTGGGAATTGAAGATGTTGATCTGTTTGGTTAAATAATTATTTTTAGCTTGGTGTTACAGTGACAGGTTAATGATTTAATCCATATTAAATTTTAAGGACAATAGATGGTGCAGATTTAGGAAATGATTTTTGCTGATTTCGAGGATATAGGTCTAGTGATGGAAATGGTAAGGATGATCACTTGCAAGTTTGGAGGATTATTGGTTTTGGCTGAGGTGCATGAGATTGATGCGTAGAAATTGTGTGTGTACGCATTTCGGAGGGTATAGGTTCTAGTCTTATTTTGGTTTGGAGAAAGTGAATTTGGTAAGTGTTGAAGATGAGTCGACACAATAGTACTAATTCAAGAGACCTTGGCTTGGAATTTTTGGTGAGTTGATCGAAGTGTGTAGTCGAGTGGGTTACTTAATGGAATCATGGTTGACAATAGTTATTGTGATTATTTTTAGGAATTAATTGTGACTTGAGGTTACTTAGGTATTTCATTTTTATTTTATTTTTATCTTGAGGTTATACTTACCTTTGGAGATTGAGTGTCCATTTGGTTAAATTACGGACATTGTTATTTAACTTGAAGAGAGATTGATGGGTTGCCGTGTATAGTGTATGATGAGGTCTTGGAAGTTGAAGTTTAGGCATTAGTAGTGAGTATTATAAACAGGTACGTGAGTCAATGAATCCTTAAGATTCATGGGTGTTGTGCAATGGCTTTTGGTAGATTGAATATTTGAGCAGTATGGCTTGCATTGAGGTTTAAATAGTGAAATGCTATTGAAGGAACTAATCGTGTTAATGCCAGCTTATAGGAGTAGAAATAGGTGGGCGAGTTAACAAGATGGTTTCGATAATATTTTGGTGTACTCAATGGTGGTTCGTAGTGAGTTTAGTCATCGCTAGATTAGATGTTGTTCATAATGTAGATGATGAGCTTTTGGGTTTAGGTTGTTAGGTAGAAGTCTCTAGGCGCTCTTTTTGGTTCGCTAGGTTGGAATTGAGTCTTTTAAAGTATGTTTCTTATCTTAGATGAGATGAATGTAGTTTGGGTTGAAGTTGTTTATTTTCAAATTTGGGATGTTGAGGTTGTTTG
This sequence comes from Juglans cinerea, assembly GCA_961763995.1. NCBI lineage: Eukaryota > Viridiplantae > Streptophyta > Magnoliopsida > Fagales > Juglandaceae > Juglans > Juglans cinerea. The sequence continues at coordinate 9,619,996 of CAUIVZ010000012.1, read as the reverse complement.
GTATTGATTTTCTGTCAAGGATCATGGATGTATTTTATGGAAATTGATTTTGATCGAGACTGCGGGAGTTAATTGAGGAATTGAGTTATAACTCGTAGTTTTGGGAAATAGAATAGTTTTCTACAAAAATGTGATAAGAGTTGGTTAGTAGGAATGAAGCCACCTTGAACTCAATGGTGTTTTATGAGGACATGAGTTTTATGCATGTGGCGAATATCAGAGTGCGCAGCAGAAGCGTGGTATTTTTGTTGTAATCAGGAGTTCCAATTGCGTTGATTTTGAGGAATTAGTGGTGACTTGAATTTTGAGAAGATACTTGTAATTGGAGATTAATCATTTGGTTGTGCAAAATCTGTTACTGATGGTTAACATTGGAAGTGGCTATTAGGTTTCCAATAGTAGAATTCAATGAAGGTTTAGAAGTTGGAGCATAGGAGTTGATTTCAGTTGGCACATATTATTGTAAGGGCTTTTGATCATTGGAAATTTATTGGATGTTGTATTAAGGTTCTCGAGGAAATGAGATTTTTGGATAGTAGTCACTTTAGGAATACTGGTCGTGGTGTGTCATTGGGGGACTAAAATGAGTATGTTGGATAATGCCATGTTCATTGAGGAATGTGCCACGTGCCGTCAAGTTAAGGCTGAGCATCAAGGTAGACCTCAACCTCTCCCTATTCCTGAGTGAGTGGGGTAATATTTCTATGAATTTTGTTGAGGGTTTGCCGAGAACTCATAGTGGGAAGAACTCAATTTGGGCGATTGTTGATTGGTTGATCAAGAGTGCTCATTTCTTGCCCATTAATAATACTGACTCTTTGGGTAAGTTGACTCGGTGGTATGTGACGGAGATAGTGCATTTGCATGGAGTACCTAAGAGTATTGTGTCGGTTTGGGAGCCGCGATTCACGTCCCATTTCTGGAAGAGTTTGCAGGCAGCATTAGGCACTAAATTGAAGTTTAGTTCGGCGTATCACCCCCAAACGGACGGCCAATCAGAGCGTACTATTCAAACTCTGGAGGATATGTTGCGGTCTTGTGTCATGGAATTCCAAGGAAGTTGGGAGAATCACTTACCGCTTATTGAGTTCTCTTATAATAACAGTTTTCATTCCTCCATTCAGATGGCCCCGTATGAAGCTTTATATGGACGGAAGTGCAGATCGCCTTTATGTTGGGATGAAGTTGGCGAGAATAAATTGTTTGGGCCTGAGATAATCCAAGAAATGAAGGATCAAGTTTAGTTTATTAGGAAGAAGATGGCTGAAGCGCAAAGTCGCCAGAAGAGTTACTCAGATACAAGAAGAAGAGACTTATCCTTTGAAGAAGGTGATTGGGTTTATCTTAAAGTCTCTCCTATGAAAGGCGTCAAGCGCTTTGGTAAGAAAGGAAAGCTTAGTCCAAGATATGTTGGCCCTTTTCAGATTGTAGAGAAGGTTGGGCTTGTTGCTTATAGAGTTGCCTTGCTAGATTATTTTGGGGATGTTCATGATGTGTTTCATGTGTCTTCATTGAAGAAGAGTTTTGGACAGCAAGAGCCACGTTTTGGTTGATCCCGAACACATTCAACTGCAGCCTAACCTTACTTACGAAGTTGCCCCAACATAGATTGTGGATTGGAAAGAGCAAGAATTAAGGTCTAAGACAATACCTATGGTGAAGGTGTCATAGGGTGATCCGTTGGCTCAAGATTTCTCTTGGGAAAGAGAAGCCGATATGAGAAAGCAATATCCATACTTGTTCGATTAATCTGGACGGTATGTTTTAAGCCTGCTCTTAATTAAATCTTATTCCTGTCTGAGCTTTAATGTTCGACCTTGCTAATTTCGAGGACGAAATTTTTATTAAGGGGGGAGGATGTAACACCCCATATTTTAGTGTATTTTTAATGAAGGAATTAATTTTATTTATGCAAAAAATTATTTCTCGTGCTTCATAATTATTAAATTTTAGTTGGGTTATTTTATATTTTTAGTTTGCGAAAATTATTTTTTTAGCGCTTTCTTAAATTAATTATTGTTGTTTGTTTAAATTTCTACTCGAATTAAATTTAATTATTATCGGGTTTAATTAATTATTTTAATTATAATCATTGTGTTTGAAATATTTTATTTCACTAGCTGTTTTAAAATTGTTTCCGTTGGATCATTTTTGTGACCCAAGTGTGAGGATTGTACCTCATTTCTTCCCTACATTTTTTCCTTTTTTTCTTTTTTTTCTTTTCTCCTTTTTCTTTTTTCCTTTTCTTTCTTTTCTTTCTTTTCTTTTTCTTTTTTTTTTCTCTCCTCTCCTGGCCATTCCCACGCGGACGTCTCTCTCTCTCTCTCTCTCTCTCTCTCTCTCTCTCTCTCTCTCTCTCGCCATGCAACCATTTCTCACCCAGCCCGCCGCCGTAGCGCCGCCGTGCGCGACACCGCCCACCCCATCGTGCTCCCCACCGGCCGGCGACCTCACCCCTCCAATCTCAGCCTCCCTTGTGCCGCCGTTAGCCACCACGAACCCCTTGAAGCCGCGACCTTCCTTGCACCACTGTGCCGCCGTCGCGCCACCTCCGGCCACCATCTCTTCACCACATCATCCTCGATCTCCTAGCAACCCATTGGACCCAACCCCACCTCCGATCCGTCACTGGTGAAGCACATCCAACTCCATTTTCGTTTTGGACATTTTTGGCCTAAAAACACCCCTTGCGCCGCCACCCACGGCAAACCACCACCACCACTAGCTTCACCGACCTCCCTAGACCCTACTCTATCAAATTTGGGTCTTCGTTTGTCACAGTTGAAAAGTTGGTAATTGTGACCCACAGCCATAGTGTATTTTACACTGTGGTGTTGCTCAGACGTCGCCTTTTTCAACTTCGTGATCCTTCGGAAATTGCTATATTGCACTGTAAGTATTTCTCCAAAAAACTTTCGTAATTTAAATGTATTTTTGCACTAACTCATTTCACCGTATTTTTTGGCATGCCGGACTGAGTCCGAGGAGTTCGGGGGTCGGATGGATTTGTGAATGGAGATGTTTGGTTGGTTTGGTTGAATTGGTTTGGTTGTTGATGAGTTGTTTTGATTGGATTTGTTGGGATTGGTTTTTGATGGATGTTGGATCAGTGTTGGTGCATGTTCATACCATTATTTCATGCATGATCATGTTTGTAAAGAAAACTGAGTTTTCGTGCATTGCATTCATGCTCATGTGTGATTTGAAAAGCTGTGATTTTATGTGATATTATTTTTGGGTACGTGTGTATCATGACCCCAAGCCGAGATGGGGCATTAACTCGGTGGAGCTCCTCTGGTTACTCGGGAGCGGAATATACTGAGTAACGTCCCCTGGGTTGTCGCCGGGCGACAATGGGATCGGACGAGATGGTCTTGTGCCGACTCCGTGGTCCTTCTGCTGGCGGGGACTAGAGGATGTCTGGCCACGTACGCGCTGGGCACGGAACTGGGCATCGCTCGTTGCGTAGTGTGGGTGCTTGGCCATGTACGTGCCGGGCGCGGAACTGAGCACCGCTACGAAGCCAGGACGTGCGGATGGTCCATAGGGGAGGCCATGGTGCATATGGAATTAATGCACTATTTTCTGGGAAAATAGTGCGAGTTGGATTTTTCGGTAAATCATTTTCTAGGAAAATGTTTTACGGATATTTTGGGCCACAATGGGATTTTGGCGTGTGTTGAAATAACTATTTTCGGGGAAAATAATGTGTTGAGTAAAATGCATACTTTTCATGTGCATGCATGTTAGTTGCATTTAATGCATTTTTTATTACGTTGTTATTTTGGGTCATAGTTACCTGCGATACCATTTTGTGGTAACGCAGATTTTGATGCAGATGAGGAGGAGGAGGGCGAGCCTGAGGAGACGGCTCCGCCCGAGGAGTGATCTGGGATCACTCGTTTGTTTATTTGAAACTAATGTATTATATTTTTTTTTATGGATGACTGTATAACTGCTATTTAAATTTTTACTGATGTTTTGATTGTAAATAAATTCTGGTACTTAGTTGACTATCCGCTACGTTATTTTATTTGTACACCGTTGCATGTACACACACTGGCACTTCGTTGGGATGTGTGACCGTATTGTCACCATCCTGTTGTCTCGATTCCCGTGTATTTATATAAGGGGGATTGGGGGCGCCACACCGACTTTAGGGATTTAAATGAAGCCACGGTGAAGGATAGATTCCTTATCCCCACCGTGGATGAGATGCTTGATGAAGTTTTTGGTAGAAGATTTTTCTCCAAACTAGATGTAAGGGCAGGTTACCATCAAATAAGAATGAAGAGTGAAGATGTATACAAGACGGCCTTTAGAACCCATTTCGAGCACTTTGAGTATCTTGTGATGCTGTTTGGGTTGTGTAATGCTCCATCCACTTTCCAAGCCGCAATGAACACAATTTTCAAGCCACTTTCGAGGAAATTTATGTTGGTATTTTTTGATGATATCTTGGTTTACTTAATACTTTTGAAGAACACATGAACCACTTGAGAATTGTGATGAGGATTTTGGAAGAACACCACTTCTTCATAAAGGCTTCTAAATGTGCCTTTATGGAGGATGAACTAGAGTATCTTGGTCACTTCATCTCGGGAAAGGGGGAGAAAGTGGACCAAAGGAAGATAGAGGCCATGGTTGATTGGTCATTACCTAATGATATTTCGGCTTTGAGAGGCTTTTTGGGATTGACCGGCTACTATAGACAGTTTGTGAAGAATTATGGGCATATTGCTAAGCCACTTACATCCTTGTTGAAGGAGGATAACTTTGAATGGACCTAAGAGGCAAGAGAGGCTTTTGAAGAATTGAAGAGGGCTATGACCACCACTCCCGTGCTTGCTTTGCTAAATTTTGATAAGCCTTTTGAGATGTATACCGATGCTAGTGGTGAAGGAATAGGGGCTGTTTTGGTTCAACAAAAACGACCATTAGCCTTTATTTCCAAACCACTTGGGCCAATGAAAAAGGCTTAGAGTACCTATGCTAGAGAGATGCTAGCGGTTGTTCATGCAGTGAAGATGTGGCAGCCTTATTTGTTGGGTATAAAGTTTACTATTGTAACGGATCAACAAGTCTTGAGGCATCTTCTTAAACAAAAAATAGTGATACCCGAACAACAAGAATTCCTTGTGAAGTTGCTTGGCTTTGAGTATGACATTGTGTACCAATCGGGCAAAGAGAACAAGGTAGCAAATCCTTTGAGTAGAAAAGAGGGGAGTTCACTTTTGTGGAGGGTGCATGAGGAAGATGAGTCTTCCATGTTGGCATTGAGTGGGGCCGAATGGAGGATTTGAGACAAAATCCGGGAAGCTACCAAGATTGATGTTAGAGCCATTAAGATTGTGGAACTTTTGGAAGCCCAAGGTGAAGGAGTGGTTGGCTTCCAAAGTCAAAGGATGAGCTCCTTCCTCAAATTAGGTACATTCGGCACATACACATGATCCTTGTAGTATATCAAACCATCTTTCACTTTGAAGCCAGCCACTCCTTCACCTTGGGCTTCCAAAAGTTCCACAATCTCAATGGCCTTAACATAAATCTTGGTAGCCTCCCGGATTTTGTCTCAAATCCTCCATGCAGCCCCACTCAAGGCCAACATGGAAGACTCATCTTCCTCATGCACCCTCCATAAAAGTGAACTCCCCTCTTTTCTACTCTAAGCATTCGCTACCTTGTTCTCTTTGCCCTTTTGGTACACAATGTCATACTCAAAGCCAAGTAACTTCACAAGGAATTCTTGTTATTCAGGTGTCACTATTTTTTGTTGAAGAAGATGCCTCAAGGCTTGTTGATTCGTTACAATAGTAAACTTTATACCCAACAAATAAGGCTGCCATATCTTCACGGCATGAACAACCAGTAGCATCTCTCTAGCATAGGTACTCTAAGCCTTTTTCATTGGCCCAAGTGGTTTGGAATATAGGCTAATGGTCTTTTTTTTTTAACCAAAACAACCCATATTCCTTCACCACTAGCATTGGTATACACCTCAAAAGGCTTATCAAAATTTGGCAAAGCAAGCATGGGAGTGGTGGTCACAGCCCTCTTCAATTCTTCAAAGGCCTCTCTTGCCTCTTAGGTCCATTCAAAGTTATCCTCCTTCAACAAGGATGTAAGTGGCTTAGCAATATGCCCATAATTCTTCACAAACCGTCTATAGTAGTCGGTCAATCCCAAGAAGCCTCTCAAAGCTGAAATATCATTAGGTAATGGCCAATCAACCATGACCTCAATCTTCCTTTAGTCCACTTTCACCCCCTCTCTCGAGATGAAGTGACCAAGATACTCTAGTTCATCCTCCTTAAAGGCACATTTAGAAGTCTTTATGAATAAGTAGTGTTCTTCCAAAATCTTCATCACAATTCTCAAGTGGTTTATGTGTTCTTCAATAGTACTGGAGTAAACCAAGATATCATAAAAAACTACGAACACAAACTTCCTCAAAAGTGGCTTGAAAATTGTGTTCATTGCGGCTTCGAAAGTGGATGGAGTATTACACAACCCAAACGGCATCACAAGATACTCAAAGTGCTCGGAATGGGTTCTAAAAGCCGTCTTGTATACATCTTCACTCTTACTTCTTATTTTATGGTAACCTGCCCTTACATCTAGTTTGGAGAAAACTCTTGTGCCATGAAGTTCATCAAGCATCTCATCCATGGTGGGGATAGGGAATCTATCATTCACTGTGGCTTCATTTAAAGCCCTATAGTCGGTGCAAAACCTCCATGTCCCATCCTTCTTCCTTACAAGCAACACTGGGAAAGAAAAGGGGCTAGTGCTCGGCCTTATCAAGTCATTCTTTAACATGTCATCCACTTGCCATTCTATTTTCTCTTTTTGAAAATGGGCCTAATGATAAAGGAGCACATTCATCTGATTCTTCTCATCAACAAGCACAATCAGGTGATGAAAGAGCCTAGAAGGTGGCAATGAAGTAGGCACCTCTATAACTCCTCTATGGTCTTTCAAGACTTCTTTTACCTCCACGGGCAGCCCCTCTAAATCATCTTTGTTGCCATCTTTGTCACTCTTCTCAACATTGCACAAATACTCTTCATAGGCTACCATGATAGCAAAACAATGGGCTCCACCTTTGCAAAATTTCTCAAACATAATGGCCTCACGAAAGATTTCACTTCTTTAGATGTCAAGGCTGTCCAAACTCTCTTCTTTGACCAAGTTTGAATTCCATGGTCATGTTGTGGTAGTCATGAATAACTTTTCCAAGGCCCTTGAGCCAAGCATTGCCCAATACCACATCAAGACCCACTAGTGCCAACACATGAAGGTCAGCCACAATTCTCACACCTTGAATATTCATTTTCACTTATTTGACAAGCCATTCATATCCAAGCTTGTTCCCATTTGCTACTTTCACTTCAAAGGGTTCAATAGTGCTCGATTTCAATCCAATTTTGTTAACAATACTGTTATTGACGAATGTGTGTGGATCCCTTATCCACCAAAAGAGTCACCTCAAACTTCCCGATCCATGCCATCACTCTCATGGATGTAGGTCTTTGCACTCCGGAAATTACATTCAAGGACAATTCGGCCTCCTCTAGTGGTTCACTAGATTCGGCCACTTCATGTTCGGATTCTTCACAAGATGACTCCGCATGGCCATCTTCTTCTCCTTCACTTGTTCCTTCTTCAAGCAACACATATGTTTGACCGGATCTACACTTGTGTTCTTTGCTCCATTTGTCACCACATTTGAAACAAAGTCCCATTTTGATCCTCTCTTGAACTTCTTCTCCAGACAACTTTTTTTACCTCATATGGCTTCGGTTTTGATGCACTCCCTACTTCCTCCTTGCCTTTCCAAGGAGCTTTGGTTTGCAATGGTTTTGAGAATTTGCTCCCCATGTCCTTGGAATGACACGTCTCAATGTGAGTGCTCTCCTCCAATATTTCGGCCATCCTCATAACTTCTTGAAGCCTTGTTGGTTGCTTTAATTTAATCTCCTTGGCTAGCCAAGGTTTCAAACCATCCACAAAGGTGCCAATTAGTGCCTCTTTGGAGCAACCCCTCACTAAAGTTTGGAGTTGCTGAAATTCATCAATGAAAGGGTACATCTTTCCCTTTTGTTTCAACTTGGCAAGTTGCCCATGGTGGTTAACAATCGGTGATGGCCCAAATTCCATCAAAAACTCCTTCTCAAAGGCCGTCCACCCTAGGCGTTTCCTCTCCTTATCATATTGGTCACGAAGCCAACGCCACCACTTACTTGCCCTTCCTTCTAGATGAAAACAAGCCATGCTTACTCTTTCATCTCCTGGAACTTCATAGACGCAGAAGTAATGGTCTACTTTATCCAACTACTCATATGAATCCCCCCCATTGAACTTTGAAAAATCCACCTTTGGTCTCCTTGGTCCCCGGTCATAAGCCCGGTTTCCTCTTCTATCATCAAAGTGGTCTTCATCATGCCTTCGGCCCCTATGGCCTCTTTCTCTATCAAGATTGTGGTGTCTTCTATTAGCATGGTCATCATAACCATTCGGTTCTTCATAGCCAAAATCGTACTTGGCTTCATGGTGTTCTTCATACCTTGGAACTTCAAACCTCACATCTTGAGGTTCTCTCAAAACACTTGGACTTCTAGAATGATGGACATCATCTCGGATCCATCTCTCCACGGTCACTTGTTCCTTCTCAACACGACCACCTCTTCTATACTCGAGCTTTGATGGTTCATGCATGGAGCCCGCTATGCTTGTCTCGGCTCCATCAACAAAGGCCTCATGCCTTTGCTCATTCGGACTTTGTGGTACTCTTTGGCCATTGGTCTCGGCCAATCTTCTCTCAAGCCTTTCAACGCTTGCTTTATTGTCACGTCTCATGGCATCCATTGCCCTTCGATTCTCTTCGGTCTCGAGGGATCTAACATTCAAGGCCATCCTTAGCTCGGCTAATGGGCTAATGTAGTGCTAACCTCGCCAAGGATGTTGGTAAGCCTTGTGGTATTCTCTTCCACATCCTCAATGCGTTCCTGGTTGGAACCGCCTTGTTCCTCTACTTCTTGCACAACACAGTTCATGGCTCTTCAAACTGGCAACTGAGCTTGCAACTAAGTCTTGCACATGGCACTTTGGCAGCAATTTGGTTGATGGAGCTTGATCACAGCTCAAAAGTCCAACCATGGGTCCCTCACCTTCAAGGGTGGTCAACCCCTTTTGCACAAAGGTCCAACCTCAGATCCCCCACTTTCAAGGGTGGTCGATCCCTTCAAGAACACTACTCCGTCCTTTACCTCAACCCCCAAACTTCATATATTCGACAATCAACAACAAAAATAATGGGATCCACGAGGGTCTCCCCCATCCAATTCACAAAGTTTCAGGTTAACGTGTCGTTTACCTCTTGGAGAAGTGTGAACTTCTCAAAACACCAAGAGGGAAACCTGGGCCCCTCTTGATAGAACACCTAGGAAAGAGGTATGACAGACACAAAAACAGAATGTTATGCCAGAGGTTTTCAGTGATATGTACAAAACATCTTCATAACAGAATAGAATCAGATCACAAAAACATAATTTATGCACAAAATTCCATATTCGCTCTCTTTTGCATAGTTCAGAAATAAAATGCCAAAATAGTTTATGTCTACATCATTCATGCCATAAAGTACTTTATTCTGAAACAGAATTTCATGAGTAATGCAAAGCATACAACTGAGATACTTCAAATTTCTTTTCATAACAAAACATGCATATTTTCAAAAATCAACCTCAACCCATTTTATTTTTTGCAAAATCGCATAGGAATTATGCTTACTTGAACTTCTTAGCCTTTCAACAGTACTAGACGAAAATCAATCGTCACCTATAAAAATTTTCATGTAGTTCTGTAAATTTTCAATCGAACACGTATTTCGATTCTCAAACTTCAAATACTAAAATAATTTATTTTTCTCCAAAACTCTAAAATTCTCATAAGCTAGTGTCTTAAAACATTACTGTCCACACTCATCGACGACCACTCAACCTTTTTGAGTAATACATTTAAAAATATCGATCGTCAAAAATTTTGTTCAAACAACTCAAACTTAAAATTTTAAACGGTTAAAATAATACAATTAAAACTTCTTTTATTCTCTTATATATTAGAAAGATAGTTCAAGTAAAACCAATGGTATTAGAAATTTTGCCAAGGCAGCATGGGTTCTTTAAAAAGCACTGTAATTTGATAAAAATAAAATAAATAAAAAAATCTCGGAAGGCTACACAACTTAGCAAGGGAGGGAACGCGAGGTGGTTGAGTACAAGAGGGAGTGAGAGTGAAAGAGATGATGAGAGAACACGGTGACAGAAAGGGGGAGAGACAGAGAAGAGAAACAACCAAAGGCCGTGGGCTTACCGAGTGGAACAACAACGTGGGTGATGAGAGGTGCTCGGCGGCACTTTCTGCTCAGGCGATGACGACGTGGAGGCTGAAGATGTCGCTGAGTTCACTGTGCCGTGGTTGGTGTCACCTAACGTAACAAGCTTGCTCTGTTTTGAGCTGCAAAAACAGGGGTGTAACAGGCTGAGTTTCCGTGAGTTGGGGATGGTGGCGTACTGGGTTGTGGGTTGGTTAAGCAGTGGGCATTCACGGTGGTGGTGCAGGGACGGCGCTGTGGGGATTGTAACACACAGCAGTGACGCACTCGTTTGGGCTTCCGTGAGGGTGTTGGACAGCAACGGAGGTGCATGCAAAGATGACTCCGTGAAGCAACCTTGTGTGGCTGTGCTGGGAGGCAGCGATAGTGACTGCATGGAGGTTGTGCAAGGTGGCGCTAAGGTGCAACGTTGAACGGGTGCTCAGCCGAGAACTTGGAGAGGCAGCGGTGCACGGTTTATTTTTCCTGGTGGACGGTCATGCGAGGGCAGTGTGCAGGGAAGGGATGGCTTCAAAGAGTGTGGCTTAAGGTTTTCTTTTCATGCATAGGGTGAGCGTATGATAAATAGTCGATTGAGAACCCAAAGGAAAACCCTAGATAAAAAGAGTCGTGCGTGAACTGTGAATTTAATGTGTGAATATATAGGTGATTGGAAAAAAAAAAAAACCCTAAAGCTGAGGAGAAGATCAGAGGCGTGCGTGCGTATGGGAGTGCTAGAGTCATGCGTGGTGGGGGTTTAAAAAAATTTAACCCACTTAATAAGTCCAATAAAATCATAATCCCCCCAAAATAAAAATTTTAAGGGTAGTCTATTAAAAAAAAAAAAAAAAAAGTGTGGACTCTTTTTTTTTCTTTTTTTTTTTTGCCCGATTGGGTTTTCTATTTATTTTATTTAATTTTTTACTTAGTAGATTTTTTGGTTTTTTCACATCATTTTTTAACACTTTTAAATATTTTTAAAAAGAAAAAAAATTCACAATATTATTAAACAATATTTTCTTAATCACTAAATAGAAAAAAATTAAAAAAATTAAAAAACCCAATAGGGCAAAAAATGGGGAGCCCATAGATTTTTTTCAAAAAAATAAAAATATTCGAACACTATATGTGGTTTTCATATGCATAAGTCCAAAAATATTTAAAAATGCTGGGTTCGGGTCATACAGGACCTCCACTAGAATTTAAGAAAGACTCTTCTGATGGTCCTCGAGATTCATAACTTCCTTTCACTCCATTAGTTTATTACATATGAAAGAATGAACTTGTAGATGGTATTTACTTAGGCTGTGTTTGGATGTTGAATTGAGTTGAGTTGAGATGATAAAATATTATTAGAATATTATTTTTTAATATTATTATTAATTTGAGATTTGAAAAAGTTGAATTATTTATTATAATTTATGTTGAAATTTAAAAAAATTATAATAATGAACTGAGATGAATTGAGATAGGTTTATAAACCACTCGTTAATTTCTAAGAAGCATCTGCACTGCATAGTGTCATAATTTTTTTGCACCTTTTCTTATTGTTCTATCGCCCATATGAAGTGTGCGTTTATGCATAATATGGAATTAGAACAGCTGAATGTCAACAAATGATGATGAAAAGTATAAGATAGTGTGTTTGCACTAGCTCTTTAACATGCCTGGCCTATTTTACCATTATTTCTTTGCCTTCTCAGTTCCTTTGTGTTATTTTTATACAATATATTTTTGCTTAGTATTTTGTAAATTGCATGAATTAAATTGGTATTCAGAAAAATTTTAATTACGATGAAATGACATATCAAATTGGTCTGTTGTATTGGTATTAAAAAGGAAAGATTCAAATTACAAATTGTTGAATCTTGTTTACATTGAGTCAATGACTCTGAACAAATTATAATAAGTGTAACATCCCGCCTAATTAACCATTAGGATTAACCTTAAGATCACGCCCTTGGAGTAAGCTTACAAATTTTGGGCTTTAAATTTTTTTTTATTATTATTTTATTATTACCATTAGTATTATATTATTTTTTGCTTATTTTAATAATTTATCTTAATGTTGATAGCTAGATTTATTTAGACCAAGATAATTAGTGTCGTTAATTATTTAGCATGGAGGGTTAGAGAGGCAAGTGGATTATTAATTCTATTACGGCCTATAAAACCCTAGGAAATTTATGGGCCAAGCCTTAGAAACCTTTAACCAAGCCTCTTGGGAATCCAAGACTTGGTAGAATAACCTTGGACCAAGTATGAGGAAGGCTTACGGCCTTTGGGCCAAACTTGCTATAGAATTAACCCATGCCCCAATTAAGCCGAGGAAAGCCTTTTAATCTCCACCCTTGTGGATCTTGAGGTCTTTTCTAAGCCCTCAAAATCTGGAAACAAGACCCCCACTCACTCATGCCCAAAAGCCCGTGAGCCTTTGACCCACACTCATGGCTCTTTTACCGCACAAGGCCCAAAGTGTGATACCCCATATGATATGAAAAATGGTAGGTGGTTTATGGGATCCCACATTGCTTGGGAAGAAGAAGTTCTACCTCTTTATAAGGTTCCATTGGGGTTCCAATTGTATCATTGACTAGTCCTTTTGGAGTATAGGCCATGTGGTTTGGGCCTTCCATTGGGGCATTACAAATGGTATCAGAGCCTATCTCAACCAGAAATGTGGAACTTGAACCATGCCACCTACAATGGACAAGCTCGACGAGGACGTCGGGAATTTAAGGGGGTAAGATTGTGATACCCCATATGATATGAATAAGGGTAGGTAGTATATGAGATCCCACATTGCTTGGGAAGGAGAAGTTATAGCTCTTTATAAGGTTCCATTAGGGCTCCAATTGCATCATTGACTAGTCCTTTTGGAGTATAGGTCATGTGGTTTGGGCCATCCATTGGGGCGTTACACAAAGCCTTATTTTGTTTTATTTCACTCATTAATTTGAAAGCCCAATACACTATGCTATGGGTTTTCTTAAGCCCATGACATATCCTAATTACACAAATTTAGTTTTAAAATTGGTTAAGACCATTAATCAACTTACCCAAGATTAGTGATCTTTAAACAATGTTTTGAAACTTAATTTTCTTTCTTAATCTTTTTTTACCATTTCATCTGAAATTTCCTTATTTTATTACTCAATTACATCAGTCTTAGATCATACTAAAACCCTAGATAGACCTCCAAGCATGCCATTAGAGGAAATGACATATCAAACTCCAAAACTACACCAATTGGCACACATGTGTGCCCTTTGAGTGCATGGACTGTTTTGCCCTTAAGTCCAATCGTTTTGTGACTTTTTCTTTGGGGTACTATGGTCCTTAAACATCTCATGAGAACCCTTTTAACCCATACCAAAATTTGGATAAGTTTGGTTTCAAGAACCAAACCAAAACACCAAATCGATTGCACCTAGGAAGCTAGTTGGTTGTAAACTGATTTGGTTGAGATTCAACAACCCATTTGCCCTTGGCTGAGCCACCACCCCATGCCACCTCCTTAACCACCCAATTCTCAAGAGGTCCTCATGGTCATCATGAGCTTTTGACTCATTCTTTTCAGCCAAACAAAACACAAAACCGAACTCTGCCCAAGGAAACCACCATTAAACCTGTTTGCTTGTGTATGATGATTTTGTGTTTTTCTTTATTTTCCTCTGCACCACGACCTGAAAATCCTCCATAGGAGCAACATAGCAACTGTAGAGGTGAAATCATGGTGGTTTAGGGTACTGTTTCAGTTTGCACAAGATGACACAAGGTGATGGACTGAAATCTGGAAAAACTCAGTCCTTACACCACCTCCCATCTCAACCAATCCCCTTGGACCAAGGCCAATGCCTCTACCCTCTTGGCCATCTATATAAGGCCCCTTCATTCCCTCATTCTTCCACACCTCCTCTCTAGCTTCCCCTTGAGCATAGAGAGCAGTATTCCTCCTTAGTCTTGAAAGAAACTGAAAAGTGAGTGAGTTTAAGTGTTTATGGAACTTCTTGAGAGTTATTGTGCTAGGAGCTTGAGTGGGCTACGAAATTTGTAAATTTTCTTATACTCGATCTTAGTTTACATGTCAAGCCTTGTTTTCAAGTGTTGGAGTGAATTTTAGTTGAGTTTAGAAAAAGGTTACCATTCTTAATTCATACCTTGATGATTTGCACTAAGAACATCAAACTTGATTAATGAAGGATGAATGAAGATTAAGGGCTCGTTTGTTTTCAGAGATGAGATGAGATGAGTTGAGATTAAAGTTAAAAAGTTGAATAAAATATTGTTAGAATATATTTTTTAATATTATTGTTGTTTTGAGATTTGAAAAAGTTGAATTGTTTATTTTATTTTGTGTGGGGATTTGGGAAAGTTGTAATGATGAGGTGAGATGAGATGTTTTTGGAAAACAAACAAGGCCTAAGGTTCTTAGCCATAATTAAGTGTTGGGATGAACTTGATTATTCAAGAATTAGCCTTTATCATATCATTAATGACTATAGTGATTGTTTGTGATTAAAGAAAGTTTCTTAAGCATGCATTCATTGGGATCAATAGTTGACAACACTTGAAGACATCAACTAGAGTGCATGCCACTGGTTGGAGTGTTTGAGTTAGTTCCAGTTTGAATTTTACAATTCAAAGAGTTTAGATAGATTTAGAATATGAAAAATATGAGGTCCATGAATTTTGGTTGAATTTGAGGTTTGTTTATAAATAGTGAAAAATTTAGGGCCTTATTGGCAATTTTTGAAAGTTTAAGGGTATTTTTGTAAATATCCAATTTTGAAGCCCTTGTTTATGAACCTCACCCATAGTAGTATTAATCCTAACTTAGTACAATTTGATTTTAGCTTCTACGACTTTTTTACGAAAAACTTAGGAAGTTTGTAAGTTGGCTTCTAAGTTACACATTTATGATTTATTGATAAATGTTTCATACATGTTTTGATATCATTTTGAGCATAAAATATCATGTTATATGATACATTGAGTGCATACTTACATGACATGTGATATTTTCACCATTTTAGCATATTGCATCTATAAATGTCATTTTAACATGAAAAGCTTGATACATATGTACATGTCATGAAACACATTTTTCAACGTAACATGAAAATATTTTTGTCATGAACCCAAAGGCTAGGGTGAGAAATTATCCTAGTAGAACTCTTCTATCCACTTTGGAGTGTTTAATAATGAAATGGTAACCCCTGGGTTGACGAAGAATAGTCAACGTGTTTCGAATGGGTTGTTCTTAAATAACGCCAGAGCGAAGTCAAATTTGTATGACACCTAAGTCTGGTGGGTGTACATGTTATGATATTATGTTATATTATCAATGCGTTGAGAATGAGTTTGCAGGCAACGTAATTTCAATGTGAGTTATACTACGGTCACCGGCAGGTACTCATAGTGCTTATGGGAAATTGTGACAATACCACACATTATGATGTTACAATTAATTATGAATTGTTAATAATGATAAAATGTTATGGTGAAATTATGTCATTTGACGGTTGAAGTAAAAATGTTCTCTGGAAGGAAATGTGCATCAAAGTTTCTCTGAAAATGTTAAGGAATCTGGACGGGAGACACACGTACATTTTTTTTTGCATTTCATATTTACCATTCATCATGCATGATTTATCTTTGTGCATGATGATTGTTAACTTACTAAGATTTCATGTAAAGCTCACCCCTTGTAGACCCACTATTATTCCAATTGGAATGATAGAAGTTGTGTCAGGATTCGAGGAGGACTGATTAGATGGAGCACTGGAACCGACTAATTGAAGAGGAGCCTAACCTCGAGTGGAGACTGGACTTGATCCTTATGTTTATAGCCCTAGTCTTTCATGCTCTAAAACGCATGAAGCGCTTGACTTAACTTTGGAGACTTTAATGTTTAGTTCTATTAAATTTATTCTACAATTTGGCTTTGAACTTATGATGATCATTAATGCATTGAGATGTTTTTAGTTATTCTAGCAAAAATTTATATTTTCACCCCTAATCCGCTGCGAATATTGCATTATGCTAGTTGCATTTATACAATGCATTACATATTAACTAACATGTACGAGGTATGCAACCTTGAGTTACATATACCGACGCTCTAAGTCTCTGTTCAATCCCAAGCGGAGGTTAGGGACGCCACAATAAGCCTTAATTACACACTGATAGTTTTGGCTTACCATATTATATATATTTTGAAATGTAATAGCAATAAATATTAAATAGTAGTATACAGTTTCTCTTCTATCCCTACAACACTTCATTTTCTTTCCTCAATATTTAATTTGTTACATTTATTAATTAAAAGAATATTATGTTCAAACAACCCACAATCAGATTAAACAAAATAAAAAATAGAACAATTTTTTTTCCTCAGATGCTTGACGAGTAAATATATGGTGTTGAACGCCCATTCAATGGTTGTTCATACCTAATGAGGTAGAAATGTATCGACTTAAGCAATCTTTACAGGATCTAAATGAGAAATCGGATAAAATTAGGGGAATTAATTAATGAGATACTTGAGGAAAAACCAATACTCAGTTACAAGTTTGGATAGAAAATGAAATCGATTAATGCTTTTTATACCAATCTCATGCAACGCAAAGTGCCCAACATCCTGGCCTATTTTGTGCGAAGTAAAAAGCATAAATCATGTGACATTTGCAGGTTTTTGGAAACTGGCTCAACTTCGCTTTATTTACAAGAATCAAAAAGCTTGCAAATTTTGGCTAAAGGTTCAGAAATCAAACAAAAGTGAACCTTTTGTTTTGTTTTTCTCCAATTGAAATACACTTTTCCAAGCAGGTTCACTACAAAAAAGATAGAATTGCCGGCATTCGATAAATGCTGGCAACTATCCCAAAAAACGTCGCTAATTACTTAGCAGCAGTTTTATGCCGACGTAACCATCCGTCGGTAGTGGATGGTTGTTATTTTCACATAAATATCATTAGCGGCGTTTGTATACAATTTAGCGGCATTTCTTTAAATGCCGCCAGCTTTCCTAAATTAACGGCGTTTATCGAAATGTCGCCATTAGTTCATTGCCAACCCATTGCAGAAAATAGCGGCGTTACAATAAACGTTGCTACTAGTACATTACCGTCGCAACATATAATACAGATAGCGGCAACACCAATAGTACATTGACGACACATTAAATACGTTAACGGCGTTTATCTAAACGCTGCGACTAATACAGATAGTGGCGTTACAATAAATGTCACTGCTAGTATGGTGCCGGCGCATCATATAAATTGGTGGCATTTATTTAAATGCCACTAATAGTACATTGACCACACCTTAAATAAATTAGTGGCATTTAGCTAAACGCTACCACTAATTTAGATAGCGGCATTACCAGAAATGCCGCCACTAATATAAATAGCAACGTTACCATAAACGCCGCTGCTAGTACGTTGTCAACGCATCATATATATTGGCGGCATTTATTTAAACACCACCAATAGTATGTTGGGACACAATTATTAAATTAACGGCATTAATATAAATGTCGCTACGAATACGTTATCAACGCATTGCATTAATTAACGATGTTTAAATTAACGCATCAATAATATGATATACCACAATAAAAAAAAATATAATATACAAAATTAATAATAAATATGATATAATAGATGATTATTCATATAATAAAAAAATTACAAATCAAATCATGTGAAAGTGATTTAATAACAACTATATATAAAATCATTACATGTGAAAAAATATTGAACATTAAAACATCTTGAAACTCTATTACAGATGAGATTAGCCAAACAAAATTTGTACGGATTTCAACAATTCATTTCCCATATGCCTCTCGTAAAAGTATACTTCGTCTCTTCCTTTCACAAACAATGCAGAGAAGTGCTTCTAGTACCATAACGTCCCTGTATATGCATTAGCGAGAGACATCATTGTCAAATAATAGATGGAAAGTGGAAAAAAGTTAACAAAATAAGAAGCAATGATCTTTTTATTTCCCTTTTCCAAACATATATATTTGCTATAATTAATTCACTATGTTAATTAGATCCAACCAACCCAGTTCCTTTTGTCAAAAATAATGTAAGACATACGCTCAAATTAATACCCACTTTCTGCATTTCTTCATGTCAACATGTATGGGGTACTGACAAGAGGGGTTGTGTGACAGAAACTCCATGAGAGCAGCTACGTAGTGGCGACAAGGTGGTTGTGAGGCGGCAATTTATTGTGGAAGCAAGGAGAAATATTGTGATGAGAAAGAGATAGAGAATGGATAGAGAAAGCATAAAACGGCGTGGGAGTTTACTCATAAAAGGGCATGGGAGTTACGGACACTAGTGATGCTGAACATAGATCAACTAGGTGATGGAGACTTGTTTTCCAGAGACTTCTATTGCTGCTTGAGGTGGTGTCGTGGCCCAACTGCAGCAAGACATGGCCCTCTGTTTAGAGAACAATACTTTGTTCTTCTTGCTTAAAACAAAGGCTACAGGATTGGTATACATTTATATGCAGGTGGCCGTTGCTGGTTCTTGGTGTCTCACATATGGCTTTCGATGCAGAATTCCAAGTGCGGAGGGTGGTGGTGCCTTTGGTTGGAGGGACTTTTGTTGTGCATGAGAGGACTTGGCTGCATTGGATGGTGGTCATACGTGGCTCATGTGATTTGTCATGGCTGATCTTCTCGTGATGCAGCTGATGACTTGCATAATTTCTTATATTTTATCACTTCTTAACTTTAAACTTTAGTATAAATATCCTATTATTGGACTAAAATGCTAAAATGTTAATAGAAATCATTGGAATTAATGTGTATTCTTGAATTTAGTTTCTATTTACTTTGAGATATTCCTGAGCATATTTTTATGTTTAATTTCAGAGTTTATAAAAGAGCAAGTCCAAACCCATTCGAATTCAAAGGAATTTCACGTGAGCAAGACGTTGGAACAACCTAAGAACTTTCAATAAGTGTAGGACTCTTCAAATAATGATAATGATGGAGTAATTCGGATCAGAGTGCAAAACGCCCTAGCAGACAACATGGACACACTTTAGTATTTTAATCATAATTTTTTGCTCCAATATCGGATTGATGTGATTTTTGATGCTTTGGAAAGCTATCTTAAAGGGCTACAAAGTTGTCGATCATAAGGTTTTCCAAATTCAAACTCCTAAAGTGTGTACGTGGCTACCAGGTTGAGTCCTAGAATTTATGCGATTTTGTGTGCAGGAATATGAAGACATTATGGTTTATTTCCTACCCTATTTAAGCATATCATTAGCACGAAATTGGAGAGTTTTTTTAGAGGGGTATTTCTTTGGAGTTTTTCATTTCAAATGCTGCAGCTTGTGAGAGAGTACACTGTGATTGACGCATGGACTGGCGCTTCGATTGAGAGGCTTGGACTACGAGGAGCATTTTCAGTGTTCATTTTCTTCTATTCTTCTCTCAGAAAATTATGGTGAATCCATTTACGTTGAATTTAATTTTTAGCATGAACTAAAGTTTCTTTATTCTTGGAAAACGATGTAATCTAATTCTGAACTATGCTTGCTTTTCGATTATAATTTGAAGTAATTTTCTTCTATGTTTGTCTGATTTATTCTAAGTTTATTACTTATAATTAACTGGCCATTAATTAGATGATTTTAATCTTATGATTTGCTATCGAAAGAGGGAATTATAGGATAGATCTTAGATATTTCGGCATAGGTAAATATAGAGATCGAAAGACTTATATGAACCTATGTAGTATTAAAATCATTGGTCTTATTACTTTTTTGCTTTATTAATCTGCATACTCTTGTGTAAAATGATGAACAAGAATAATTTTCAATTGACTGTCGAAAGAGGCTTTTGGATGTCTATGGAAATTTGCTAATAAATAGAGAGAATTAAATTCAATTAGTTAGATGAGTAAAGCATAGTGAGGAATTAGGTGAAATCGATTTCCTAGAAGTTTTCTTTCCCATTGATTTGATCTTTGAACAATATCTTTATTTTCCTTTGAGTATTTCCTTTAAATTAATTTTATTTTAATTTGAAATTACAAAAATCTTAGTGACTTTTCTAAATAAAGTTGAGATTAGTATAATTTCGGTATTTGTCAAAAGTAAGTTACCAATCTCTGAGGACGATACTCTTCTCATCACTTTACTATAAAACTACGATACTGTGCACTTGTAGTTTTGCACCGATCAGTAGCGGCATGGAGTAACGACGTGAGTCAGAGGCTCTAGACGTTGCTTGGTGGTTCTTTGGTTCAGGATGGCAGTAGCGTGGAGAAGCTGTGGCAGTGGGTGGTCTTGTTGAGTTCTCCTCCGATGAAGGTTAACGTGTGCGTGGGCGGGGCTACATCTCATTGGCTGATATATTGAGGGAATAAGGGGCGCTTCCCTCCGGAATATTGAGGGAATTAAGAGGCGCTTCATACTATAATTTGCAGTGTTGCCCATGAGAGGGAAATTTAAATTTCATGAAAATTTGAGGCAGCGCGCCAACTTAAATTTTTATTTTTTTCATTAGTTCATTAGGTAGTGGCGGAATCATGTTTAGGGCCCCCAAAAATTTATGTGAATGTGTCCTATAGTAAAAAAAAAAAAAAAAAAAAAAATCGGCCCTCTTTGAAGAAATTGTTGGTTCCACCATTTTCTTTCTAATTTGTTTACTGATATTATGCTTGATCAGTACTCTTTGACCAAATATTCCAATCCTCTCTGTAATTGAAATGTTAATATAATATTTTTTATATTATATATAATTATATTATATAATATATAGAATAATATTTTATTTTCTATATTATATATAAGATAATGTTATTATAATCTTAAACATGAATATTATTTATTTGATCATATGTCTTAAATAAAATATATATTAATAACATTTTATAGCTTAATAAATTCTCAATATATTAATTCTTTTGATAATTATATTAGTAAATTAGTAATACTAATATACACTATATACATTAATTACAATTTATACTTTATGGTCTTATACTAACACTCTATTACTATTAGTAATATACTTTAATTCTATATATAAATTATTATATAAATCACTATAGTATTAGTTATGCTAATACTACATCACTAATGATACTATTAACTATTAACTATTAACTATTAACTATAGTGATTTAATAATATTAATACTATTAATGATATAAACATATATACTATCAACACAAACTTTTCAACACTGTTCTATATTGCCAATCAAATTGTGGCCGCCTAGCCAGAGTACAAGGCTAACGCGTGTAGATCGAATGATCAAGAAATTGCTTAAGATCTTCAACAACAAATATATATAGAACTTGATCACTAGACCTTAAACAAGCTCTTAACTCCTAGTTTTAAATAATAGATTAATGTTGTTAGACTAATGCCGAAACATACCTTGAAATAACACGGATATATACAACTTGACCACTAAACCTTAAAATAACTTTAGCTTCAAGTGATAATGTATGAAATGTAATTCACGCAAATTTACTAGAACCATTTATTTGTCCAAAACTAAATTAACCCAGCCTTTTATCAGGACATAAACCCTTAAAATAAAGCCCACTAAGCACCGTATTATGGGCATATCTTACATAACTTTTTGATCATCCACTGTGAACAACCATTTGCTTCTTGCGACACTCCTTATTTCTAGGACCACAGTAACTTAGTCTCCATATCAGGATTAACCAAGTATTGACAGCAGACACAATATATAAAAGCAGCTCAATGACAATATTTTCACATTGTATTGAATAGAGACGCTATCAACAAAAAGGTTTCATTCAGAAGGATGCTAGCAAACCTGAATACAGAAACCAAGTCCTGCATACTGTTAGCAAGCCCATGCTTCTGCAAAGCATACCATGTGCAAAAAAAGGTGCCAGGGATTCCAACAATGATCTGAGTCTTGTGAACTCAATGTCCAACGTTGTGTAAGAGAACAAGTTAGTGAAAGTCCTAAGCTAATAATTATTTTCCAATGCAGAGAGCACTATTGCAATTACATGCAATTTTGAGATTGGAATGAAAAACCATGAGAAACCATAAACACCCAAAAGAAGTTTAAACAAGTTAGTCAACAATAAAGAGAAGGGACATCTTAGTAATTAGGAATCAACACTCACCCGACAAAACTTGTAAAAATCCTCTAGGTAAGCCTTGTAAAGAGTGTTCCTCATTATTTCAATGTTCATGTCATCCAAGTCCTACAAAATACTAATGCTACTATTGTTGTCTATTAGAACTAAATTATTCAGTAAAATTAACATTAAAAAGACATTACAAGGGTTTTTAAATTTTATCAAGAGTGGCCTTCTTGTCCACATTATAGTTGTTGATTGTAAATAATCTCCAACTCAGTGCCAAAATATTATACCTCTATTTAACAACCAAAATACAAAATTATCGATTTGAAGAAAACAAGACTATTTGAAGATAAGAGGAATAAGTATTTGGTTATTCAAACTTCTCCCACCAAAACCCATCACTTTCACAGTTTTACTCCCTCTTCAAACCTAACCCACTGAATCCAAAATTAATCACAAGATTCGACTACCATCCAAACTCTAAAACCAATCACAATTGAATACTCCTAAACATTCAAATATTCTCTTCAAGACAAACTCAAAATACCAAAGAGAGAATAAAAAAATAGAGAGAAGAAAACATACCGACGGCACGGGGATCTAACCCACAAAAATACTCCTCAAACATCCAAACATTCTCATCAAAACAAACTCACCAAAGAGAACCAAAAAAAAAAAAGAGAAAAGAACAAAAAATTAACACGAACTTTTACCCAAATTTGGAAACAGGAAGAAATATACATGAACTTCTCTTAGATCTTCTTGCAGATCTAGAAACAGACAAAAGGATAAACAGATGTAAACAGATACTCCTCAAACATTCAAACAGATTTAACCAATAAAAATACTCCTTAAACATTCAAACATTCTCGTAAAAAGAAAAAAAAAACCCAAAGTTGTGATGAGCCCATGGAGAAGAAAGAAGGAGTGCAGAGGAGTTAGGGTTACAAAGACATCGAAGGCAGTAGAGAGAAAAAAGTGAAAGTGAAGTTGAAAGTGTGGAAGTCAATTTGAAGTGAAACATCAGTTCCCAAAATGCACAGTAGCAGCTAAGGTCAAAGCTCACTGTTTCGTCCAAGCCACACGCACCGTTTCTTTATTTCCAAGCGCACCGTTTCATGGATTATCAAAACTCACTGTTTACTCATTATTTCCATTTACTTGTATTTCTTTTATTTGTTCTAGAACATTGTAGTTCCATTCTCTTCTTAATTCTGTTAGAGTCAAGACAGGTGTCCATGTGTTATTGCTTTGGTTAGTTACTCCTGCATGGGTATTAGAATCAGTCCTTGCACAAGAAAAAGCATTTATACATTTATCATCAGGAATATTGAATTGAAGCTTTTGGAGGTTAAGAGGCCCTTGAAGAACCCTATATCATTTTCATTTCCATTCCAATTTTGGAAACCTTTTCACAAACAGATCATCTGCATTCATTTTTGATTACCTATCAATCCATACTTGCATACGCAACATCCATTTATAACACAAAAATTACAGGGACATTACAAAAATCAACAAAGAGAGAACAAAACAGAGGGAAGAAAGAAAACATACCCAAATGGAAATACGTTGTAATCTCTTGGATTCCAAGCTCAAACACTTTTACCAGTTAGCATCGCAGATAGCATAGAAAAAGATAGAGCATATGAGAGAGTGATTTCGAGAGGGGCTAGGGCATCGCAGACGCAAAGCAGAGAGAGAGAGAGAGCATATGAGAGAAAGGAAAGGGGGAGGCATAGGGCATCACAGTCTTCACAGAGCAGAGAGAGAGCAGATGAGACTTTAGAGTGATTTTAGGAGGGGGTAGGGCATCGCAGATGCAGAAGTAGAGCAAAGCAGAGAGAGAGAGAGAGAGAGAGAGAGAGAGAGAGAGAGAGAGAGCAAATGAGAGAAAAGGAATTGGGGGGAGGGAGGAGTAGGGCATCGCACCTTGTGCTTCGTAGAGCAGAGCAAAGAGAGAGAGAGAGAGAGAGCAGAGAGTGTGATTCGGCGGGGGGGGGGGGGGGGGAGCTAGGGCATCTCAGTAATGATGCTTTTATATTAAACCCGGGGTACCAGGTTTATAACTAGTACCCAAGTGTAAGAAACCGAATTCGGGTAGGATAAGCCCAGATTTAAAAAAGCGGGTACCAGCTCGGGTTTATTCCAGGTTAGAACCCATAACTGAAACCCGGATATCTAGATTCTAGACTGGAAAACCCGACTTGGATTAAAAGTCTTAGTCTAGGGCGCTAGTTGTTGTTCTTAATGACAAGTGGCAATAGGAGAATATAAAATTAGGCCAAAATATGGATTTCTTCTTCTCAAAGTTGTTCAATTGTTTCCCACTACTTTATGTAAAAGGGAAACTCTAATTGTATGCAAAAAACTAAATAGAACATAAGGTCATTTTCTTAGGCTACACTCAAGTTCTTACCATTCAACTTCTATGCAAAATTCACAATAGTTTCGGAAGTGGAAGCCAAGATAGATGAAACGTTTAGAGGTTTTGGAGCTCCTACAACAAGAGGCAAGTGTAACACCCCGTATTTTAGTGTATTTTTATTGAAAGATTTTTTTTTATTTATTCAAAAATTTATTCTCTTGTTTTGTAATTATTAAATTTTATTTGGGTTATTTTTATGATTTTTAGCTTATGAAAATTATTTTTAAAGTGCTTTCTTATTATTAATTATTGTCATGCGTTTAAAATCTCTTTATTCTAAATTAATTACTGTTGGATTTAATTATTTTAATTTCTCTTTACCATTGCGTTTGAATTATTTTACTTAACTTGTGGTTTTGAAAACGTTTCCGTTGGATCATTTTTGGGGCCAAGTTATGAGGATTGGACCTCATTTATTTTCCCTCTATTTTTTCTTTCCTCCTTTTCTTTTCTCTTTCTTTTCTTTTTCTCCTTATTTCTCCTTCGGTTTTCTCTCCCGCGCGAGCTGCTTCTCCCTCTCTCCCGTGCATTCTGTCGCTCACCCCAGCCCACCGCCGCAGCGCCGCCGTGACAGTCACCGCCCACCACCACAGCTTCCCCTCCCGCCGGTCGTCATCCCCCATCAATCCCAGCCTTCCTTGAGCCGCCGTGAGCCTCCACGCAAAGCTTGAAGCCGCGGCGTTCTTTGTGCTCGTGCGCCGCCGTCACGCCACCACCGGCCACCATCTCTTCACCACTTCATCCTCAACCTCCAAGCAACCCAATGGACCCGACCCCAGCTCCGATCCGCCACCGGTGAAGCTCCACCATCCACATTTCTGTTTTGAGCTTTTTGCACTCCAACCACTGCCCACGCTGCCACCCACGGCCAACCTTCACCACCACAAGCTTCACCGACGTCCTTAGGCCCTACTCTATCAAATTTGGGTCTTCGTTTGTCACCGTTGAAAAGTTGGTATTATGACCCACGGCCACAGTGTATTTTACACTGTTGCGTTGCTCAGATGTCACTTCTTGCAGCTTCGTGATCCATTGGAAATTGCTATATAGCACTGTAAGTATTTCTCCAAAGAACTTTGGTGATTTAAATGTATTTTTGCACTAACTCATTTCACTGTATTTGGTTGAACATGCCGAACTGAGTCCGAGAAGTACGGGGGTCGGATGGATTGGTGATTGGAGTTGTTTGTGTGATTGATTGGGTTGGTAAATGTTGGTTTGGATATTGTGTTCATGTACATTGCATTTGGCACGCATGATCATGTTTGTAAAGGAAAACTGGGTTTTCGTGTATTGCATTCATGCTCATGTATGCATTGAAAAATTGTGATTTCATGTGTGAGAGTGGATTTTGGGTGCGTGTGTATCACGACCCCAAGCCGAGATGGGGCATTATCTCGGTAGAGCTCCTCTGGTTACTCGGGAGCGGAATAAACTGAGTAACGTCCCCTGGATTGTCGCCGGGCGACAATAGGATCGGACGAGATGGTCTCGTGCTGACTCCGTGGTCCTTCTGCTGGCGGGGACTAGAGGATGTCTGGCCACTTACACGCTGGGCACGGAACTGGACATCGCTTGTTGCGTGGTGTGGATGCTTGGCCATGTACGCGCCGGGCGCGGAACTGAGCATCGCTACAAAGCCAGGACGTGCGGATGATCCCTAGGGGAGATCATGATGCATATGGTAATAATGGGTTAATGAACTATTTTATGGGAAAATAGTGTGTTGGATTTTTGTGTAAACCATTTTCTGGGAAAATGTTTTACGGATATTTTGGGCCAAATGGGATTTTGGCGTGTGTTGGAAAATAATCATTTTCGGGGAAAATGATGTTTTGAGGAAAATGCATATTTCTTCATATGCATGCATGTTGGTTGCATTTAATACATTTTTATTACGTGGTTATTTGGGTTATACTTACCTACGGTACCATTTTGTGGTAACGCAGATTTTGATGCAGATGAGGAGGATGAGGGCGAGCCTGAGGAGACGGCTCCGCCTGAGGAGTGATCTGAGATCACTTGCTTGGGTATTTTATCTACTGTATATTATTTTAATTATGGATGACTGTATAACTACTTTTAAAACTTTACTGATGTTTTGATTGTATATAAATTCTGGTACTTAGTTGACTAATCTGCTGCGTTATTTTTTTTGTACACCGTTGCATGTACACACACTTGGCACTTAGTTGGGATGCATGACCTTGTCGTCATCATCCTGGTGTCTCGATTCCTGTGTTTCTTTACATGGGGGTCGGGGGCGCCACAGCAAGTGACATGACAAAGGAGTTCCACTGCTTTGAAAACACTTCTTTCCCCAAGTGCATGTGACATGACACTTAAACATGCTTACTTATGCATGGCATATGACATATGAAATGTCATGCATGAAACAACCAAGCATAACATATTCATTTCATAGCATAATCACATAAACTATGATAGATATAAAAACATGTGCATAGAACCATAAAATCTTGCTTAGGCCGAAACTCATAGGCATAAAATATGAAGATTCATCACATAAACATGTTCCAAACTTCAAGCAAATAACATAGAAATCATAGTTTAGTAAAACAAAGCATGAAATCATAACATTTGACCAATATCTAAATCATTCAAGACATGGTATGACCGAAATATCATGATACATTTTCCATCATTCATAAACATGTGAAAACCGAAACATATACAAGGATTTCATGGCATATTCATCAAAATTTCAAAGCATATAATTCCTTGATATTAGATCATAGTAACATAATCAACAAACAATCAAGAAATAGCAACCAAGACAAACATGGTAATGAAAATATTTACATAATCATATACAAGTGTTAACCACGTATAGCAATATTAGCAAGCTGTAAATCCGAACATTCCTCATTAGAAAAGCAACTACAACCTCACCTCATGTTCTTGAGTGTATGTGTAGATTTCTAGAGCTAAACTTGTCTATATCTCTTCGGCTTCTAGGGTTTTTGGGATAAAAACTTCTTCAATTCATTCTTAAAGTAAAGCAAACCTTAAAATAACTAAAGATATGGGTAGTGGCAAAAAAAAACACAGAGGATAAACTCTTCTCTCTATTCGGCTTCTAAGGTTTCTTAAGAACCTTAAACCATCTTCAATAAATCACAAGAAAAGTGGGTGTTCTATCTTCCACATTGACCAAATGAGATTTGAATCTCATTTTCAGGTCAAGCAAGTGATGTGTGTGTGAAGCTTAGAAAGAAAAACTAATTCTTACCTTGGCTAGACTTAGTGTGCCGAAATCTCCTCATGAGATAAGAAACTCTTCTTGTTTGGTTAAGGAGAAAGTATAAGAAAGTGAGAGATTCTTCAAGAAAATATGAGAGAGTTGTATGGAGAGGGTAAGTGTAATACCCAGCTCCTTCTTCTTACGTACGTTTCTCTCTTTTTGACGTATGTTTCGTCTTGATGACGTAAGCAAATCCCGAAGGCAGAGATTATGTGATCATCTGCCCTTCCTCCTAGCGACTGCGAGTCACGTTATGCGTGTCGAATCACGATGGTGTCTCTTAAGATTTTAGGTGACATCTAAAGTACGTCCAGTGTTTTAAATGTACTGGAAATAATTATATGAGGTATTTCCAGTACCGTTGAGTTAAACTTGTTTTTAAATGAGATAATTATAATATTTTGAAGAGCTCCAAAATATTATAATTGTCGGAGATCATTTTAATATTAATTATTTAAAATGATTCCAGTTATTTAAAATATTAAGGAATTTAAATTGAAAGCTTTTATTAATTAAATGGTTTAACCCTTTTAAATATATTAAGTGAGACTTCATCATTTTGTTAATGATGAAAAATATTATTTTATAAACTGAAGTTAGTTTAAAATAATGTTTACCTTAATTCCTCTAAGTGCTTTTAATTAAATTAACGTTTACGCATTTTCAATTAAGTGTTTTAATTCCTTGTCGTTAGATCGCTGTGTAGATCCCCAGACGAAGGGACTGGGTTAAATACCCAGACCCCCTCACTTTTCCCCCAGCCCTCACTCTCTCCTCCCTCTCTCATTCAGCGTACAAAGTACGCATCTCCCCTCAACGCCGAAGCTTCTCCCGCACCACCCGGTGCCGCCGTGCGTCGGTGGCTCTCACTGCCGACACCAGCGACTTGCCCTCACTCCGGTGAGCCTCCCTAGCTCAGCCCCTCTCTCTCACGCTCTCCATTTCTCCATTTCGGAAGCACACAGCCCGAACGGGCTTGGTGCGCGTAGCGCCGCCGTGCGCCGCCCAATGGCTCCACTGCTCCCATGGTGAGCTCCACTCCCACCGACCATCATCCTCCACCGAAGCCAGCCCCTATGAAGCAGTCCTCCCCCTCCTTCCACGGCATGTACCCGAAATGGGTCTCTAGCCTATTTCCCACCGTGCGCCGCCGTACACGGCCACCCACGATCACCATGCGACGCCATGGACCTCCTCTCCCCTTCCCCGAGCTCCTCCACGTGACCCATGGCCAGAAACCCCCTCCTCCACCTCACGGCTCCTCCCTCTCTCACGCACGGGTTGCACGCCGTGCACCACCGTGCACCGCCACCCACAGCTGGTAACCACCATCATCAGCCTCCTCAGGCTGCCACCAAGCCAACCCGACCTCCCTTGGCCCCGATCTGCCACCCACGAGAGCACACTCTCTCTCACTCTCCCAAGGCCTCTCCTCCACGGAATGGCCAGATCTGATGCCGTGAGCCACCGTGGCGCCACACCGACGCCACCATGAGATTCACCGCACCTCCTTTAGCCAAGCCCTAGGTCCAAACCATCACTTTATGTGATGGGTAAAAATTGCACGTGATGGACAGCCACTACGCGTGGTTGATCGCCATTGTACACGGCTAGAGCCGCAGTGTTATGCCCCTCACCGCCATCACAAGGCCACCACGAGCCATTCCAAGGCCACATCTAGCTATCTAAATGCCTAAACAGTCACCGTACGTGGGTTAGCCGCCACGTACGACCCTTCCAACATCATTAGCTGTGACGATCAACGAGCAACGCACGGGTTATCCCATCGATGGTATAACGCTCTATCCCTCATTAATTATGTTGGATATTGATTAGTTGACTAGGTTGTGGACTGTGCTATTGGTTTTGTGGAATTGTGGTATTGTGATGTAGTGCTGTGTAACGAAGTGTTGGGCATTCTATGTAGTGAAGTGTTGGGCATATATGTATTGGATGGAGGTGTATTGTGCCGTGTAGTGTACCGTGAAGTGTTGGGTGTAATTGGGTAGCACGCTATGTAGTGTTGTGGACTCTGTTGTAATGGTGGCGTAGCGTGTGCGGAATGGGAAGAGTACACGCTATGTGTACCTTATGTGTGGCATAATGTGAGACGAGGAGAGTATATGTGGAATATACTCTCCTGGCATATTGTGGAACGAGAAGAGTACACGCTGAGTGTACTCTGTGTGGTGTAATATGCATGCAGGGAGTACATTGTAAATGTACTCCAAGTGGCGGAGCGATGCACCATGTGGCGGATATGCCATAATGGTGATGTGGCATGTGGAGCGGGATAAGTACGAGTAGAGTGTACTTAGTGGCGTAGTGCGTGTA
Organism: Juglans cinerea; assembly: GCA_961763995.1. Lineage (NCBI taxonomy): Eukaryota > Viridiplantae > Streptophyta > Magnoliopsida > Fagales > Juglandaceae > Juglans > Juglans cinerea. Next base: position 9,589,475 of record CAUIVZ010000012.1, on the reverse strand, counting down.
AATGAAGTACACATAGAGTGTACACCATGTGGGTTTAGTGACATAACATGTATGGAGTATGCACGAGGTGTACTCCATGTGATGGAGTGACGCACCATACGGCGGGAATGCCGTATGGTGATGTGTCGTAAGTGCATAGAATATATGCGGAGTGTATTCCATGTGATGGAGTGACGCACCATACGGCGGGTATGCCGTAGTGGTGATGTATCGTAAGTGCATGGAATATACGCGGAATGTATTCCATGTGATGGAGTGAAGCACCATACGGCAGGTATGCCGTAGTGGTGATGTGTCGTAAGTGCATGGAATATACGCGAAGTGTATTCCATGTGATGGAGTGACGCACCATACGGCGGGTATGCCGTAGTGGTGATGTGATGTAAGTGCATGGAATATATGCGGAGTGTATTCCATGTGATGGAGTGACGCACCATACGGCGGGTATGCCGTAGTGGTGATGTGATGTAAGTGCATGGAATATATGCGGAGTGTATTCCATGTGATGGAGTGACGCACCATACGGCGGGTATGCCGTAGTGGTGATGTGTCGTAAGTGCATGGAATATACGCGGAGTGTATTCCATGTGATGGAGTGACGCACCATACGGCGGGTATGCCATAGTGGTGATGTGACGTAACGTAACGTGCATGGAAGATATGCAGAGTGTATTCCATGTAATGGAGTGACGATGCACCATATGGCGTGTATGCCATAATGGTGATGTGGCGTAATGCGTGTGGATGGAATACACAATGAGTGTACTCCATGTGGTATAGTGATGCACCATATGGCGGGTACGCCATAGTGGTGATGTGGCGTGGTATGTATGAAGGGAGTATACGTGGAGTGTACTCCACGTGGTAGCGACACTCCGAGTGGCGTGTCGTAGAGATAAGGATGGTTATGTGATTGATGGGCGTGGAACGTGATGGATAGTGTCGGGAACTGTGGAACAGTGTCCCGAAGTAGTTATGGCGTAGCCTGTAGTCTGAGGTGACAAGTGTCACCGTGATGGACTTATGGCTAGGAGTATGCGCGAAGTAGCGGAACAAGTACAAGAGCGCACAACGGAAGCTTGACTGAGGAATGTCACGAAGTGACATGACTACTGACAGTCGTGCTTGTGATGGACGAAGTAGTTGGGCAAGTGTAAGAGTATGCAGTGAAAGCATGGCTGGGCAACGTCACGAAGTGACGTGGTTATTGGAAGTCATGCTTATGATGGGTGAAGTGTTAAAGTGTAGAAATGACGTAAGGAGAACGTGACAAAATGTCACGTTGTGTTGAGAGTACGTGAGGAACCGTACTCGTGATAAATTAGGGATTTAGATACTAGAATGTTGGGTAACGTGACAAGGTCACGGTGTAGCTTGAGAATAATCTCGGGCTATATGACGTGACATAAGGCATAGTTGTGAACGGAGTCTTGTCGTGTTAAGTGTTGGGATGAACTGTCAAAAGGGACGGGTAGCATGAAAAGTCATGCTAGCCGGGTTAAAAGAAGATTGGTATTGGAGTGTTGCCCTTGTCCCTACGAGCAGGTGATCAGCATGTTATATGTTGGTCTTAGGTGATAAAGGGGTAAGGCACATGTGTAACATGGTGAGACACACGTGTCAGACGGATTCACCATATGTAATGGGTAATCTGTCCTAAGTACAGTTACACGGTGCTTGAGCCTCAGAGTTGGCTTAGAACCCTGTAATTTGTATGGATGGGAATGAGGATTTAGTGTGGGCTCAGATACATGAAGGTAGTGACGGGCGTATTATCTAGGATTGGTATGCGTGATTCCATCGGTCGGAATCATGCGTCGGAATGTGATTATAAGAAGAGTAAGACGAATGTCTTAGTGTCTTAATCCTAAGGTGAATTATGGGTTCACTTTAGTGGATGAGCACTTGAGAGAAGACTTGAGTTGGAAGATGTGGTGACTGTAAGTGGTCCCTGAAGAGTTTAACATAGTACAGGGCACGTAAGTGCACGGGATAGAAGGAGAGTGTTTCAAGTATAGCGTAGTTCTATTTATGGTAAAGTTGCTTATGCATTAGACAGAGAATGACGTTAAGGTTATGTGTATGCATGTAGGTTGCCATCTGACAAGCATGAATGGACTGCATGACATGCAAGTAGCATGGAGTCCAGGTAAGTGTTACGTTCTTACTCTTCTAGAGTTTTCAAAAATACAAGAAACGCTTTTCCCTTAAGATGCTCACGAAAAGAGGAGAAAGACGTTTTAAGAAAGAAAATGCTAAATGTTCAAAGGTATAAGTATGTGCGGCCCCTCCTTCGCAGCCCCTTTTTACGCAACCGAAGTATTAATTATACGCATGTGAATGGATGACTATACGCTGTATCTATTGTATGTATTTTTTGAGAAAATCTATAAACTGACGAAGATGCATGAAAGGCATGAAGGTGGACGCTTTTGTGAATCCCACGAACTGACGCTCTCATGCGCGCCACGAGGTGACGCTCGCGGATGCCATGATTGATGACGTTTGAGGTGACGCTTATGGGATGCCACGAAAGCGGACGCTTAAGCCCATGTATGTTCTTAAATGAAGAAACGATAGAACTGAAATGAACTGAAAGACGAAAAGACCATTTTCGGGCTTACGCCCCAAACGATATTTTCTCACGAAAAGAAATGTTTTCTCATGAAAAGAAAGGACTGTAAACGAAAGAAAGAACCGAACGAAAGTTTCAGCTCTTTCGAGCTGACATGAATGAATGAATGAAAGACATGAATGTATGAAAGCATGAATGTATGAAGATACGTAACGGCCACATGAATGAATGAATGAAAGGGTACCAATGAATGGGCATATTGCAATGTCGGGTAAGTAGTGCTAGAAGTGCACCCAGTGCTGCCCCCTATAAAAGGGATTCCCAACCCGTGGCCACTGGCGGAATCCAGGTCCAAAGGAAGACCGCTAACCCCATACACACGGGGCGTAACAGTGTGTATTGGCCTATGAAAGTGATAAGAAAGGATGTATGTATGCACAAGAGCACGAGAGCACGAACTCTTGAAGAAATAGAGGCACTGACGGGGAAACGTTTTACGACAAGAAAGCCTTTTTAAAAGTAAAACCCCGTACAACGGCTCTTTAAGAAATGAAGGCACTAACGGGGGACACGTTTTAAATAAAGGAAATTCTTTTGAATGGAAAATCCCCGTCCAGTGATGTTTTCACACAAACGCACGCAAGACACGCATGCACGCACGTAAGAGTATGTACGAGTGATGAATGCATGATTGAAAACCTATGTTGTTATATTTTAACTGTATGAAGTAATGCTTATGAGTCTTCGACTCATTTTAGTTTTTATGCATGTCCCTTCCCCCCACAAGAACTGCACAATCAGGACGGACACGGCCCATGGGGAAGAGCACGGAAGTCTAGGCACGAGTTTTAAATGTACGAGACCTTTTTATTTCAAGATTTATGTTTTTCGCTGTAAACCTCTTTTATGATCAAAGCACATTTTAAATTATAAACGTGGAGTCTTGCACCCTGGGTATGCAAGTGAAAAGTTTTAAACAGGACGGTAATTCCCTTCGTCCTTTTATAAAAATATTTATAAAAAGTGCCACCATAAGGACGTGCGTTATAGTAAGAGCATGAAAATTCTGAATTTTGTAAAAGAAGAAGCCTTTGAGCGTGTGGTCTTCCTCCCCTTTTATAGAAAACTCCTCATTCCCTCATTGGTGATTGAAAACCAATGCATGTAAGACAAGTGGCAAAGATTTCCTTCCTCTTTTCACTTTGGCCGAAACCACCTCTTGGAATTCCCTAGATGGATTGCATTGCGAAGGTGCATTTTTTTTTGGGTTGGCGTGTAGGCTCTTTTCCCTTGGCCGAATTCCTCTTCTCTCCCCTTTATGTACTTCCTTTCTTCAAACAATTGAGTGTTTCTTCTAAGGGTAACATGGTAAAATATCATGTGACTCTTCCTTTTTCCAAGCAAGTAATCTTTTGCATTGATGACAAGTGGCAAAAGACATATGCCATGGCTTAGCCATCCACCTCTTTCTTCCTTTCCCAAGATGATGTTTCATCTTCCAATACTCCTTCCCTAGGTGACCTTTCATGTTCTATTGGTCCAATTTAGCCTAGGCGACAAGTGGCAAAGGAACATATTGTTTGGGAGTGTGCTAGCTAAATTTCTAAGGGTATTCTTGTCCTTCAGTCCAAATGTCTCTTCACATATCCTTCTAGAAACTCCATGCATGCTTGACACTTGGCATTGTTTGACTAAATTTCAAAATCCCATAAGCCTCCATTCGGTTTCCCATGCAAAACTCCTAGAAAAAGCCCCATTTCACTTCCCTACGCTTCTCTTTCCAAGATAACTCCCTTGGAACTCGAATTGGGCAAGACAAAGGGTCTAAACATGTGGGAATTTGGATCTAGCCAAAAATCCTTTGGTCTCCTCTAGGATCCTTTTGTCCCTTGAATCATCTAGAAAGTTTCTTACACAATGACAAGTGGCAACTTTTCCAAGATAGCCGTGTAAGCCAACCCTTGGCATTTTCCTACACTTCTCTCTTTCTCCCTTAGCCCACTTTCAAGACTAGGTTCAAATCAAAACATTCTTGGGTCACATAACACTTAGCAAATAGAACTGGATCATGGGCCTAAACCATTGGACCTAAATTCCCAATAAGGATGAAATCCTTAAGGTAACTAGAGCCGCTCTTCTCTTGGGCTTAAATCACTACATCAAAGGCTTCTAAGGCCTTTCAAAGTAACTAAGGTTCCTAAAATACCATGGCAACCTAGACCAATTCTAAGGGCCAAGCCTAGACGAAACTCGGGCCATCACATGAGGTTTGAAGTTCCAAGGTATGAAGAACACTATGTGGCCGAGTATGATTTTGGCCATGAAGAACCGAATGGTTATGATGACCATGCTAATAGAAGACACCACAACCATGATAGAGAAATAGGACATAGGGGCCGAAGGCATGATGAAGACCACTTTGATGATAGAAGAGGAAACTGGGCTTATAACAAGGGACCAAGGAGGCCAAAGGTGGATTTTCCCAAGTTCAATGGGGGGGGGGGGATCCATATGAGTGGTTGGATAAAGTAGACCATTACTTCCATGTCTTTGAAGTTCCAAGAGAAGAAAGAGTAAGCACGGCTTGTTTTCATCTAGAAGGAATGGCAACTAAGTGGTGGCATTGGCTTCGTGACCAATATGACAAGGAGAGGAAACGCCTAGGGTCGACGGCCTTTGAGAAGGAGTTTTTTATGCAATTTGGCCCATCACCAATTGTTAACCACCATGGGCAACTTGCCAAGTTGAAACAAGAGGCAAAGATGCACCATTTCATTGATGAATTTCAGCAACTCCAAACTTTGGTCAGGGGTTGGTCCAAAGAGGCACTAATTGGCACCTTTGTGGATGGTTTGAAACCTTGGCTAGCCAAGGAGATTAAATTGAAGCAACCAACAAGGCTTCAAGAAGTTACGAGGATGGCCGAAATATTGTAGGAGAGCACTCACATTGAGAAGCGTCATTCCAAGGACATGGGGAGCAAATTCTCAAAACCATTGCAAACTAAAGGTCTTTGGAAAGGCAAGGAGGAAGTAGGGAGTGCATCAAAACCGAAGCCATAAGAGGTGAAAAAATTTTCTAGAGAAGAAGTTCAATAGAGGATAAAAAAGGGACTTTGTTTCAAATGTGGTGACAAATGGAGCAAAGAACACAAGTGTTGATTGAGTCAAGCATAAGCGTTACTTGAAGAAGGAAGGAACAAGTGAAGAAGAAGAAGATGGTCATGTGGAGTCATCTTGTGAAGAATCCAAACATGAAGAGGCCGAATCTAGTGAACCACTATGAATTGTCCTTGAATGCAATTTCCGGAGTGCAGAGACCTATGTCCATGAGAGTGGTGGCATGGGTGGGGAAGTTTGAGGTGACTCTTTTGGTGGATAGTGGTCCACACACAATTTCATCAATGCCAATATTGTTAACAAAATTGGATTGAAACTGAGTATTATTCAACCATTTAAGGTGAAGGTAGCAAATGAGAACAAGCTTAGATGTGAAGGGCTTGTCAAAGAAGTGAAGATGAATATTCAAGGTGTGAGAATTGTGGCCGACCTTCATCTGTTGGCACTAGTGGGTCTTGATGCGGTATCGGGCAATGCTTGGCTCAAGGGCCTTGGAAGAGTTATTCATGACTACCACAACATGACCATGGAATGCAAACTTGGGTCAAAGAAGAGAGTTTGGACAGCCTTGACATCAAAAGAAGTGAAATCTTGTGAGACAATGTTTGACAAATTATGCAAAGGTGGAGCCCATTGTTTTGCTATCATAGTAGCCAATGAAGAGTATTTGTGTAATGTTGAGAAGAGTGACAAAGATGGCAACAAAGATGATTTAGAGGGGCTACCCGTGGAGGTAAAAGAAGCCTTGGAAAACCACAATGCTTAATAGGAACTAGGGTGCAACTCTTTAGTTTTGTTTTTCTCCAATTGAAATACACTTTTCCAAGCAGGTTTTGGATGCCTGATTTTGTAAGTTTCACAAATATTTTTTGTCAATGTAACTGCTGGCCAAGCTAACCTAACATGTATGTATGGCATGAAAATTGCAAGGACTTGTACAATTCTCCTTGAGATTCTGCAGCCTCCTCTGCATAACTCCATTTAAAAAAGCTGAACGCATGCATGCTTGCCCTAAAGCACTTCATACCTTCTCACAAAATCCAACATAACCTGAGAATAAGGATCAAAAGTGTGCAAAATCACATTTATTTTCAATCTTGAACATAATTATTGATTTTAAAAGTACTAGAGCTTTCAAAACTGTTTCTAAAACTTCAATTGAAATCTGTCTTTTATTAATTTGATTTTACCATAACATAACTTGGGTAGGCAACTACCGAGAGTTGTCTCTCAAGGGCCTTGGAAGAGTTATTCATGAATACCACAACATGACCATGGAATGCAAACTTGGGTCAAAGAAGAGAGTTTGGACAGCCTTGACATCAAAAGAAGTGAAATCTTGTGAGACAATGATTGAGAAAATATGCAAAGGTGGAGCCCATTGTTTTGCTATCATAGTAGCCGATGAAGAGTATTTGTGTAATGTTGAGAAGAGTGACAAAGATGGCAATAAAGATGATTTAGAGGGGCTACCCGTGGAGGTAAAAGAAGCCTTGGAAAACCACAATGCTTAATAGGAACTAAGGTGCAACTCTTTTGTTTTGTTTTTCTCCAATTGAAATACACTTTTCCAAGCAGGTTTTGGATGCCTGATTTTGTAAGTTTCACAAATATTTTTTGTCAATGTAACTGCTGGCCAAGCTAAGCTAACATGTATGTATGGCATGAAAATTTCAAGGACTTGTACAGTTCTCCTTGAGATTCTGCAGCCTCCTCTGCATAACTCCATTTAAAAAAGCTGAACGCATGCATGCTTGCCCTAAAGCACTTCATACCTTCTCACAAAATCCAACATAACCTAAGAATAAGGATCAAAAGTGTGCAAAATCACATTTATTTTCAATCTTGAACATAATTATTGATTTTAAAAGTACTAGAGCTTTCAAAACTGTTTCTAAAACTTCAATTGAAATCTGTCTTTTATTAATTTGATTTTACCATAACATAACTTGGGTAGGCAACTACCGAGAGTTGTCTCTCAAGGGCCTTGGAAGAGTTATTCATGACTACCACAACATGACCATGGAATGTAAACTTGGGTCAAAGAAGAGAGTTTGGACAGCCTTGACATCAAAAGAAGTGAAATCTTGTGAGACAATGTTTGAGAAATTATGCAAAGGTGGAGCCCATTGTTTTGCTATCATAGTAGCCGATGAAGAGTATTTGTGTAATGTTGAGAAGAGTGACAAAGATGGCAATAAAGATGATTTAGAGGGACTACCCGTGGAGGTAAAAGAAGCCTTGGAAAACCACAATGCTTAATAGGAACTAGGGTGCAACTCTTTTGTTTTGTTTTTCTCCAATTGAAATACACTTTTCCAAGTAGGTTTTGGATGCCTGATTTTATAAGTTTCACAAATATTTTTTGTCAATGTAACTGCTGGCCAAGCTAAGCTAACATGTATGTATGGCATGAAAATTGCAAGGACTTGTACAGTTCTCCTTGAGATTCTGTAGCCTCCTCTGCATAACTCCATTTAAAAAAGCTGAACGCATGCATGCTTGCCCTAAAGCACTTCATACCTTCTCACAAAATCCAACATAACCTGAGAATAAGGATCAAAAGTTTGCAAAATCACATTTATTTTCAATCTTGAACATAATTATTGATTTTAAAAGTACTAGAGCTTTCAAAACTGTTTCTAAAACTTCAATTGAAATTTGTCTTTTATTAATTTGAGTTTACCATAACATAACTTGGGTAGGCAACTACCGAGAGTTGTCTCTCATCTGAAGAAAACCAAAATATTTTGTTGCCCAATATTAGTCGAAAATCCTCATTTTCTTTGCAACAACCAACTGCAAGATCATTGATGTCAGAAACGTTTCTTGGAGAGCATGCACAAATAAAGGAGTTCAAAGCAATTAGACATATGAGATAGTCTTGAGAAAAGTTGTATGTGTTGCAGAAGCAGGAATCAAGACTAAAAAAGCACCCAAGTTCAGCAAAAATCAAATTACCATCACCTTCCATGCTAAGAAACATGCAGGCCCTATTGAAATTGTTGTCGTCAAATTACACAGCCTCAACATTGCGAGCTCTGGATTCTAGTCCTTCATCTCTTCCGCAACCCCCTCCTATATTTCTTCCCTTTGCTCTTCTTCTGCCTCCTTACTATTCTCCTGGATGTGAAGAATCATGCATATGGTTAGGGCTGTGCATAATGGGCCTTCAGCCCGATCCGTCCGAAGGATCCGACATTCCCAACCCGTGAAAGGCAGGTTCATTGGGTCAAAAGTGGAATACGGGTTTTAGGAAAAATAACCCGTCGAACCCGTTGAATCCGAAAATTTGAAGTCTGAACGAAAACACTCTCTTCTTCTCTCCACTACAGAACCGTAGTCACTATCGCCGTTCTCAGTCGCCGTTCGTCGTTTGTCGTCGCTGGTCGTAGAGGTCATCGTTGAGGTTTGTTCTCTCTCTCTCTCTTTTGCGAACAACCCACTACGCCATTTGGCTTTCGTTTTCCATATTTTGGCCTGAATGCAGTGTACCCCCCCTCCCCCAATCATCTTTATATGTTTTGGTTTTTTCTGGGTTGATTAATCTTTACGGCTTAATTCCTCCCTTTTGGCTTAGATTTTGGTTTGGATCTTGGTAGTCGATCCATTGATTTTGCTTTGTTTTGTTATGTTTTTTTTTTCAATTTGGGTATATTTTAGATTTTGGTTTGGGTATCGTTTGATTTTCCATAGAAGTGTTGATTTTGGTTGCATCGCTACACAAATCCTCTAACTCCTCTTACAAGATATATAAGTTGGAAGTTTTAAGACTCTTAAACGATAAGATATAAGTTTTCCATTGTGAAACTAGTTGTTGATTCTTTGTTCTATCAATTGTATGTGGCCTTTATCATATTGTGCATGTGCTTGCTTGAGGGAGGAGTGAAAGAAAGTAGAGTTTCTGATGTTTTTTATTTATTTATGTTGAATCTATTGTTTACACTTGATAGTTTCTGTATTGGTGGTTTCCATTTAGCATTTATGATTTGTTGTTGCTGAGAAGATGGTGCAAAAAAAGAAGAAAAAAAAAAACAGAAATGTTGGGCTCTTCTAACTATAGGAGGAGTTAAGAGTTGTTCTGATTCTGATGTTCTCTTCCTATTAAGATATGTATGGTGACAAAAGAGGATAAATTGTTCTGCTTTGTTTTGCTTTATCTTTCACCGTACACATTCGATTTTACAAACATATGCTTTATTTTTTGACAAGAAGACAGAATTAAAGGAGAAAAGTTAAAAAAAAAAAAAAGGTTTTGGTTTCTTATAAAAATCTGAGGTTCAAATAAATTGGGAGGTTCTGATATCTTATTCTCTTATATATATAAGTATTATAGCATTTATGGTGACAAAATGTGATTGAATTCTTTTGTAAAAAATTTGGACTTCAAAGTAGTCATTTTATATATGTTAGCAGTTCAGCATGCCAATGATTCACAATGTTCTTTAGACAGTCATTAAGGATTGCCTGCATATTTTTATTTTCATGCACCACATTATCGGTCTGCTTCAATCCTGTGTACCTAAAGGTGTTGAACTGGAGCTTTGAGCTTTCCTAAAGTTATTCCGAGAGTAACTGCATTCGCATAATTTTTGGTATTATTAATCATGCTGATTGATCAACTCTTTTTTCCATCTGAACAAAGAAAAGAGAACTACATTAAGTCATAACAAACAAAAATAATTGCAGTTAACTGTGTATCTCTCTCTTTCTTGCATTACATACGCAACAGCTTGTAGATAAGACAACATGCTCACTAACTAGTTTTGCATATTATATTCAAATAGAATATTAAAAGAGAGTGCATCCTCTTGGCCGCCTGTGGTGTATAATATAGGAAGATTGGAATGTGGGACCATCTTACCTGTCATAAATGAGTGAATGTGATATTATCTTCTATTATTTACTTATAATAAAACCATTAGTTGGCTGTCACATGGTATGATCAATATAATGAAAAATATACGGGAGTGATAGTGGTTTCTCTTTCTTTTAAGTTTCTTTAAATCATAAAAATAGAGTAATTTTCAGTTCATATCCTAATATCTTGATTTTTATATGTTATATTATATGCCAGCTCTTATATGGATTGCTTCGAAAGTGACACTAGTACAAATTTAAGAGATAATGAGACTGACACTCCTTTAGAAAACCGATCACAAATGGCTTCAAATATTAACTTGTCTAGTGACACAAGTCTCCCAGTCCCTCCACGTAAAAGGAAGGTAAATAAGGACCCCTCAACAGTGTGGGATCATTTCACTAAAATAGATGGATGCCTTTTAAATGACCCAAAAACAAAGTGTAATTATTGTCACAAGATTTACTCTTGTCATCCCAAAAGACATGGTACATCAAGTATGCTACAACATCTTGGTACTTGAAAGCAACACCCTCATAGAATTAGACTTACGGATCAACAGACTATCAGTCGTGAGGGGGCTCTTGAGGGAATTGGAGATAGTGATGTCAATAACTCGGCAAATGCACATAAGTTTGATTCAGAAAATGTATGAATGACAATTGCTGAAATGATAATTTGTGATGAGCTTCCATTTAGGATAGTAGAAGCCCAGGGATTTAGGAAAGTATGTAGATCACTTGAACCAAGGTTCTAAGTGCCATCTCGAACTACTGCGGCGAGAGACTGTATTAAACTATTTAAAATGGAGAAGGAGAAGTTAAGGAAAATATTTAAGACCGTTGGACGGGTTAGTTTAACCACTGACACATGGATGTCGATTCAAAACTTAAATTATATGTGTCTTACTGCACATTTTATCAACTATGAATGGAAACTACAAAAAAGAATTCTAAACTTTTGCATGATCCCTAATCACAAAGGAGAAACTATTGGAAAGTATGTAGATTTATGTCTACAAGATTGGGATATTGACAAGATCTTTACTATTATAGTTGACAATGCTTCCTCAAACGATGTTGCCATTGAGTATTTGAGGAAGTTCGTAGGAGGTCATTTGTTGGAAGGGAAGTATATTCACATTAGGTGTTGTGCCCATATTATGAACCTCATTGTAAATGATGGGCTCAAAGATTGTGATGATTGAATCACAAGGGTGCGCAATGCGGTTAGGTATGTTAGATCATCTCCCACAAGAATGGATAAATTCAAAAAGTGTATAGAGAACGAGAAAATTGGTTGTATGAAATTGGTATGCCTTGATGTTTCCACAAGATGAACTTATCTAATGCTAGAAGTTGCAAAAGCATTTAAAAAACCATTTCTGCGATTGGAGAAGGATGATGATTCTTTTTTTCGTTATTGTCGTGGTGTGAACTTGAGCCCTCCAAACTCTAGTGATTGAGAGAGAGTTAGAGTATTGATAAAGTTTTTGAAGATTTTTTATGATGCTACTGTGAGACTTTCTGGCTCTTTGTATGTCACATCTAATGCATATTTCCAAGAGTTTTGTGGCATCCAATCACATTTGTCAAAAATGTGTCAAAGTAATGATGGAGTGTTGAAATGTATGGCGGCGAATATGAAGATTAAGTATAATAAATATTGGGGATCAATTGAGAAGACTAACTTGATGATATTTATTGCTGTTGTAACGCCCCAAACCCGGGTAGCCTGGAGAATTACTACCTGTCACTCATAAACAAGTCTCCCAACACATTCAAAGGATAATATCCAACAATTCCATAAATGAAATCGATCTCATATCTTCTCAATATTCTCATTACAAACTCCACACAATCTTTAATGCAATAATAATAAATCAAAGGGGTCCATAACTTCCCGGTAGTCATAACCAACCAACTAAATATTTCATAAGTCTTACTAAACTCAAGACATAAATCAAACCCAAAGATATTAAAACTAAGAAGACCAGAAGTCCTTCTTCCACTAACATCTCCTCAGCTTAAACACAAACGGCAATCTAATCCAGGTGCTCATTTGGACTCACCACATCATCTGAAAATATTATAATGATAGGGGGTGAGTTATCAACAACTCAGTAAGCAGAAATCATATGCTAGCGTGCAAACATGAGCATTTATAAAGTAGAGTATGCAGAACAAAATATTTTCCAGATTTATCATGCAGAACAGAACATATTTCCAGAATAACAGAGCGATGGTTTTTAAGGCAAATAAGACCCATAGTACTTTGGCATAACATAAACTGAGTATCTTCATCAGATCAAAACAGAGCATCAAACAGAGCAGAGACCATGTTTCACCCCCGTGGTAGGGTTGTGCTAACCCCGGTGGCCAAACCAGGCAGAGACAGAGGTGAAATCTTTCCTTTATTCTTCTCGGAGCCCCGAGTGTGCACACAGGAAAAGACCACAAATAAACCACTTTGTTTCCAAAGTGGGTGCACTCAGAGACAGAGAAGTTGGTACCAACCCAAACAGAGCAGAGCATAACAGAGCAGAGCAGAGCAAAGCAGAGACAGAGTCAGATACGAAAAACCAGTACACCATGCCAAAGTTTTCAGATGTTGTATCAAAATAATACAAAGTACCAAAACAGATTCAGAACAGTTTACACACGCTGTACACAAAAGCCAGAACAAATAAATGCACAACTTTTCATATTCTCAATATCGCTCGTTTTCAGATTTCAGAAATCACATGACAGAATTTAGCTCATGTCTACACAATGCATGTCAGAATATATTTTCCTTTTTCACACAGATTTCATGAATAATGCAGATAAGAGACCGAGGTTGATCTTTGTTTTCACAAGTTCCCCAACACAACACAATTTATGCAAGCTTTCATAAAATCAACCTCAGTCTTATTTAGCTTGTATAAAACCCAGCATAGGAACCCCGCTTACCTGACTCCTGCAGCGTATTATCTAAGCCTTGAAAATGATCTCTATCAATCTCGTCACCTATTCATAAAAATAATATAAACTAAATGTTAATGTCCAACAATACACAATTGATCTTAAACAACTCAAGACTCAAACTCTAGACCATACTTCAGTGAGTTTATTCGAACTTAACTAGCCAAATAACCAACCGAAAAGCCCAAACTTCGACCCAAAATATTCTATACCAAACTCAGTATGTTGGCTATAAGTGGAGACTGGTTTGGAGCTGAAAAAGTGTTGGCTGAAAGTTGGCTCGACAGTTGGCTCGAGCCAAGTTCGCTCAACCTCGCTCGACATACCGCTCGAGCGAAAGCAAGTCAGAGAGGTTCGCTCAAGTCTCGCTCGTCACACTGCTCGAGCGAATGCAAGTCAGAGAGGTTCGCTCGACTCTCGCTCGACACTCTGCTCGAGCGAATGCAAGTCAGAGAGGTTCGCTCGACTCTCGCTCGATACTCTGCTCAAGCCAATGATCATTTGGCTGTTCGCTCGAGTCGCGCTCGACAGTCCGCTCGAGCGAAGTACGCAGAATTTGCCAACTTAACCAGTTTACACTACACAAAGCACTCATCCTTCCATTCCCAACTCCATAGCAGAAGGTATACCTAATACCTCCAAATATATTCTCAACCACAAATCCACAAATCTACTACAATGTCACTACAAATAATCCAACCTAGGACAAACACCAACCCGAAATACTCACCACGCAACAACCAGAAGCACTCATAATAACAACTACTCAAACACACGGACCCGAAATAATCCCATACACCAGAACACTCACAAACTGCTACTCAAACTCACTGCCAAAACAGAAACAGTCGAAAAATGGAGGGATGAGAGGTACTGCTCACCGACTTGCAGAGGAAGAACCGAAACGTGAAAATGGAGAGAAAACAGAGTGTAGCAGACGACAACACTCGGGAAACCAGAAGCAACGCAGCAACAGAAATCCACGTGAAGAGGTTTAGGGCATGGGATTCGGAAACTCAAACTAATGTCAACAACAAGAAAAGAAGTTAAAACTGAAAGGAAAAGGAAAGAAACGTGGGACGGAGAGAGTTGCGGAGAAAGAGAAAAAAAAAATAAAAACAGAGTAACTGCAATCCGAAAGAGAAGGAAAGGAATTCGGGAGTTGAAGAAGAAAAAATACTCACCCCGAACGGCGTCGTTTGCACACCACCATGCAAAGGACTGGGTCTTACATCCTCCCTCCCTTACAAAAATTCCGTCCTCGGAATTTATTATAAGCTATAAGAACTCTCTTCGAACAAGTGAGGATACTTGACTCGCATCTCTTCCTCGAATTCCCATGATGCTTCATTGGTAGCGTGATTATTCCACAATACTTTAACCAAAGAAATAGTTCGATTCCGCAACACTTGCTCTTTCCTGTCCAGAATCCGCCATGGTTCCTCGATGTAGGTCATGTCCTCTTGAATCTGTAAGGGTTCATGATCTATGATGTGAGTAGGGTCATGAATGTACTTCCTCAACATGGACACATGGAACACGTTATGCACTCCCGAGAATGCTGGTGGTAGAGCCACCCTGTACGCCACTGGTCCAATCCGATCAAGAATCTCAAACGGTCCAATGTATCTAGGGCTCAACTTACCTTTCTTTCCGAATCTCATAACTCCTTTCATTGGTGAAATTCTCAAGAATACCTTATCTCCCATCGCAAACTCTAACTGACGGCGGCGTTTATCTGCATAGCTCTTCTGTCGGCTTTGAGCTGCTTTCATTCTAGCCCGAATGATATCTATCTTTTCTGTGGTCTGCTGAATAATCTCTGGCCCTAGTAGTTTTCTTTCACCTACTTCATCCCAATACAAAGGAGACCTACATCTCCTGCCATACAACACCTCATAAGGTGCCATCCCAATGCTAGCCTGGAAGCTATTGTTATATGCAAACTCAACCAATGGCAGGTGTTGCATCCAAGATCCCTTGAAGTCCATCAAGCATGCCCTCAACATGTCTTCTAAGATCTGAATAGTTCTTTCTGATTGTCCATCTGTCTGAGGGTGAAAAGCAGTACTGAAACTTAACTGAGTACCCATTGCCTCTTGTAAGCTTCGCCAGAACTTAGAGGTAAAACGAGGATCTCTATCCGACACAATGGATACCGGCACTCCATGTAACCTCACTATCTCCCGCACATACAGTTCAACTAGTTTCTCTAGTTTATAAGAAACTTTAATAGGCACGAAATGGGCGGTTTTCGTTAAACGATCCACGATCACCCATATAGCATCTTGTCCGCTTACGGTCCTTGGTAGACCTGTCACGAAATCCATGGAGATATGTTCCCATTTCCACTCTGGAATCTGAAGTGGCTGTAATAATCCTGCAGGTCTCTGATGTTCTGCCTTCACTTGTTGGCAAGTCAGGCATTGTTCTACAAATTTAGCAATTTCTCTTTTCATGCCATTCCACCAAAAGGACTCTCTCAAATCCCGATACATCTTGGTACTCCCTGGGTGAACAGTGTACAAAGAACGGTGTGCCTCTTCAAGAATTAACCTTTTTAGTTCATCATCAGCAGGTACGCATACTCTACCCCTAAACCTCAAAACTCCATCCTTGGAAACACAAAAATCAGGCTTGTCCCCGTTTCCGATCCCTTCCATTAGCTTCACCAACTCTGAGTCCACTTTCTGAGCAGCTTTGATTCTATCTATCAAAGCAGGTTGAACCACTAAACTGGCCATGACAGCATTTGTACCACTAGAAAAGACTTCAATACCGGCTCTTTCTAAATCCATTAACAACCTATGCTGAGTGGTAAAAGCTGCAACTGTCGGTCCAATTGACTTTCTACTCAGAGCGTCGGCTACTACATTAGCTTTGCCTGGGTGATAATTAATGGTGCAATCATAATCCTTGATCAACTCAAGCCACCTCCTTTGTCTCATGTTTAATTCTTTTTGGGTAAAGAAATACTTCAAACTCTTGTGATCCGTATAAATTTCACACTTTTCCCCATACAAGTAGTGTCTCCAAAGCTTAAGTGCAAAAACGACTGCCGCAAGTTCTAAATCATGAGTGGGATAATTCTGCTCGTACCCTTTTAATTGGCGTGAGGCATAAGCTATAACCTTCCCGTGTTGCATCAGTACACACCCCAAACCAAGCCTAGAAGCATCGCTATAGACAACAAATCCGCCTCTAGCTGTGGGAACTGATAACACCGGAGCTGTCACTAATCTCTGCTTCAACTCTTGGAAGCTTTCTTCACACTTTGCTGTCCATTCAAATTTATTATTTTTCCTGGTGAGTGCAGTGAGAGGAACTGCTATCTTGGAAAACCCATCGATGAAACGACGGTAATATCCCGCCAATCCCAAGAAGCTTCTAACCTCATGAACATTCCTCGGTGCCGACCAATTAACCACTGCTTCCACTTTCCCTGGGTCTACTGAAATTCCATCCTTCGAAACTACATGTCCCAGAAACGTGATTGAATCAAGCCAAAACTCACACTTCTTCAACTTAGCAAACAGCTGCTTGTCTCTAAGTGTTCCTAGTACCAACTTCAAATGTTCTTCATGCTCGGTCTCACTTTTGGAGTATATCAGTATATCATCAATAAAGACAACCACAAACTTATCCAAAAACTCATGGAACACCCTGTTCATCAAGTCCATAAATACTGCTGGGGCGTTAGTCAAGCCAAAAGGCATGACCAAAAACTCATAATGGCCATAACGGGTTCTGAACGCCGTCTTAGCCACGTCTTCAGCTCTGATCTTCAACTGATGGTAACCCGATCGAAGGTCTATTTTTGAAAATACTTGAGCACCCTGGAGTTGGTCAAACAAATCTTCTATACGGGGTAGCGGGTACTTATTCTTTATGGTCACCCGATTGAGTTCCCTGTAATCGATACACATTCTCATCGATCCATCCTTCTTCTTCACAAAAAGAACTGGCGCTCCCCACGGTGACACACTGGGCCTGATGAAACCTTTGTCTAACAAATCTTGCAACTGCTCTTTGAGTTCCGCTAATTCAGACGGCGCCATGCGATAAGGTGCTTTCGAAAGAGGTGCCGTGCCTGGAACTAACTCAATAGCAAACTCTACCTCCCGCTCGGGTGGAATTCCCGATAAATCTTCAGGGAAGACCTCTGGATAATCTCTCACCACAGGTATTTGTTCCAACATCACTTCCCCCTTTGGCGCTTCTACCACACAGGCTAAGAATCCCTGGCAACCATCACGCAACAGTTTTCCAACCTGAATGGCAGAAATGATGGGTGGTGTCAACCTTACTTTTGACCCTATGAACCGAAATTCACTTTCATTAGGGGGTCTGAATACCACTTCCTTTTTAGCACAATCAATAATGGCGTGGTAGGAAGCCAGCCAATCCATACCCAAAATAACATCAAACCCAACCATGTGGAAAACTATTAAATCTGCTGGCATCAATCTTCCCTCTATAGAAAGGGGGCATCCAGGCAGAATCTCACTACAGACTACAGAATTTCCTGTTGGGGTCGCAACCACTAACTTGTTCTTCAACTTTTCAATATCTAACGTGCAAAATCTAGAGTACGCCGTGGAAACAAAAGAATGTGTCGCTCCAGAGTCAAATAACACAATAGCATTATTAGAAAACAAAGAGAGAGTACCTGTGATCACAATCGAACTCATCCATGAACCAAGAATATTCAAGTCTTAACCAGAACCAAACCAAGAAAAAAAAAAAAAAATAATTGAAAATATAAATCCTTAAAGTAAAACAAAAGAGTCATACCAGTGATCACGTCATTCCTACCCTCAACTTCTCCAGGTGTTAGTGCAAAGACTCGAGCAGACGCCGTAGGGCGTTGATTGCCGCCCCGAGCTGATACTTCATTCCTCTGAGGTGGCGGTATGAACCTCTGATTGCTTCTATTTTGCATTGGGCAATCTCTGATATAGTGTCCTGATTTGCCACAACGGAAACACAATCCCGCTCCTTTCCTGCACTCTCCGGAGTGCACTTGATTGCATGTCCTACACTGGTAGGGCTGTGGATTACTCTGAACTGGCCTTTTTCCCGAACTACCACCTTCACTCCTCCTCTTCCACGGTCCTTGGTCCATGCCAGAATGGTACTCGGAGGAAGTAGTCCTTTTCCTCTGTTCGTGCATCGCAGCACTCCTTTGAAGGGTTCTTTCAAAAACTGTTGCTTTGTTCACCAATTCAGAGAAGTTCCGAATTTGAAAACCCACCACACGCTCATACAGTTTCTCATTCAGTCCTTGTTCGAATTTGCGTGCCTTCTTTTCCTCATCCGGAATCAAATAAATAGCAAAACGGGATAACTCAGTAAATCTAGCAGCATACTGATGAACCGTCATTGTTCCCTGAACCAAAGTGGCAAATTCCATAGCCTTGTCCTCACGGAAAGAGCTAGGGAAGAAGCGCTCAAGAAAAATCTGCTTGAAGTGCAGCCAGCTGACTATCTCTGTCCCCTCTGCTTCTCTGATAGATCTTTCAGAGATCCACCACCTCTTTGCTTCCCCAGTAAGCTTGAATGTGGCGTAGGCCACTTTTTGCTCCTCAGTACAGGTTAGGACTCGAAAAATCTCTTCAATGTCCTGTATCCAATCCTCTGCCAAAGTTGGATCGCCTTTCCCATCAAACAAAGGAGGGTGCATTCGATTGAAATGCTCGACAGTACAACCCCTTTCATTGAAGTTACCCTGGCGACCCGCGGGATTCTGCACAAGGTCATCAATCAATTGATGTGCAGCCGCTCGCAGTACTTCGGAAGCACTCGGATTTGCTTCCCTTTCATTGTCATTCGCATTCAGATCCGACATGCTTCGTTCTCTACGACGAGGTGGCATCCTGACAGAAAAACTATATATATTAGACTAAATATAAGAATATCTATAACAGAGACAAGAGAGGAACGCACAATGGTATTAATAGTCAATCTCTCTAAAAAATTTAACATCTTACTCCCTCTGAGTACTTAAGAAGGCCCCGACACTAGACTAAACCTTAATCAACATGACCTTAGATATACTACCCTTCATAGCTATTCTCAAAGCCTGCAAATTCTAAGACTTCCCACTTCAACAGTATTCAATCCTATGAACCCACAGAAATCTAAACCTCCAAGGTTTATAGTATGCAGAATTCAAACCTGTCTCTGATACCAAATGTAACGCCCCAAACCCGGGTAGCCTGGAGAATTACTACCTGTCACTCATAAACAAGTCTCCCAACACATTCAAAGGATAATATCCAACAATTCCATAAATGAAATCGATCTCATATCTTCTCAATATTCTCATTACAAACTCCACACAATCTTTAATGCAATAATAATAAATCAAAGGGGTCCATAACTTCCCGGTAGTCATAACCAACCAACTAAATATTTCATAAGTCTTACTAAACTCAAGACATAAATCAAACCCAAAGATATTAAAACTAAGAAGACCAGAAGTCCTTCTTCCACTAACATCTCCTCAGCTTAAACACAAACGGCAATCTAATCCAGGTGCTCATTTGGACTCACCACATCATCTGAAAATATTATAATGATAGGGGGTGAGTTATCAACAACTCAGTAAGCAGAAATCATATGCTAGCGTGCAAACATGAGCATTTATAAAGTAGAGTATGCAGAACAAAATATTTTCCAGATTTATCATGCAGAACAGAACATATTTCCAGAATAACAGAGCGATGGTTTTTAAGGCAAATAAGACCCATAGTACTTTGGCATAACATAAACTGAGTATCTTCATCAGATCAAAACAGAGCATCAAACAGAGCAGAGACCATGTTTCACCCCCGTGGTAGGGTTGTGCTAACCCCGGTGGCCAAACCAGGCAGAGACAGAGGTGAAATCTTTCCTTTATTCTTCTCGGAGCCCCGAGTGTGCACACAGGAAAAGACCACAAATAAACCACTTTGTTTCCAAAGTGGGTGCACTCAGAGACAGAGAAGTTGGTACCAACCCAAACAGAGCAGAGCATAACAGAGCAGAGCAGAGCAAAGCAGAGACAGAGTCAGATACGAAAAACCAGTACACCATGCCAAAGTTTTCAGATGTTGTATCAAAATAATACAAAGTACCAAAACAGATTCAGAACAGTTTACACACGCTGTACACAAAAGCCAGAACAAATAAATGCACAACTTTTCATATTCTCAATATCGCTCGTTTTCAGATTTCAGAAATCACATGACAGAATTTAGCTCATGTCTACACAATGCATGTCAGAATATATTTTCCTTTTTCACACAGATTTCATGAATAATGCAGATAAGAGACCGAGGTTGATCTTTGTTTTCACAAGTTCCCCAACACAACACAATTTATGCAAGCTTTCATAAAATCAACCTCAGTCTTATTTAGCTTGTATAAAACCCAGCATAGGAACCCCGCTTACCTGACTCCTGCAGCGTATTATCTAAGCCTTGAAAATGATCTCTATCAATCTCGTCACCTATTCATAAAAATAATATAAACTAAATGTTAATGTCCAACAATACACAATTGATCTTAAACAACTCAAGACTCAAACTCTAGACCATACTTCAGTGAGTTTATTCGAACTTAACTAGCCAAATAACCAACCGAAAAGCCCAAACTTCGACCCAAAATATTCTATACCAAACTCAGTATGTTGGCTATAAGTGGAGACTGGTTTGGAGCTGAAAAAGTGTTGGCTGAAAGTTGGCTCGACAGTTGGCTCGAGCCAAGTTCGCTCAACCTCGCTCGACATACCGCTCGAGCGAAAGCAAGTCAGAGAGGTTCGCTCAAGTCTCGCTCGTCACACTGCTCGAGCGAATGCAAGTCAGAGAGGTTCGCTCGACTCTCGCTCGACACTCTGCTCGAGCGAATGCAAGTCAGAGAGGTTCGCTCGACTCTCGCTCGATACTCTGCTCAAGCCAATGATCATTTGGCTGTTCGCTCGAGTCGCGCTCGACAGTCCGCTCGAGCGAAGTACGCAGAATTTGCCAACTTAACCAGTTTACACTACACAAAGCACTCATCCTTCCATTCCCAACTCCATAGCAGAAGGTATACCTAATACCTCCAAATATATTCTCAACCACAAATCCACAAATCTACTACAATGTCACTACAAATAATCCAACCTAGGACAAACACCAACCCGAAATACTCACCACGCAACAACCAGAAGCACTCATAATAACAACTACTCAAACACACGGACCCGAAATAATCCCATACACCAGAACACTCACAAACTGCTACTCAAACTCACTGCCAAAACAGAAACAGTCGAAAAATGGAGGGATGAGAGGTACTGCTCACCGACTTGCAGAGGAAGAACCGAAACGTGAAAATGGAGAGAAAACAGAGTGTAGCAGACGACAACACTCGGGAAACCAGAAGCAACGCAGCAACAGAAATCCACGTGAAGAGGTTTAGGGCATGGGATTCGGAAACTCAAACTAATGTCAACAACAAGAAAAGAAGTTAAAACTGAAAGGAAAAGGAAAGAAACGTGGGACGGAGAGAGTTGCGGAGAAAGAGAAAAAAAAAATAAAAACAGAGTAACTGCAATCCGAAAGAGAAGGAAAGGAATTCGGGAGTTGAAGAAGAAAAAATACTCACCCCGAACGGCGTCGTTTGCACACCACCATGCAAAGGACTGGGTCTTACAGCTGTTGTTCCTGATCCAAGATGCAAATTTAATCTTTTACATTTTTGGTTCAAAAACATATATGGTGGTAATTTAGTCGAAGAAATGATGACAAAAATGAAACAATTGATGATTGACATTTATGGAGAATATAGTGTTGTGTATGAGAGTTCAAGTGGAGTTTCCTATTATGAGCCTCCTTCCTCAGTTGATCCTAATATGATTGATTCTAATTCTCAACAGAGTTTTTGGGTTGAGTATGAGCAAGAAATAATTGAATCTAATTTGATGAACAAATCAGAGATCGATCAATACTTGGAACATGGTTGTGAGACACGAGCTCCAAATTTTGATATTTTAGATTGGTGGAAGATCAATGAAGTAAAGTATCCTATTTTGGCAAGAGTTGCACGAGATGTGATGGCCATTCCCGTTTCTACTGTTTCTTCTAAGTCAACCTTTAGTACAGGGGGTCGGGCGCTTGACTGATTTCGTAGTTCACTATCTCCATGAACAGTCGAGTCACTCGTTTGTACACAAAATTGGTTGAGGGATCCAATACCCATTGATTTTCGTGCCTCCTTGGATAATATTGAAAGCTTTGAGGCGGAATTGGGTAATAAACTTATTTCTTATTTACATATTTATTAAACTTTTTCATAATGTTTATTTTTATATCATTTAATAATTATCATGTCTTTTTTTAGAGTTTGATCCAAAATCAAGTTTTACTTACATTGATGAGGAGTAACTCAAGGCTTATGGTTTGCATGATGGTATGTTTTTCATATTCACTCTTTTGTTAGAGAAACTAAACCACTTTGTGTTGACTTGGATTATTTGATGTGCTATTATTGATTTGGTGTTAGACTTTTTCATAATGGTAGATATAGAGGAAGAGATGGGAAGCAGCTGTTATTTGATTGTTGAATGCTCCTCAATCTTTTATCCATTAATGTTCATATTTTTGTAATTTAGATAGTTTTTGTAATAGATGGCTTATGTACATTTTTTTTATTAGTTCTAATGAAGGGGTAATATGGATAAAGTCCATCCAAGGGCTCCTTGTTTTTTATGTCTTTGCATATGCTTCTTTTTAATTCACATCATGCTTTTGCACCTTTACTTATTTTCTTGGTAGAATTAATATTCTAGTTCTTTTGGTTTTTTTTTTTTCATTGGTTTATGTCAATATTTTGTTGATGTCTTTTGAGATCTTAGTGAACCTGTTTTGCATGCTATATTCATTCCATTAAGCTGTAACTTAACACAGGTAACTAACATTGATATATATATATATATAAAATAAAAATAAAAAAACCACGAAGACCCCACCCGACCCGCACAGTACCGGGTCAGGTCGGACCAGGTTGGCCCGCAAACAGTACCGGGTCGGGTCGGGTCGGATCGGATCGGGCCCAGACCCAGTTGGATGGCATCAAGTTGCAGCCTTACATATGGTGATATTTCTTATTTGAATAGGGAAGAATAAAACAATAAAGAAAGTGAGGTAATCATAACTAAGTTATTTACTTGTCGAAGTCGCAATGCACTAGATTTTTTAACAAACTCTCAATCGCTCTTCTCTATTTCTTCTTTACCTAAAGTCGTTTTTGCAAATAGAATTTTATAAGTTGAAGGTGAAGAAGGTGGATGCAAAGATAAAGATAAAATTGGTAGAAAAATACCTGCGAAGTCAATCAAGTCGTATGGAGGATAAGAATAAAAGTTCCCCTCTGGGATGTGAGCAATCTTGGGCCAATCCTCACCACTCTCTTCTTTGCATCTTCGTAATAAGATGGGGCAATCATAAATTCTCAACGTTTTCAAAGAGGTTAGCCTACTCATTGCTTCAGGAAATGATGTTAAACCAGATCATCCATTAATTTCGAACCACTCAAGTGATGCCCAATATGAGATCCACTCTGGTATAGCCTTCAAGCTTCAACAATCTGAGATTATGAATACTCGTAGAGTGGTAACATGTTGAAGCACCCAAGGGAGAGACACCAATTTTGGAATACTCTCAAACTCAAGAGAGATGAGGCTTTTAAGCCATTTCAATGGCATACAGTGCTCATCGTTCCCTAGATCAAGCTCAGGACAGTAACTAAGCTTCAATTCCTGAAGCGCAGTGAGATATTGTACACCTTGGGAGAGAGACTTTAGACTTTTGTAGCCAGTTATCTGCAAATGCTGGAGAGATATGAGGTTTTGCAAACCATCCTCTGGCAATGTTTCTATATCCCCATTATCATGTAAGGGTAGTCACTTCAGTTTGGATAGAGGGGGAGATGAAAAGTCAATGGGTGTAGAGGGTAAGGCTTCCATTATTGTTGACATGTTTACATTTTTCATCACTAATGTTTGTTGCACTAGCTTCCAGCTGGCATTACTTAGGTATAACTTTTCTTCCAAATGTGGAAACATTGGGAATGAAGTCAACATAGGGCAATCCCATATTGTTAAATATGAAAGACGAGGAAATGATGGTGTTTCAAAGGAATTTTCATGATCAGGAGTATTGAAATCCACATTATAAGAATCACTCCTCCTCCACCAACCCTTGAGATTAGGACAGGTGTAGAGGACGATTTTCTCAAGAGATGGAAAGAATGCTGATGAAGAAGAAGATAAAGATAACTCATTGTTGTCACTACAATCTACGTACTCTATTTCTTCAAAGATTTCTTGAAAAATTTGCCTAAGAAAGGGTAGTCGACTCATTCAAATCAATAAGATTTGTGAGTGACAAAAGCCACATTGGAACCCTTACACCACAATAATATTTTATCTCAAACTTTTTAAGATTTGGGTGAGGTCAAAGCCTTCCAATGCCATTTCATCATGTGCATTAACATTTTCACTGCTCCAAAGTAAAGTCAAAACCTGAAGATGCTCTTTCTCCTTTAGATTTGAACCCTTATAATCCAATGCGACGTCTTCCCCATGTCTCAAATGCATAATCTCTATTCTCCTCTTAAGCTATTCAGCCTGTTTAGTCGCTTAACCGAAAACTATCCTTTGAGGCTAAATCTGAATGGACAACAAAATTAGATAATGCCTGGAGATTTGTCAATTGCCCCAATCCAGGTGGCGTATAAGTCAAATTGTCGCATCCAGCTTCAACGTAAAGATGCCTTAGGTTGACTAATTTCGTAATTCCTCTAGGCAATTCTTTAAGCTTTTTGTAACGAGGGAGTCTTAGTGTATACAAATTTTGCATCCTAGTTATGGAGTCGGGCAGCTTCTCGATTTTATCATTATGTGAAAGATCGAGATATCTTAAATGTTTCAACTTACATATTGAACTCGATAAATCAAGCTTTCTTCCATGTTAATCCAGCACTCGCAAGAACTTCAAACTTAAAAAATTGCTTCACATGAAGTACTTGAGTCTCTCCAACCCCCAGTTCCACCAAGCAAAAGAAGTGTTTGTATCCTACTGGCTTTACAAATGAAAAATATATATTGTCGACAATTGAAACGTGCTGAGTTTTTTTATCACCAATGGTTTTTTCCTTAGATTCTAATTTGGTGATCAGTGATCCTGCTACTGAGGTTGCAAGATCATGCATGAGGTCGTGCATTTTACTCGTAATCACGTTTCCTAGCTCATCCATTTCAGCTTCTTGAAAGAACGATCTCCAAAGTAAATCCATGAAATACTGATGACCAATATCTTCAAGACATTCATCTTGATTGGATAGCTTGATAAACCCTTGTGCTATCTAGAGATTTATCAATTTTGTTTTTTCCATCACGTAATCCTTTGGAAATATACTACAATAAGCAAAACATTGTTTCAAACATGAAGGAAGTTGATCATAAATCAGCTTAAGAGTTGCTACTATGTCATGTTCTTTTATTTTTGGCAATTCTTTGTTTTTAAAAGAGACCCACGCTGCTTCAGAATTTTCCAAGGCCAATAACCTTCCAATTGTTTTGATGACAAGGGGGAGACCTGAACACTTTTCTACAATCTCCTTTCCAACTACCACGATTCTGGAATTCTTTGGCTCTTTTCCTTTCTTAAATGCCACATGCTTAAATAAAGACCATGACTTCTGGCTGTCTAGAATATGGCTCAATTGTTTGGGTAATTCTTGCAACTTTTGCACTGCGTGTAGTTACTAGTATTCTACTCCCACTTGCACCAGTCATCAATAGTATTTTCAATTCATCCCATTTTCCAACCTCCTCATTCCAGACATCATCCAACACAAGTAAGTTTTTCTTTCCACCGATTTGTTTTCGAAGACCATCCACCAACGTATTCATTTGAACACACTCTGGTTTGTTTTTTGTTACCGATTCTAAGATTTTTTCAACTACTTTTCCAACATCAAAATTATCAGAGACACACACCCATATTTTTAGCTGAAAATGTTTATCTACTTTCAGATCATTAAATATGAATTGTGCTAGTGTGGTCTTTCCTAATCCTCCGATGCCAGTAATCGGAAGGATTCCTACATTCTCTTTAACATTGGAATCAGAAAGAAGTATATCTATGACCTCTTCCTTGGCATCCTCTCTACCAATAACTTCTGCCTCGGCTACAAAGGAATGACTATCATCCCTAGCCTTGACTCCAATCTCCATTGGGCATTCAATCAAGTGGAATTTCGTCCTGTCATTTAAAATGTCATCTAACTTTTGTCTAATCGCCTTAATCTTATGGCCCATTTTCAGATTATAGACAAGCGGGTTTGATTTGGAGAAGAAGATTCGTAACTTTTTTGCCATCTTATCACGAGTCATCATCTCTCGCAACAGACATTCAGTGGAGAAACCATCTAGCAAGTCGTCTGCATCATAAACGACATCCTTAAGCTTTTCAATCCAATCTCTAACTCACGGTTGTTCAATGCCCGTCGCTCCTCAGCATCAAGAAGCACAACTTGGATTGTGGAAATGGTGTTCTTGAACTCCTCAAGCTCATCTCAGACACCGCATAGCAGTCTGATCTCTTTGAGAGCCAGGGAGCCCAAGCTCTCAATGAGTCGTGTAGCAATGTCGAAGAGAATGCCTTCTGCCATTTGTTGATGGTTGGTGAAGGAATGGTAAAAACAGCTCTTGATGAATCACTAAAGGGATAGAAGGAAGATATGTTTGCTTTGAATACGTACAGAGGATCAGCCGGGACAAACATTTTATAAGGCGGCCTTGCATGGGATGGACCTGCAAGGAAAGTGAGATCTACATAAATAATTTTTTTTTTTAATGATAAATCTTGCGTTTTCTCATAACGAGTGCACGTGACTTGAACACTATAAGATTGTATGTAGCAATATTACTCTTTCTAATATACTTAATCCTGACATCACTCGGAGGAAAGAACCGTTTGAAATCGTCTTATTTCATTGTAAACAAAGCATAATTCTAATTAGCCTGATTCATTTTCGGCATTGTAAATTGGCATCCTTTTAGCAACAAAATTAAGTAAGAGAAAGAGTGATCAATGCTAATCAACTCTGAAAAGGAAGTGTGTAACACCCCGTATTTTAGTGTATTTTTTTAATTGAAAGATTTTTGTTTTTAATGTAAAATTTATTCTCTTGTTTTAAAATTGTTGGATTTTTTTTAGTTGTGTTATTTTTATGATTTTTAGTTTACGAAAATTATTTTTGAAGTGCTTTATCTAAATTAATTATTTTTATGCGTTTAAAATTTCTTCTCAAATTAAATTAACTTGTTGTGGGGTTTAATTATTTATTTTCATTTTAATCATTACGTTTGAATTATTTTATTTTACTGCTGTTTTAAAATCGTTTCCGTTGGATCATTTGTGTGACCCAAGATATGAAAATTGGACCTCATTTCTTTCCCTACATTTTTTCTCTTTCCTCTTTTCTTTTTCTTCTTTTCTTCTTTTTCTTTTTCTTTTTCTCCCCCCCTGCTTCCCGCGCGGACGTCTCTCTCTCTCTCTCTCTCTCTCTCTCTCTCTCTCACGCCGTGCAACCATTCCTCACCCAGCCCGCCGCCGTCGCGCCGCCGTGCGCGACACCGCCCACCCCATCGTGCTCCCCACCGGCCGGCGACCTCCCCCTCCGATTTCCAGCCACAGCCGCGCCGCCGTTAGCCTCCACGCACCACACGAAGCCGCGACACTCCTTGCGCCGCTGCGCCGCCGTCGCGCCACCTCCGGCCACCATCTTCTCACCAAATCATCCTCGACCTTCTAGCAACCCAATGGACCCAACCCCAGCTCCGATCCGTCACCGGTGAAGCCCCACCAAGTCCATTTCCGATTTGTACATTTTTGGCTTAAAACCACCCCTTGCGCCGCCACCCACGGCAAACCACCACCACCATTGATTTCACCGACATCCCTAAGCCCTACCCTATCAATCTTGGGTCTTCGTTTGCACCCGTTCAGAAGTGGGTTTTTGAGACCCACGGCCACAGTGCATTTGGCACTGTTTTGTTGCTGCGTTGCCGCTTCTAGCACCTCCGTGATCTTTCAAAAATTATATTATAGCATTGTAAGTATTTTTCCCAAAGAACTTTTGAGATTTAAAAGTATTTCTGCACTAATTCATATTTACTGTGAATTTGTTGGTTGTGCCGGACTGAGTCCGAGGAGTAAGGGGGGGTCGGTTGGATTTATGGTTGAGAGAATATTTAGAGGGGAATTAATTTTCTTTGTTGAGTGCAGTTTAATTTTTGGAGGTATTAGTTTATATTTTTCTGTTATGGAGTTGTGAATGGGAATAAGTGTGCTTTGTTTAGTGTTGGTTAAATTGTTAGTAATTGTTGGGACTGCGAACTGTTGGAATAAGTGTGAGTTATTGGAATTTGAATTGGCATTGGTCTTGATGCTTGTATTGGACAATACTGAGATTGGTATAAAATATTTTGGGTCGAAGTGAGGGCTGTCCGGATTGTTATTTGGCTGTTGGAGTTTGATTAAATTTTCTGAATTATGATCTAGAGTTTGGATCTGGAGTTGTCTAAGACCAATTTTGTGTTGTTGGACTTTAATATTTAGTTTATATTATTTTTATGAATAGGTGAAGAGACGGATAGAGACTGTTTTCAAGTCATAGATAATGCGCTGCAGGAGTCAGGTAAGCGGGGTTCCTATGCTGGGTTTTATACAAGTTAATAAGACTGAGGTTGATTTTATGAAAACTCGCATAATTTGTGTTGTGTTGGGAACTTGTGAAAACAAAGATCAACCTCGGTCTCTTATCTGCATTATTCATGAAATCTGTGTGAAAAAGGAAAATATATTCTGACATGCATTGTGTAGACATAAGCTAAATTCTGTCATGTGATTTATGAAATCTGAAAACGAGCGATATTGAGAATATGAAAAGTTGTGCATTTATTTGTTCTGGCTTTTGTGTACAGCGTGTGTAAACTGTTCTGAATCTGTTTTGGTACTTTGTATTATTTTGATACAACATCTGAAAACCTTTGGCATGGTGTACTGGTTTTTCGTATCTGACTCTGTCTCTGCTTTGCTCTGCTCTGCTCTGTTATGCTCTGCTCTGTTTGGGTTGGTACCAACTTCTCTGTCTCTGAGTGCACCCACTTTGGAAACAAAGTGGTTTTATTGTGGTCTTTCCTGTGTGCACACTCGGGGCTCCGAGAAGAATAAAGGAAAGATTTCACCTCTGTCTCTGCCTGGTTTGGCCACCGGGGTTAGCACAACCCTACCACGGGGGTGAAACATGGTCTCTGCTCTGTTTGATGCTCTGTTTGGATCTGATGATGATACTCAGTTTATGTTATGCCAAAGCACTAAGGGTTTTACTTGTCTTAAAACCATCGCTCTGTTACTTTTGAAAATATGTTCTGTTCTGCATGTTAACCCTGGAAAATATTTTGTTCTGCATGTTCTATTTTGTAAATGCTCATGTTTACACGCTAGCATATGATTTCTGCTTACTGAGTTGTTGATAACTCACCCCCTATCTTCATAATATTTTTCAGATGATGTGGAGAGTCCAAATGAGGACCTGGAGTAGATTTCTGAATGTGTTTAAACTGAGGAGATGTTGTTGGAAGAAGGACTTTTGATGTTCTCAGTTTTAATGTTTTTGAGCTTTATTAATATCTTGGGTTTCAGAAAGAGGTATGAAATTATTGGCTGAGTTGTTATGATTACCGAGAGATTACGGACTCCTTAGTTTATTTTAGCTGCAGTAATGACTTTGTGGAGTTGTCAAGGTGGTTATTTAGAACTCTTGATATTGAGTTTTGTTATTAAAGATATGAGTTTCATTTTAGTTGTGTTGGATTATAAGTTCTTTAGAGACAGGTAGTAAGTCTCCAGACCATCCGGGTTTGGGGCGTTACATTTGGTATCAGAGAGAGGTTTGAATTCTGCATACTATAAACCTTGGAGGTTTAGATTTCTGTGGGTTCATAGGATGTAAAGATTTCAGTGTAGGAACTTGAGGAATTTAAGGATTATCTTGTGGATATTTAAGTTTGGGATTCTAAAGATGTACTGGAGTTTAGAGCGATGTTGGGTTTACAATATGAGATGATAGAAATGACTGTACGAGTTGGTTGAAGATATGGCTAAGAATGGGTAAAACCATGTGTGCAGTACCAGAGAAGTTTAAAGGTTTATTTAGAAATTATTATTATTTTATTTAAATTGATTTTTTTTCGGTTTTGTTTGATTTGATTTTATTGGAATTGAAATTATGTTATTTAATTTATTAAGTTTATTTTATTTTGTTCGTTTCGTTCGAAGCTGAAAAACGGGTTAAGGATTAAGTTATAGCAGGAAGATGGTACGACTGAAAACGCTATTATTATTTTTAGCAGAGTAAGCTTGAACTTTTATCGACTTGGTGTGCATTTATAATATCAAGGTTTGAAAGGAACGGCATAGTCTGGGTGATCTATTCGGGGAGTAAGATATTTGAGGTTTTCGATTTCATGGATGTATGACACGGGACTTTAGAATAGAAGATTGTAAGTTCAACAAACTTTAATGATAGACTTACGGAAATTTCACCAAAAGTTTAAGGTGTTGCAGACTTTAGGAAATGATTGTTATCATTTAATGTTTTAGATTTTGAAAGCTTCGAGAGTCGATTGTTTTATTATTGGATATAAGTTCATTGATCTTGCAGATTTCGAAAAATGATTCTGGTATAATTTAAGGTTTTAGAATTACAGATTTGAAGGATCGAATTGAAATAAGATTTAAGTTCTTAATTATGCAGGCTTAGTGTGCTAGCTTGATTTATTTTGGAGACTGGTTAGTATGTGACCATTATTATGGGGTTGATCGAAGTTGAGTTATTGATATAGGAAATTTCAAGGGGATTATTTATTTTTTTTGAGAATTGAAGGTGTTGGTCTAGTTTGGATAATGACTGTTATTAGTTCGGGGTTTTAGTGGCAGGTTTTAGGATTGATCCATGTCAGATTTAAGGGTAATAGTTGTTGCAGATTCAGAAAGGAATTCTTGGTGAGTTTTGAGAGATCAAGAATTTTCTTCTACCAAAATGTTGTAAGAGTTTCTGATCAGTAGGTATGGAGCCACCTTGTACTCGATGGTATTGCTTTATGAGGACATAAATTTTATGCATGTGGCAAATTATCAGAGTGCGCAGCAGGAGCGCGATATTTTGGTTATAATTAAGGATTCAAACTTTGTGTTGATCTTAAGGAATTAGTAGTGTTTGAAAATTTGATAATGATACTTGTAATTAGATATTAAACTATTGGTGGTGCGGAATTAGGGTATAATTCTTATTGATTTTGAGGGAATAGGTCTAGATGATGGAAATGTTTATTGATGGTTAACTTTGGAAGTAGCTAAGGTTACCAACTTGTAGAATACAATGAAGGTTTGTGAGTTTTAACATAGGAGTCGATTGAGGTTAGCGCAGATCGTGTTACGATAATAATAATAATCATTGGGATTCCTTGGATGTTGTGTTAAGGCTCTTGTGGAAAGATGAGATTTTGGATAGCATAGCCACCCTGAGAATACTGGACGTGTTGTGCAATTGGGGGACTAATACGAGTATGATGGAATTGCCTATGGAAATAGACTTGAGAGAACATTACTCATACTTGTTGGGAGTTGTTGATGGTATAATCCTTTCGAGCGTGTTTTTGGGTTGTATCTTCTATCCTGCAATAGTGTCACGTTTGACCTTACAAATTTCGAGGACGAAATTTTTTTTAAGGGGGGAAGGATGTAACACCCCGTATTTTAGTGTATTTTTTTAATTGAAAGATTTTTGTTTTTAATGTAAAATTTATTCTCTTGTTTTAAAATTGTTGGATTTTTTTTAGTTGTGTTATTTTTATGATTTTTAGTTTACGAAAATTATTTTTGAAGTGCTTTATCTAAATTAATTATTTTTATGCGTTTAAAATTTCTTCTCAAATTAAATTAACTTGTTGTGGGGTTTAATTATTTATTTTCATTTTAATCATTACGTTTGAATTATTTTATTTTACTGCTGTTTTAAAATCGTTTCCGTTGGATCATTTGTGTGACCCAAGATATGAAAATTGGACCTCATTTCTTTCCCTACATTTTTTCTCTTTCCTCTTTTCTTTTTCTTCTTTTCTTCTTTTTCTTTTTCTTTTTCTCCCCCCCTGCTTCCCGCGCGGACGTCTCTCTCTCTCTCTCTCTCTCTCTCTCTCTCTCTCTCTCTCTCTCTCACGCCGTGCAACCGTTCCTCACCCAGCCCGCCGCCGTCGCGCCGCCGTGCGCGACACAGCCCACCCCATCGTGCTCCCCACCGGCCGGCGACCTCCCCCTCCGATTTCCAGCCACAGCCGCGCCGCCGTTAGCCTCCACGCACCACACGAAGCCGCGGCACTCCTTGCGCCGCTGCGCCGCCGTCGCGCCACCTCCGGCCACCATCTTCTCACCACATCATCCTCGACCTTCTAGCAACCCAATGGACCCAACCCCAGCTCCGATCCGTCACCGGTGAAGCCCCACCAAGTCCATTTCCGATTTGTACATTTTTGGCCTAAAACCACCCCTTGCGCCGCCACCCACGGCAAACCACCACCACCATTGATTTCACCGACATCCCTAAGCCCTACCCTATCAATCTTGGGTCTTCGTTTGCACCCGTTCAGAAGTGGGTTTTTGAGACCCACGGCCACAGTGCATTTGGCACTGTTTTGTTGCTGCGTTGCCGCTTCTAGCACCTCCGTGATCTTTCAAAAATTATATTATAGCATTGTAAGTATTTTTCCCAAAGAACTTTTGAGATTTAAAAGTATTTCTGCACTAATTCATATTTACTGTGAATTTGTTGGTTGTGCCGGACTGAGTCCGAGGAGTAAGGGGGGTCGGTTGGATTTATGGTTGAGAGAATATTTAGAGGGGAATTAATTTTCTTTGTTGAGTGCAGTTTAATTTTTGGAGGTATTAGTTTATATTTTTCTGTTATGGAGTTGTGAATGGGAATAAGTGTGCTTTGTTTAGTGTTGGTTAAATTGTTAGTAATTGTTGGGACTGCGAACTGTTGGAATAAGTGTGAGTTATTGGAATTTGAATTGGCATTGGTCTTGATGCTTGTATTGGACAATACTGAGATTGGTATAAAATATTTTGGGTCGAAGTGAGGGTTGTCCGGATTGTTATTTGGCTGTTGGAGTTTGATTAAACTTTCTGAATTATGATCTAGAGTTTGGATCTGGAGTTGTCTAAGACCAATTTTGTGTTGTTGGACTTTAATATTTAGTTTATATTATTTTTATGAATAGGTGAAGAGACGGATAGAGACTGTTTTCAAGTCATAGATAATGCACTGCAGGAGTCAGGTAAGCGGGGTTCCTATGCTGGGTTTTATACAAGTTAATAAGACTGAGGTTGATTTTATGAAAACTCGCATAATTTGTGTTGTGTTGGGAACTTGTGAAAACAAAGATCAACCTCGGTCTCTTATCTGCATTATTCATGAAATCTGTGTGAAAAAGGAAAATATATTCTGACATGCATTGTGTAGACATGAGCTAAATTCTGTCATGTGATTTATGAAATCTGAAAACGAGCGATATTGAGAATATGAAAAGTTGTGCATTTATTTGTTCTGGCTTTTGTGTACAGCGTGTGTAAACTGTTCTGAATCTGTTTTGGTACTTTGTATTATTTTGATACAACATCTGAAAACCTTTGGCATGGTGTACTGGTTTTTCGTATCTGACTCTGTCTCTGCTTTGCTCTGCTCTGCTCTGTTATGCTCTGCTCTGTTTGGGTTGGTACCAACTTCTCTGTCTCTGAGTGCACCCACTTTGGAAACAAAGTGGTTTTATTGTGGTCTTTCCTGTGTGCACACTCGGGGCTCCGAGAAGAATAAAGGAAAGATTTCACCTCTGTCTCTGCCTGGTTTGGCCACCGGGGTTAGCACAACCCTACCACGGGGGTGAAACATGGTCTCTGCTCTGTTTGATGCTCTGTTTGGATCTGATGATGATACTCAGTTTATGTTATGCCAAAGCACTAAGGGTTTTACTTGTCTTAAAACCATCGCTCTGTTACTTTTGAAAATATGTTCTGTTCTGCATGTTAACCCTGGAAAATATTTTGTTCTGCATGTTCTATTTTGTAAATGCTCATGTTTACACGCTAGCATATGATTTCTGCTTACTGAGTTGTTGATAACTCACCCCCTATCTTCATAATATTTTTCAGATGATGTGGAGAGTCCAAATGAGGACCTAGAGTAGATTTCTGAATGTGTTTAAACTGAGGAGATGTTGTTGGAAGAAGGACTTTTGATGTTCTCAGTTTTAATGTTTTTGAGCTTTATTAATATCTTGGGTTTCAGAAAGAGGTATGAAATTATTGGCTGAGTTGTTATGATTACCGAGAGATTACGGACTCCTTAGTTTATTTTAGCTGCAGTAATGACTTTGTGGAGTTGTCAAGGTGGTTATTTAGAACTCTTGATATTGAGTTTTGTTATTAAAGATATGAGTTTCATTTTAGTTGTGTTGGATTATAAGTTCTTTAGAGACAGGTAGTAAGTCTCCAGACCATCCGGGTTTGGGGCGTTACATTTGGTATCAGAGAGAGGTTTGAATTCTGCATACTATAAACCTTGGAGGTTTAGATTTCTGTGGGTTCATAGGATGTAAAGATTTCAGTGTAGGAACTTGAGGAATTTAAGGATTATCTTGTGGATATTTAAGTTTGGGATTCTAAAGATGTACTGGAGTTTAGAGCGATGTTGGGTTTACAATATGAGATGATAGAAATGACTGTACGAGTTGGTTGAAGATATGGCTAAGAATGGGTAAAACCATGTGTGCAGTACCAGAGAAGTTTAAAGGTTTATTTAGAAATTATTATTATTTTATTTAAATTGATTTTTTTTCGGTTTTGTTTGATTTGATTTTATTGGAATTGAAATTATGTTATTTAATTTATTAAGTTTATTTTATTTTGTTCGTTTCGTTCGAAGCTGAAAAACGGGTTAAGGATTAAGTTATAGCAGGAAGATGGTACGACTGAGAACGCTATTATTATTTTTAGCAGAGTAAGCTTGAACTTTTATCGACTTGGTGTGCATTTATAATATCAAGGTTTGAAAGGAACGGCATAGTCTGGGTGATCTATTCGGGGAGTAAGATATTTGAGGTTTTCGATTTCATGGATGTATGACACGGGACTTTAGAATAGAAGATTGTAAGTTCAACAAACTTTAATGATAGACTTACGGAAATTTCACCAAAAGTTTAAGGTGTTGCAGACTTTAGGAAATGATTGTTATCATTTAATGTTTTAGATTTTGAAAGCTTCGAGAGTCGATTGTTTTATTATTGGATATAAGTTCATTGATCTTGCAGATTTCGAAAAATGATTCTGGTATAATTTAAGGTTTTAGAATTACAGATTTGAAGGATCGAATTGAAATAAGATTTAAGTTCTTAATTATGCAGGCTTAGTGTGCTAGCTTGATTTATTTTGGAGACTGGTTAGTATGTGACCATTATTATGGGGTTGATCGAAGTTGAGTTATTGATATAGGAAATTTCAAGGGGATTATTTATTTTTTTTGAGAATTGAAGGTGTTGGTCTAGTTTGGATAATGACTGTTATTAGTTCGGGGTTTTAGTGGCAGGTTTTAGGATTGATCCATGTCAGATTTAAGGGTAATAGTTGTTGCAGATTCAGAAAGGAATTCTTGGTGAGTTTTGAGAGATCAAGAATTTTCTTCTACCAAAATGTTGTAAGAGTTTCTGATCAGTAGGTATGGAGCCACCTTGTACTCGATGGTATTGCTTTATGAGGACATAAATTTTATGCATGTGGCAAATTATCAGAGTGCGCAGCAGGAGCGCGATATTTTGGTTATAATTAAGGATTCAAACTTTGTGTTGATCTTAAGGAATTAGTAGTGTTTGAAAATTTGATAATGATACTTGTAATTAGAGATTAAACTATTGGTGGTGCGGAATTAGGGTATAATTCTTATTGATTTTGAGGGAATAGGTCTAGATGATGGAAATGTTTATTGATGGTTAACTTTGGAAGTAGCTAAGGTTACCAACTTGTAGAATACAATGAAGGTTTGTGAGTTTTAACATAGGAGTCGATTGAGGTTAGCGCAGATCGTGTTACGATAATAATAATAATCATTGGGATTCCTTGGATGTTGTGTTAAGGCTCTTGTGGAAAGATGAGATTTTGGATAGCATAGCCACCCTGAGAATACTGGACGTGTTGTGCAATTGGGGGACTAATACGAGTATGATGGAATTGCCTATGGAAATAGACTTGAGAGAACATTACTCATACTTGTTGGGAGTTGTTGATGGTATAATCCTTTCGAGCGTGTTTTTGGGTTGTATCTTCTATCCTGCAATAGTGTCACGTTTGACCTTACAAATTTCGAGGACGAAATTTTTTTTAAGGGGGGAAGGATGTAACACCCCGTATTTTAGTGTATTTTTTTAATTGAAAGATTTTTGTTTTTAATGTAAAATTTATTCTCTTGTTTTAAAATTGTTGGATTTTT
The DNA here is from genome assembly GCA_961763995.1 of Juglans cinerea. Taxonomy (NCBI): domain Eukaryota; kingdom Viridiplantae; phylum Streptophyta; class Magnoliopsida; order Fagales; family Juglandaceae; genus Juglans; species Juglans cinerea. The sequence continues at coordinate 9,552,326 of CAUIVZ010000012.1, read as the reverse complement.
TTTAGTTGTGTTATTTTTATGATTTTTAGTTTACGAAAATTATTTTTGAAGTGCTTTATCTAAATTAATTATTTTTATGCGTTTAAAATTTCTTCTCAAATTAAATTAACTTGTTGTGGGGTTTAATTATTTATTTTCATTTTAATCATTACGTTTGAATTATTTTATTTTACTGCTGTTTTAAAATCGTTTCCGTTGGATCATTTGGTTGACCCAAGATATGAAAATTGGACCTCATTTCTTTCCCTACATTTTTTCTCTTTCCTCTTTTCTTTTTCTTCTTTTCTTCTTTTTCTTTTTCTTTTTCTCCCCCCCTGCTTCCCGCGCGGACGTCTCTCTCTCTCTCTCTCTCTCTCTCTCTCTCACGCCGTGCAACCGTTCCTCACCCAGCCCGCCGCCGTCGCGCCGCCGTGCGCGACACAGCCCACCCCATCGTGCTCCCCACCGGCCGGCGACCTCCCCCTCCGATTTCCAGCCACAGCCGCGCCGCCGTTAGCCTCCACGCACCACACGAAGCCGCGGCACTCCTTGCGCCGCTGCGCCGCCGTCGCGCCACCTCCGGCCACCATCTTCTCACCACATCATCCTCGACCTTCTAGCAACCCAATGGACCCAACCCCAGCTCCGATCCGTCACCGGTGAAGCCCCACCAAGTCCATTTCCGATTTGTACATTTTTGGCCTAAAACCACCCCTTGCGCCGCCACCCACGGCAAACCACCACCACCATTGATTTCACCGACATCCCTAAGCCCTACCCTATCAATCTTGGGTCTTCGTTTGCACCCGTTCAGAAGTGGGTTTTTGAGACCCACGGCCACAGTGCATTTGGCACTGTTTTGTTGCTGCGTTGCCGCTTCTAGCACCTCCGTGATCTTTCAAAAATTATATTATAGCATTGTAAGTATTTTTCCCAAAGAACTTTTGAGATTTAAAAGTATTTCTGCACTAATTCATATTTACTGTGAATTTGTTGGTTGTGCCGGACTGAGTCCGAGGAGTAAGGGGGGTCGGTTGGATTTATGGTTGAGAGAATATTTAGAGGGGAATTAATTTTCTTTGTTGAGTGCAGTTTAATTTTTGGAGGTATTAGTTTATATTTTTCTGTTATGGAGTTGTGAATGGGAATAAGTGTGCTTTGTTTAGTGTTGGTTAAATTGTTAGTAATTGTTGGGACTGCGAACTGTTGGAATAAGTGTGAGTTATTGGAATTTGAATTGGCATTGGTCTTGATGCTTGTATTGGACAATACTGAGATTGGTATAAAATATTTTGGGTCGAAGTGAGGGTTGTCCGGATTGTTATTTGGCTGTTGGAGTTTGATTAAACTTTCTGAATTATGATCTAGAGTTTGGATCTGGAGTTGTCTAAGACCAATTTTGTGTTGTTGGACTTTAATATTTAGTTTATATTATTTTTATGAATAGGTGAAGAGACGGATAGAGACTGTTTTCAAGTCATAGATAATGCACTGCAGGAGTCAGGTAAGCGGGGTTCCTATGCTGGGTTTTATACAAGTTAATAAGACTGAGGTTGATTTTATGAAAACTCGCATAATTTGTGTTGTGTTGGGAACTTGTGAAAACAAAGATCAACCTCGGTCTCTTATCTGCATTATTCATGAAATCTGTGTGAAAAAGGAAAATATATTCTGACATGCATTGTGTAGACATGAGCTAAATTCTGTCATGTGATTTCTGAAATCTGAAAACGAGCGATATTGAGAATATGAAAAGTTGTGCATTTATTTGTTCTGGCTTTTGTGTACAGCGTGTGTAAACTGTTCTGAATCTGTTTTGGTACTTTGTATTATTTTGATACAACATCTGAAAACCTTTGGCATGGTGTACTGGTTTTTCGTATCTGACTCTGTCTCTGCTTTGCTCTGCTCTGCTCTGTTATGCTCTGCTCTGTTTGGGTTGGTACCAACTTCTCTGTCTCTGAGTGCACCCACTTTGGAAACAAAGTGGTTTTATTGTGGTCTTTCCTGTGTGCACACTCGGGGCTCCGAGAAGAATAAAGGAAAGATTTCACCTCTGTCTCTGCCTGGTTTGGCCACCGGGGTTAGCACAACCCTACCACGGGGGTGAAACATGGTCTCTGCTCTGTTTGATGCTCTGTTTGGATCTGATGATGATACTCAGTTTATGTTATGCCAAAGCACTAAGGGTTTTACTTGTCTTAAAACCATCGCTCTGTTACTTTTGAAAATATGTTCTGTTCTGCATGTTAACCCTGGAAAATATTTTGTTCTGCATGTTCTATTTTGTAAATGCTCATGTTTACACGCTAGCATATGATTTCTGCTTACTGAGTTGTTGATAACTCACCCCCTATCTTCATAATATTTTTCAGATGATGTGGAGAGTCCAAATGAGGACCTGGAGTAGATTTCTGAATGTGTTTAAACTGAGGAGATGTTGTTGGAAGAAGGACTTTTGATGTTCTCAGTTTTAATGTTTTTGAGCTTTATTAATATCTTGGGTTTCAGAAAGAGGTATGAAATTATTGGCTGAGTTGTTATGATTACCGAGAGATTACGGACTCCTTAGTTTATTTTAGCTGCAGTAATGACTTTGTGGAGTTGTCAAGGTGGTTATTTAGAACTCTTGATATTGAGTTTTGTTATTAAAGATATGAGTTTCATTTTAGTTGTGTTGGATTATAAGTTCTTTAGAGACAGGTAGTAAGTCTCCAGACCATCCGGGTTTGGGGCGTTACATTTGGTATCAGAGAGAGGTTTGAATTCTGCATACTATAAACCTTGGAGGTTTAGATTTCTGTGGGTTCATAGGATGTAAAGATTTCAGTGTAGGAACTTGAGGAATTTAAGGATTATCTTGTGGATATTTAAGTTTGGGATTCTAAAGATGTACTGGAGTTTAGAGCGATGTTGGGTTTACAATATGAGATGATAGAAATGACTGTACGAGTTGGTTGAAGATATGGCTAAGAATGGGTAAAACCATGTGTGCAGTACCAGAGAAGTTTAAAGGTTTATTTAGAAATTATTATTATTTTATTTAAATTGATTTTTTTTCGGTTTTGTTTGATTTGATTTTATTGGAATTGAAATTATGTTATTTAATTTATTAAGTTTATTTTATTTTGTTCGTTTCGTTCGAAGCTGAAAAACGGGTTAAGGATTAAGTTATAGCAGGAAGATGGTACGACTGAGAACGCTATTATTATTTTTAGCAGAGTAAGCTTGAACTTTTATCGACTTGGTGTGCATTTATAATATCAAGGTTTGAAAGGAACGGCATAGTCTGGGTGATCTATTCGGGGAGTAAGATATTTGAGGTTTTCGATTTCATGGATGTATGACACGGGACTTTAGAATAGAAGATTGTAAGTTCAACAAACTTTAATGATAGACTTACGGAAATTTCACCAAAAGTTTAAGGTGTTGCAGACTTTAGGAAATGATTGTTATCATTTAATGTTTTAGATTTTGAAAGCTTCGAGAGTCGATTGTTTTATTATTGGATATAAGTTCATTGATCTTGCAGATTTCGAAAAATGATTCTGGTATAATTTAAGGTTTTAGAATTACAGATTTGAAGGATCGAATTGAAATAAGATTTAAGTTCTTAATTATGCAGGCTTAGTGTGCTAGCTTGATTTATTTTGGAGACTGGTTAGTATGTGACCATTATTATGGGGTTGATCGAAGTTGAGTTATTGATATAGGAAATTTCAAGGGGATTATTTATTTTTTTTGAGAATTGAAGGTGTTGGTCTAGTTTGGATAATGACTGTTATTAGTTCGGGGTTTTAGTGGCAGGTTTTAGGATTGATCCATGTCAGATTTAAGGGTAATAGTTGTTGCAGATTCAGAAAGGAATTCTTGGTGAGTTTTGAGAGATCAAGAATTTTCTTCTACCAAAATGTTGTAAGAGTTTCTGATCAGTAGGTATGGAGCCACCTTGTACTCGATGGTATTGCTTTATGAGGACATAAATTTTATGCATGTGGCAAATTATCAGAGTGCGCAGCAGGAGCGCGATATTTTGGTTATAATTAAGGATTCAAACTTTGTGTTGATCTTAAGGAATTAGTAGTGTTTGAAAATTTGATAATGATACTTGTAATTAGAGATTAAACTATTGGTGGTGCGGAATTAGGGTATAATTCTTATTGATTTTGAGGGAATAGGTCTAGATGATGGAAATGTTTATTGATGGTTAACTTTGGAAGTAGCTAAGGTTACCAACTTGTAGAATACAATGAAGGTTTGTGAGTTTTAACATAGGAGTCGATTGAGGTTAGCGCAGATCGTGTTACGATAATAATAATAATCATTGGGATTCCTTGGATGTTGTGTTAAGGCTCTTGTGGAAAGATGAGATTTTGGATAGCATAGCCACCCTGAGAATACTGGACGTGTTGTGCAATTGGGGGACTAATACGAGTATGATGGAATTGCCTATGGAAATAGACTTGAGAGAACATTACTCATACTTGTTGGGAGTTGTTGATGGTATAATCCTTTCGAGCGTGTTTTTGGGTTGTATCTTCTATCCTGCAATAGTGTCACGTTTGACCTTACAAATTTCGAGGACGAAATTTTTTTTAAGGGGGGAAGGATGTAACACCCCGTATTTTAGTGTATTTTTTTAATTGAAAGATTTTTGTTTTTAATGTAAAATTTATTCTCTTGTTTTAAAATTGTTGGATTTTTTTTAGTTGTGTTATTTTTATGATTTTTAGTTTACGAAAATTATTTTTGAAGTGCTTTATCTAAATTAATTATTTTTATGCGTTTAAAACTTCTTCTCAAATTAAATTAACTTGTTGTGGGGTTTAATTATTTATTTTCATTTTAATCATTACGTTTGAATTATTTTATTTTACTGCTGTTTTAAAATCGTTTCCGTTGGATCATTTGTGTGACCCAAGATATGAAAATTGGACCTCATTTCTTTCCCTACATTTTTTCTCTTTCCTCTTTTCTTTTTCTTCTTTTCTTCTTTTTCTTTTTCTTTTTCTCCCCCCTGCTTCCCGCGCGGACGTCTCTCTCTCTCTCTCTCTCTCTCTCTCTCTCACGCCGTGCAACCGTTCCTCACCCAGCCCGCCGCCGTCGCGCCGCCGTGCGCGACACAGCCCACCCCATCGTGCTCCCCACCGGCCGGCGACCTCCCCCTCCGATTTCCAGCCACAGCCGCGCCGCCGTTAGCCTCCACGCACCACACGAAGCCGCGGCACTCCTTGCGCCGCTGCGCCGCCGTCGCGCCACCTCCGGCCACCATCTTCTCACCACATCATCCTCGACCTTCTAGCAACCCAATGGACCCAACCCCAGCTCCGATCCGTCACCGGTGAAGCCCCACCAAGTCCATTTCCGATTTGTACATTTTTGGCCTAAAACCACCCCTTGCGCCGCCACCCACGGCAAACCACCACCACCATTGATTTCACCGACATCCCTAAGCCCTACCCTATCAATCTTGGGTCTTCGTTTGCACCCGTTCAGAAGTGGGTTTTTGAGACCCACGGCCACAGTGCATTTGGCACTGTTTTGTTGCTGCGTTGCCGCTTCTAGCACCTCCGTGATCTTTCAAAAATTATATTATAGCATTGTAAGTATTTTTCCCAAAGAACTTTTGAGATTTAAAAGTATTTCTGCACTAATTCATATTTACTGTGAATTTGTTGGTTGTGCCGGACTGAGTCCGAGGAGTAAGGGGGGTCGGTTGGATTTATGGTTGAGAGAATATTTAGAGGGGAATTAATTTTCTTTGTTGAGTGCAGTTTAATTTTTGGAGGTATTAGTTTATATTTTTCTGTTATGGAGTTGTGAATGGGAATAAGTGTGCTTTGTTTAGTGTTGGTTAAATTGTTAGTAATTGTTGGGACTGCGAACTGTTGGAATAAGTGTGAGTTATTGGAATTTGAATTGGCATTGGTCTTGATGCTTGTATTGGACAATACTGAGATTGGTATAAAATATTTTGGGTCGAAGTGAGGGTTGTCCGGATTGTTATTTGGCTGTTGGAGTTTGATTAAACTTTCTGAATTATGATCTAGAGTTTGGATCTGGAGTTGTCTAAGACCAATTTTGTGTTGTTGGACTTTAATATTTAGTTTATATTATTTTTATGAATAGGTGAAGAGACGGATAGAGACTGTTTTCAAGTCATAGATAATGCGCTGCAGGAGTCAGGTAAGCGGGGTTCCTATGCTGGGTTTTATACAAGTTAATAAGACTGAGGTTGATTTTATGAAAACTCGCATAATTTGTGTTGTGTTGGGAACTTGTGAAAACAAAGATCAACCTCGGTCTCTTATCTGCATTATTCATGAAATCTGTGTGAAAAAGGAAAATATATTCTGACATGCATTGTGTAGACATGAGCTAAATTCTGTCATGTGATTTCTGAAATCTGAAAACGAGCGATATTGAGAATATGAAAAGTTGTGCATTTATTTGTTCTGGCTTTTGTGTACAGCGTGTGTAAACTGTTCTGAATCTGTTTTGGTACTTTGTATTATTTTGATACAACATCTGAAAACCTTTGGCATGGTGTACTGGTTTTTCGTATCTGACTCTGTCTCTGCTTTGCTCTGCTCTGCTCTGTTATGCTCTGCTCTGTTTGGGTTGGTACCAACTTCTCTGTCTCTGAGTGCACCCACTTTGGAAACAAAGTGGTTTTATTGTGGTCTTTCCTGTGTGCACACTCGGGGCTCCGAGAAGAATAAAGGAAAGATTTCACCTCTGTCTCTGCCTGGTTTGGCCACCGGGGTTAGCACAACCCTACCACGGGGGTGAAACATGGTCTCTGCTCTGTTTGATGCTCTGTTTGGATCTGATGATGATACTCAGTTTATGTTATGCCAAAGCACTAAGGGTTTTACTTGTCTTAAAACCATCGCTCTGTTACTTTTGAAAATATGTTCTGTTCTGCATGTTAACCCTGGAAAATATTTTGTTCTGCATGTTCTATTTTGTAAATGCTCATGTTTACACGCTAGCATATGATTTCTGCTTACTGAGTTGTTGATAACTCACCCCCTATCTTCATAATATTTTTCAGATGATGTGGAGAGTCCAAATGAGGACCTGGAGTAGATTTCTGAATGTGTTTAAACTGAGGAGATGTTGTTGGAAGAAGGACTTTTGATGTTCTCAGTTTTAATGTTTTTGAGCTTTATTAATATCTTGGGTTTCAGAAAGAGGTATGAAATTATTGGCTGAGTTGTTATGATTACCGAGAGATTACGGACTCCTTAGTTTATTTTAGCTGCAGTAATGACTTTGTGGAGTTGTCAAGGTGGTTATTTAGAACTCTTGATATTGAGTTTTGTTATTAAAGATATGAGTTTCATTTTAGTTGTGTTGGATTATAAGTTCTTTAGAGACAGGTAGTAAGTCTCCAGACCATCCGGGTTTGGGGCGTTACATTTGGTATCAGAGAGAGGTTTGAATTCTGCATACTATAAACCTTGGAGGTTTAGATTTCTGTGGGTTCATAGGATGTAAAGATTTCAGTGTAGGAACTTGAGGAATTTAAGGATTATCTTGTGGATATTTAAGTTTGGGATTCTAAAGATGTACTGGAGTTTAGAGCGATGTTGGGTTTACAATATGAGATGATAGAAATGACTGTACGAGTTGGTTGAAGATATGGCTAAGAATGGGTAAAACCATGTGTGCAGTACCAGAGAAGTTTAAAGGTTTATTTAGAAATTATTATTATTTTATTTAAATTGATTTTTTTCGGTTTTGTTTGATTTGATTTTATTGGAATTGAAATTATGTTATTTAATTTGTTAAGTTTATTTTATTTTGTTCGTTTCGTTCGAAGCTGAAAAACGGGTTAAGGATTAAGTTATAGCAGGAAGATGGTACGACTGAGAACGCTATTATTATTTTTAGCAGAGTAAGCTTGAACTTTTATCGACTTGGTGTGCATTTATAATATCAAGGTTTGAAAGGAACGGCATAGTCTGGGTGATCTATTCGGGGAGTAAGATATTTGAGGTTTTCGATTTCATGGATGTTTGACACGGGACTTTAGAATAGAAGATTGTAAGTTCAACAAACTTTAATGATAGACTTACGGAAATTTCACCAAAAGTTTAAGGTGTTGCAGACTTTAGGAAATGATTGTTATCATTTAATGTTTTAGATTTTGAAAGCTTCGAGAGTCGATTGTTTTATTATTGGATATAAGTTCATTGATCTTGCAGATTTCGAAAAATGATTCTGGTATAATTTAAGGTTTTAGAATTACAGATTTGAAGGATCGAATTGAAATAAGATTTAAGTTCTTAATTATGCAGGCTTAGTGTGCTAGCTTGATTTATTTTGGAGACTGGTTAGTATGTGACCATTATTATGGGGTTGATCGAAGTTGAGTTATTGATATAGGAAATTTCAAGGGGATTATTTATTTTTTTTGAGAATTGAAGGTGTTGGTCTAGTTTGGATAATGACTGTTATTAGTTCGAGGTTTTAGTGGCAGGTTTTAGGATTGATCCATGTCAGATTTAAGGGTAATAGTTGTTGCAGATTCAGAAAGGAATTCTTGGTGAGTTTTGAGAGATCAAGAATTTTCTTCTACCAAAATGTTGTAAGAGTTTCTGATCAGTAGGTATGGAGCCACCTTGTACTCGATGGTATTGCTTTATGAGGACATAAATTTTATGCATGTGGCAAATTATCAGAGTGCGCAGCAGGAGCGCGATATTTTGGTTATAATTAAGGATTCAAACTTTGTGTTGATCTTAAGGAATTAGTAGTGTTTGAAAATTTGATAATGATACTTGTAATTAGAGATTAAACTATTGGTGGTGCGGAATTAGGGTATAATTCTTATTGATTTTGAGGGAATAGGTCTAGATGATGGAAATGTTTATTGATGGTTAACTTTGGAAGTAGCTAAGGTTACCAACTTGTAGAATACAATGAAGGTTTGTGAGTTTTAACATAGGAGTCGATTGAGGTTAGCGCAGATCGTGTTACGATAATAATAATAATCATTGGGATTCCTTGGATGTTGTGTTAAGGCTCTTGTGGAAAGATGAGATTTTGGATAGCATAGCCACCCTGAGAATACTGGACGTGTTGTGCAATTGGGGGACTAATACGAGTATGATGGAATTGCCTATGGAAATAGACTTGAGAGAACATTACTCATACTTGTTGGGAGTTGTTGATGGTATAATCCTTTCGAGCGTGTTTTTGGGTTGTATCTTCTATCCTGCAATAGTGTCACGTTTGACCTTACAAATTTCGAGGACGAAATTTTTTTTAAGGGGGGAAGGATGTAACACCCCGTATTTTAGTGTATTTTTTTAATTGAAAGATTTTTGTTTTTAATGTAAAATTTATTCTCTTGTTTTAAAATTGTTGGATTTTTTTTAGTTGTGTTATTTTTATGATTTTTAGTTTACGAAAATTATTTTTGAAGTGCTTTATCTAAATTAATTATTTTTATGCGTTTAAAACTTCTTCTCAAATTAAATTAACTTGTTGTGGGGTTTAATTATTTATTTTCATTTTAATCATTACGTTTGAATTATTTTATTTTACTGCTGTTTTAAAATCGTTTCCGTTGGATCATTTGTGTGACCCAAGATATGAAAATTGGACCTCATTTCTTTCCCTACATTTTTTCTCTTTCCTCTTTTCTTTTTCTTCTTTTCTTCTTTTTCTTTTTCTTTTTCTCCCCCCCTGCTTCCCGCGCGGACGTCTCTCTCTCTCTCTCTCTCTCTCACGCCGTGCAACCGTTCCTCACCCAGCCCGCCGCCGTCGCGCCGCCGTGCGCGACACAGCCCACCCCATCGTGCTCCCCACCGGCCGGCGACCTCCCCCTCCGATTTCCAGCCACAGCCGCGCCGCCGTTAGCCTCCACGCACCACACGAAGCCGCGGCACTCCTTGCGCCGCTGCGCCGCCGTCGCGCCACCTCCGGCCACCATCTTCTCACCACATCATCCTCGACCTTCTAGCAACCCAATGGACCCAACCCCAGCTCCGATCCGTCACCGGTGAAGCCCCACCAAGTCCATTTCCGATTTGTACATTTTTGGCCTAAAACCACCCCTTGCGCCGCCACCCACGGCAAACCACCACCACCATTGATTTCACCGACATCCCTAAGCCCTACCCTATCAATCTTGGGTCTTCGTTTGCACCCGTTCAGAAGTGGGTTTTTGAGACCCACGGCCACAGTGCATTTGGCACTGTTTTGTTGCTGCGTTGCCGCTTCTAGCACCTCCGTGATCTTTCAAAAATTATATTATAGCATTGTAAGTATTTTTCCCAAAGAACTTTTGAGATTTAAAAGTATTTCTGCACTAATTCATATTTACTGTGAATTTGTTGGTTGTGCCGGACTGAGTCCGAGGAGTAAGGGGGGTCGGTTGGATTTATGGTTGAGAGAATATTTAGAGGGGAATTAATTTTCTTTGTTGAGTGCAGTTTAATTTTTGGAGGTATTAGTTTATATTTTTCTGTTATGGAGTTGTGAATGGGAATAAGTGTGCTTTGTTTAGTGTTGGTTAAATTGTTAGTAATTGTTGGGACTGCGAACTGTTGGAATAAGTGTGAGTTATTGGAATTTGAATTGGCATTGGTCTTGATGCTTGTATTGGACAATACTGAGATTGGTATAAAATATTTTGGGTCGAAGTGAGGGTTGTCCGGATTGTTATTTGGCTGTTGGAGTTTGATTAAACTTTCTGAATTATGATCTAGAGTTTGGATCTGGAGTTGTCTAAGACCAATTTTGTGTTGTTGGACTTTAATATTTAGTTTATATTATTTTTATGAATAGGTGAAGAGACGGATAGAGACTGTTTTCAAGTCATAGATAATGCACTGCAGGAGTCAGGTAAGCGGGGTTCCTATGCTGGGTTTTATACAAGTTAATAAGACTGAGGTTGATTTTATGAAAACTCGCATAATTTGTGTTGTGTTGGGAACTTGTGAAAACAAAGATCAACCTCGGTCTCTTATCTGCATTATTCATGAAATCTGTGTGAAAAAGGAAAATATATTCTGACATGCATTGTGTAGACATGAGCTAAATTCTGTCATGTGATTTCTGAAATCTGAAAACGAGCGATATTGAGAATATGAAAAGTTGTGCATTTATTTGTTCTGGCTTTTGTGTACAGCGTGTGTAAACTGTTCTGAATCTGTTTTGGTACTTTGTATTATTTTGATACAACATCTGAAAACCTTTGGCATGGTGTACTGGTTTTTCGTATCTGACTCTGTCTCTGCTTTGCTCTGCTCTGCTCTGTTATGCTCTGCTCTGTTTGGGTTGGTACCAACTTCTCTGTCTCTGAGTGCACCCACTTTGGAAACAAAGTGGTTTTATTGTGGTCTTTCCTGTGTGCACACTCGGGGCTCCGAGAAGAATAAAGGAAAGATTTCACCTCTGTCTCTGCCTGGTTTGGCCACCGGGGTTAGCACAACCCTACCACGGGGGTGAAACATGGTCTCTGCTCTGTTTGATGCTCTGTTTGGATCTGATGATGATACTCAGTTTATGTTATGCCAAAGCACTAAGGGTTTTACTTGTCTTAAAACCATCGCTCTGTTACTTTTGAAAATATGTTCTGTTCTGCATGTTAACCCTGGAAAATATTTTGTTCTGCATGTTCTATTTTGTAAATGCTCATGTTTACACGCTAGCATATGATTTCTGCTTACTGAGTTGTTGATAACTCACCCCCTATCTTCATAATATTTTTCAGATGATGTGGAGAGTCCAAATGAGGACCTGGAGTAGATTTCTGAATGTGTTTAAACTGAGGAGATGTTGTTGGAAGAAGGACTTTTGATGTTCTCAGTTTTAATGTTTTTGAGCTTTATTAATATCTTGGGTTTCAGAAAGAGGTATGAAATTATTGGCTGAGTTGTTATGATTACCGAGAGATTACGGACTCCTTAGTTTATTTTAGCTGCAGTAATGACTTTGTGGAGTTGTCAAGGTGGTTATTTAGAACTCTTGATATTGAGTTTTGTTATTAAAGATATGAGTTTCATTTTAGTTGTGTTGGATTATAAGTTCTTTAGAGACAGGTAGTAAGTCTCCAGACCATCCGGGTTTGGGGCGTTACATTTGGTATCAGAGAGAGGTTTGAATTCTGCATACTATAAACCTTGGAGGTTTAGATTTCTGTGGGTTCATAGGATGTAAAGATTTCAGTGTAGGAACTTGAGGAATTTAAGGATTATCTTGTGGATATTTAAGTTTGGGATTCTAAAGATGTACTGGAGTTTAGAGCGATGTTGGGTTTACAATATGAGATGATAGAAATGACTGTACGAGTTGGTTGAAGATATGGCTAAGAATGGGTAAAACCATGTGTGCAGTACCAGAGAAGTTTAAAGGTTTATTTAGAAATTATTATTATTTTATTTAAATTGATTTTTTTTCGGTTTTGTTTGATTTGATTTTATTGGAATTGAAATTATGTTATTTAATTTATTAAGTTTATTTTATTTTGTTCGTTTCGTTCGAAGCTGAAAAACGGGTTAAGGATTAAGTTATAGCAGGAAGATGGTACGACTGAGAACGCTATTATTATTTTTAGCAGAGTAAGCTTGAACTTTTATCGACTTGGTGTGCATTTATAATATCAAGGTTTGAAAGGAACGGCATAGTCTGGGTGATCTATTCGGGGAGTAAGATATTTGAGGTTTTCGATTTCATGGATGTATGACACGGGACTTTAGAATAGAAGATTGTAAGTTCAACAAACTTTAATGATAGACTTACGGAAATTTCACCAAAAGTTTAAGGTGTTGCAGACTTTAGGAAATGATTGTTATCATTTAATGTTTTAGATTTTGAAAGCTTCGAGAGTCGATTGTTTTATTATTGGATATAAGTTCATTGATCTTGCAGATTTCGAAAAATGATTCTGGTATAATTTAAGGTTTTAGAATTACAGATTTGAAGGATCGAATTGAAATAAGATTTAAGTTCTTAATTATGCAGGCTTAGTGTGCTAGCTTGATTTATTTTGGAGACTGGTTAGTATGTGACCATTATTATGGGGTTGATCGAAGTTGAGTTATTGATATAGGAAATTTCAAGGGGATTATTTATTTTTTTTGAGAATTGAAGGTGTTGGTCTAGTTTGGATAATGACTGTTATTAGTTCGAGGTTTTAGTGGCAGGTTTTAGGATTGATCCATGTCAGATTTAAGGGTAATAGTTGTTGCAGATTCAGAAAGGAATTCTTGGTGAGTTTTGAGAGATCAAGAATTTTCTTCTACCAAAATGTTGTAAGAGTTTCTGATCAGTAGGTATGGAGCCACCTTGTACTCGATGGTATTGCTTTATGAGGACATAAATTTTATGCATGTGGCAAATTATCAGAGTGCGCAGCAGGAGCGCGATATTTTGGTTATAATTAAGGATTCAAACTTTGTGTTGATCTTAAGGAATTAGTAGTGTTTGAAAATTTGATAATGATACTTGTAATTAGAGATTAAACTATTGGTGGTGCGGAATTAGGGTATAATTCTTATTGATTTTGAGGGAATAGGTCTAGATGATGGAAATGTTTATTGATGGTTAACTTTGGAAGTAGCTAAGGTTACCAACTTGTAGAATACAATGAAGGTTTGTGAGTTTTAACATAGGAGTCGATTGAGGTTAGCGCAGATCGTGTTACGATAATAATAATAATCATTGGGATTCCTTGGATGTTGTGTTAAGGCTCTTGTGGAAAGATGAGATTTTGGATAGCATAGCCACCCTGAGAATACTGGACGTGTTGTGCAATTGGGGGACTAATACGAGTATGATGGAATTGCCTATGGAAATAGACTTGAGAGAACATTACTCATACTTGTTGGGAGTTGTTGATGGTATAATCCTTTCGAGCGTGTTTTTGGGTTGTATCTTCTATCCTGCAATAGTGTCACGTTTGACCTTACAAATTTCGAGGACGAAATTTTTTTTAAGGGGGGAAGGATGTAACACCCCGTATTTTAGTGTATTTTTTTAATTGAAAGATTTTTGTTTTTAATGTAAAATTTATTCTCTTGTTTTAAAATTGTTGGATTTTTTTTAGTTGTGTTATTTTTATGATTTTTAGTTTACGAAAATTATTTTTGAAGTGCTTTATCTAAATTAATTATTTTTATGCGTTTAAAACTTCTTCTCAAATTAAATTAACTTGTTGTGGGGTTTAATTATTTATTTTCATTTTAATCATTACGTTTGAATTATTTTATTTTACTGCTGTTTTAAAATCGTTTCCGTTGGATCATTTGTGTGACCCAAGATATGAAAATTGGACCTCATTTCTTTCCCTACATTTTTTCTCTTTCCTCTTTTCTTTTTCTTCTTTTCTTCTTTTTCTTTTTCTTTTTCTCCCCCCCTGCTTCCCGCGCGGACGTCTCTCTCTCTCTCTCTCTCTCTCTCTCTCTCTCACGCCGTGCAACCGTTCCTCACCCAGCCCGCCGCCGTCGCGCCGCCGTGCGCGACACAGCCCACCCCATCGTGCTCCCCACCGGCCGGCGACCTCCCCCTCCGATTTCCAGCCACAGCCGCGCCGCCGTTAGCCTCCACGCACCACACGAAGCCGCGGCACTCCTTGCGCCGCTGCGCCGCCGTCGCGCCACCTCCGGCCACCATCTTCTCACCACATCATCCTCGACCTTCTAGCAACCCAATGGACCCAACCCCAGCTCCGATCCGTCACCGGTGAAGCCCCACCAAGTCCATTTCCGATTTGTACATTTTTGGCCTAAAACCACCCCTTGCGCCGCCACCCACGGCAAACCACCACCACCATTGATTTCACCGACATCCCTAAGCCCTACCCTATCAATCTTGGGTCTTCGTTTGCACCCGTTCAGAAGTGGGTTTTTGAGACCCACGGCCACAGTGCATTTGGCACTGTTTTGTTGCTGCGTTGCCGCTTCTAGCACCTCCGTGATCTTTCAAAAATTATATTATAGCATTGTAAGTATTTTTCCCAAAGAACTTTTGAGATTTAAAAGTATTTCTGCACTAATTCATATTTACTGTGAATTTGTTGGTTGTGCCGGACTGAGTCCGAGGAGTAAGGGGGGTCGGTTGGATTTATGGTTGAGAGAATATTTAGAGGGGAATTAATTTTCTTTGTTGAGTGCAGTTTAATTTTTGGAGGTATTAGTTTATATTTTTCTGTTATGGAGTTGTGAATGGGAATAAGTGTGCTTTGTTTAGTGTTGGTTAAATTGTTAGTAATTGTTGGGACTGCGAACTGTTGGAATAAGTGTGAGTTATTGGAATTTGAATTGGCATTGGTCTTGATGCTTGTATTGGACAATACTGAGATTGGTATAAAATATTTTGGGTCGAAGTGAGGGTTGTCCGGATTGTTATTTGGCTGTTGGAGTTTGATTAAACTTTCTGAATTATGATCTAGAGTTTGGATCTGGAGTTGTCTAAGACCAATTTTGTGTTGTTGGACTTTAATATTTAGTTTATATTATTTTTATGAATAGGTGAAGAGACGGATAGAGACTGTTTTCAAGTCATAGATAATGCGCTGCAGGAGTCAGGTAAGCGGGGTTCCTATGCTGGGTTTTATACAAGTTAATAAGACTGAGGTTGATTTTATGAAAACTCGCATAATTTGTGTTGTGTTGGGAACTTGTGAAAACAAAGATCAACCTCGGTCTCTTATCTGCATTATTCATGAAATCTGTGTGAAAAAGGAAAATATATTCTGACATGCATTGTGTAGACATGAGCTAAATTCTGTCATGTGATTTCTGAAATCTGAAAACGAGCGATATTGAGAATATGAAAAGTTGTGCATTTATTTGTTCTGGCTTTTGTGTACAGCGTGTGTAAACTGTTCTGAATCTGTTTTGGTACTTTGTATTATTTTGATACAACATCTGAAAACCTTTGGCATGGTGTACTGGTTTTTCGTATCTGACTCTGTCTCTGCTTTGCTCTGCTCTGCTCTGTTATGCTCTGCTCTGTTTGGGTTGGTACCAACTTCTCTGTCTCTGAGTGCACCCACTTTGGAAACAAAGTGGTTTTATTGTGGTCTTTCCTGTGTGCACACTCGGGGCTCCGAGAAGAATAAAGGAAAGATTTCTCCTCTGTCTCTGCCTGGTTTGGCCACCGGGGTTAGCACAACCCTACCACGGGGGTGAAACATGGTCTCTGCTCTGTTTGATGCTCTGTTTGGATCTGATGATGATACTCAGTTTATGTTATGCCAAAGCACTAAGGGTTTTACTTGTCTTAAAACCATCGCTCTGTTACTTTTGAAAATATGTTCTGTTCTGCATGTTAACCCTGGAAAATATTTTGTTCTGCATGTTCTATTTTGTAAATGCTCATGTTTACACGCTAGCATATGATTTCTACTTACTGAGTTGTTGATAACTCACCCCCTATCTTCATAATATTTTTCAGATGATGTGGAGAGTCCAAATGAGGACCTGGAGTAGATTTCTGAATGTGTTTAAACTGAGGAGATGTTGTTGGAAGAAGGACTTTTGATGTTCTCAGTTTTAATGTTTTTGAACTTTATTAATATCTTGGGTTTCAGAAAGAGGTATGAAATTATTAGCTGAGTTGTTATGATTACCGAGAGATTACGGACTCCTTAGTTTATTTTAGCTGCAGTAATGACTTTGTGGAGTTGTCAAGGTGGTTATTTAGAACTCTTGATATTGAGTTTTGTTATTAAAGATATGAGTTTCATTTTAGTTGTGTTGGATTATAAGTTCTTTAGAGACAGGTAGTAAGTCTCCAGACCATCCGGGTTTGGGGCGTTACAAAGTGCATGTAGATATTTTATGTATTGAGATCATCAAAAGGGATAGAAGGAACATATGTTTGCTTTGAATACAGAGGACAATACGAAAACAACATTGAATAAGGACTTGTCATCTACTTTACAAGGACAATTCAATCCACACTTCTCATACCAGTTATCTAGTGCACTATCATCACTGATAAAGATTTTATATACGTAATCCCTGATATCATCACTTTGGTGGAAAAAACCATTTAGCCCAATTCATTTTCATTGATGTGATTTGGCACCCTTGAGTTTCCATTTTTTGTTGCATGTCTGACTAAAATGAAGTTTATTGTTTCATCTGCAAAATCGATGGATACCCTCTTTAAATTTACATTAAAAATTCAAACTTTTTTTTTTAATGAGCCAAATAGAGATTTCCTATAAGAATATGGAGAAATGAATTTTGCTTAGAATGCTCAGGGTGGAATATATTCCATAAAATGGAAAGAATAAATATACTCAGTATTTAGTATTATCTTTCTCTTGCCAAATTTGAACCAACGTCGATGGTAGGATTGTTCATCCGGGTTGCAGCTTGGGAACTCGAGTATACCCAGAGCAGAACCCGGGCAGAAACGCAGATTGGGTCAGCATGGGTTATACCCGGGCCGGAACTCGAGTTTTTTAAAACCCGATTGTCTTTTTTTTTAATATATATATATATAGAAGTCTTTATTTCATTAAGGTTTAAAAGCATAATTTTTTGTAATAAAAACCAAGGGTTTTTTTAAATATTTTTTCAAGAAAGATGCATGTTAAAAAGCATAATTCTCTTTATGTGAAAGTCTATATTTATTATAGAAATTTTTAAAAAAAATGTTAAAAATCATAATTTTTTTTTTATTTTTTTTATAAAAACCTATATTATGTGAAATATTTTCTAAGAGGTAATGTTAAAAAGCAAAATAATAACATTGTCCAGAATAATAAAATATATAAAACTAAAATGCATGCAATCCACTATATATTATATTATTACAAAATACAAAATGATAACTTGAAACAATGGACCAGAAAATGGATAACTTGAACAATGGACAAGAAACTTAAAGTAAACTTACATTACATTACAAACTATAAAATTACAAGATATTAGTTACATGTCAATAACATAGTCTTCCATGTGATTTAATCACACCAAATAAAATTTCAAGTCTATTCGATGTAGCCACCCAAATTGGAGACAACCGCTACTTTGAATTCCTAGTATATTCTTTGCTGCCACCCAAATAGAAGAGTAAGAATGTATTTCAACAGAGAAAAACACAAACCATGGAACGGAACACTAAATTCTCCATGCATACATTCCAAAGAAGAGGTTTCCAAAATGGATTGACCAGGGTTCCTTTTTTTTTTTTTTTTTTTACTTCATTTCATCCATGAATGAAGTTACAACTGTGACTAGTCAATACAGAGAAAAATTCCAAATGCAAGCCAAACTACACATCTGTTGTACGTCTCCCTGCACACGAATTTATTTGCGACGGGCATTTTTTTAACTTCTAAAAACTCTCATAAGAAAGTATCACTCTCTGTAAAAAACAGAGATAAGAAACCATTCCCCACCTCTAAAAAAAGAAAGGGTATCCAAACCCCCATCCTCCAAACGAGGAGGGGTTCCCCTGCTATGGACAAAAGTCAAATAACCTATTTTTTTAATTATTAATAAAATAAACAATAGAATTGCAAATACATTTACAAACAAAAGAACCACATGGACTAAAGAAAAATACATGGACCCAGTCTAAACAATAGAATTGCAAATACATTTGCAACTGGGAAGGCCCCATAGAGTTTCTATCTCTACCATTTCCGCAGCTCCCCCACCCTTCTTTTTTCTTTTTTTCTTTCTTTTCCTGCAACTTTCTCCTACGCCCGAGCTTCTTCCTCCCTTTCTCTCTTAGAACGCGCACCTTCGTACTAGCACTGGCCACTGAAGCACTGTTGTCCACCCATTACTGACATGCGCGCTTCCTGGTCCCCTCCACAGGTGGCTCACCTCCTTTTCATCTCCTCGCCCAGCTTATTGGCTCATCTGCGCAGGTGGCTATTGATTTGGGTTGCGTAGATTGACCAGTGTAGATTGACTAGCTCATCTCCTCGCCCAGCACAGTTCGTGCTTATCTGCATAGGGGTGCGTAGATTGACCAAAGAGTGTGGGTGCGCGGATTTGGGTTGCAATGGTGTGTAGCTGAGGACAAGAACTGGACGTATTCCTTAGGAATTTGGACTGGGATCACTAGAGAGTGTTTCTCCTTTATTAGACCTAAAAAAAACACTTAAAACAAAAGCAAAAACAAAAGCAAAACACAGACTTGAAAATATGGGCAGGAAGAAAGTAAGGGGGGAGGAACCAAAGCTCCCACCCCCTCAAGCTGTTTTTGAACAGAGAAGTTTTTTTAGAGAGAAGTTGGAGGTTTCTCTCTAAAATTAGGACCACAGTAACTTAGTCTCCATATCAGGATTAACCAAGTATTGACAGTAGACACAATATATAAAAGCAGCTCGATGACAATATTTTCGCATTTTATTGAATAGAGATGCTATCAACAAAAAGGTTTCATTCAGAAGGATGCTAGCAAACCTGAATACAGAAAGCAAGTCCTACATACTGTTAGCAAGCCCATGCTTCTGCAAAGCATACCATGTGCAGTAAAAGGTGCCAAGGACTGCACCAATGGTTTAAGTCTTGTGAACTCAATGTCCAACGTTGTGTAAGAGAACAAGTTAGTGAAAGTCCTAAGATAATAATTATTTTCCAATGCAAAGAGTACTAATGCAATTACACGCAATTTTGAGATTGGAATAATAAACCATGAGAAACCATAAACACCCAAAAGAAGTTTAAACAAGTTAGTCAACAATAAAGAGAAGGGACATCTTAGTAATTAGGAATCAACACTCACCCGACAAAACTGGTAAAAATCCTCTAGGTATGCCTTGTAAAGAGTGTTCCTCATTATTTCAATGTTCATGTCATCCAAGTCCTACAAAATACTAATGCTACTGCTCTTTTCTATTAGAACTAAATTATTCAGTAATATTAAGATTAAAAAGACATTACAAGGGTTTTTAAATTTTATCAAGTGTGGCCTTCTTGGCCTTCTTGTCCACATTATAGTTGTTGATTGTAAATAATCTCCAACTCAGTGCCATAATATTATACCTCTATTTAACAACCAAAATACAAAATTATCGGTTCGAAGAAAACAGGACTATTTGAAGAAAAGAGGAATAAGTATTTGGTCATTCAAACTTCTCCCACCAAAACCCATCACTTTCACAGTTTTACTCCCTCTTCAAACCTAACCCACTGAATCCAAAATTAATCCAAAGATTCGACTTCTGCCCAAACTCTAAAACCAATCACAATTGAATACTCCTCAAACATTCAAATATTCTCTTCAAAACAAACTCAAAATACCAAAGAGAGAACAAAAAAACAAAGAGAAGAAAAAATACCCACGGAGGAAGATGATGGCATGGGGATCTAACTCACAAAAATACTCCTCAAACATCCAAACTTTCTCATCAAAACCAACTCACCAAAGAGAGAACCAAAAAAAAAAGAGAAAAGAATAAAAAATTAACACAAACTTTTACCCAAATTTGGAAACAGGAAAAAATATACATGAACTTTTCTTAGATCTTCTTGCAGATTTGGAAACAGAAAAAAGGATAAACAGATCTAAACAGAAACTCCTCAAACATTCAAACAGATTTAACCCATAAAAATACTCCTCAAACATTCTCATAAAAAGGAAAAAAAAAACCCAAAATTGTTATGAGCCCACAGAGAAGGAAGAAGGATTGCAGAGGAGCTAGGGTTACAAAGACATCGAAGGCAGTAGAGAGACAAAGTGAAAGTGAAGTTGAGATTGTGTGGAAGTCAGTTTGAAGTGAAACATCAGTTCCCAAAACGCACAGTAGCAGCCAAGGTCAAAGCTCAACGTTTCGTCCAAGCCACACACACCGTTTCATTATTTCCAAGTGCATCGTTTCATGGATTATCAAAACTCACCGTTTACTCATTATTTCCATTTACTTGTATCTCTTTTATTTGTTCTAGAACATTGTATTTCCATTCTCTGCTTAATTCTGTTAGAGTCAAGGCAGGTGTCCATATGTTATTGCTTTGGTTAGTTACTTCTGCGTGGGTATTAGAATCAATCCTTGCACAAGAAAAAGCATTTGTACATTTATCATCAGGAATATTGAATTGAAGCTTTTGGAGGTTAAGGGGCCCTCAAAGAACCCTATATCATTCTCATTTCCATTCCAATTTCGGAAACCTTTTCACAAACAGATCATCCGCATTCATTTTTCATTACCTATCAATCCGTACTTGCATACGCAACATCCATTTAGAACATAGAAATTACAGGGACATTACAAAAATCAACCAAAAGAGAACAAAGCAGAGGGAAGAAAGAAAACATACCCAAATGGAAATACGTTCTAATCTCTTGGATTCCAAGCTCGAGCACTTTTACCAGTCGGCATCGCAGATAGCATAGAAAGAGATAAAGCAGATGAGAGTGTGATTTCGGGAGGGGCTAGGGCATCACAGACGTAGAGCAGAGAGAGAGAGAGTAGATGAGAGAAAGGAAAGGGGAAGGTGTAGGGCATCACAGTCTTCATAGAGCACAGAGAGAGAGAGCAGATGAGAGAAAATAATTGGAGGGAGGGAGGAGTAGGGCATCGCACTTTGTGCTTTGTAGAGCAGAGCAAAGAGAGAGAGAGAGAGACAGAGCAGAGAGTTTGATTCGGGGGGGGGGGGGAGCTAGGGCATCTCAGTAATGATGCTTTTATATTAAACCCGGGGTACCAGGTTTAAAACCAGTACTAAAGTGTAAGAAACCGCATTCGGGCTGGATAAGCCCAGATTTAAAAAAGCGGGTTCCAGCCCGGGTTTATTCCGAGTCAGAACCCATAGCCGAAACCCGGTTATCTAGGTTCCAAACTGGAAAACCCGACCTAGATTAACAGTCTTAGTCTAGGGCGCTAGTTGTTGTTGTTAATGACAAGTGGGAACATGAGAATATAAACTTAGGCCAAAATACGGATTTCTTCTTCTCAAAGTTGTTCAATTGTTTCCCACTACTTTATGTAAAAGGGAACTTGTATGCAAAAAAACTAAATATAACATAAGGTCATTTTCTTAGGCTACACTCAAGTTCTTAGCGTTCAACTTCTATGCAAAATTCACAATAGTTTCGGAAATGGAAGCCAAGATAGATGGAATGTTCAGAGGTTTTGGAGCTCTTATAACAAGAGGCAAGCATGTTGATTGTCTTATATAGAAAAGAGTTCTCTATAGGAGGTTGGAATTGGAATTTGTATAATTGAATTCTTCTAGTTGATTAAGTCTCTTGATTGACTATGTGCGGATGGTTTTACAATTGATAAGTTCATTAGAGGGCTTTCAACTTGTCTCCAAAATCTTGGATTTAGTTATATACTACTTTGATTATTTTGGTCATTGTGTGTGGTTGCGTTATTTTTTATTTAGGTCTTGCCTCCGTATAGTTCCAATATTATCACCTACCATGTTCTACGTGTTGTTATTGAGATGCAACGTGGTTTTCTCATATCGATTCAAACGAATTGTCGTTACTAACGATGTAAATCTTTTACGGCCTGCTAAACAAGAGGATAGACAGTTACAAATTTTGAATTTGTAGGATGTGTTTCTATTACTATAGAATTCACAAATGAAGTAGTTACAAGAGCCAACTCACCAAACATTGGTACTAGTTAATTGAAACCTCCATACAACTAGATATTGCCATATAGATACCATAAGAAGCACTTGTGGGATGCAACATTTTAGGGCATGTTTTCTTAAGTAGAATGATGATAAAAACCCTTAGCAACAAAATTAAGTAAGAGAAAGAGTAATCAATCTTAATCAACTCTGAAAAGGAACTGCATGTAGATAGTTTATATATTGAGATCGTCAAAAGGGATAGAAGGAAGATATGTTTGATTTGAACACAGAGGACAAGCCGGGACCAACATTGAATAAGGACTTGTTGTCTACTTTCCAAGGACAATTCAATCCACACGTATAATACCAGTAATCTAGTGCACTGTCATTATTGATAAAAAAATGTTAATATACATAATCCCTGACCTCACTTTGGTGGAAGAAACCATTTAGCCAGATTATTTTCATCCATGCAATTTGGCACCCTTGAGGGTCCTTTTATTGTTATATGTGCGACTAAAATGAAGTTTATTGTTTCATCTGTAAAATCGATGGATATACTCCATTAAATTTACATTCAAAACTCAAAACCTTTTTTTAATGAGCCCAATAGAGACTTCCTATAAGAATATGGGGAACTTGGTCAACCAACCAGTGTGATCCAGTGAAACAAATGAGCAATTTGAAAAGTGCTGCAGGAGTGTGACATCCCGGATTTTCACCAAGATTCTATTCGTAATTCTTGTGGATATTATTGATTTATTTATTTATTTATTTGGGTTATTGGCTAAGTGTTGGGAGAATTCTTTAGGCCACTTTCTATTTTTGTTGGATTGGATCTTGGAGTTCAAAGTTAAAAAAACCCACTAAAGAAAAATAGAGGAAAAGGCTCATGGGAATTTGGCCCATTAAGGACTTTGTCTTTCGAAGGCTCAAGTTTACCTCTAGGCAAGGAGATGGTGCCACTTGGTTTCGGGAACCCCATTGGACTGCACAAGCACCAACAAGATTTTTGTGAGTTCCAAGGAGTTGTGCATGCCACTCACCCTCCCAAGCACCTCCACCTCACTCCACTTGTTCTTAGTGAAGAGTTCCAAGAGGATTTTGCATAGGGAAGACAAATGTGAAATTTTCTAAAGGATTTACATTGGAACATTAAGAGACTTTCAGATCCCTAAGCCACACACCCACCTAAGTTATTTTCTGACATTTTTTCATTTGTCATTCATGCATTAGTAGGGGAAAAGGTTCTAGAAGGAAGTGGAAGAGACAATGCATAAAAATTACGATTGTACCCCTAGGATTTCGGCCACCACATTGCCACATGTCATGTTTTGAGTTCTTGAGAAGCATAAGGAAGTGGGAGATTCACCTAGGGAACTTGCATAGGAAGAAGAAGCTTCTTGCTTAGGGAAGAGTAAGGGACATGCATGAGAAAAGGTAAAGACACATGGGAAAAGGAAGAGGCGCTTGGGGAAAGGGAAGGAAGCATGAGGAACACGCACCCACATCCTACATGCTTTTTGCCACTTGGCAAGCATGCACAAGTCTACAAGGTTCAAGCCTAGGGTTATGATTTATCAAATGGAAATTTTGCCCTTGAGATTCATTGAATCTGGACCATATGGGCAAGATACCATGCCACATGTCAGTCATGTAGAGGATCTTTTGGATTTCCCAAGGAGAAACAAAGGAGTGGCTTTGACGCATGTCATTCATGCAATGATATTCTTAGATTTCCTAGGAAAAGCAAGGATGACGGATATTTCGAGTTTCCAAAGAGCCACGCTGCTTGGTAAGATTGTTCTTTTCAAGAATACTTTTGTATTCCCTATAGCCTAGCCTAAGCGCCACTTATCCCACATGCATCAAGAAGCGCCACTTGTCCCACATGCATCAGTAGGCACCACTTGTCCCACATGCATACCTTCGATATGCCACTTGTACAACATGCAATAGCCAAAACTCTAAGGTCATCCACTTGGCAATAAAGCTAAAGCAAGAAGAAAGAGAGTTTGGGCTATTTTTAGTATAAAAACACCCCTTCATCTTCTTATTTGAGGCTTTACATGAAATTCTCACCCTATTCTCTTCTTTTCCTCTCCATTCATGTACACACTCGAATCAAGACCCTAACACAGTACAATGGTAAAAACTGAGAGTTGTTGGTTAGAACAGTGCAAATCGAGCCTTCTCTTCATGATTTTCGATATACTCTTTGTAAGCAAGGAAAAGTTTGTAAGTATACACTCAACTTATTCGTGGTTAGTACTTGTATATATCTGTGTAAATCCTTTCATTGTTATGTTTGCTTGGTTTGCTATTTCTTGTTTGCTTGTTTGTATATGCCTATATGCCTATATGATTCTTGAATATGAATATTACATGAATGGTATGATTCGGTTTTAAGATGAAAATGGCAAGAATGTCCTTAGCCTGTTTAGTTTCTAAGGAAAACTTCATTGTTAATTTGTGATGCTTGATGATTCGGTTATACCATGTCTTGGAAGTTCAGATCTTAGCCAAATACCATGATTTCATATTTCGTTTCGTTATGCCTTGATTTCTACCAAATAAGTATGAAGAAGAAGCACGTTCAACTGATGCTTTTTCATGTTTTTGCACCTACATGTTTCGGCCAAGGCCCTTTTTCATAGTTCCATGTATGTGTTTTGATATCTCATATGATTTATGTTATCATGCCATAAAGTGAACATGTTATGTTTAGTTATTTCATGTATGGCATTTCATATGTCATATGTCAAGTATAAGTACGCATGTCTTAAGTAGGGGTGTACAGGAACCGACCAAACCGGCCGCAACTGACTGGAACCGACCGCCAGAGTCAGGAACCGGCCGCAACCAGTGAAGAACCAGCCGGCGTGCGGTAGATATTTGCTGAAACCGAAGTTTTCCGGTTCGGTATCGATTCGACCCAGTGAAAAACCGATGAACCGGCCGACCGATTCTATTTTTTTTTTCATTTTATACCTATATAAGAAACGACGCTGTTTCACTTAAATGAGTGAGACGACGTCGTTTTAATCCACCTTGTTGAAAAAAAAAATAAAGCAAACGGCGTCGTTTGGTCTCAACCAAATGGCGCCGTTTCATGATTAGGTTAAGATCCCCCTTCCCCTTTCTTGTTCTCATCTTTCTGCGCTATTCAGGTTATGCGTCTCAGCTCTCTCTCTCAGATTCTCTCATTTCCCTCTTAGCTCCCTCTCTCTCCAATTTCGTCCCTCTCTCCCTCCATCCATTTGCGCCGTTTCATCCATTTGCATCATTTCAAGCTTCCATCTCCGATTCGTTGAGGTTTGTTGATGGGGACCACGGTTCTTTTATTTTTCTTAGAGAGGGTACCGATATTGTTGTGATAATGTGATATTTGTTGTGAATCATTTGATATTTGTTGTATATATTGTAATTTTGTGAATCTGTGATGATGGAGTTCGAGTTTACATGTAACTTTGCTCAAACTGAAGTTTTCTGGTTCGATTTCTGTGTTTCTCATTCCTCTCTCTGTCTCTTTTCACGCCACCGACAACGCCGACCAACCGACCGGTAGAAAACCGAGACCGACGTCGATGGTTTTCTTCCCCTTCACCGGCCGGTTTCGGTCGAGATCTTCTTTTTTTCAGTGTATCGGTGCGGTCTCGGTTTCGACTCTAAACCAAACCAATAGGTCAGTTTTTCACCCCTAGTCTTAAGTCTCATGTCACATGCATTTGGGTAAAATATTTTCCAAGAAGTGTTTGCAAAGAAAAGAGTTTAAAAGTTTTATAATGACCCCAAGTACAAGGACGGGAAAATATCCTAGTGAAACTCTTCTGTCCACTTTGGAGTGCTTAAAAATGGAGTGGTAACCCCTAGGTCGACAAAGAACCGTTGATGAGCCTCGAATGGATTCATTTTAGAGAATGTTGGAGCAAGGAAGCGCCTAATGCCGCACCATTGATGGTGCGGTAACTAGCAGGAACACACGGTGCAAAGGGAAACTGTGTTGTGTCCACCCTCTAAACAAGAATAAGAGTTCATATGTTATGGATCACTTAATGAAAATCTCATGATATGTTAAGGATCACTTGATGAAAATCTCGTGATATGATCAGGATCACTCGATGAAAATCTTGTGATATGTTTTGATATGATAAGCTCTGATTAAGATCAACATGAGAAAGAAAGTAAAAAAAGTTTTCTAAAAATGTTGAAGTCTCTGTTACAAATCTTTTGAAAATTGTCAAGTGCATAAGTCAAGTTCTGGTCAAGTACGTGTCTATGCACACATTTCATGATATACCTTTTGCATGTTTGTGTTAACTATTGTGTTTTGGGTGTTTACTTGCTGAGATTTCTCGAAATCTCATTGTAGTCGTTTCTACTACCATTCCTCACCCGGAATGGTAGAAGTTGTGACAGAACCAGGAGTAGCGAGTCATGATGATGATCAAGGCTAGGGATGTGCTCAACTCAGAGAAAGAACAGATTTAGTCATGACCTACTTGGAGATAGGTGAGAGTAGAAGGATACTTAGGCAATACTCCATTGCTAAGAAGTGTGATTTAAAGCTATGAATGAAGTGAGTCGAAGACTTGTAAGCATTACTTCATACAGTTAAAATATAGCAACATAGATTTTCATTCATGCATTCATCATTCGTACATACTTATATGTGCATGCATACGTGTCGTGCGTGCGTTCATTTGAAAACGTCACTAGACGGGATTTTGCTTTAATGGTCTTTCCTTTCGTGAAACGTGTCTCCCGTCAGTGCCTTAATTTCTTCAAGAGCCACTGTACGGGGTTTTACTTTTAAAAGGCTTTCTTGTCGTAAAACATTTCCCCTGTCAGTGCCTTCATTTCTTAAAGAGTCCGTGCTCTTGTGCTCTTGTGCATACATGCATTCGTGCATACGCCCCGTGTGTTAGGGTTAGTGGTCTCTTCGACCAATGGATTCGCCCGTGGCTGCGGGTTGGAATCCCATTTCCGTTAGGGTGCAGCACTGGGTGCACTACCAGCACTACTGCCCGGCATTGTAATCTGCCCATTCATTCATTGGGTACCCCTTTTCATTCATTCATGTGGCCGTTACGTATTTTCATACATTTCATGCTTTCATTTCAGTCCTTTCATTCATTCATGGCAGCTCGAAAGAGCTAGGGCTTTCATTCTTTTCTTATCTTTCATTTACATGTCATTTCATGAGAAAACATCTTTTCATGAGCATGTGCATAAACTTAGTCTTTTCATGACATTCGTAAAACATTCGTTCATGGCATCGTAAATCATCCGAAACGTCGGCCTTCATGGTATACACAAGCATCACCTTTAAACGTCGTCTCTCGTGGTGTCCACGAGCATTACCTCGTGGCGTCCATGAGAGTGTCAGTTCGTAAGATCCATGAAAGCATCCATTTCCTTGTCTTTCTTTGCCTTCCGTGATAAAACATTCTTTTTCGTGAGAAAACGTCGTTTCATGAGAAAACATTCATTTCATGATCGTAACATATCAATTCGTTGATTTTCTTAGAAAATACATACAATAGATACGCCATATAGTCATCCATTCATATGCGTACAATTAATACTTTGGATGCGTAAAAAGGGGCTGCCAAGGAGGCGCTGCCAAAGAGGGGCCGTACATACTTATACCTTTGAACACAAATCGTCTTCTTTCTTAAAACGTCTTTCGTTTCATTTTCTTAAGGCATCTTAAGGGCAAACGTTTTGTTTCATTTTCGTATCTTTTAGAAAACTCTAGAAGAGTATGAACGTAACGCTTACCTGGACTCCATGCTACTTGCATGTCATGCAGTTCATTCATGTGCTTGTCAGATGGTAACCTACATGCATACACATACCTTAACGTCATTCTCTATCTAGTACATAAGTAACTTAAACTTAGAAAGCATAAGCTATACTTCACTTGGGACACTCTCCTTCTATCCCGTGTTCTTACATGTTCCTTACTAAATTAAAACCTTCGGGGACCCATTACGGTCACCCCATCTTCCAACTCAAGGTCTTGCCTCCAGTGCTTATTCACTAAAGTGAACCCATGATTCACCTTAGGATTAAGACACTAAGACCTCTGTCTCATTCTTCTCATTAACCACGTTCCAACGCATGACTCAGACCAACTAAGTCATGCATCCCTTCCTTAGACAATCCACTAGTCACTACCTCCGTGCACCTTAGCCCACACTAGTCCTCATTCCCATTCATACAAACCACATGGCTCTAAGCCAACCCTGAGGCTTAGGCACCGTGCAACCATACTCAGAACCGGTTACCCATTACATATGGTGAATCCATCCAGCACATGTGTCTCACCATTAAACATGTACTCTACCCCTTATTACCTATGATCAACATACATAATACGTTGATCACCAACTTCGAGGGACAAGGGCCATACTCCGATACCAACCTTCTCTTAACCCGACTAGCATGGCTCTTCATGCTATCCATCCCCTTTTACAGTTCATCCCAACACTTAACACAACAAGTCTCAATTCACAACTACGTCTCATGTCACATCATATAGCTCGAGACTAATCTCAAGCTACACCGTGACCTTGTCACGTCATCTGACATCCTGTTACGTCACTTCCATACGCTAACTCCTAGCTCATCACGAGTACGGTTCCTCACGTACTCTCGTCACACCGTGACCTCTCGTCACGTTCCCGTTACGCCATTCTACACCAACTTTCACTCATCGTAAGCACGATTGTCAGTAACCACGTCACTTCGTGACATTGCCCAGTCATGCTTCCACTGCGTACTCTTACACTTGTTCCGCTACTTCATCCTTATTCCCAGCCGTAAGTGCAACACGGTGACACTTGTCACCTTAGAGTACAGGCCACATCACAACTACTTCGGGACACTGTTCCACAGTTCCCGACAATACTCATCACGCTTTACGCCCATCAACTGCACAACCATCCTTATTTCTGTGACATGCCATACGGTGTGTCGTTGCACTTCATGGAGTACACTTGGCGCATATTCCCTTCATATAAGCCACAACTCATCACCATTACAGCATACACGCCACATGGTGCATTGCTCATCTACATGGAGTACACTCCTCGTATACTCCCTTCACATACGCTATGCCACATCATCATTATGGCGTACGCGCCATCTGGTGCATCGCCTCATCACATGGAGTACACTCCACGTATACTCCATTCACAGACGCTACGCCACATCATCACTATGGCATATCCGCCATATGATGCATCACTCCACTAAATGGAATATACTTCGCGTATACTCCATGCACGTTACAGCACATCACCACTACGACATACCTGCCGTATGGTGCTTTACTCCATCACATTGAATACACTCCGCGTATACTCCATGTACATTGCGGCACATCACCACTACGGCATACCCGCCGTATGGTGCGTCACTCCATCACATGGAGTACGCTCCGCACGTAATCCCTTCATATACGCTACGCCACATCACTACTATGGCATAGATGCCATATGGTGCATTAATCCGCCATATGGAGTACATTTCACATGTACTCCCTTCATACTCATCACGCCACATCACCATTATGGCATACCCGCCATATGGTGCATCACTATACCACATAGAGTACACTCCATGTGTACTCCATTCACCAACATTACGCCACATCACCATTTTGGCGTTCCCGTCACATGGTGCATCACTCTGCCACATGGAGTACATTTCCAATGTACTCCTTGCATGCATATTACACCACATAGAGTACACTCAGCATGTACTCTTCCCGTTCCACAATATGCCAGGAGAGTATATTCCACATATACTCTCCTCGTCTCACACTACGCCACACACAGAGTACACATAGCGTGTAGTCTTCCCATTCCACTTACACCACGCCTCCATTACAACATAGTCCACAACACTACACATCACACTTTCCAATTACGCCCAACACTTCACAGCACACTACACGGCACAATGCACCTCCATACAACACAAATATGCCCAACACTTCACAACATAGAATGCCCAACACTTCATTACACAGCACCACATCACAATACCACAACTCCACAAATACCAACAGCACAGTCCACAACCTAGTCAACTAATCAATATCTAACATAAATAATGAAAGATAGAGTACTATTGAACCCTTTGAAGTGATAGTAGCAAATGGGAACAAGCTTTGATGTGAAGGGCTTGTCAAAGAAGTGAAGATGAATATTCAAGGTGTGAGAATTGTGGCCAACCTTAATGTGTTGTCACTAGTGGGTCTTGATGTGGTATTGTGCAATGCTTGGCTCAAGGGCCTTGGAAGAGTTATTCATGACTACCACAACATGACCATGGAATTCAAACTCAGGTCAAAGAAGAGAGTTTGCACATCCTTGACATCAAAAGAAGTGAAATCTTGTGAGACTATGTTTGAGAAATTATGCAAAGGTGGAGCCCATTATTTTGCTATCATAGTAGCCGATGAAGAGTACTTGTGTAATGTTGAGAAGAGTGACAAAGATGACAACAAAGATGATTTAGAGGGGCTACTTGTGGAGGTAAAAGAAGTCTTGGAAGACCACAATGCTCAATAGGAACTAGGGTGCAACCTTAATTGGAGCTTTCATTGACAGGATTCTTGCTTGGTGACTTTGAGAAGTTCTCACTTCTCTAAAGAGGTAAACGATGCGTTAACCCAAAAGCTTTGTGAATTGGTTGGGGGAGACCCTCGTTGGATCCCATTTATTTTTATTGTTGAGTGTGAAATACGAAATTTGGGGGTTGAGGTGGAGGACGGAGTAGTGTTCTTGAAGGGATCGACCACCCTTGAAGGTGGAGGATCCAAGGTTGGACATTTGCTTGTGCAAGAGGGGTTGCCCACCCACAAAGGTGGACAACTCAAGGTTGGATTGTGAGCCTTTCTACCGTCCATAGAATAGTGCAAGTGCTGTCCAAAGCTACACCAACCAGAAATTTCAGTTTGCAAGATTAGTTTGCAAGTGTTTCAAGTGGGTAGTTTGCAAGCGTCACACCTACAAGCAATCAAGAAGCCGGGTTAAACAAGAGTTCCAACCGGGAACGGATTGAGGTGCTTGAAGAGCACAATGCTAAAGTCATGGACATTCTAAGTGAGGTCAACACCACTATGGCCGAACTTAGAATGGCTTTGAATGTGAATACCCGAGATAGTGAGGAGCATAGAAGAGCCATGAAGACTATGAGAAGAGAAACTCATGAAAGTATGGAAAGGATTGAAAGAAGAATGATTGAAGGCCAAGCCCCACGGCATGAAACTAATGGACAAAGGCAAGAAGCTTTTGTGGATGGCATTGAAACAAGTGTGACAGGCTCCACGCATGAGCCACCAAAAGTTGAGTTGAAAAAAGGTGGACGCGTTGAGAATGATGATGTCGCAGTTGAAAGATGGATTCATGGTGGAAGCCACCATAAAAGCCCGAGCACTAGAGGAAGACATCAAGACGTGAGGTATGAGATGCCAAGATATGAAGATGGCCATGAGGCCGAATATGTTTATGAAGATGAGAGGCCTTGGGGCCATGAAAACCGTGAAGATAGAAGACACCATTACTATGATAGAAATGGAGGCAATCATGGAAGAAGATTAGATGATGAATTCCATGAAAAAAGAAGGGGAAACTGGGCTTATGACCGGGGACCCAAGAGACCTAAGGTGGACTTCCCTAAGTTCAATGGGGAGATCCATATGAATGGATTGACAAGGTGGATCACTACTTCCACACTTATGAGGTGCCGAGAAGAGAAAGAGTGTCAACGACATGTTTTTACTTGGAAGGAAAAGCTAGCAAATGGTGGAGATGGATTCGTGACCAATATGAGAAGGATGAGAAGAGATTAGGGTGGACCGCAGTTGAAAAAGAATGTTTGTTACAATTTGGCCCTTCGCCCACCATTAACCATCATGGGCAATTAGCCAAATTGAGGCAAGAAGGTAAAGTCCACCACTACATTGAAGAGTTTCAGCAAGTACAAACTCTTGTGAGAGGATGGTCCGAGGAGGCTCTTCTCGGTACATTTATTGATGGGTTGAAGCCTTGGTTAGCCAAGGAAATTAAGTTGAAGCAACCTACAAGAATTCAAGAGGTCATGAGGATGGCTGAGATCCTTGAGGAAAGTAAAAACCATCGAGAAAAGGTTTTCCAAGGATGTGGGGAGTAAAGCCTCAAAAACTTTGCAAACCAAAGCACCTTGGAAAAATAAAGTGGAGGTGGATGTTTCTAAACCTAAGCCATATGAGGTGAAGAAACTATCTAGAGAGGAAGTACAAGAGAGAATTAAGAATGGATTATGCTTCAAGTGTGGAGAAAAGTGGAGTAAGGAACACTCTTGCAAATCAGGTAAGGCATATGTTATGATTGAAGATGATGAACATGAAGAATCTTCAAATCATGAATTTGAAAATGAGGAAGCCGAACCTAGCAGTGAAGAGGAGGATGCCGAGTTGACTCTAAATGCCATGTTCGGTGTTCAAAAACACACTTCTATGAGGGTCATGGTATGGATAGGCAAGTTTGAGGTTACCTTATTAGTTGATAGTGGTTCAACTCAAAATTTCATCAATGCCAACATTGTCACTAAAGTTGGATTGAAGCCGAATACTATTGAACCATTTGAGGTGAAGGTTGCCAATGGAGATAAGCTAACATGTGAAGGCCTTGTGAGGGAGGTCAAGATGAATGTCCAAGGGGTGAGGATTGTTGCAGATTTACATGTCCTATCACTTGTGGGATTGGATGTTGTCTTG
This sequence comes from Juglans cinerea, assembly GCA_961763995.1. Taxonomy (NCBI): domain Eukaryota; kingdom Viridiplantae; phylum Streptophyta; class Magnoliopsida; order Fagales; family Juglandaceae; genus Juglans; species Juglans cinerea. Next base: position 9,519,053 of record CAUIVZ010000012.1, on the reverse strand, counting down.
GGCAATGCTTGGCTTCGAGGCATTGGGAAGGTTGTGAATGACTATGATAAAATGACCATGGAATTTAGAATCGGGTCCAAGAACAAATTGTGGACAACTTTGACATCCAAAGAAGTTAAGTCTTGTGAAGCATTGATGTTTGAAAGATTGTGCAAGGGTGGAGCAAGTTGCTTTGCCATCATTTTAGCTAAGCAAGAGGCTATTTTTTAGGTTGAAAAGAGTGAATAGGGGAGTAAAAAGGAAGAATTTTCTTTGCATCCCGTGGAGGTCCAAGAGGTCTTGAGAGACCATTGGAGGGTACTAGAGGTGCCAACTACTTTGCCACCCACTAGGCCCTTTGATCACCGCATTGCCTTGGTGGATGAGAGTAAACCGGTTAATGTTTCTCCATACTGATATGCTCACTTTCAAAAAGAAGAAATTGAGAGGCAAGTTGAGGAGATGTTGAAGGGAGGTTTGATAAGGCCTAGTACTAGTCCTTTTTCTTCACCGGTATTGTTGGTGAGAGAAAAGGATGGCACTTGGCAGTTTTGTATTGATTATAGAGCGTTGAATGAAGCTACCATCAAGGATAGGTTTCCCATACCTACCGTTGATGAAATGTTAGATGAGTTTCATGGGGCTAGTATTTTTTCGAAGCTTGATTTGAGGGCAGGTTATCATCAAATTCGCATGAGGAAAGGAGATGTGCACAAAACAACTTTTAGAACCCACAATGACCACTTTGAGTACCTTGTTATGCCATTTTGGTTGTGTAATGCTCCCTCAACTTTCCATGCCGCCATGAACACTATATTCAAGCCGTTGTTGAGGAAGTTTGTGTTGGTTTTTTTTTATGACATATTAGTGTATTCCAAGACCTTGGAAGATCACAAGCTACACTTGAAGATTATAATGAAGATCCATGAAGAACATCATTTTTTCATTAAGGCATCCAAATGTGCCTTCATGGAAAAAGAAGTTGAGTATTTGGGACACTTTATTTGAGGAGAATGAGTGAAGGTTGACCAAAGGAAAATTGAAGCTATAGTAGATTGGCCATTGCCCATTGATGTCTCCGCCTTGAGGGGATTCTTGGGCTTGACAGGGTACTATAGGAGATTTGTCAAGCATTATGGATTGATTGCTAAGCCTCTCACTTCTTTGTTAAAAAAAGACAATTTTGAATGGACACAAGAGGCTAGAGAAGCCTTTGATGAGTCGAAGAGGGCAATGACTACCACCCCCGTGTTGGCTTTGCCAAACTTTGAGACGCCTTTTGAGGTCTACATCGATGCTAGTGGTGAGGGGATAGGGGTTGTTTTGGTCCAAGAGAAAAGACCAATAGCCTTTATTTCCAAAGTACTTGGTCCTATAAAGAAGGCTTGGAGTACATATGCTAGGGAAATGCTTGCGGTTGTGCATGCCATGAAGGTGTGGAGACCTTATTTGTTGGGAAGGAAATTTACCATTGTCACGGATCAACAAGCATTGAGGCATTTGTTGAAACAAAAGATTGTGACCCCGGAGCAACAAAAATTTCTTGTAAAGCTTTTGGGCTTTGAATATGATATTGTGTATCAACCGAGGAAAGAAAACAAAGTGGCGGATGCTCTTAGTAGACGTGAGGGAAGTTCATTATTGTGGCAAGCTCATGAAGAAGATTAAGCTAGCTTGTTGGCCTTGAGTGGGGCCAAATGGAGAATATGGGATAAAATACGGGAAGCTACAAAATTAGATGCAAGAGCCATTGAAATTGTGGAGCTTTTAGAAGCTCAAGGAGATGGAGTCATCGGGTTCAAGGTGAGAGATGGCCTCATTTACTACAAAGATTATGTTTATGTGCCCAACGTGCCTATCTTGAGAAGAGAGGTTCTTGATCACTTCCATCATAGTATAGAGGGGGGACATTCAACAATAAAAATAAATGGGATCCAACAAGGGTCTCCCCCAACCAATTCACAAAGTTTTTGGGTTAACGCGTCGTTTACCTTTTTAGAAAAGTGAGAACTTCTCAAAGTCACCAAGCAAGAATCCTCTCAGTGAAAGCACCAATTAATTGGACAGCACTTACACACCTTGAGTTGTCAATCCTAGGAACCCCAGTTGTCCACAATTGGTCCATAGAACCCATTTCGGGCACTTTGAGTAGCATGTGATGCCGTTTGAGATGTGTAATGCTCCATCCACTTTCCAAGCTCCAATGAACATAATTTTCAAGCCACTTTTGAGGTACTCCAAGACTATTGAAGAACACAAGAGCCACTTGAGAATTGTGATAGTTGTCCATTGGTCCATAGAACCCATTTCAGGCACTTTGAGTAGCATGTGATGCCGTTTGAGATGTGTAATGCTCCATCCACTTTCCAAGCCGCAATTAACATAATTTTCAAGCCACTTTTGAGGTACTCCAAGACTATTGAAGAACACAAGAGCCACGTGAGAATTGTGATAGTTGTCCACAATTGGTCCATAGAACCCATTTTGGGCACTTCGAGTAGCATGTGATGCCGTTTGAGATGTGTAATGCTCCATCCACTTTCCAAGCCGCAATGAACATAATTTTCAAGCCACTTTTGAGGTACTCCAAGGCTATTGAAGAACACAAGAACCACTTGAGAATTGTGATGAAGATTTTGGAAGAACACCACTTCTTCATAAAGGATTCTAAACGTGCCTTTATGGAGAAGGAACTAGAGTATCTTGGTCCCTTCATCTAGGGAGAGGGGGTGAAAGTGGAGCAAATGAAGATTGAGGCCATGGTTGATTGGCCATCACCTAATGATATTTCAGCTTTGAGAGGCTTCTTGGGATTGATCAGCTACCATAGGCGGTTTGTGAAGAATTATGGGCGTATTGCTAAGCCACTTACATCTTGAAGAATGATAACTTTGAATGGACCCAAGAGGCAAGAGAGGCCTTTGAAGAATTGAAGAGGGCTATGACCACCACTCCCATGCTTGCTTTGCCAAATTTTGAGAAGCCTTTTGAGGTGTATACCGATGCTAATGGTGAAGGAATAGGGGTTGTTTTGGTTCAAGAAAAAATACCATTAGCCTTTATTTCCAAAGCACTTGGGCCAATGAAAAAGGCTTGGAGTACCTATGCTAGAGAGATGCTAGTGGTTGTACATTCCGTGAAGATGTGGGGGCCTTATTTGTTGGGTAGAAAGTTTACTATTGTGACAGATCAACAAGCCTTGAGGCATCTTCTTCAGCAAAAATAGTGACACCCGAACAACAAAAATTCCTTGTGAAGTTGCTTGGCTTTGAATATGACATTCTGTACCAACTGGGCAAGGAGAACAAGGTAGCGAATGCTTTGAATAGAAAAGAGGGGAGTTCACTTTTGTGGAGTGTGCATGAGGAAGATGGGTCTTCCATGTTGGCCTTGAGTGGGGCCGAATGGAGGATTTGGGACAAAATCCTGGAAACTACCAAGATTGATGTTAGAGCCATTGAGATTGTGGAACTTTTGGAAGCCGAAGGTGATGGAGTGGTTGGCTTCAAAGTGAAGGATGGTTTGATATACTACAAGGATCATGTGTATGTACCAAATGTACCTACTTTGAGGAAGGAGATCCTTGACCACTTTCATAATAGCAAAGAAGGTGGCCATTCGGGTTGGTTGAGAACCTACATTAGAGTGAAGCACTTCTTCTATTGGGAAGGAATTAAGAAAGCCGTAAAGACCCTAGTGGCCGAGTGTGACACATGCCAAAAGATCATATATGATACAAGACCCCCATCCGGGCTCTTGCAACCATTGCCAATTCCAGACTTGATTTGGGAGGACTTGACAATAGATTTTGTGGAAGGCTTACTCATTAGTGGTGGATATGAGTTATATTGGTGATGGTGAACCGCCTAAGTAAGTACGCTCACTTCATTCGTCTAAGACACCCATACATAGCCAAGAGTTTGGCCAAGGCCTTTGTAGATAATGTAGTGAAGCTCCATGATTTTCCCAAAATTATAGTGACTGATCATGATAGAGTGTTTATGAGTACTTTTTGCAAGGAAATATTTGAATTACAAGGGAGTAAGTTGAAGGCTAGCTCATCCTATCATCCTCAAACTGATGGGCGAACTGAAGTTGTGAATAGAACCCTTGAACAATACTTTAGATGTTTTTTCCATGAGGAGCAAAGAAGATGGGGAGATTATTTGACATGGGCCGAGTATTGGTACAATACCACTTTTCATGCTTCCATCCAAAGAAGCCATTTTGAAGTTGTATATGGAAGATCACCACCCATCTTGGTGAACTATGAGAAAGGCACGGCCAAAAGTGATGAGGTTGAGAGTGAATTGCTCACTCAGGATGAAATCTTGACAACGGTAAAGAGAGAGCTCAAGAAAGAATGAAGAAGCATTATGATCAAGGAAAGGCATGAAAAGGCCTTTGATGTGGGAGATTATGTCTATTTGAACCTTCAACCTTTTGGGCAAATGACCATAAGGAAGAAGCTTAGTTTGAAGCTATCTAAAAGGTATTATGGACCTTTTAAGGTGTTAGAAAAATTGGGAGAGGTAGCTTATAGGTTGGAACTCCCTCCAAGCTACATCCGGTTTTCCATGTGACCGTGTTGAAGAAAATAGTTGGTGATCCAAAGCTTATTGTGGACGAATTACCAAAATTTGATAAAGAATTTCGAATGTTTCTACAACCAAGGGAGGTTCTTGATTATAGAGTGGTACCGAAGGGGAGAAAAAGAAGAAAGGTGTGGCAAGTTTTAATCCAATGGGGAGGGGTGCCAATAGAAGAGGCCACGTGGGAAGACTATGATGACATAGCGGAGAAATTTCCTCAATTGATCCTTGAGGGCAAGGATGTGTTTGAAGGGAGGGGGAATGTCAGAACCCCTAGGAAAATGGCCCCGGGCCACACCTCGACATTGCCATTAACATCCAACCTTGGGTCTCTCACCTTCAAGGGTGGTCGACACAAAGGTCCAACCTTGGATTCCCCACTTTCAAGGGTGATCGATCCCTTCAAGAACACTACTTCGTCCTCTACCTCAAACCCCAAACTTTGTATATTCTACTAGAGGTGTAACCGGTCGGGTCGGGTCCGGTTTTGGACAAAATTTAGAACCGAACTGGTATGTACTGGTTTGTATTTTTCAAAACCGATTACGCCCCGATTACCCTCCTAAACCGATACCTCTAGTTTTACCGTTTCAGGTTCGGTCCGATTTTTCGGTTTTTTTTAAATGTAAAAAACATATAATAAAGTGTTAATTCTTAAGATAAAATGTTATTAATAATTTAATATATATATTTTATGTTTAAAGAATATGATCAATTAAATTTTCATCTTTAAAATTAAATTTTTATTTTATAAATTATAATAACATAATCTTATATATAATTATATTAATAACATATAATCAAATAAATTACAAATGTTCATATTTAAAATTAACATTTCATGTTATAATTTATAATTTATAATATGAAATTATTTCATATATGATATATAATTATATATATTATATATAAAAATTTAAAATATAATTATATATTATATATAAAATTTATATATATAAAATATTTTGTATAATAGATAAAATGAATTTTTATATATATATTTTTTCCAACCGGTCCGGTCCGGTCCTGAAAACTACAAAATTGAAACAGGACCAGGTCCGACCGGTTTTCATAATATAGGAACCGGTTCTGGACCGAACCGGTTCAAAACCGGCCCAACCTGTCCGGTTCGGTCCGATTTTCCAGTTTCCCCGTTTAAATTTTCATCCCTATATTCAACAATCAACAATAAAAATAATGGGATCCACGAGGGTCTCCCCCAACCAATTCACAAAGTTTCGGGTTAACGTGTCGTTTACCTCTTGGAGAAAAGAGAAGTTCTCAAAACACCAAGTCGGAAACCTGGGCCCCTCTTGGCAGAACTCCTAGGAAAGTGGTATGACAGAAACAAAAAAGAATGTTACGCCAAAAGTTTTTAGAAATCACATCATATCATATTAGAATACAAAACATCTTTAGAACAAAACAAAATCAGATTGCAAAAAAATAATTTATGCACAAAATTTCATATTCGCTCTCTTTTGCACGGTTCAGAAACAAAATGCCAAAATAGCTCATGTCTACACCAGTCATGCCAGAAAGCACTTTATTGTTGAACAGAATCTCATGAGTAATGCAGAGCATACAACTGAGGTACTTCAAATTTCTTTTCATAACAAAACATGCATATTTTCAAAAATTAACCTCAACCCATTTTATTTTTATGTAAAGTCTAGTATAAGAACCCTGCTTACCTGAACTTCTTAGCCTTTCAAAAATTCTTTTCAACAGTACTGAACAAAAATCAATTGTCACCTATAAGAATTTTCACGTACTTCTGTAAATTTTCAATCGAACACGTATTTCAATTCTCATAACTTATTTTTCTCCATAACTCTAAAATTCTCATAACCTGATGTCTTAAAACATTACTCTCAAAATAATCTATTTTTCTCCAAATCTCTAAAATTCTCATAACCTCGTCGTCAAACATTTAGTTCAAAGAACTCAAACTTAAAATTTTAAACAGTTAAAAAAATACAATTAAAACTTCATTTATTCGTTTGTATATAGGAAAGATAGTTCAAGTAAAACCAGTGGTATTTTCGAAATTTTGCAAAGGCAGCATGGGTTCTTTAAAAAGCACTGTAATTTGATTTAAAAAAAAAATAATAATTTCTCGTAAGACTACCCTAGGAAGGATTTAAGGGTATTTTTGTAATTATGAAAAATAGTGGTTAAAGAATCAAAGTCTAAAAAAAAAATCCAGTTTCAGTGAGGCTACGTACATAACGACAAGGGAGGGAACGCGAGATACTCACCGAGAGTGGAGGAGCTGAGACGGAGCTGGGTGCGGTGCGGCCAAGACGCCGTCGAGATGGGTGGTTGAGCACGAGAGGGAGAGAGAGTGAGAGAGAACACGGTGACAGAAAGGGGGAGAGACGGAGAAGAGAAACAACCAAAGGCCGTGGGCTTACCGAGTGGAACAACAACGTCGGTGACGAGAGGTGCTCGGCGGCACTTTCTGCTCAGGCGATGACGACGTGGAGGGCTGACGACGTCGCTGAGTTCACTGTGCCGCGGTTGGTGTCACCTAACGTAACAAGCTTGCTCTGTTTTGAGCTGCAAAAACAGGGGCGTAAAAGGCTGAGTTTCCGTGAGTTGGGGTGGTGGCGTACTGGGTTGTGGGTAGGTTGAGCAGTGGGCATTCACGGTGGTGGTGAAGGGACGGCGCTGTGGGGGTTGTAACACAGAGGCAGCAGTGACGCACTCCTTTGGGCTTCCGTGAGGGTGTTGGACAGCAACGGGGGTGCAAAGATGACTCCGTGAAGCAACCTTGTGTGGCTGTGCTAGCCGGTGCTGGGAGGCAGCGACAGTGACTGCATGGAGGTTGTGCAGGGTGGCGCTACGGTGCAACGTTGAACGGGTGCTGAGCCGAGAACTTGGAGAGGCAGCGGTGCACGGTTTGTTTTTCCTGGTGGACGGTCATGCAAGGGCAGTGCTTGTGCACGGAAGGGATGGCTTCAAAGAGTGCGGCTTAGGGTTTTCTCTTCATGCAGAGGGTGAGCGTATTATAAATAGGCGATTGAGAACCCGAAAGAAAACCTAGATAAAAAGAGTCGTGCATTCTTTTAAAAAAAAAGAGTCGTGCATTCTTTAAAAAAAAAAGAGTCATGCACGTACGGGAGTGGAATCGTGCGTGAACTGTGAATTTAACTTGTGAATATATAGGTGATTTTAACAAAGAAAAACAAAACCCTAAAGAGGAGAAGAGAGGCGTACGTGCTTATGGGAGTGCTAGTGTAATGCGTGGTGGGGGTTTAAAAAAAATTTAACCACTTGTCAAGCCCAATAAAATCATAACTCACTAAAATTTTAAACCCGTAATCTATTTCAAAAAAAAAAAAAATACTCGAATACTAAATTGGATTTTTCATACACACAAGTCCAAATATATTTAAAAATTGAGGGTTTGATTGGGTCTGGGTGTTACAAGAATTTAAGAAAGACCCAATCTTTTGATGTCCTCGAAATTCATAATTTCCTTTCTCTCCATTAGTTTATTACAGATGAAAGAAAGAACTTGTAGATGGACTTAGAACAGCTGAATGTCAACAAATGATCATGAAAAGTATAAGATAGAAAGTGTTTGCACTAGCTCTTTAACATGCCTGGCCTATTTTCCCATTATTTCTTTGCCTCCTCAATTCCTTTGCGTGATTTTTATACAATAATTTTTTGCTTAGTTGTAACACCCCGTATTTTAGTGTATTTTTACTGAAGGATTATTTTTATTTATTAAAGATTTATCGTCTTATTTTAAAATTGGTCGGATTTTTAGTGAGTTTATTTCTGTGATTTTAATTTGGTGAAAATTATTTTTATGTGCCTTCTTAATATTTATTTATTGTTATGCATTTAAATTGCTTTTAATATTTAAATTAATTACTGTGGGATATCATTATTTCAATTTGACTTTACCATTACGTTTAAATTATTTTATTTAACTTGTGGTTTTAAAATCGTTTCCGTTGGATCATTTTCGTAACCCAAGTTATGAGGATTGGACCTCATTTCTTTTCCCCTATTTTTCTTTTCCTCTCCTTTTCTTTCCTTTCTTTTTCTTTTTCCCCTTATTTCCTTCGGTTTCCTTCTTCCCCGCGCGACCCAACTCTCTCTCTCTCCCCGTGCGACTTCGGCCTCCACCCAGCCCGCCGCCGTGAGCCGGCGGTGACCCTCACCGCCCGTCCCCTCGTGTTCCCCTCCCGCCGGTCGTCCTTCCCCACCAACCTCAGCCCCTAGCTTCCCGCCGTTAGCCCCCTCGAGACCCACGAAGCCGCGGCGTTCCTTGAGCTCGCGCGCCGCCGTCGCTCCACCTCCGGCCACCATCTTCCTACCACTTCATCCCCGACCTCTTGGCAACCCAATGGACCCAACCCCAGCTCCGATCCGTCACCGGTGAAGCCCCACCAAGTCCATTTCCGATTTGTACATTTGTGGCCTAAAACCACCCCTTGCGCCGCCACTCACGGCAAACCACCACCACCATTGGCTTCACCGACCTCTCTAGGCCCTACCCTACCATTTTTGGGTCTTCGTTTGTCTTCGTTGAAAAGTGGGCATCTGTGACCCACGGCCACAGTGTATTTTACACTGTGGTGTTGCTCAGACATCGCCATTTTCAGCTTCGTGATCCTCCGGAAATTATTATATTGCACTGTAAGTATTTCTCCAAAGAATTCTTGTGAATTTAATGTATTTTTGCACTAACACATTTCACTGTATTTAATCTGATGATTGGTTTTGCCGGACTGAGTCCGAGGAGTACGGGAGTCAGATGGTTTGTTGGTTGGAGTGTTTGGTTGGAGTTGATTGGTTTGGTTATTGATGGTTGTGGATTGGTGTTGGTACATGTGCATCTCATTATTTCATGCATGATCATGTTTGTAAAGAAAACTGGGTTTTCGTGTAGTGCATTCATGCTCATGTGTGATTTGGAAATTGTGTTTTTATGTGAGAATATTTTTGGGTGCGTGTGTATCACGACCCCAAGCCGAGATGGGGTATTATCTCGGTGGAGCTCCTCTGGTTACTCGGGAGCGGAATAAACTGAGTAACGTCCCCTGGATTGTCGCTGGGCGATGATGGGATCGGACGAGAGATTCGTGCCGACTCCGTGGTCCTTCTGCTGGCGGGGACTAGAGGATGTCTGGCCATGTACGCGCTGGGCGCGGAACTGGGCATCGCTTGTTGCGTAGTGGGTGCTCGGCCATGTACGCGCTGGGCGCGGAACTGAGCATCGCTACGAAGCCAGGACGTGCGGATGGTCCCTAGGGGAGGCCATGGTGCATAGGTTAATAAAGGATTAAATTGGCTATTTTCTGGGAAAATAGTGTGCGTGGATTTTGTGTAAATCATTTTCTGGAAAAATGTTTTACGGATTATTTTTGGGCCAATGAGACTTTGGCGTGTGTTGGAAATTGTCATTTTCGGGGAAAATGATGTTTTGAGAAAAATGCATGTTTCATCATATGCATGCATGTTGGTTGCATTAAATGCATTTTATTTCTAGAGGATTATTTGGGTTATACTTACCTGCGGTACCATTTTGTGGTAACGCAGATTTTGATGCAGATGAGGAGGAGGAGGGCGAGCCTGAGGAGACGGCTCCGCCCGAGGAGTGATCTGGGATCACTGGTTTTATTATTTTATTTTGCTTATTGTATTTTCGGGACATGTGTTAACTTTATTTTTGGATGACTGTATAACTATATTTAAACCTCTACTGATGTTTAGTTGTGTTTAAATTCTGGTACATAGTAGACTTGACTAATTCCGCTGCGTTATTTTAATTGTACACTGTTGTATGTACACACACTGGCACTTCGATGGGATGTGTGACCGTGTTGTCACCATCCTGGTGTCTCGATCCCCGTGTATTTCTATAAGGGGGATTGGGGGCGCCACAGGTGGTATCAGAGCAGTTCGGCTCTGGGTAAAACCACATGTCCCTTAGGTTAGTACCAGAAATTGTTTTACTATTTTTAATAATATTTTTTTTAGTGTTGTAAGTTAAGCTATTTATTTTATTTTATGGGTTTATTGGTATTTTATTTTTATGTTATTTGATTTTATTGAAATATATTTTATCTTATTGTATTTTACGTTGCTTTTGGTTGAGTGTGGTTTTGTCTGGATTTAAGCGGGGTTGGAGATTGCTCTATGACAGGAATATGGTGAGACCAAGGAGACAAGCTGATGTGCCTGAGGATGAGCTGCCCAGGGGTGATGGGAATTATGCCATGGCGAGGGCGTTGAATAGGATGACGGAGTTCCTACAACAGAATTTCCGACCGCCTCAAGTAGATCCAAATAGAGCGGTCCAAGTTGGGTGCACTTATGAGCGCTTCCTGACGCATAGGACTCCTGCCTTTACTGGGGAGGAGGACCCAATGCGAGCTAGGAGGTGGATTCAAGACCTGGAAAGAACATTTGAAGTATGTGGATGCACTGAGACCCAGAGGGTATTATTTGGAAGCTATATGTTGCAAGGTGAAGCGGCGAATTGGTGGGAGACCAAGCGGCCACTTTTAGAGATGGAGTTGGGGTCCTTGGCTGCTGTGTCTTGGCAGCGGTTTAAGAAAGAATTCGATGATCGATTCTTCCCTGTTTCGGTGAGGCGACAAAAGGCTCGAGAGTTTAATAATTTGGTTCAAGGAGGCACGACTGTTGAGCAGTATGCAAGGAAGTTTATGGAGCTTGGACGGTTCGCTCCTCACCTTATTGCTACCGAAGAATTGCGGGTTGAGCATTTCATGGAGGGACTGCGCCCCGAGATACGCCGACATGTGGCTTGCCTTCAGATTACGGAATTTCAGAAGTTAGTGGATTTGGCCAGCATTGCAGAGCGGGAAAATAGTTTTGGAGTAGGCTCCCCTCCTGGTCAGAAGAGGCGGAGTTACCTTGGTGAGGGGAGTAGTTCTGGATCGCCTCAGAAGTTTGTTCAGAGGACCGGGGCCCGTTCTCAGACAACCTCTGGTGTTCGTGCAGGAGGCCGGACTCCAGTGTGCCCTAGATGTAGTAGAGCCCATGAGGGTGACTGCGGTCAAAGAGGAATTCAGTGTTATAGATGTGGCCAGCCGGGTCACTTTGCTCGGGAGTGTCCTATGTTAGTTCAAGGAGGGCAAGGAGCTCGAGGAGGTCGTCGAGGTGGAAGGGGCGGCCAGAGACAATTGGTACAAGCCCGGGTTTATGCAGTGACTCCTGGTGATGTGGACTATGAGGCTCCAGAGACCCACGACGCTGGGGTGATTACTGGTACGTATTTAGCTGTTTTATTTCGAATTAATGTTTGGTGTGGTTGGATTTTATGAATTTGTTTGGTGGTTATGTTTGCCTCAGGAAGAGTTCGTCTATATGATTTTTATGCTTGTACTTTGTTTGATTCTGGGGCATCCCAATCGTTTGTGTCTGCCACGTTTGCACGGATGTGCAATTTGGTTACAGAACCTCTACCTCAATCTTTAGTTGTGGCTCTTCCCAATGGCGATATTGTGTGTTGTTCCAAGGTTGCTTTGGGTTGTCCTTTGGATTTTGGTGGAAGGACACTGGATGCAGATTTGATTGTATTTAAGTTGCTTGGTTTTGATATAATTTTGGGAATGGATTGGCTGTATCGCTATTCTGCGAATATTGATTGTAGAAGACGAGTAATTGGTTTTCAACTCTCGGATGAGGATTATTTAGAATTCGTGGGAAGTAAGTTAAGGGCAAGACCATCAATTATATCAGCAGTTCAAGCTAAGAGAGATATAGCTTGTGGGGCGGATGCTTTTTTGGTTCAAGTCGTGTCTACATCATCTGAGAAGAAATCTTTAGTGGAAATTCCAGTGGTGGAAGAATTTTCCGATGTGTTTGTGGATGAGTTACCTGGATTGCCTCCCGTTCGTGATATGGAATTTGTTATTGATTTGGAACCTGGGGCGGCTCCTGTGCATAAGGCTCCTTACCGCATGGCACCGGCGGAGTTAAAAGAGTTGAAGATTCAATTGCAAGAATTGGTCGATAAGGGATTTATTCAGCCGAGTACTTCGCCGTGGGGAGCGCCCGTATTGTTTGTCAAGAAGAAAGATGGTACACTCAGAATGTGCATAGATTATCGGGAGCTTAACAAGGTGACTATTAAGAACAAGTATCCTCTACCTAGGATTGATGATTTGTTTGACCAGCTTCAGGGAGCAGCTGTCTTTTCGAAAATTGACTTGAGGTCAGGATACTATCAGCTGAGGATAAGGGATAAGGATGTGCCCAAGACTGCTTTCAGAACAAGGTATGGGCATTATGAATTCAAAGTGATGTCTTTTGGGTTGGCGAATGCTCCTGCCGCTTTTATGGATTTAATGAATCGGGTGTTTCGACCATTTTTGGATTCTTTTGTGGTGGTATTTCTCGATGACATTCTGATTTATTCTCGAGACTTGGAAGAGCATGCTTGTCACCTTCGTCTGGCACTTGGGAAATTAAGAGAGCATCAGTTGTATGCTAAGCTAAGCAAGTGTGAATTCTGGTTAGAAGAAGTTAAGTTTCTTGGGCATGTGATTTCCCAAGAAGGGGTGGCTGTGGATCCTAGTAAAGTGGAAGCTGTTTTGTCATGGCCTCGCCCTTCAACAATTCGTGAGATACGAAGTTTCTTGGGACTTGCTGGATACTATCGAAGATTTGTGGAAGGTTTTTCTCGGCTATCCGGACCTCTCACTGCTTCGACAAGGAAGAATGTTGAGTTTGTATGGTCGGACAAATGTGAGAGAAGTTTTCAGGAGTTGAAGAGAAGATTGACAACGGCACCAGTTTTGGCACTTCCGGAGCCACACAAGCCATTTGTGATTTTTAGTGATGCATCCAAATTCGGGTTGGGATGCGTTCTTATGCAAGAGGGACGGGTTGTAGCTTATGCGTCTCGTCAGCTGAAAGCTCATGAAATGAATTATCCCACACACGATTTGGAGTTGGCGGCAATAGTTTTTGCGCTTAAGATTTGGCAGCATTATTTGTATGGCGAAGCCTGTGAAGTTTTTACTGACCACAAGAGCTTGAAGCATTTGTTTACTCAGAAGAATCTCAATATGAGGCAGAGACGGTGGTTGGAGCTGATTAGCGACTATCAATGCGAGATCAAGTATCATCCAGGAAAGGCAAATCTAGTCGCTGATGCTTTGAGTAGAAAGTCTCAACAAGCGGATGAAGCAGAGTCATCAGATTTGGACTCTCTCCTTTATGGAATGAGGAGACTTCTATTGAGAGTTCTCAGCAAGAGGAATTATTATCTTCAGTTTTGGATGTCCGAGTAGTGGATTTTGAAGAATTGAAGACTCTTCAAAGAAGGGATCCTGAATTGTTAGCTATCAGGAAAAGAGTCAGGAAGTCTAGAGGACCCTTGCATTACAGCTTGGATAAGGATGGTATTCTTCGGTTTCGGGATCGTAGAGTAATTCCCCGAGATTCTGAATTTAAAGAGCGGATTTTGGCAGAAGCTCATGCGGCTCCTCATTCAGTTCATCCAGGAAGCACAAAGATGTATAGAGATTTAAAGAGAAATTTCTGGTGGGAAGGAATGAAGCTGGACATCGCTTTGTTTATTGAGAAATGTGACACGTGCCGTCAAGTGAAGGCTGAGCATCAGAGACCTGCTGGTAGACTCCAGCCTCTCCCAATTCCAGAGTGGAAGTGGGATGATATTTCCATGGATTTTGTTGTGGGTTTACCGAGGACTCCTAGTGGAAAGAATTCAATTTGGGTGATTGTGGATCGGTTGACCAAGAGTGCCCATTTCTTACCTATTAATAATACTGACTCTTTGGGTAAGTTGACTCGGTTATATGTTAAGGAGATAGTGCGTTTGCATGGGATACCCAAGAGTATCGTGTCGGATCGGGATCCGCGGTTCACGTCCCGTTTCTGGAAGAGTTTGCAGGAAGCATTGGGCACTAAGTTGAAGTTTAGTACTGCATATCACCCTCAAACAGATGGCCAATCAGAGCGTACTATTCAGACTCTGGAGGATATGCTGCGGTCTTGTGTCACGGAATTTCAAGGAAGTTGGGAGAATCACCTACCGCTCATTGAATTCTCTTACAACAACAGTTTTCATTCCTCTATTCAGATGGCCCCGTATGAGGCTTTATATGGACGGAAGTGTAGATCGCCTTTGTGTTGGGATGAAGTTGGTGAGAGTAAGGTAATTGGGCCTGAGATAATTCAAGAAATGAAGGACCAAGTTCAGCTTATCAGGAAGAAGATGGCTGAAGCGCAAAGTCGCCAGAAGAGCTACGCAGATACAAGAAGAAGAGACTTATCTTTTGAAGAAGGTGATTGGGTTTATCTTAAAGTATCTCCTATGAAAGGTGTCAAGCGCTTTGGTAAGAAAGGAAAGCTTAGTCCTAGATATGTTGGCCCTTTTCAGATCATAGAGAAGGTTGGGCTTGTTGCTTATAGAGTGGCCTTGCCAGATTATTTTGGGGATGTTCATAATGTGTTTCATGTGTCCTCATTGAAGAAGAGTTTTGGACAGCAAGAGCCACGTTTTGTGGACCCTGAACGCATTCAACTACAACCTAACCTTACTTATGAAGTTGCTCCAACTCAGATTGTGGATTGGAAAGAGCAAAGATTAAGGTCCAAGACAATACCGTTGATGAAGGTGTCCTGGGGTGATCCGTTGGCTCAAGATTTCTCATGGGAAAGAGAAGCTGATATGAGAGAACAATATCCCTACTTGTTCGATTAATTTGGACGGTATGTTCTAAGTTTGCTCTTACTTGAATCTTAATCCTGTCTTAGTTTGATATTTGACCTTGCTAATTTCGAGGACGAAATTTTATTTAAGGGGGGGAGGATGTAACACCCCGTATTTTAGTGTATTTTTACTGAATGATTATTTTTATTTATTAAAGATTTATCGTCTTATTTTAAAATTGGTCGGATTTTTAGTGAGTTTATTTCTGTGATTTTAATTTGGTGAAAATTATTTTTATGTGCCTTCTTAATATTTATTTATTGTTATGCATTTAAATTGCTTTTAATATTTAAATTAATTACTGTGGGATATCATTATTTCAATTTGACTTTACCATTACGTTTAAATTATTTTATTTAACTTGTGGTTTTAAAATCGTTTCCGTTGGATCATTTTCGTAACCCAAGTTATGAGGATTGGACCTCATTTCTTTTCCCCTATTTTTCTTTTCCTCTCCTTTTCTTTCCTTTCTTTTTCTTTTTCCCCTTATTTCCTTCGGTTTCCTTCTTCCCCGCGCGACCCAACTCTCTCTCTCTCCCCGTGCGACTTCGGCCTCCACCCAGCCCGCCGCCGTGAGCCGGCGGTGCCCTCACCGCCCGTCCCCTCGTGTTCCCCTCCCGCCGGTCGTCCTTCCCCACCAACCTCAGCCCCTAGCTTGCCGCCGTTAGCCCCCTCGAGACCCACGAAGCCGCGGCATTCCTTGAGCTCGCGCGCCGCCGTCGCTCCACCTCCGGCCACCATCTTCCTACCACTTCATCCCCGACCTCTTGGCAACCCAATGGACCCAACCCCAGCTCCGATCCGTCACCGGTGAAGCCCCACCAAGTCCATTTCCGATTTGTACATTTGTGGCCTAAAACCACCCCTTACGCCGCCACTCATGGCAAACCACCACCACCATTGGCTTCACCGACCTCTCTAGGCCCTACCCTACCATTTTTGGGTCTTCGTTTGTCTTCGTTGAAAAGTGGGCATCTGTGACCCACGGCCACAGTGTATTTTACACTGTGGTGTTGCTCAGACATCGCCATTTTCAGCTTCGTGATCCTCCGGAAATTATTATATTGCACTGTAAGTATTTCTCCAAAGAATTCTTGTGAATTTAATGTATTTTTGCACTAACACATTTCACTGTATTTAATCTGATGATTGGTTTTGCCGGACTGAGTCCGAGGAGTACGGGAGTCAGATGGTTTGTTGGTTGGAGTGTTTGGTTGGAGTTGATTGGTTTGGTTATTGATGGTTGTGGATTGGTGTTGGTACATGTGCATCTCATTATTTCATGCATGATCATGTTTGTAAAGAAAACTGGGTTTTCGTGTAGTGCATTCATGCTCATGTGTGATTTGGAAATTGTGTTTTTATGTGAGAATATTTTTGGGTGCGTGTGTATCACGACCCCAAGCCGAGATGGGGTATTATCTCGGTGGAGCTCCTCTGGTTACTCGGGAGCGGAATAAACTGAGTAACGTCCCCTGGATTGTCGCTGGGCGATGATGGGATCGGACGAGAGATTCGTGCTGACTCCGTGGTCCTTCTGCTGGCGGGGACTAGAGGATGTCTGGCCATGTACGCGCTGGGCGCGGAACTGGGCATCGCTTGTTGCGTAGTGGGTGCTCGGCCATGTACGTGCTGGGCGCGGAACTGAGCATCGCTACGAAGCCAGGACGTGCGGATGGTCCCTAGGGGAGGCCATGGTGCATAGGTTAATAAAGGATTAAATTGGCTATTTTCTGGGAAAATAATGTGCGTGGATTTTGTGTAAATCATTTTCTGGGAAAATGTTTTACGGATTATTTTTGGGCCAATGAGACTTTGGCGTGTGTTGGAAATTGTCATTTTCGGGGAAAATGATGTTTTGAGAAAAATGCATGTTTCATCATATGCATGCATGTTGGTTGCATTAAATGCATTTTATTTCTAGAGGATTATTTGGGTTATACTTACCTGCGGTACCATTTTGTGGTAACGCAGATTTTGATGCAGATGAGGAGAAGGAGGGCGAGCCTGAGGAGACGGCTCCGCCCGAGGAGTGATCTGGGATCACTGGTTTTATTATTTTATTTTGCTTATTGTATTTTCGGGACATGTGTTAACTTTATTTTTGGATGACTGTATAACTATATTTAAACCTCTACTGATGTTTAGTTGTGTTTAAATTCTGGTACATAGTAGACTTGACTAATTCCGCTGCGTTATTTTAATTGTACACTGTTGTATGTACACACACTGGCACTTCGATGGGATGTGTGACCGTGTTGTCACCATCCTGGTGTCTCGATCCCCGTGTATTTCTATAAGGGGGATTGGGGGCGCCACATTAGTATTTTGTAAATTGCATGAACTAAATTGGTATTCAAAATCTTAATTACGATGAAATGACATATCAAATTGGTCTGTTGTATTGGTATTAAAATGGAAAGATTCAAATTGCAAATTGTTAAATCTTGTTAATTATATTGAGTCAATGACTCTGAACAAATCATAATAAGTGTAACATCCCTCCTAATTAACAATTAGGATTAACCTTAAGATCACGCCCTTGGAGTAAGCTTACAAATTTTGGACTTTAAATATTTTTTTATTATTTTATTATTACCATTAGTATTATATTATTTTTTGTTTATTTTAATAATTTACCTTAATGTTGATATCTAGATTTATTTAGACCATGACACTTGGGGTCATTAATTATTTAGCATGCAGGGATAGAGAGGCAATCATATTAGTAATCCTATTAATTAAGGCCTATAGAACCTTAGGAAATTTATGGCCAAGCCTTAGAAACCTTTAATCAAGCCTTTTGGGAATCCAAGACTTGGTAGGATAACCTTGGACCAAGTATGAGGAAGGCTTACGACCTTTGGGCCAAGCTTGCTATAGAATTGACTCATGGCCCAATTAAGCCAAGGAAAGCCTTTCAATCCCCATCCTCATGGATCTTGAGGTCTCTTCTAAGCCCTCAAAATCTGAAAACAGGACCCCCACTCACTCAATCCCAAAAGCCCATGAGTCTTTGACCCACACGCATGGCTCTTTTAACCCCACAAGGCCCAAAGCCTTATTTTGTTTTATTTCACTGTTCAAATTGAAAGCCCAATACACCATGCTATGAGTTTTCTTAAGCCCATGTCATATCCTAAGTACCCAAATTAAGTTTTAAAATTGGTTAAGATCATTAATCAACTTACCCAAGATTAGTGATCTTTAAACCATGTTTTGAAACTTAATTTTCTTTCTTTTTACCATTTGATCTGAAATTTTCTTATTTTATTACTCAATTACATCACTCTTAGATCATACTAAAACCCTAGATAAACCTCCACACATGTCATTAGAGGAAATGACATATTAAATCCCAAAACTACACCAATTGGCACACGTGTACCCTTTGAGTGCATGGAGTTTTGCCCTTAAGTCGAACCGTTTTGTGTCTTTTTCTCAGGGGTGCTATGATCCTTAAACATCTCATGAGAACCCTTTGAACCTAGACTAAGCTTTGGATGAGTTTGGTTTCAAGAACCAAACCGATTGAAAAGCCCCCATAGGAGCAACGTAGCAACTGTAGAGGTGAAATTATGGTGGTTTAGGGTACTATTTTGGTCTGCACAAGATGAGACAAGCTAGTGGACTGAAATCTGGAAAAAATAAGCCCTTACACCACCTCCCATCTCAACCAATCCCCTTGGACCAAGGCCAATACCTCTACCCTCTTGGCCATCTATAAAATGCCCATTCATCCCCTCATTCTTCCAAACGTCCTCTCCAGCTTCCCTTTGAGCATAGAGAGCAATCTTCCTCCTTAGTCTTGAAAGAAACTAAAAAGTGAGTGAGTTTAAGTGTTCTTGGAACTTCTTGAGAGTTCTTGTGCTAGGAGCTTGAGTGGGCTACGAAATTTGTAAGTTTTCTTGTACTTGATCTTAGTTTACATGTCAAGCCTTGTTTTCAAGTGTTGGAGTGAATTTTAGTTGAGTTTAGAAAGAGGTTACCATGCTTAATTCAAAACCGAGTTCATTAAGAATGGTTTAAGTGTTTAAATTTTTCTAAGTGGAAATTTAGCTATGGCATGTCTTAAGTATGTTTTGATATGATTTATTAATGTCTTAAAATGATAATGGAAGGTTTGATTTTTGATTAGAAACATGTCATGATAGGTTTTGGTTCTATCTTGTTTTGATAATCAAAATATGCATGGATTTTTTAAGTAAATTGTGATTAAGGCTTGAAGCTTGATTTTTTCACCTAGACTTGATGGTTAAGCATATAGAAACCGTATAAGTGGGATAAGAATGAAATTTGCATATTTTGGTTAAGTTTTGAAAGCATACCTTGATGATTTGCACTGAGAACATCAAACTTGATTAATGAAGGATCAATGAAAATTAAGGTTCTTAGCCATGATTAAGTGTTGGGATGAACTTGATTATCTAAGAATTAGCCTTTATCATATCATTAAGGACTATAGTGATTGTTTGTGATTAAAGAAAGTTTCTTAAGCATGCATTCATAGGAATCGATAGTTGAAAACACTTGAAGACATCAACTAGAGTGCATGCCACAGGTTGGAGAGTTTGAGCTAGTTCCACTTTGAAGTTTGGGTAGTTAGAATATCAGAAATATGAGATCCATGAATTTTGGTTGAATTTGAGGTTTATTTGCAAGTAGTGAAAAATTTAAGACCTTATTGGCAATTTTGGAAAATTTAAGGGTATTTTTATAAATATCCATTTTTGGTGCTCTTGTTCTCAACCATAGTAGTATTAATCCTAACTTAATACAATTTGATTTCAGCCGCTATGCTTTTTTCAAAAAATTTAGAAAGTTTGTAAGTTGTCTTCTAAGTTACACATTTATGATTTATTGATAAATGTTTCATACATGTTTCAATATCATTTTGAGAATAAAATATCATATTATATGATACAGTGAGTGCAAACTTACATGACATATGATATTTTCACCATTTTAGCATATTGCATCTATAAATGTCATTTTAACATGAAAAGCTTGCTACATATGCATAGATGTGTAAATTTAAACCGGAAAACCGATCCAGACCTGACCGAACCGGATCGGTTGGTCTAGTTTTGAACCGGTCTGGTCCGGAACCGGTTCCTATTTTACGAAAACCGGCCGGATCCAGTCCGGTTTCGGTTCCGTAGTTTCCGAGACCGGACTGGACCGAACCAGACTGTTTGGATAAAAATATATATATAAAAATTAAAGTTTATATATTATACAAAATATTTATATATATAATATATAATTATATATGAAATTTTTATATGAAATAATTTCATATTATAATTTATAAATTATAACATAAAATGTTAATCTTAAATATGAATATTTGTAATTTTTTTTATCATATATTATTAATATAATTATATATAAGATAATGTTGTTATAATTTATCAAATAAAAGTTTAATCTTAAATATGAAAATTTAATTGATCATATGCTTTAAACATAATATATATATATATTAAATTATTAATAACATTTTATCATAAGAAGTAACACTTTATTATATGTTTTTTACATTTAAAAAAACCGGAAAACCAGACAGGAACAAACCGGAAACTGGTAAAATTAGAGGTACCTGTTTAGGAGGGTAATCGAGGCGTAATCGGTTTTGAAAAATGCAAAACCGGTACATACTGGTTCAGTCCTAGATTTTGTCCAAAACTGGACAGGACCGGACTGGTTACACCGCTACATATGCACATGTCATGAAACACATTTTTCAACATAACATGAAAATATTTTTGTCATGACCCCAAAGGCTAGGGTGATGAATTATCCTAGTGGAATTCCTTTGTCTACTCTAGAGTGTTTAAGAATGAAATGGTATCCCCTAGGTTGATGAAGAACAGTCAACAAGTTTTGAATGTGTTCTTCTTAAAGAATATCGGAGCAAAAGCCAAATTTTTATGACACCTAAGTCTGGTGGGTGTACACGTTATGATATTATGTTATATTACCAATGCATTGAGAATGAGTCTGCAGACAGTGTAGTTTCAACGTGAGTTGTACTACGGTCACCGGCAAGTACTCGTAGTGCATATGGGGAATTGTGACGATACCACAGGTTATGATGTTACAACTAATTATGAGTTGCTAATAATGATAAATTTTATGATGAAATTATGTCATTTGACAGTTGAAGTAAAAATGTTCTCTGAAAGGAAATACGCATCAAAGTTTCTCTGAAAATGTTAAGGAATCTGGACGGGAGACACACGCACATTTTCCTGCATTTCATATTTATCATTCTTCATGCATAATTTATCTTTGTGCAGGTTGATTGTTAACTTACTAAGATTTCATGTAAATCTCACCCCTTGTGGACTCACTATCATTCCACTTGGAATGATAGAAGTTGTGTCAGGATTCTAGGAAGACGGATTAGATGGAGCACTGGATCCAACTAATTGAGGAGGAGCCTAACCTTGAGAGGAGACTGGACTTGATCCTTATGTTTATAGCCTTAGTCTTTCATGCTCTAAAATGCATGAAGTGCTTGATTTAACTTTGGAGATTTCAATGTTTAGTTATATTAAATTTAAGCTACGATTTGGATTTGAACTTATGATGGTTATTAATGCATTGAGATGTTTTTAGTTATTCTGGCAAACATTTATATTTTCACCCCTAATCCGCTATGAATTTTGCATTCTGATAGTTGCATTTATAGGATGTATTACATATTAACTGCCATGTACGAGGTATGTAAGCTTGAGTTACATGTACCGACGCTCTAAGTCTTCGTTCAATCCCAAGCAGAGGTTAGGGGCATCACAATAGGCCTTAATCACACATTGATAGTTTTGCCTTACCATATTATATATATATTGAAATGTAATAGCAATAAATATTAAATAGTAGTATACAGTTTCTCTTCTTCCTCTACAACACTTTATTTTCTTTCCTCAATATTTAATTTGTTACAATTATTAATTAAAACAATATTATGTTCAAACAACCCACAATCATATTAAATAGAATAAAAAATAGATAAAGCATGTGACATTTGCAGGTTTTTGGAAACTGGCTCAACTTCGCTTTAGTTCCAAGAATGATAGAGCTTGCAAATTTTGGCTAAAGGTTCAGCAATCAAACAAAAGTGAACCTTTTGTTTTGTTTTTCTCCAATTGAAATACACTTTTCCAAGTAGGTTTTGGATGCTTGATTTTGTAAGTTTCACAAATATTTTTTGTCAATGTAACAATGGCCAAGCTAAGCTAACATGTATGTATGGATTGAAAATGGCAAGGACTTGTTATGTTCTCCTTAAGATCCTACAGCCTCCACTCCATACCTCCATTTGAAAAAGTTGAATGCATGCATGCTTGCCCTGAAGCACTTCATACCTTCTCACGAAATCCATAACATAACTTGAGAATAAGGATCAAAAGTGTGCAAAATCACATTTATTTTCAATCTTGAGCAGAATCATTGATTTTAAAAGTACTGGAGCTTTCAAAACTATTTCTAAAACTTCAATTGAAATCTGTCTTTTATTAATTTGATTTTACCATAACATAACCTGGGTAGGCAACTGCTGAGAGGTGTCTCCCATATGAAGAAAACCAGAATATTTTCACCCAATATTAGTTGAAAATCCTCCTTTTCTGTGCAACAGCCAACTCCAAGATCATTGATGTCAGAAACGTTTCTTGGAAAGCATGCACAAATAAAGGAGTTCAAAGCAATTAGACATATGAGATAGTCTTGAGAAAATTTGTAAATGTCGCAGAAGCAGTAATCAAGACTAAAAAAGCACCCAAGTTCAGCAAAAATCAAATTACCATCACTTTCCATGCTAAGAAACATGCAGGCCCTGTTGAAATTGTTGTCGTGAAATTACACAGCCTCAACATTGCAGCCTCCAGATTCCAGTCTTGGATCTCTTCCGCAACCCCCTCCTATATTTCTTCCATTTGCTCTTCTTCTACCTCCTTACTATTCTCCTGGATGTGAAGAATCATGCATCTGGTGATATTTCTTATTTGAATAGGGAAGAAAAAAACAATAAAGAAAGCGAGGTAATCATAACTAAGTTATTTACTTGTAGAAGTCGCAATGCATTAGATTTTTTAACAAACTTTCAATCACTCTTCCATGTTTCTTCTTTACTCGAAGTTGTTTTTGCAAATAGAATTTTATAAATTGAAGGCGAAGAAGGTGGATGCGGAGATAAAGATAAAATTGGTAGAAAAATACCTGAGAAGTCAATCATGTCGTATGGAGGATAAGAATTAAAGAACCGCTTTGGGATGTGAACAATCTTGGGCCAATCCTCACCTCTCTCTTCTTTGCATTTTCGTAATAAGATGGGGCAAATATAAATACTCAACGTTTTCAAAGAGGTTAGCCTACTCATTGCTTTAGGCGGTGATGTTAAACTAGAACATGTATTAATTTTGAAGTACTCAAGTGATGCGCAATATGAGATCCACTCTGGTATAGCCTTCAAGCTTGAACAATCTGAGATTATGAATACTCGTAGAGTGGTAACATGTTGAAGCACCAAAGGGAGAGACATCAATTTCAGAATACTTCGAAACTCCATAGAGATGAGGCTTTCAAGCACTTCCATGGCATATCGTGCTTATCGTTCCCTAGATCAAGCTTAGGAAAAGAACTAAGCTTCAATTCCTGAAGTGCAGTGAGATATTGTACACCTTGGGAGAGAGACTTTAGTCTTTCATAGCCAGCTATCTCCAAATGCTGGAGAGATATGAGGTTTTGCAAACCATCCTCTGGCAGTGTTTCTATATCCCCATTATGATGTAAGGATAGTCACTTCAGTTTGGAGAGAGGAGGAGATGAAAAGTCAATGGGTGTAGAGGAGGAGGCTTCCATTGTAGTTGACAGGTTTACAATTTTCATCACTAATGTTTGTTGCACTAGCTTCCAGCTGGCATTATTTAGGTATAACTTTTCTTCCAGATGTGGAAACATTGGGATTGAAATCAACATAGGGCAATCCCATATTGTTAAATCTAAAAGACAAGGAAATGATGGCATTTCAAAAGAATTTTCATGATCAGTAGTATTGAAATCCACATTATAAGAATCACTCCTCCTCCACCAACCCTTGAGATTAGGACAGGAGTAGAGGACGATTTTCTCAAGAGATGGAAAGAATGCTGATGAAGAAGAAGATAAAGATAACTCATTGTTGTCACTACAATCTATGTACTCTATTTCTTCAAAGATTTCTAGAAAAATTTCTGACAGGCCCATAACCTCTGATCCGTCGCCCGGATGGTGACAACACGGTCACGCATCCCAACAAAAATGCAAAGTGTGTGTACATGCAACAGTGTACAAAATAATGCAGCAGATTAGTCAACTAAGTACTAGAATTTAAATTCAATGTAAACATCAGTAGAGGTTTAATTAGTAGTTATACAGTCATACAAAAATTAAAATACAATGCATTAAAATAAAATAGTCAAGCGAGTGATCCCAGATCACTCGTCGGGCGGAGCTGTCTTCTCAGGCTCACCCTCATCCTCCTCTGCATCAAAATCTGCATTACCAAACATGGTACCGCAGGTAAGTACAAACCAAACAATCCTCAGGAATAAAATGCATTTAATACAACCAACATGCATGCACATGATAAAATATGCAATATCCTCAAAAACATCATTTTCCTCGAAAATGAATATTTCCAACGCACGCCAAAATCCCAGTTGGCCAAAAATAATCCATAACAGATTTTCCCAGAAAATGGTTTACACAAAATCCAACACACGCTATTTTCCCAGAAAATAGTCTATTTTTTAACGTATGCACCATGATCTCCCCTATGGGTCATTCGCACACTCTGGCTTCGTAGCGATGCCCACTTCCGCGCCCAACACGTTCGTGGTAAAACATCTACTACACAACGAGCGATGCCCAGTTCCGCACCCAGCGCATACATGGCCAAGCATCCTCTAGTCCCCACCAGCAGAAGGACCACGGAGTCGGCACGAGACCCTCTCATCCGATCTCATTGTCACCCGGCGACAATCCAGGGGACGTCACTCAGTATATTACGCTCCCGAGTGACCCGAGGAGCTCCACCGAGATAATACCCCATCTCGGCTTGGGGTTCGTGATACACATGCACCCAACAAATAAATTCACATAAAAACCCAGTTTTCAATTCCACATGAGCATGAATGCAATACACGAAAACCCAGTTTCCTTTACAAACATGATCGTGCATGAAATCATGAAATGTACATGTACCAACACTAATCCACAACCATCAATAACCAAACCCAAACAAACCAATCAATCAACTCTGTTCCTCAGTCCATCCGACCCCCGAACTCCTCGGACTCAGTCCGGCAAAACCAATCAACAGTTTAAATGCAGTGTAATGTGTTAGTGTAAAAATACATTAAATTCATAAGAATTCTTTGGAAAATACTTACAGCACTATATAATAATTTCTGGAGGATCACGGATGCGCAAGAAGTGGAAAAACAGCTGCGGAACAGTGTAAAATACACTGTGGCCGTGGGTCACAGATACCCACTTTTCAACGGGTGCAAACGAAGACCCAAGATTGATAGGGTAGGGCCTAGGGATGTCGGTGAAGCTAGTGGTGG
Organism: Juglans cinerea; assembly: GCA_961763995.1. NCBI lineage: Eukaryota > Viridiplantae > Streptophyta > Magnoliopsida > Fagales > Juglandaceae > Juglans > Juglans cinerea. The sequence goes on along the minus strand of CAUIVZ010000012.1, from coordinate 9,493,134 downwards.
TGGTGGTTGGCCGTGGGTGGCGGCGCAAAGTGTAAGGCCCAGTCTGTGAGCCGGACCATTTCGCGTGAGGCCCAGCCTTCTTCTGATTTGCGGAACGGCGCCGTTTGGGTTAGTAATTACTTTCTCCTCTGCTTCCTCCCGCTTCTTTCTCCCTCATTCTCTCTTTCGGTTTCTTTTCTTTCCCCCCGCCCAGATCTCTCTCTTTCTCTCTTGCACGTCTCATTCTTTTCTTTCGGTTTCCTCTTTATTTTCTTGTTGCTGCGTTAGTCTGTGGATTCCGATTATCTGCCCAAGCTTCCCCAAGTTCGGTTTCTTCCCTGTGCAGAACTGTTTCGGTTCCTCTGTTTTTTCTCCCCATTTTTTTTTCTGCATCTCGGTTTTTCCTCTGCAACTCACGGGCATCACTTCGCATCCCTCCATTTTCGTTTGTATTGGGCTTTCGATTCTCGGCTTCTTGTGTACCCAGTAAAACCATTACGGGAGAAATTATTTTTCGTTGGTGACGGGATTGATAGAGATCTTTTTCAAGGCTTAGATAATACGCTGCAGGAGTCAGGTAAGCGGGGTTCCTATGCTGGGTTTTATACAAGTTAATAAGACTGAGGTTGATTTTATGAAAACTTGCATAATTTGTGTTGTGTTGGGAACTTGTGAAAACAAAGATCAACCTCGGTCTCTTATCTGCATTATTCATGAAATCTGTGTGAAAAAGAAAAATATATTCTGACATACATTGTGTAGACATGAGCTAAATTCTGTCATGTGATTTCTGAAATCTGAAAAAGAACGATATTGAGAATATGAAAAGTTGTGCATTTATTTGTTCTGGCTTTTGTGTTCAGCGTGTGTAAACTGTTCTGAATCTGTTTTGGTACTTTGTATTATTTTGATATAACATCTGAAAACCTTTGGCATGGTGTACTGGTTTTTCGTATCTGACTCTGTCTCTGCTTTGCTCTGCTCTGCTCTGTTATGCTCTGCTCTGTTTGGGTTGGTACCAACTTCTCTGTCTCTGAGTGCACCCACTTTGGAAACAAAGTGGTTTATTTGTGGTCTTTTCCTGTGTGCACACTCGGGGCTCCGAGAAGAATAAAGGAAAGATTTCACCTCTGTCTCTGCCTGGTTTGGCCACCGGGGTTAGCACAACCCTACCACGGGGGTGAAACATGGTCTCTGCTCTGTTGATGCTCTGTTTTGATTTGATGATGATACTCGGTTTATGTTATGCCAAAGTACTATGGGTTTACTTGTCTTAAAAACTATCGCTCTGTTATTTTGGAATTATGTTCTATTCTGCATAATAACTTTGGAAAAATATTTTGTTCTGCATACTCTACTTTATAAATGCTCATGTTTGCACGCTAGCATATGATTTCTGCTTACTGAGTTGTTGATAACTCACCCCCTATCTTCATAATATTTTTCAGATAATGTGGAGAGTCCAAATGAGGACCTGGATTAGATTGGTGAAAGGGTTTAAGCTGAGGAGATGTGGTTAGAAGAAAGACTTCTGATGTTCTTAGTTTTAATGTATTGAGTTTTAAAGTATATCTTTGGGTTTAGTAGGACCTATGGTTTTATCAGTTTGTGTATGTTACTATTACCGGGAGATTGTGAACCCTTTTATTATTATTATTGCATTTAAGATTGTGTGAAGTTTGTAATGACATTATTTTAGAAGATGTGAGATTGATTTCACTTATGAATTCTTTGGAGATTATTCTTTAGATGTGTTGGGAGACATGTTTATGAGCGACAGGTAGTGATTCTCCAAGCCACCCGGGTTTGGGGTGTTACATTTGCTATCAGAGCCAGGTTTGAATTCTGCATACTATAAACCTTGGAGGTTTAGATTTCTGTGGGTTCATAGGAGTGAATATTGTTGAAGTGGGAAGTCTTAGAATTTGCAGGCTTTGAGAATAGCTATGAAGGGTAGTATATCTAAGGTCATGTTGATTAAGGTTTAGTCTAGTAACGGGGCTTTCTTAAATACTCAGAGGGAGTAAGATGTTAAATTTTTTTTAGAGAGATTGACTATTACCACCATTGTGCGTTCCTCTCTTGTCTCTGTTATAGATATTTTTTTATATATTTAGATTCTAATATATATACGCTTTGTTTTTACAAATACCACTAATTTTCTGTGTTCTTATAAAGTTTATTTTCGAAGCGATTATTAAAAATTCTAGTTATTTTGTCAGGATGCCACCTCGTCGTAGAGAACGAAGCATGTCGGATCTGAATGCGAATGAGAATGAAAGGGAAGCAAATCCGAGTGCTTCCGAAGTACTACGAGCGGCTGCACATCAATTGATTGATGACCTTGTGCAGAATCCCGCGGGTCACCAGGGTAACTTCAATGAAAGGGGTTGTACTGTCGAGCAATTCAATCGAATGCACCCTCCTTTGTTTGATGGGAGAGGCGATCCAACTTTAGCAGAGGATTGGATACAGGACATTGAGGAGATTTTTCGAGTCCTAACCTGTACTGAGGAGCAAAAAGTGGCGTACGCCACATTCAAGCTTACTGGGGAAGCAAAGAGGTGGTGGATCTCTGAAAGATCTATCAGAGAAGCAGAGGGGACAGAGATAGTCAGCTGGCTGCACTTCAAGCAGATTTTTCTTGAGCGCTTTTTCCCTAGCTCATTCCGTGAGGACAAGGCTATGGAATTTGCCACTCTGGTTCAGGGAACCATGACGGTTCATCAGTATGCTGCTAGATTTACGGAGTTATCCCGCTTTGCTATTTATTTGATTCCGGATGAGGAAAAGAAGGCACGCAAATTCGAGCAAGGACTGAATGAGAAACTGTACGAGCGTGTAGTGGGTTTCCAGATTCGGAACTTCTCTGAATTGGTGAACAAAGCAACAGTTTTTGAAAGAACCCTTCAAAGAAGTGCTACGATGCACGAACAGAGGAAAAGGACTACTCCCACCGAGTACCATTCTGGCATGGACCAAGGACCGTGGAAGAGGAGGAGTGAAGGTGGTAGTTCGGGAAAAAGGCCAGTTCAGAGTAATCCACAGCCCTACCAGTGTAGGACATGCAATCAAGTGCACTCTGGAGAGTGCAGGAAAGGAGCGGGATTGTGTTTCTGTTGTGGCAAATCAGGACACTACATCAGAGATTGCCCAATGCAAAATAGAAGCAACCAGAGGTTCATACCGCCACCTCAGAGGAATGAAGTATCAGCTCGGGGCAGCAATCAACGCCCTACGGCGCCTGCTCGAGTCTTTGCACTAACACCTGGAGAAGTTGAGGGTAGGAATGACGTGATCACTGGTATGACTCTTTTGTTTTACTTTAAGGATTTATATTTTCTATTATTTTCTTTTCTTGGATTGGTTTTGGTTAAGATTTGAATATTCTTGGTTCATGGATGAGTTCGATTGTGATCACAGGTACTCTCTCTTTGTTTTCTAATAATGCTATTGTGTTATTTGACTCTGGAGCGACACATTCTTTTGTTTCCACGGCGTACTCTAGATTTTGCACTTTAGATACTGAAAGATTGAGGAACAAGTTAGTGGTTGCGACCCCAACAGGAAATTCTGTAGTCTGTAGTGAGATTCTACCTGGATGCCCCCTTTCTATAGAAGGAAGATCGATGCCAGCAGATTTAATAGTTTTCCACATGGTTGGGTTTGATGTTATTTTGGGTATGGATTGGCTGGCTTCCTACCACGCCAGTATTGATTGTGCTAAAAAGGAAGTGGTATTCAGACCCCCTAATGAAGGTGAATTTCGGTTCATAGGGTCAAAAGTGAGGTTGACACCACCCATCATTTCTGCCATTCAGGTTGGAAAACTGTTGCGTGATGGTTGCCAGGGATTCTTAGCCTGTGTGGTAGAAGCGCCAAAGGGGGAAGTGATGTTGGAACAAATACCTGTGGTGAGAGATTATCCAGAGGTCTTCCCTGAAGATTTATCGGGAATTCCACCCGAGCGGGAGGTAGAGTTTGCTATTGAGTTAGTTCCAGGCACGGCACCTCTTTCGAAAGCACCTTATCGCATGGCGCCGTCTGAATTAGCGGAACTCAAAGAGCAGTTGCAAGATTTGTTAGACAAGGGTTTCATCAGGCCCAGTGTGTCATCGTGGGGAGCGCCAGTTCTTTTTGTGAAGAAGAATGATGGATCGATGAGAATGTGTATCGATTACAGGGAACTCAATCGGGTGACCATAAAGAATAAGTACCCACTACCCCGTATAGAAGATTTGTTTGACCAACTCCAGGGTGCTCAAGTATTTTCAAAAATAGACCTTCGATCGGGTTACCATCAGTTGAAGATCAGAGCTGAAGACGTGGCTAAGACGGCGTTCAGAACCCGTTATGGCCATTATGAGTTTTTGGTCATGCCTTTTGGCTTGACTAACGCCCCAGCAGTATTCATGGACTTGATGAACAGGGTGTTCCATGAGTTTTTGGATAAGTTTGTGGTTGTCTTTATTGATGATATACTGATATACTCCAAAAGCGAAACCGAGCATGAAGAACATTTGAAGTTGGTACTTGGAACACTTAGAGACAAGCAGCTGTTTGCTAAGTTGAAGAAGTGTGAGTTTTGGTTTGATTCAATCACGTTTCTGGGACATGTAGTTTCGAAGGATGGAATTTCAGTAGACCCAGGGAAAGTGGAAGCAGTGGTTAATTGGTCGGCACCGAGGAATGTTCATGAGGTTAGAAGCTTCTTGGGATTGGCGGGGTATTACCGTCGTTTCATTGATGGGTTTTCCAAGATAGCAGTTCCTCTCACTGAACTCACCAGGAAAAATAATAAGTTTGAATGGACAGCAAAGTGTGAAGAAAGCTTCCAAGAGTTGAAACAGAGATTAGTGACAGCTCCGGTATTATCAGTTCCCACAGCTAGAGGCGGATTTGTTGTCTATAGCGATGCTTTTAGGCTTGGTTTGGGGTGTGTACTGATGCAACATGGGAAGGTTATAGCTTATGCCTCACGCCAATTAAAAGTGTATGAGCAGAATTATCCCACTCATGATTTGGAACTCGCGGCAGTCGTTTTTTCACTTAAGATTTGGAGACACTACTTGTATGGGGAAAAGTGCGAAATTTATACGGATCACAAGAGTTTGAAGTATTTCTTTACCCAAAAAGAATTAAACATGAGACAAAGGAGGTGGCTTGAGTTGATCAAGGATTATGATTGCACCATTAATTATCACCCAGGCAAAGCTAATGTAGTAGCCGACGCTCTGAGTAGAAAGTCAATCGGACCGACAGTTGCAGCCATTACCACTCAGCATAGGTTGTTAATGGATTTAGAAAGAGCCGGTATTGAAGTCTTTTCTAGTGATACAAATGCTGTCATGGCCCGTTTAGTGGTTCAACCTGCTTTGATAGATAGAATCAAAGCTGCTCAGAAAGTGGACTCAGAGTTGGTGAAGCTAATGGAAGGGATCGGAAACGGGGACAAGCCTGATTTTAGTGTTTCCAAGGATGGAGTTTTGAGGTTTAGGGGTAGAGTATGCGTACCTGCTGCTGATGAACTAAAAAGGTTAATTCTTGAAGAAGCACACCGTTCTTTGTACACTGTTCACCCAGGGAGTACCAAGATGTATCGGGATTTGAGAGAGTCCTTTTGGTGGAATGGCATGAAAAGAGAAATTGCTAAATTTGTAGAACAATGCCTGACTTGCCAACAAGTGAAGGCGGAACATCAGAGACCTGCAGGATTATTACAGCCACTTCAGATTCCAGAGTGGAAATGGGAACATATCTCCATGGATTTCGTGACAGGTCTACCAAGGACCGTAAGCGGACAAGATGCTATATGGGTGATCGTGGATCGTTTAACGAAAACTGCCCATTTTGTGCCCATTAAAGTTTCTTATAAATTAGAGAAACTAGTTGAACTGTATGTGCGGGAGATAGTGAGGTTGCATGGAGTGCCGGTATCCATTGTGTCGGATAGAGATCCTCGTTTTACTTCTAAGTTCTGGCGAAGCTTACAAGAGGCAATGGGTACTCAGTTAAGTTTCAGTACTGCTTTTCACCCTCAGACAGATGGACAATCAGAAAGAACTATTCAGATCTTAGAAGACATGTTGAGGGCATGCTTGATGGACTTCAAGGGATCTTGGATGCAACACCTGCCATTGGTTGAGTTTGCATATAATAATAGCTTCCAGGCTAGCATTGGGATGGCACCTTATGAGGTTTTGTATGGCAGGAGATGTAGGTCTCCTTTGTATTGGGATGAAGTAGGTGAAAGAAAACTTCTAGGGCCAGAGATTATTCAGCAGACCACAGAAAAGATAGATATCATTCGGGCTAGAATGAAAGCAGCTCAAAGCCGACAGAAGAGCTATGCAGATAAACGCCGCCGTCAGTTAGAGTTTGCGATGGGAGATAAGGTATTCTTGAGAATTTCACCAATGAAAGGAGTTATGAGATTCGGAAAGAAAGGTAAGTTGAGCCCTAGATACATTGGACCGTTTGAGATTCTTGATCGGATTGGACCAGTGGCGTACAGGGTGGCTCTACCACCAGCATTCTCGGGAGTGCATAACGTGTTCGATGTGTCCATGTTGAGGAAGTACATCCATGACCCTACTCACATCATAGATCATGAACCCTTACAGATTCAAGAGGACATGACCTACATCGAGGAACCATGGCGGATTCTGGACAGGAAAGAGCAAGTGTTGCGGAATCAAACTATTTCTTTGGTTAAAGTATTGTGGAATAATCACGCTACCAATGAAGCATCATGGGAATTCGAGGAAGAGATGCGAGTCAAGTATCCTCACTTGTTCGAAGAGAGTTCTTATAGCTTATAATAAATTCCGAGGACGAAATTTTTGTAAGGGGAGGAGGATGTAAGGCCCAGTCTGTGAGCCGGACCATTTCGCGTGAGGCCCAGCCTTCTTCTGATTTGCGGAACGGCGCCGTTTGGGTTAGTAATTACTTTCTCCTCTGCTTCCTCCCGCTTCTTTCTCCCTCATTCTCTCTTTCGGTTTCTTTTCTTTCCCCCCCGCCCAGATCTCTCTCTTTCTCTCACGCACGTCTCATTCTTTTCTTTCGGTTTCCTCTTTATTTTCTTGTTGCTGCGTTAGTCTGTGGATTCCGATTATCTGCCCAAGCTTCCCCAAGTTCGGTTTATTCCCTGTGCAGAACTGTTTCGGTTCCTCTATTTTTCTCCCCATTTTTTTTTTCTGCATCTCGGTTTTTCCTCTGCAACTCACGGGCATCACTTCGCATCCCTCCATTTTCGTTTGTATTGGGCTTTCGATTCTCGGCTTCTTGTGTACCCAGTAAAACCATTACGGGAGAAATTCTTTTTCGTTGGTGACGGGATTGATAGAGATCTTTTTCAAGGCTTAGATAATACGCTGCAGGAGTCAGGTAAGCGGGGTTCCTATGCTGGGTTTTATACAAGTTAATAAGACTGAGGTTGATTTTATGAAAACTTGCATAATTTGTGTTGTGTTGGGAACTTGTGAAAACAAATATCAACCTCGGTCTCTTATTTGCATTATTCATGAAATCTGTGTGAAAAAGGAAAATATATTCTGACATACATTGTGTAGACATGAGCTAAATTCTGTCATGTGATTTCTGAAATCTGAAAAAGAGCGATATTGAGAATATGAAAAGTTGTGCATTTATTTGTTCTGGCTTTTGTGTTCAGCGTGTGTAAACTGTTCTGAATCTGTTTTGGTACTTTGTATTATTTTGATATAACATCTGAAAACCTTTGGCATGGTGTACTGGTTTTTCGTATCTGACTCTGTCTCTGCTTTGCTCTGCTCTGCTCTGTTATGCTCTGCTCTGTTTGGGTTGGTACCAACTTCTCTGTCTCTGAGTGCACCCACTTTGGAAACAAAGTGGTTTATTTGTGGTCTTTTCCTGTGTGCACACTCGGGGCTCCGAGAAGAATAAAGGAAAGATTTCACCTCTGTCTCTGCCTGGTTTGGCCACCGGGGTTAGCACAACCCTACCACGGGGGTGAAACATGGTCTCTGCTCTATTGATGCTCTGTTTTGATTTGATGATGATACTCGGTTTGTGTTATGCCAAAGTACTATGGGTTTACTTATCTTAAAAACCATCGCTCTATTATTTTGGAATTATGTTCTATTCTGCATAATAACTTTGGAAAAATATTTTGTTATGCATACTCTACTTTATAAATGCTCATGTTTGCACGCTAGCATATGATTTCTGCTTACTGAGTTGTTGATAACTCACCCCCTATCTTCATAATATTTTTCAGATAATGTGGAGAGTCCAAATGAGGACCTGGATTAGATTGGTGAAAGGGTTTAAGCTGAGGAGATGTGGTTAGAAGAAAGACTTCTGATGTTCTTAGTTTTAATGTATTGAGTTTTAAAGTATATCTTTGGGTTTAGTAGGACCTATGGTTTTATCAGTTTGGGTATGTTACTATTACCGGGAGATTGTGAACCCTTTTATTATTATTATTGCATTTAAGATTGTGTGAAGTTTGTAATGACATTATTTTAGAAGATGTGAGATTGATTTCACTTATGAATTCTTTGGAGATTATTCTTTAGATGTGTTGGGAGACATGTTTATGAGCGACAGGTAGTGATTCTCCAAGCCACCCGGGTTTGGAGTGTTACACAAAGGGTGGTTTACGGCCAAAAATACCCAAAACGGAAATGGAGTTGGATGTGCTTCACCGGTGACGGATCAGAGGTGGGGTTGGGTCCAATGGGTAGTCGACTCATTGGTGGCAAATATTTCAATTTCCGACAGGCCCATAACCTCAAATCAATCAGATTTGTGAGTGACAAAAGCCACATCGGAACCCTCACACCACAATAATATTTTATCTCAAACTATTTAAGATTAGGGTGAGGTTCAAAGCCTTCCAATGCCATTTCATCACGTGCATTAACATTTTCACTGCTCCAACGTAAAGTCAAAACCTAAAGGTGCTCTTTCTCCTTTAGATTTAAACCCTTATAATCCAATGCAACGTCGTCCCCATGTCTCAAATGCATAATCTCTAATTCTCCTCTTAAGCTATTCAGCCTGTTTAGCTCGCTTAACCGACAACTATCCTTTGAGGCTACATCTGAATGGAGAACAAAACTAGATAATGCTTGGAGATTTGTCAATTGCCCCAATCCAAGTGGCGTATAAGTCAAATTGTCGCATCCAGCTTCAACGTAAAGATGCCTTAGGTTGACTAATATCGTAATTCCTCTAGGCAATTCTTTAAGCTTTTTGTGACGAGGGAGTCTCAGTGTATACAAATTTTGCAACCTAGTTATGGAGTCAGGCATCTTCTTGATTTTATCATTATTTGAAAGATCGAGATATCTTAAATGTTTGAACTTACATATTGAACTCGATAAATCAAGCTTTCTTCCATGTAAATCCAACACTCGCAAGAACTTCAAACTTAAAAAGATTGCTTCACATGAAGTACTTGAGTCTCTCCAACCCCCAGTTCCACAAGCAAAAGAAGTGTTCGTATCCTACTAGCTTTAGATGAGGAAGTTGGAATTACAAAGGAAAAATCTATATTATCGACAATTGAAATGTGCCGAGTTTTCTGATCACCAATGGTTTTTTCCTTAGATTCTAATTTGGTGATCTGCGATCCTGCTATTGAGGTTGCAAGATCATGCATGAGGTCTTGCATTTTACTTGTAATCACATTTCCTAGCTAATCCATTTCAGCTTCTTGAAAGAACGATCTCCAAAGTAAATCCATGAAATACTGATGACCGACTTCTTCAAGACATTCATCTTGATTGGATAGCTCGATAAACCCCTGTGCTATCCAGAGATTTATCAATTTTGATTTTTCCATCACGTAATCCTTTGGAAATATACTACAATAAGCAAAACATTGTTTCAAACATGAAGGAAGTTGATCATAACTCAGCTTAAGAGTTGCTACTATGTCATGTTCTTTTATTTTTGGCAATTCTTTGTTTTTAAAAGAGACCCACGCTGCTTTAGAATTTTCCAAGGCCAATCTCCTTTCCTACAATCTCCTTAACACTTTTCTACAATCTCTTTTACAACTACCACGATTCTGGAATTCTCTAGCTCTTTTCCTTTCTTAAATGCCACGTGCTTAGATAAAGACCACGACTTCTGGCTGTCTAAACCCTGTAAGGAATATGGCTCAATTGTTTGGGTAATTCTTGCAACTTTTGCACTACGTGTAGTTACTAGTATTCTACTCCCACTTGCTCCACTCATCAATAGTTTTTTCAATTCATCCCATTTTCCAACCTCCTCATTCCAGACATCATCCAATACAAGTAAGTGTTTCTTTCCACCGATTTCTTTTCGAAGACCATCCACCAACATATTCATTTGAACACTCTCTGGTTTCTTTTTTGTTACCGATTCTAAGATTTTTTCAACTACTTTTCCAACATCAAAATTATCAGACCCACATACCCATATTTTTAGCTGAAAATGCTTATCTACTTTCAGATCATTAAATATGAATTGAGCTAGTGTGTTCTTTCCTAATCCTCCGATGCCAGTAATCGGAAGGATTCCTTCATGAGCAATGCTACGTACAGTCTCCATTTGAGGACTGCAATGCAAGTTTAGGTAATTTTATTTTTAACATTTTTTAAAATTACAAAAATATCCCTCCTAAAATGATGTTTTTTCTTATTTAATGAAGGGTCTGCACATACAGTCCCTAAGTGGGGACTGCAAATAGAATTTCTCTTCCTACATTCTCTTTAACATTGGAATCAGAAAGAAGTATATCTATGATCTCCTCCTTGGAATCCTCTTTACCAATAACTTCTGCCTCGGCTACAAAGGAATGACTATCATCCCTAGCCCTGACTCCTATCTCCACAGGGTGTTCCTTCAAGTGGAATTTCGTCCTGTCATTTGAAATGGCATCTAACTTTTGTCTAATCGCCTTAATCTTATGGCCCATTTTCAGATCATAGACAAGCGGATTTGATTTGGAGAAGAAGATTCATACCTTTTTTGCCATCTTATCCCGAGTGATCATCTCTCGCAATAGACATTCAGTGGAGAAACCATCTAGCAAGTCATCTGCATCATAAACGACATCCTTAAGCTTTTCAATCCAATCTCTAACTTCACGGTTGTTCACTGCCCATTGCTCCTCAGCATCAAGAAGCACTGCTTTGATTGTCAAAACGGTGTTCTTGAACTCCTCAAGCTCATCTCGGACACCGTCTAGCAGTCTGATCTCTTTGAGAGCCAGGGAACCCAAGCTCTCAATGAGTCTTGCAGTAATGTCAAAGAGAATGCCTTCTGCCATTTGTTGATGGTTGGTGAAGGAATGGTAAAAACATCTCTTGATGAATCACTAAGGGGACAGAAGGAAGATATGTTTGCTCTCAATATGTACAGAGGATTAGCCGGGACAAACATTTTATAAGGCGGCCTTGCGTGGGATGGACCTGCAAGGAAAGTGACTACTGGAGAGAATGAGAGAGATTAATTAGGAGAAATTAATCATACAAGATGTAACACCCCATATTTTAGTGTATTTTTAATGAATGAATTAATTTTATTGATGCAAAAATGTATTCTCTGATTTCATAATTATTAAATTTTATTTGGGTTATTTTTATGATTTTTAGTTTACGAAAAAAATTTTTTGAGCGCTTTCTTAAATTAATTATTGTTGTGTGTTTAAATTTCTTCTCGAATTAAATTAAATTATTATCGGGTTTAATTATTTATTTTAATTATAAACATTGTGTTTGAAATATTTTATTTCACTAGCTATTTTAAAATCGTTTCCGTTGGATCATTTTTGTGACACAAGATGTGAGGATTGGACCTCATTTCTTTCCCTATATTTTTCCTTTTTCCTTTTTTCTTTTCTTCCTTTTTCTTTTTCTTTCTTCTTTTCTACTTTTTTTCTTTCTCCTTTCTTCTCCTTCGGCTTCTCTCCCGCGCGACACTCCCTCCCTCTCTCTCTCCCATGCGTCCGTCACTCACCCTCAACCCACCGCCGTCACGCCGCCGTGCGCGACACTGCCCAGCCCAGCAGCTCCCCCACCCGCTGGCGACCTTCCCCCTCCGATCTCATCCTCCCTTGTGCCGCCGTTAGCCTCCACGCGCACCACCAAGCTGCGGCACCTCTTATGCTCGCGCGCCGCCATCGCACCACCATTGGCCACCATTTCTTCACCACTTCATCCTTGACCTCCAAGCAACCCATTGGACCCAACCCCACCTCTGATCCGTCACCGGTGAAGCACAACCAACTCCATTTCCGTTTTGGGTATTTTTGGCTTAAACCACCCTTTGCGCCGCCACCCACGGCCAACCACCACCACCACTAGCTTCACCGACATCCCTAGGCCCTACCCTATCAATCTCGGGTCTTCGTTTGCACCCGTTGAAAAGTGGGTATCTGTGACCCACGGCCACAGTGTATTTTACACTGTTCTGCAGCTGTTTTTCCACTTCTTGCGCATCCGGGATCCTCCAGAAATTATTATATAGCGCTGTAAGTATTTTCCAAAGAATTCTTATGAATTTAATGTATTTTTACACTAACACATTACACTGCATTTAAACTGTTGATTGGTTTTGCCGGACTGAGTCCGAGGAGTTCGGGGGTCGGATGGACTGAGGAACAGAGTTGATTGATTGGTTTGTTTGGGTTTGGTTATTGATGGTTGTGGATTAGTGTTGGTACATGTACATTTCATGATTTCATGCACGATCATGTTTGTAAAGGAAACTGGGTTTTCGTGTATTGCATTCATGCTCATGTGGAATTGAAAACTGGGTTTTTATGTGAATTTATTTGTTGGGTGCATGTGTATCACGAACCCCAAGCCGAGATGGGGTATTATCTCGGTGGAGCTCCTCGGGTCACTCGGGAGCGTAATATACTGAGTGACGTCCCCTGGATTGTCGCCAAGTGACAATGGGATCGGACGAGAGGGTCTCGTGCCGACTCCGTGGTCCTTCTGCTGGTGGGGACTAGAGGATGCTTGGCCATGTATGCGCTGGGTGCGGAACTGGGCATCGCTCGTTGTGTAGTAGATGTTTTACCACGAACGTGTTGGGCGCGGAAGTGGGCATCGCTACGAAGCCAGAGTGTGCGGATGACCCATAGGGGAGATCATGGTGCATACGTTAAAAAATAGACTATTTTCTGGGAAAATAGCGTGTGTTGGATTTTGTGTAAACCATTTTCTGGGAAAATCTGTTATGGATTATTTTTGGCCAACTGGGATTTTGGCGTGCGTTGGAAATATTCATTTTCGGGGAAAATGATGTTTTTAAGGATATTGCATATTTTATCATGTGCATGCATGTTGGTTGTATTAAATGCATTTTATTCCTGAGGATTGTTTGGTTTGTACTTACCTACGGTACCATGTTTGGTAATGCAGATTTTGATGCAGAGGAGGATGAGGGTGAGCCTGAGAAGACAGCTCCGCCCGACGAGTGATCTGGGATCACTCGCTTGACTATTTTATTTTAATGCATTGTATTTTAATTTTTGTATGACTGTATAACTACTAATTAAACCTCTACTGATGTTTACATTGAATTTAAATTCTAGTACTTAGTTGACTAATCTGCTGCGTTATTTTGTACACTGTTGCATGTACACACACTTGGCACTTTTGTTGGGATGCGTGATCGTGTTGTCACCATCCGGGCGTCTCAATCCCAGTGTTTTTATTTAAGGGGGGTCGGGGGCGCCACAGGTGGTATCAGAGCAGTTCGGCTCTGGGTAAAACCATATGTCCCTTAGGATAGTACCAGAGTAGGGCGGTGCAGACTGGATGCACCTATGAGCGCTTCTTGGCGCATAGGACCCCTGCCTTTACTGGGGATGAGGATCCATTAAAGGCCAGAAGATGGATTGAAGACCTTGAGAGGTTGTTTGAAGTCTGTGGGTGCATTGAATCTCAGATGGTATTGTATGGGAGTTATATGCTACAAGGTGAAGCAACTAATTGGTGGCAGACGAAGCGGCAACTCCTAGAAATGGAGCTGGGATCTTTTGTTGCGGTGTCTTGGCAGCGTTTTAAAAAGGAATTTGACGACCGTTTCTTCCCTATTTCGATGAGACGGCAAAAGGCTAGAGAGTTCAATGATTTGGTTCAAGGTGATATGACGGTTGAACAATATGCAAGGAAATTCATGGAGCTTGGGAGGTTCGCTCCTCACCTCATTGCCACCAAAGAGTTGCGGGTTGAGCGTTTTCAGGAGGGTCTGCGCCACGATATACGTAGACAAGTGGCTTGCCTTCAGATTATGGAATTTCAGAAGTTGGTGGACTTGGCCAGTATCGCAGAGCGGGAGAATAGCTTTGCAGTGGGCTCCCCTCCGGGTCAGAAAAGCCGGAGTTTTGCTGGCGAGGGAAGTAGTTCTGGATCGCCTCAGAAGTTTGTTTTGAGGACAGCGGCCCGTTCACAGACAACCTCTGGTGTTTGTGCAGGAGGCCGGACTCCTGTGTGCCCTAGATGCAATAGAGCCCATGAGGGCGACTGCGGTCAGAGGGGGATCCAGTGTTTTAAATGTGGCCAGCCGGGTCACTTTGCTCGTGAGTGTCCCAACCAAATTCAAGGAGGTCAAGGAGGACGAGGAGGTCGACGTGGTGGGAGGAACAACCAGAGACCGCTGGTACAAGCTCGGGTCTATGTTGTGACCCCAGGTGATGTGGACTATGAGGCTCCAGAGACCCACGATGCAGGGGTGATTACTAGTAGAGTTCGTATATATGCTTTTAATGCATGTACCCTGTTTGATTCTGGGGCGTCCCAATCTTTTGTGTCCGCTACGTTTGCACGGATGTGCAACTTAATCACATAACCTCTACCACAATCCTTGGTGGTGGCTCTTCCCAATGGCGAGATTGTGTGTTGCTCCAAAGTTGCTTTAGGCTGTCCTTTAGATTTTGGAGGGAGGACACCGGATGCAGATTTGATTGTATTCAAGTTGCTTGGATTTGACATAATTTTGGGTATGGATTGGTTGTATCGATATTCTGCAAATATTGATTGTAGAAGTCGGGTAATTGGTTTTCATCTCTCAGATGGAGATTATTTAGGATTCGTGGGAAGCAAGTTGAAGGCAAGACCAGCAATTATATCAGCAATTCAAGCTAGGAGAGATATAGCTTGTGGAGCAGATGCTTTTTGGGTTCAAGTTGTGTCTATGCCATCTGAGAAGAAGTCTTTAGTAGATATTCCAGTTGTGGACGAATTTCCTGATTTGTTCGTGGATGAGTTACCTGGATTGCCTCCCGTTCGCCATATGGAATTTGTTATTGATTTGGAACCTGGAGCGGCTCCTGTGCATAAAGCTCCTTATCGTATCGTACCGACTGAGTTAAAAGAGTTGAAGACTCAATTGCAAGAATTGGTCGACAAGGGATTTATTCAGCCTAATACTTCACCGTGGGGAGCGCCTGTTTTGTTTGTCAAGAAGAAAGATGGTACCCTCAGAATGTGTATAGACTATCGGGAGCTTAACAAGGTGACTATTAAGAACAAGTATCATCTTTCTAGAATTGATGATTTGTTTGACCAGCTTCAGGGAGCAGCTATCTTTTCGAAGATTGACTTGAGATCAGGGTACTATCAGCTGAGGATAAGGGATAAGGATGTGCCCAAGACTGCTTTCAGAACGAGGTATGGGCATTATGAATTTAAAGTGATGTCCTTTGGATTAGCTAATGCCCCTGCCGCTTTTATGGATTTAATGAATCGGGTGTTTCGACCATTTTTGGATTCTTTTGTGGTGGTGTTTCTCGACGACGTTTTGATTTATTCTCGAGACTTGGAAGAGCATGCTTGTCACCTTCTAACGCTTGGGAAGTTAAGAGAACATCAATTGTACGCTAAGCTAAGCAAGTGTGAATTCTGATTAGAAGAAGTTAAATTTCTTGGTCATGTGATTTCCCAAGAGGGAGTGGCAGTAGATCCGAGTAAAGTGGAAGCTGTTTTGTCATGGCCTCGCCCTTCAACAGTTCGTGAGATACGAAGTTTCTTGGGACTTGCTAGATATTATCGAAGATTTGTGGAAGGTTTTTCTCGACTATCAGGACCTCTCACTGCCTTGACGAGGAAGAATGTTGAATTTGTATGGTCTGACAAATGTGAGAGAAGTTTTCAAGAGTTGAAGAGAAGATTGACTACAGCACCTGTTTTGGCACTTCCAGAACCCCACAAACCATTTGTGATTTTTAGTGATGCATCCAAATTTGGGTTGGGATGCGTTCTTATGCAAAAAGGACGGGTTGTAGCTTATGCATCTCGTCAGCTGAAAATTCATGAAAGGAATTATCCCACACATGATTTGGAGTTGGCGGCGATAGTTTTTGCTCTTAAGATTTGGCGGCATTATCAGTATGGTGAAGCCTGTGAAGTTTATACTGATCACAAGAGCCTGAAACATCTGTTTACTCAGAAGAATCTCAACATGAGGCAGAGACGGTGGTTAGAACTGATTAGCGACTACCAATGTGAGATCAAGTATCATCCAGGAAAGGCGAATTTAGTCGATGATGCCTTGAGTAGAAAGTCGCAACAAGTGGGTGAAGCGGAGTCTTCAGATGTGGACTCTCTCCTTTGCGGAATGAGAAGACTTCTTATTGAGAGTTCGCAGCAAGAGGAATTATTATCTTCAGTTTTAGGTGTCCGAGTGGTAGATTTCGAAGAATTGAAGGCTCTCCAAAGGAAGGATCCGAAGTTGCTAGCTATCAGAAAAAGAGTCAGGAAGTCTAGAGGACCCTTGCATTATAGCTTGGATAAAAATGGTATTCTTCGGTTTCAGGATCGCAAGGTGATTCCCCGAGACTCAGAATTTAAAGAGCGAATTTTAGCAGAAGCTCATGCGGCTCCTTATTCGGTTCATCCAGGAAGCACAAAGATGTATAGAGATTTAAAGAGAAATTTCTGGTGGGAAGGAATGAAGTTGGACATCGCTTTGTTTATCGAGAAATGTGACACGTGCCGTCAAGTGAAGGCTGAGCATCAGAGACCTGCTGGTAGACTTCAACCTCTCCCTATTCTAGAGTAGAAGTGGGATGATATTTCTATGGATTTTGTGGTAGGTTTGCCGAGGACTCCTAGTGGGAAGAACACAATTTGGGTGATTGTGGATCGGTTGACCAAGAGTGCCCATTTCTTGCCTGTTAATAATACTGACTCTTTGGGTAAGTTAACTCAGATATATGTCAAGGAGATAGTGCGTTTGCATGGAATACCCAAGAGTATCGTGTCAGATCGGGACCCGCGATTCACGTCCCATTTTTGGAAGAGTTTGCACACAGCCTTAGGCACTAAGTTAAAGTTTAGTTCTGCGTATCACTCCCAAACGGACGGCCAATCAGAGCGTACTATTCAGACTCTGGAGGATATGTTGCAGTCTTGTGTCATGGAATTTCAAGGAAGTTGGGTGAATCACCTGCCGCTTATTGACTTCTCTTATAATAACAGTTTTCATTCCTCCATTCAGATGGCCCCGTATGAAGCTTTATGTTGAGATGAAGTTGGCGAGAGCAAGTTGTTTGAGCCTGAGATAATTCAAGAGATGAAGGATCAAGTTCAGTTTATAAGGAAGAAGATGGCTGAAGCGCAAAGTCGCTAGAAGAGTTACGCAGATACAAGAAGAAGAGACTTATCCTTCGAAGAAGGTGATTGGGCTTATCTTAAAGTCTCTCCTATGAAAGGCGTTAAGCGCTTTGGTAAGAAAGGAAAGCTTAGTCCAAGATATGTTGGCCCTTTTCAGATCGTAGAGAAGGTTGGGCTTGTTGCTTATAGAGTTGCCTTGCCGGATTATTTTCGGGATGTTCATGATGTGTTTCATGTGTCTTCATTGAAGAAGAGTTTTGGACAGCAAGAGCCACGATTTGTTGACCCCGAACGCATCCAACTACAGCCTAACCTTACTTATGAAGTTGTCCCAACACAGATCGTGGATTGGAAAGAGCAAAGATTAAGGTCCAAGACAATACTTTTGGTGAAAGTAGCATGGGGTGATCCTTTGGCTCAAGATTTCTCTTGGGAGAGAGAAGCCGACATGAGGGAGCAATATCCATATTTGTTTGATTGACTATAACGGTATGTTCTTGTATCTTCTCAATCGAATCTTGATCTTGTCTTGGTTTAATGTTAGACCTTGCCAATTTCGATGACGAAATTTTTATTTAAGGGGGGAGGATGTAACACCCCGTATTTTAGTGTATTTTTAATGAATTAATTAATTTTATTGATGCAAAAATTTATTCTCTTGTTTCATAATTATTAAATTTTATTTGGATTATTTTTATGATTTTTAGTTTACGAAAATTTTTTTTTTGAGCGCTTTTTTAAATTAATTATTGTTGTGTGTTTAAATTTCTTCTCGAATTAAATTAAATTAAATTATTATCGGGTTTAATTATTTATTTTAATTATAATCATTGTGTTTGAAATATTTTATTTCACTAGCTGTTTTAAAATCGTTTCATTTGGATCATTTTTGTGACCTAAGATGTGAGGATTGGACCTTATTTCTTTCCCTACATTTTTCCTTTTTCGTTTTTTCTTTTCTTCCTTTTTCTTTTTCTTTCTTCTTTTCTACTTTTTTTCTTTCTTCTTTCTTCTCCTTCGGCTTCTCTCCCGCACGACACTCCCTCCCTCTCTCTCTCCCGTGCATCTGTCACTCACCCTCAACCCACCACCGTCGCGCCACCGTGCGCGACACTGCCCAGCCCAGCAGCTCCCCCACCCGCCGGCGACCTTCCCCCTCCGATCTCAGCCTCCCTTGTGCCGCCGTTAGCCTCCACGCGCACCACCAAGCCGCGGCACCTCTTGTGCTCGCGCGCCACCATCGCACCACCATTGGCCACCATTTCTTCTCCACTTCATCCTTGACCTCCAAGCAATCCATTGGACCCAACCCCACCTCCGATCCGTCACCGGTGAAGCACATCCAACTCCATTTCCGTTTTAGGTATTTTTGGCCGTAAACCGCGCCGCCATCCACGGCCAACCACCACCACCACTAGCTTCACCGACATCACTAGGCCCTACTCTATCAATCTCGGGTCTTCGTTTGCACCCGTTGAAAAGTGGGTATCTGTGACCCATGGCCACAGTGTATTTTACACTGTAATGCAGCTGTTTTTCCACTTCTTGCACATCCGTGATCCTCCAAAAATTATTATATAGCGCTGTAAGTATTTTTCAAAGAATTCTTATGAATTTAATGTATTTTTACACAAACACATTACACTGCATTTAAACTGTTGATTGGTTTTGCGGACTGAGTCCGAGGAGTTCGGGGGTCGGATGGACTGAGGAACGGAGTTGATTGATTGGTTTGTTTGGGTTTGGTTATTGATGGTTGTGGATTAGTGTTGGTACATGTACATTTCATGATTTCATGCATGATCATGTTTGTAAAGGAAACTGGGTTTTCGTGTATTGCATTCATGCTCATGTGGTATTGAAAACTGAGTTTTCATGTGAATTTATTTATTGGGTGCGTGTGTATCACGAACCCCAAGCCGAGATGGGGTATTATCTCGGTGGAGCTCCTCTGGTCACTCGGGAGCGTAATATACTGAGTGACATCCCCTGGATTGTCGCCGGGCAACAATGGGATCGGACGAGAGGGTCTCGTGCCGACTCCGTGGTCCTTCTCCTGGTGGGGACTAGAGGATGTTTGGCCACGTACGCGCTGGGTGCGGAACTGGGCATCGCTCGTTGTGTAGTAGATGTTTTACCACGATTGGGCACGGAAGTGGGCATCGCTACGAAGCCAGAGTGTGCGGATGACCCATAGGGGAGATCATGGTGCATACGTTAAAAAATGGACTATTTTCTGAAAAAATAGCGTGTGTTGGATTTTGTGTAAACCATTTTCTGGGAAAATGTGTTATGGATTATTTTTGGCCAACTAGGATTTTGGCGTGAGTTGGAAATATTAATTTTCGGGGAAAATGATGTTTTTGAGGATATTGCATATTTTATCATGTGCATGCATGTTGGTTGTATTAAATGCATTTTATTCCTGAGGATTGTTTGGTTTGTACTTACCTGCGGTACCATGTTTGGTAACGCAGATTTTGATGCAGAGGAGGATGAGGGCGAGTCTGAGGAGACGGCTCCGCCCGACGAGTGATCTGGGATCACTCGCTTGACTATTTTATTTTAATGCATTGTATTTTAATTTTTGGATGACTGTATAACTACTAATTAAACCTCTACTGATGTTTACATTGAATTGAAATTCTGGTACTTAGTTGACTAATCCGCTGCGTTATTTTGTACGCTGTTGCATGTACACACACTTGACACTTTCATTGGGATGCGTGATCGTGTTGTCACCATCCGGGCGTCTCGATCCCAGTGTTTTTACAAGAAATTAGTGATGGACATATAAAGTACTACTGCTTAAAGTCTCGTTTGTTTTTAGCGATGAGATTAAAGTTAAAAAATTGAATAAAATATATTTTTTAATATTATTTTTATTTTAAAATTTAAAAAAATTAAATTATTTATTTTATTTTATATAAAAATTTAAAAAAATTGTAATAATGAGATAATAGGTTTTCAAAATACAACGTATGAGATAGAGAGTGTTAATTGAAACAATGACTTGTCATCTACTTTCCAAGGTGCCAACTGCCATCTACCATTAGTAAATGCAATATGGTCCTACTTAACTGCTAGACAATCAGTGATAAATATTTTTTTAATAGAGACATAATATTTATAGTCTTCGAATATCTAAGTCTTACATATTTATTTTGAAAAAAAATTAATAAAATATGAGACCTATACAAAAAAATTTTTTTTTTAATTGTGGATCTTATTTTTCTTCAGAATGAATGCACGTAATTTGAACACCATAAGATTGTATGTTGCAATATTACTCTTTCAAATATACTTAATCCTGACATCACTTGGTGGAAAGAACCGTTTGAAATCATCTTATTTCAATGTGAACAAAGCATAATTCTAATTAGCCTAATTCATTTTCGGCATTGTAATTTGGCATCCTTTTAGGTTAATTTTATTTTTGGATGTATGACTATAATCTAATTTATTGTTTGATCATTGACCAAATTGTCCTCTAACTTAATCGAAAGTTAAACAATTACTTAGAAGGGACAAGGACTTCCTATAAGAAT
The DNA here is from genome assembly GCA_961763995.1 of Juglans cinerea. Lineage (NCBI taxonomy): Eukaryota > Viridiplantae > Streptophyta > Magnoliopsida > Fagales > Juglandaceae > Juglans > Juglans cinerea. The sequence continues at coordinate 9,472,022 of CAUIVZ010000012.1, read as the reverse complement.
ATGCAGAAATAAATTTTGCGTAGTATGCTCAGGGTGGAATATATTCTGTAAAATCGAAAGAATAAATATACTCATTATTTAGAATTATCTTTCTCTTGCCGAATTAACTTGGCTGTTTTGACTATTTCTTAATTAAAATGCTAGTAGTGGTGTTATTGAAGGTGACTTTCTAGCAGAGGAAGTGTTCACAAGGATGATTAAGCAGGGTGTGGATCTCCGGAAAATCAAACCTCTTTCTATTCCGAGAGTGAGTATGCAAGTATCCCATTTACTTTATGCAGATGATGTTGTTTTCTTTCTAAATGGGGATAAGAAATCGGTGAAAGGGCTCATGGAAGTTATTGACTGTTATTCGAAATGGTCGGGACAAAAGGTGAATACGGATAAGTCAGAGATTTATTTTTCTAAGCATATGTCGTATGCAAGGAAAAAAAATATACAAAGGATTACTGGATATGATTTTGGAAATTTTCCTTGCAAATATCTGGGCATTCCTATAGCTCTTTCTGTGATTGGAGTGTGCTGGTTTGAGGATTTGTTAAAAAAGGTACGTGCGAAGCTAGATGGCTAGAAAGGAATTCTTTTATCAGCTGGGGGACACATTGTCATGCTTCAACATGTGCTCTCCAGCTTACCTAGTATTCATCTTATGTTAGTAATGGATGTTCCGAAGATGGTCATTAGGAAGCTTAACTCCATTTTTGCTGGACTTTTAGGGGGAGGCACGGAAGAGCATTGTAAAAAGCATTGGGGTATCTTGGCAGAAGGTTGCTAAACCAGTTACTGAGGGAGGGCTAGGCATTCATGATTTATGGGAGATGCAGAAGGCTATCCGAGTGAAGCTGGCTTGGAGTGTTTTATATGGTAACTCCATGTGGGCAAAATTTATGACAGGAAAATATTGTAAAAAACATCATCCTTTACAAGGAACGATTCAGTGGAATGCTTCCCCTATATGGAAGTCAATCTCATCTTGTTTTTCAGTTATCATAGGGCAATCAAGTTGGGAGATTAATGAGGCACAAATCCCTTTATGGTGGGAAAACTAGTTTGGCCTTGGCATTCTAGGCAAACAGATAAGTAATATACAACAACCTATGTTGCTGCTGCGGGAAATGCTTAATGGAACAGAGTGGAAAGAAGATGTACTCTCGGCAATGATAGGAGGAGAAAGGGCTCGACATATTTGCTTGAAGGTAAAGCTGGGTAGGCTTGATATGGAGGATAGGGTGAATTGGAAGCCGTCGATGGGAAATAATGTCACTATGAAATTTGGGTGGGAGCTGTGCCGATCCGAGCATGAGGAAGTCAGGTGGGCAAAGTTTGTGTGGGATCCTCTCATTCCTCTTAGAGTTTCTTTTGTAGGCTGGAAAGGTTCACAAGGGGCGTTGGGTGTGGATACAAATGTGCAACGCTTGGGCATATCCTTATGCTCTGCATGTGTGTGCTGTGAGCAGCCAAAGATTGAAACAATGGACCATGTTCTGGGAGAAGGGGGAGTTTGCACAGAAACTGTGGAGGAAGGCTTCAGAAATGCTTGAGGTCGAGTTTGAGCAGCAGCAACATTGGAGGGATCAATTGTGAACTTGGGTTTCCAAAGGTAAACGATCATCTCAAATGGAACATTTAAGGGGTATTACGCCAGTTTTCATTATATGGCCCATGTGGATTCGTCGATGCAGGCTGCGCGTAGAGGCTAAAGAAACGTCAGTTCAAGCTTGTTGGGAACAGATCCTTTTTTGGTTTAGGAACATATCTTCTAAAATAAAGATGAAGAAAATACTTAATTATGGTCATGTTAATATTTTACAGAGGTGTCAGATTCCAATAGTTGAAGTATATAGTCGTATTCATAGGCCTTTAATGTAAATTCTTATCATTGTTAGGTCCTTTTGTTTAGCAATGAGTTTTTTTGTTTATTGGTATTCCTTTGCCAAAAGTGAGGATTTAATTTGAATAAAACTGGGGAGGTGTCACTATTGAAAATGTGACCCCAACTCTTTTTTATATATATTAAAAAAAAAAGGTGACTGTTCCCAGCATCTTCAAGCTGCAACACGTTCACATGATGAGACAAAAATGCTAGCATTGGTTTTATTTTTTTAAGAGTCCATATCATGATGAAAAGAATTCAATGACTTCGCAACATGCATGCATGCCACTTTCTTTAAAAAATTATAAGGGACAGACAAGTAGGCCTGCATGTAGCCTCAATTGAGCAAAATCAGATCGATCTTAGGCTTTCTTTCTTTTGCTCCTACATATAAAAAAGAAACGAGTTCTATTGATCATATAGAAATTAAAACTTACTAGAATTCAATTTCCTTTTCAAAACATGAAAAACAATTTGATCCAACATCTAGGGCGCTAGCTGTTGATGTTAATGACAAGTGGCAGCAGGAGAATATAAAATTTGGCCAAAATATGGATTTCTTCTTCTCAAAGTTGTTCAATTGTTTCCCACTACTTTATATAAAAGGGGAACTCTAATTGTATGCACAAAACTAAATAGAACATAGGGTCATTTTTAGGCTACACTCAAGTTCTTAGCGTTCAACTTCTATGCAAAATCCACAATAGTTTCTAAAGAGGAAGCCAAGATAGATGAAATGTTTAGAGATCTTGGAGCCCCTATAACAAGAGGCAAGCATGTTGATTGTCTTCTATAGAAGAGAGTTCTTTATAAGAGGTGAAGAGAGTTCTTTATAGTAGGTTGGAAGTGGAATTTGTATAACTGAATTCTTCTAGTGGATTGAGTCTCTTGATTGGCTAAGGATGGATGGTTTTACAATTCATAAGTTCTTTGGAGGGCTTTCAACTTGTCTCCAAAATCTTGTGTTTAGTTATATACTACTTTAATTTTTTTGGTCATTGTGTGTGGTTGCATTATTTTTTATTTAGATTTTGCCTCCGTGTAGTTCCAATATTATCACCTACCATGTTCTATGTGTTATTCTTGAGATGCGACGTAGTTTTCTCATATCGATTCAAACGAATCGTGTTTTCTGACGTCGTCTTTTCTAACGATTGATAAGGTCTAACTCACCAAACATTGGTACTAGTTAATTGAAACCTCCATACAGCTAGATACTGCCATATAGATACCAAAACCAGCGCTTGTGGCATACAAATTTTTTAGGGCATATTTTCTTAAGAAGGATGATGATAAAGACCCTTAGCAGCAAAATTAAGAGAGAGAGTGATCAATGTTAATCAACTCTAAAAAGGAAGTGCATGTAGATATTTTATATATTGAGATCATCAAAAGGGATAGAAGGAAGATATGTTTGATTTGAATAGAGAGGACAAGCCAGAACCAACATTGAATAAGGTCTTGTCATCTACTTTCCAAGGACAATTCAATCCACACGTCTAATACCAGTTATCTAGTGCACTGTCATTATTGATAAGTTTGTTTTAATATACGTAATCCCTAACCTCACTTTGGTGGAAAAAACCATTTAGCCCGATTCATTTTCATCCATGTAATTTGGCACCCTTGAGGGTCCTTTATAGTTGCATGTGCGACTAAAATGAAGTTTATTGTTTCATCTGCAAAATCAATGGATACACTCCTTTAAATTTACATTAACAATTCAAACTTTTTTTTAATGAGCCAAATAGAGACTTCCTATAAGAATATGGGGAACTTGATCAACCAACCAGTGTGTTGCAGTGAACTAAATGAGTAATTTGAAAAGTGTTGCGGGAGGAATGGACTTTGATAGTAAAAATCATTTGATAGTATTCAACAATATTGCAGCACAACCGTAACGCCCCATCCTTGTGGTGGGAGTTTATAGAAAATAGTTTTAGAGAAAAGGAGATGGGAGTTACTGATGCTTTTAAAACTTTTACTTCCATATCCAGGGTGCAAGATTTTATGTTATAAAATAAATCATGTTTAAGAATAAAAGAGGTTTACAGCAGAAAACATCATGCTTAAAATAAAAAGTCCTCTCATACATTTAAAACTCTCATGCCTAGACTTCCGTGCTCTTTCCCTTAGGTTGTGCCTATCCTGACGCATTATGTTCATTTAGCTCCTATGCATACATAAAAACTAAAATGAGTCGAATACTCAGTAAATATTACTGCATAAAGTTAAAATATACTAACATAGATTTTCATTCATGCACTCATCATTCCATACATACTATACGTAAGCATTCATTTCATTTAAAAGGTTACAAGGTGGGGTTTTTCTTTAAAAAGGTTTTCCTTTCGTAAAACGTTTCTCCCACCACGTGCCTTCATTTCTTAAAGAACTCAATGCATTCATACATTCTCTTATCACTTTCTTTTGGCCAGTACACACTGTTATGCCCTGTGTGTTAGGGTTAGCGGTCTTCCTTTGGACCTGGATTTCGCTCGCAACCATAAGTTAGGAATCCCTTTCAGTCAAGGGCAACACTGGGTGTACTACCAGTACTACTTATGCGGCATTGCAATCTACCCATTCCTTTGGTACCTTTTCATTCAGTTATAGCTGTTACGTATTTTCATACATTAAATCATTAATTTCCTTTCAGTCCTTTCTTTCTTTCATTCAATCCTTTCCTTTTTAGTCATTTTCATTTATCAATCCATTCATTGAAAAATGTCATTTAAAAGCATGAGCTTAAACATCATCTTTCATGACATCCATAAGGCATCAGTTCATAGGGACATTTTAAAACACTTTCTTCGCATCATTTAAAGCATCGCTTAAAGCATAAGGGCATAGCAGATGCAGACACAGAGTAAAGCAAGAGAGAGAGAGAGAGAGAGCATATGAGAGAGGAATCGGGGGGAGGGAGGCATAGGGCATCGTACTTCGTACTTTGTAGAGCAGTGCAAAGAGAGAGAGAGAAAAGAGTGTGTGATTCAGGCATGTTTTCTTAAGTAGAATGATGATAAAAACCCTTAGCAATAAAATTAAGTAAGAGAAAGAGTGATCAATGTTTATCAACTTTGAAAAGGAAGTGCATGTAGATAGTTTATTTATTGAGATCATCAAAAGGGATAGAAGGAAGATATGTTTGATTTGAATATAGAGGACAAGTCGGGACCAACATTGAATAAGGACTTGTCATCTACTTTCAAAGGACAATTCAATCCACACGTCTAATACCAATTATCTAATGCACTATCATTATTGATAAAAAAAAAATTAATATACGTAATCCCTGATCTCACTTTGGTGGAAAAAACCATTTAGCCTGATTCATTTTCATCCATGTAATTTGGCACCCTTGAGGGTCCTTTTATTGTTGCATGTGCAACTAAAATGAAGTTTATTGTTTCATTTGCAAAATCGACGAATACGCTCCTTTAAATTTTCATTAAAAACTCAAACTTTTTTTTAATGAGCCAAATAGAGACTTCCTATAAGAATATGGGGAACTTGGTCAACCAACCAGTGTGGTCTAGTGAAGCAAATGATCAATTTGAAAAGTGTTGTAGGAGTGTGGCACCCCAAATTTTTGCCAAGATTCCGTTCATAATTCTTGTGGATATTATTGTTCTATTTATTTATTTATTTGGGTTACTGGCTAAGAGTTGGAAGAATTCTTTAAGCCACTTTCTATTTTTGTTGGATTGGATCTTGGAGTTCTAAGTTAAAAATCCAACAAGAGACAAATAGAAGAAAAGGCCCATGGGAATTTTGTCTATTAAGGACTTTGGTTTTGGAAGGCTCAAGTTTACTCTCTAGGCAAGGAGATGGCGCCACTTGGCTTCAAAAAGGAGTATTTTGTCATTTTAGGAAAAACACTTCTCATATGGAACTTTGGGAAAAGGCAAGTGTGACACTTGTCAAGCATGCATTGGATTTCCATAAGCAAAAGTGGAAGAAGTAAGGGAGGATTCGGTTTCTAGAAAAGTTGGTCAAGTGCCACGCATGCAAATGAAAGTGAAGTGTTTTGTCTTGGAAAATGGCAAATCTTGCTTGGGAAGAAAATGACCTACACACCTATGAGGATTCTAGAAGAATCTTGTGTAGGGCTAGGGCAAAGGGGATTTGTGTATTTTGCCACCCACAATAACCAATCACACAATAACCAAGACATTGGTAGAAGAAATATCTTCTCGGGAAGAGATGAGTTTTCGGCCACCACACACTCTTCACACACCACATGTCTCTCATGCACACCTCACATCAAGATACATTGAACCTGGATGTAAAAATTGTTGAGAAAAATGAGGGGACATGGTTTTCGGGAACCCCAATGGATTACACAAGCACCAACAAGATTTTTGTGAGTTCCAAGGAGTTGTTCAAGCCACTCACCCTCCCAAGCACCTTCACCTCATGCCACTTGTTCTTAGTGAAGAGTTCCAAGAGGATTTTGCATAGGGAAGAAAAATGTGAGATTTTCTAAAGGATTTACATTGGAACGGATCCCTAAGCCACGCGCCCACCCAAGTTATTTTCTGACATTTTTTCATTTTTCATTCATGCATTAGTAGGGGAAAAGGTTCTAGAAGGAAGTGGAAGAGACAATGCACAAAAATTACCATTGTGCCCCTACGATTTCAGCCACCACATTACCACATGTCATGTTTTGAGTTCTTGAGAAGCATGAGAAAGTGGGAGAGTTACCTAAGGAACATGCATAGGAAGAAGAAGCTTCTTGCTTAGGGAAGAGTAAGGGACATGCATGGGAAAAGGTAAAGACACATGGGAAAAGGAAGAGACGCATGGGGAAAGGGAAGGAAGCATGGGGAACATGCACCCACATCCTACATGGCTTTTGCCACTTGGCAAGCATGCACAAGTCTACAAGGTTCAAGCCTAGGGTTAGGATTTATCAAATGGAAATTTTGCCCTAGAGATTCATTGAATATTGACCATATGGGGGAGGATACCTAAGGAGCCTTTTAAGATTTTGAATTTTTACAAGATGCCATGCCACATGTCACTCATATGGAGGATCTTTTGGATTTTCCAAGGAGAGACAAAGGAGGGGCTTTGACACATGGTGTCCATGCAAGGATATTCTTAGATTTCCTAGGAAAAGCAAGGATGAGGGATATTTTGAATTTCCAAAGAGCCACACCACTTGGCAAGATTATTCTTTTCAAGAATACTTTTGTGTTGTCTATAGCCTAGCCAAAGCGCCACTTATCCTGCATGCATCAGCAAGCGCCACTTGTCCCGCATGCATCAGCAAGAGCCACTTGTCCCGCATGCATCAACTACGCCACTTGTCCCACATGCATCAGAAAGCACCACTTGTCCCACATGCATCAACAAGCGCCACTTCTCCACCATGCATACCTTCCATATGCCACTTGTACAACATGCAATAGCCAAAAATCTAAGGTCATCCACTTGGCAATAAAGCTGAAGCAAGAAGAAAGAGAGTTTGGGCTATTTTTAGTATAAAAGCACCCCTTCATCTCCTGATTTAAGGCTTTACACAAAATTCTCACCCTATTCTCTTCTTTTCCTCTCCATTCACATACACACCCAAAGCTCTAGCTACACCACACTCGAATCAAGAGCCTAACACACTATAGTGGTAAAAATCGAGTGTTGTTGGTTAGAACAGTGCAAACTGGGCATTCTCTTCAAGATTTTTGACATACTCTTTGTAAGAAAGGAAAAGTTTTTAAGTATATACTCAGCTTATTCTTGGTTAATACTTGTATATATTTGTGTAAATACTTTCATTGTTATGTTTGCTTCGTTTGTTATTTCTTGTTTGTTTGTTTGAATATGCTTATATGATTCTTGAATATGAATATTACATGAATGGTATGATTCAGTTTTAAGATGAAAATGATAAGAATGTCCTTAGCATGTTTCGGTTCTAAGGAAAATTTTGTTGATAATTTGTAATGTTTGATGATTCGGCTATACCATGTCTTGTAAGTTAGGATCTTGGTCAAATACCATGATTTCATGTTTCGTTTCGTTATGCCTTGATTTCTAAGCAAATATGTACGAAGAAGAAGCATGTTCAAGTGATGGTTTTTCATGTTTTTGCACCTACATGTTTCGGCCAAGGCCCTTTTTCATAGTTCCATGTATGTGTTTTGATATCTCATATGATTTATGTTATCATGTCATGAAGTGAACATGTTATGCTTGATTATTTCATTCATGGAATTTCATATGTCATATGTCAAGTATAAGTATGCATGTCTTAAGTCTTATGTCACATGCATTTGGGAAAAAGAGTTTCCAATAAGTGTTTTCAAAGAAAAGAGTTTAAAAGTTTTATCACGACCACAAGTGCTAGGATGGGGGGAATGTCCTAGCTCCTCTGTCCACTCTGGAGTGCTTAAGAATGGAGTGCTAACCCCTAGGTCGACAAAGAACCATCGACTAGTCTCGAATGGGTTCTTTTTAAATAATGCAGGAGCGAGGAAGCGTCTAACGCTAATGGGTGCATAAGGCATGTAACCTGACGAAGTAAGTTTGAGTTATTATGAAATCTCTGTTTATGACGTAGTCATCATGGTGTACAGACCGTTGATGGTGCGGTAATTGGCAGGAACACGTGGTGCAAAGGGAAACTATGTTGTGTCCACCCTCTGAACAAGAATAAGAGCTCATATGTTATGGATCACTTGATGAAAATCTTATGATATGTTAAGGATCTCTCGATGAAAATCTCATGATATGATAAGGATCACTCGATGAAAATCTTGTGATATATTCTGATATGACAAGTTCTGATTAAGATCAACATGAAAAAGAAAGTCAAAGAAGTTTTCTGAAAATGTTGAAGCCTCTGTTACAAGTCTTTTGAAAATGATCAAGTGCATAAGTCAGATTCTGGTCAAGTCATATGTCAAGTACATGTCCATGCACGCATTTCATGATATACATGTTGTATGCTTATGTTAACTATTGTATGTTGCATGTTTACTTGCTGAGATTTTTCAAAATCTCATTGTGGTAGTTTCCACTATCATTTTCCACCCGGAATGGTAGAAGTTGTGACAAGACCAAGAGTAGCGAGTCATGATGATGATCAAGGCTAAGGATGTGCTCAACTCAAAGAAAGAACAGATTTAGTCATGACCTACTTGGAGATAGCTAAGAGTAGAATGATGCTTTAATGATTTATTTGTTAAGGTCTTTTTAGACAATACTTGTTATATTAAAGTGTAAACAATGAGCTTGATACACCATTGCTAAGAAGTGTGATTTAAAGCTATGAATGAAGAAGTTGGGATATTAGTTTATTCTGGTACAACATTTAAATGAATTATTCCGCTGCGATTTATTGCATATTGCTAGTATACAGAGGTGTATTGCATCTTATATGTCATGTACGAGGGGTATGCAGCCTTGTGTTGCATGTTCCGGCGTTACAATCCCAAGCGGGGGCTAGGGGTGCCACAGGGAGGAATGGACTTTGATAGTAAAAATCATTTGATAGTATTCAACAATATTGCAACACAACTAACACCTCCAATCTCAGGATTGAACTATAATATAATTATGCTTTTGAGACAGGCTTCATTTAAACTTTCATGGTGCTGCAAATGTGAACAAAGTGATTAGCACAAACATGACATTCTCTTTTCAAAGAGGGAATATAACAACTGCAGAACAAAGCAGTAAGCAAGTACACAACTATTCTTTATGTAAGAGACTGTGGTTCTACCACTAATTTAACGTGTCAAAGCATCGAATTTTGCCATTGATCTATCTATTTGCTCACCTTTACACAATTTTCTCAACTCTTCATAGCACTCTTTGAGTGACTATTAGAATAGTTCATAGGTGTCTTCATAGAAGTGGGAATAACACGTGGTAGGGCCAAGTCTAAAGATTCATTCCCTATGAAGTTGAACCATGCATGCAACTGCCTTATTTCTACTTGGGGATAACAAGGTGTTCATATCCTCACAATTAGGAAATGCAATGCCTACTTCATCAGGTTACATGCCTTATGCACCCACTAGCGTTTGGCACTTCCTCGCTTCGGCATGCTTTCAAAAGAATCCATTCGAGGCTCGTCGACGGTACTTTGTCGACTTAGGGGTTACCACTCCATTCTGAAGACTCCGGAGTGGACAGAGGAGTTCAACTAGGACATTCCCCCTCCCTAGCACTTGGGTTCGTGATAAAACTTTTAAAAATTCTTTGAAAACATTTTCTTTGAAAACAATTTTTTAAAACACTTTCTTTAAAAACACTTTCCCCAAATGCATGTGACATGAGACTTATAACATGCTTACTTATACTTGTCATATGACATATAAAATGTCGTGCATAAATTAACTAAGCATAACATTTTCATTTCATAGCATGATAACATAAACCATAAGAGATATCAAAACATATACATGGAACCATGCAAACTTGCTTAGGCCAAAACTCATACACAAAAACATGAAGATTCATCACATAAACATGTTCCAAACCTCAAGCATATATTATAGAAATCAAAACATAATAAACTAAGACATGAAATCAGAGGTTTTTGACTAAGTCTGAAACTTCCAAAGCATGTTCAAACCGAAACATCATGTTGCATAAGCCATCAAACTCAATCAAGTGAAAACCGAAACTCATAGGCATATTTCATGGCATTTTCATCACAAATCCAAAATATATAATTCCTTCCTTAGAGTTACTCAAGATCATATTAGCATATTCAAACAAACAACCAAGAGATAACAAACAAAGCAATCAAAATCATGGAAGGATTTACACAAGTATATACAAGTATTAACCAAGAGTAAGTTGAGTGTATACTTACAAAAATCTACGTAAAAAAAATACTAGCAAGTTGTAAATCCGAACATACAATATTAGAAAGAATATCTAAAACCCTACCTCATGTTCTTGAGTGTGTGTGTGTGGATTTCTAGGGCATCACTTGGTCTTAAACCATTCCGCTTCTAGGGTTTTTAGGTTAAAACCCCTTCATTTCACTCATAAGGTAAAACAAAACCTAAAGTAAGTAAAGATACATGTGGTGGTTGAAACATGGAGGATAAACTCCCCCTTTACTAATCGGCCTCAAGAGTTTTTCTTGAAAACCCTAAGTTATTTTCAAGAAAATGGTAGAAAGTGTGTGTGTTCTATCTTTCTCAAAATCTAATGAGATTTGAATCTCATTTTTTAATTGAGAAATGACTTGTGTGTGTGCAAGACTTAGAGGAAACCGATCCTTACCTTGCTAATCCTTGGTAGTGCCGAAATCTCTTCTCTTGCAAGGATCCTCCTTGTTTGGTTGGAAAGAAAATAAAAGAAAATGAGGGAACTTTCAAATGAACATGGGAGAATTGTGTGTAAAGAGTGAGAGCTAATGCAAGTCCAAAACAAATGGCAAGGGAAAAGCCCCTTGGCATGAACCCTTCTCTTTTTATAGAAGACCCTTGACTTCCCTCCTTGGTTGCATCCAACATCCTTGCATGAATAATAAGTGGCTCTGGTTCTTCCCCCTTTCCCTTTTGCCGAAATGCCTCTTGGAGTTCTCCACTTAGATTGCATTGGGAAGGGACATTTTGGGGGGTGGCGTGTTGTAACGCCCGTCCTTGTGGTGGGACTTTTTATAAAATATTTTTATAAAAGGACGACGGGAATTACCGTCCGATTTAAAACTTTTCACTTGCATACCCAGGGTGCAAAACTCCACGTTTATAATTTAAAATGTGCTTTGATCATAAAAGAGGTTTACAGCGGAAAACATAAATCTTGAAATAAAAAGGTCTCTCGTACGTTTAAAATTCGTGCCTAGACTTCCGTGCTCTTCCCCATGGGCCGTGTCCATCCTGATCGTGCAGTTCCTGTGGGGGGAAGGGAAATGCATAAAAACTAAAATGAGTCGAAGACTCGTAAGCATTACTTCATACAGTTAAAATATAACAACATAGGTTTTCATTCATGCATTAATCATTCGTACATACTGTTACGTGCGTGCATATGTGCCTTGCGTGCTTTCGTTTGAAAACGTCACTGGACGAGGCTTTTCTTTCAAAAGACTTTCCTTTATTTAAAACGTATCCCCCGTCAGTGCCTTCATTTCTTCAAGAGCCGCTGTACGGGATTTTACTTTTAAAAAGGCTTTCTTGTCGTAAAATATTTCCCCCGTCAGTGCCTTCATTTCTTAAAGTGTCCGTGGTCTCGTGCTCTTATGCATACATGTGCATTCGTGCGTTCGTGCATACGTGCATCCGTGCATGCATCCATTCTTTCTTATCACTTTCATAGGCAAGTACACACTGTTACACCCCGTGTGTATGGGGTTAGCGGTCTTCCTTTGGACCCAGATTCCACCCGTGGACACGGGTTGGGAATCCCTTTCATAGGAGGCAGCACTGGGTGCACTTCCAGTACTACTTACCCGGCATTGCAATCTGCCCATTCATTGGTACCCTTTCATTCATTCATTCATGTGGCCGTTACGTGTCTTCATGCATTCATGCTTTCATTTCTTTCCTTCTTGCTTTTCATTCATGTGTTCATTCTTTCATGTCAGCTCGAAAGAGCTGGAGCTTTCGTTCAGTTCTTTCTTTCTTTTACAGTCCTTTCTTTTCATGAGAAAATATCGTTTGGGGCGTAAGCCCGAAAATGGTCTTTTCGTCTTTCAGTTCATTTCAGTTCTATCTTTTCTTTAACAGTTCATTTGTGGAAAACTTCATTTGAGAACATACATGGGCTTAAGCGTCAGCTTTCGTGGCATCCCATAAGCGTCATCTCGAACGTCGTCAATCATGGCATCCACGAGCGTCACCTCGTGGCGCACATGAGAGCGTCGGTTCGTAGGATTCACAAAAGCATCCGCTTTCATGCCTTTCATGCATCCTCATCAGTTTATGGATTTTCTGAGAAAATACATACAATAGATACAGCGTACAGTCATCCATTCACATGCGTACAATTAATACTTTGGTTGCGTAAAAAGGGGCTACCAAGGAGGGGTCGTACATACTTATACGTTTGAACATTTAGCATTTTCTTTTTTAAAGCGTCTTTCGTTTCTTTTCGTGAGCATCTTAAGAGAAAAGCGTTTCTTGTATCTTTGAAAACTCTAGAAGAGTATGAACGTAACACTTACCTGGACTACATGCTACTTGCATGTCATGCAGTCCATTCATGCTTGTCAGATGGCAACCTACATGCATACACATAACCTTAACGTCATTCTCTGTCTAATGCATAAGCAACTTAACCATAAATAGAACTACGCTATACTTGGAACACTCTCCTTCTATCCCGTGCACTTACGTGCCCTGTCCTATGTTAAACTCTTCAGGGACCACTTACAGTCACCACATCTTCCAACTCAAGTCTTGTCTCAAGTGCTCATCCACTAAAGTGAACCCATAATTCACCTTAGGATTAAGACACTAAGACATTCGTCTTACTATTCTTATAATCACATTTCGACGCATGATTCCGACCGATGGAATCACACATACCAATCCTAGATAATACGCCCGTCACTACCTTCATGTATCTGAGCCCGCACTAAATCCTCATTCTCATCCATACAAATTACATGGTTCTAAGTCAACTCTGAGGCTTAGGCACCGTGCAACCATACTTTGAACCGATTACCCATTACATATGGTGAATCCGTCCGACACGTGTGTCTCACCATGTTACACATGTGCCTTACCCCTTTATCACCTAAGATCAACATATAACATTCTGATCACCTGCTCATAGGGACAAGGGCCATACTCTGATACCAATCTTCTCTTAACCCGTCTAGCATTGCTCTTCATGCTATCTGTCCCTTTTGACAGTTCATCCCAACACTTAACACGACAAGACTCCATTCACAACTACGTCTCATGTCACGTCATATAGCTCGAGACTATTCCCAAGCTACACCGTGACCTTGTCACGTTACCCAACCTTCTGGTATCTAAATCCCTAACTCATCACGAGTACGGTTCCTCACGTACTCCCGTCACAATGTGACATTTTGTCACGTTCCCCTTACGCCATTCTTACACTTTAACACTTCATCCATCATAAGCATGACTTCCAATAACCATGTCACTTCGTGACGTTGCCCAGTCATGCTTCCGCTACGTACTCTTACACTTGTTCCACTACTTCGCCCATCACAAGCACGACTGTCAATAGTCATGTCACTTCGTGACATTCCTCAGTCATGCTTCCACTGCGCACTCTTATATTTGTTCTGCTACTTCACGCCTATTCTCAGCCATAAGTCAAGTATGGTGACACCCGTCACCTTAGACTACAGGCCTCAACATAACTACTTCGGGACACTGTTCCACAGTGTCCAACACTATTCACCACGCTCTACGCCTATCAACTGCATAACCATCCGTATCACTACGACACGCCATACGGTGTGTCGCTGCACTTCGTGGAGTACACTCCGCGCATACTCCCTCCATTTACGCTACAACTCATCACCATTACAGCATACGTGCCATATGGTGCGTCACTCCACTACATGGGATACACCCTGCATATATTCCATACACGTTACGTCACATCACCACTATGGCATACCCGCCATATGGTGCGTCACTCCATCACATGGAATACACTCTGCGTATACTCCATACACGTTATGATACATCACCACTACGGCATACCCGCCGTTGGTGCATCACTCCATCACATGGAATACACTCCGCGTATATTCCACGCACTTACGACACATCACCACTACGGCATACCCACCATATGATGCGTCGCTCCATCACATGGAGTACACCTCGCGCGTACTCCATACACGTTACATCACTAAACCATATGGAGTACACTCCATGTGTACTCCATTTACACGCACTACGCCACGAAGTACACTCTACTCGTACTTATCCCGCTCCACATGCCACATCACTATTATGGCATATCCGCCACAGGGTGCATCACTCCGGCACTTGGAGTACATTTCTAATGTACTCCCTGCATGCATATTACACTACACAGAGTACAATCAGCGTGTACTCTTCCCGTTCCACAATATGCCAGGAGAGTATATTCCACATATACTCTCCTCGTCTCACATTACGCCACACATAAGGTACACATAGCGTGTACTCTTCCCATTCCGCTCAATGCCACGCCATCCATACAACACATGCCCCACAATTACACTGCACAACACAACCATGCCATAATTACAGCGCAAACCCCACAACTGCATTACACAGCACAGTCCACAACACTTCACGGCGCACTACCCAATTACACCCAACACTTCACGGTACACTACACGGCATAATACACCTCCATCCAATACAGATATGCCCAACACTTCATTACACAGCACCACATCACAATACACTAATTCCACAAAACCAACAGCACAGTCCACAACCTAGTCAACTAATCAATATCTAACATAAATACGAGAGATAGAGGGTTATACTATCGACGGGATAACCCGTGCGTTGCTCGTTGACCGTCATAGCCGATGATGTCGGAAGAGTCGTACGTGGTGGCTAACTCACGTACGGTGACTGTTTAGGCGTTTAGATAGCTAGGTGTGGTCTTGGAAGGGCTTGTGATGGCCTTGTGATGGTGGCAAGGGGCATAACACGGCGGATCTAGCCGTATACATTGGCGGTCAACCACGCGCAGTGGCTGTCCATCATGTGCAGTGATTACCCACCACATAAAGTGATGGTTTGGACCTAGGGCTTGGCTAAGGGAGGTGCGGTAAATCTCGTGGTGGCGTCGGGGTGGCGCCATGGTGGTTCACGGTGGCGGATCTGCCGTGGAGGAGAAGCCATGAGAGAGAGAGAGAGAGAGAGAGAGAGTGTGTGCTCTCGTGGGTGGCAGATCGGGGCCGTGGGAGGTTAGGTTGGCTTGGTGGCGGCCTGAGGAGGCTGGAGGTGGTGGTTACCAGCTGTGGGTGGCGGTGCACGGCGTGCAACCCGTGCGTGCGTGAGAGGGGAACCGTGAGGTGGGGGAGAGGCTATGGGCCTCGGGTCACGTGGAGGAGGAAGGGGGAGGAAGAGGGAGGTCCATGGTGGCCGTGGGTGCTGCGCACGGCGACGCTAGGGGCCGCACACGGTGAAGCCGTGCGTGGGTCTCCTTGTGCGTGCGTGTGTACTATGGAGAGAAGGTGGCTGCGTAACGGGGGCTGAGTTCGCTGGGGCGTGGTGGCTGGTGGCAGGGGAAGCTGCCCAGGGAGTGGTGGCGTTGGAGGGCGGCCCACGGCGGCGCTACACGCACCAAGCCCATACAAGCCTTGCACTTCCAACGGAGAGGAAGAGGGAGCGTGAGGGAGAGGGGCTGCCATGGTTGAGCTCGCCGGCATGAGGAGCAGCCGGTGGTGCCGGCGGTGTGGCCTGGCGACGCACGGCGGCGCCGGGCTGAGGCTTGGAGCCGTTCGGGCGTAGGGGCTGCGTACTACGTACGCCGAATGAGAGAGGGAGGAGAGAGAGAGGGCTGGGGGAAATGAGGGGGAAAGAGAGGGGGTCTGGGTAGTTAACCCAGTCCCTTCGTCTAGGGATCTACACAGCGATCTAACGACGAGGAATTAAAACATTGATTTGAAGATGCGTAAACTATTAACTTAATTAAAAGCGCTTGGAGGAATTAAGATAGAATATTATTTTAAATTAACTTTACTTTATAAAATAATATTTTTCATCATTAATAAAATGATGAAGTCTCATTTAACATATTGAAGAGAATAAAACCATTTAAATAAATAAAGCTTTCAACACAATTTAAATTCCTTAATATTTTAAATAACTGGAATCATTTTAATAATTAATATTAAAATGATCTCCGACAATTATAATATTTTGGAGCTCTTCAAAATATTATAATTGTCTCATTTAAAAACAAATTTAACTCAACGATACTGGAAATATCTCATATAATTATTTCCAGTACATTTAAAATATTGGGCGTGCCCTAGAAGTCACAAGATATCTTTCGAGACACGCCATCATGGTTCGACACTCATAACGTGGCTCGTAGTCGCTCGTGAGAGGGTAGATGATAGCATAATCTCTGCCTTCGGGATTTGCTTAAGTCATAAAGACAGAACATACGTCAGAAAGAGAGAAGCGTACGTAAAAAGGAGCAGTGTATTACACGTGTAGGACTTCTCCTTGGCCGAAATTCCTTCTCTACCCTTTATGCCACTCTTTTCCTTGGACAAGTAAATATCTCTTCAGGAGTAGTTTGATAAAACAATACATGCATTTTCCTATTCCCAACAAGTAATCTTGGCATGGAAGGCAAGTGGCATTAGGCGTGTGCCATAGCCCTAGCTGTCCTCTCCATTTTCCTTTCCCAAGATGTTGCTTCATCTTCCAAGTACTTCTTCCCTAGGTAACCTTTCATATGCCATTGGTCTAAGATACACTAAGTGACAAGTGGCAAGTGAATGAGATGCTTGGGAGTGTGCTAGCCGAAACCCTAAGGGTAAACTTGTCCTTGATACAAAAGTCTATTCACAAAATCTTCTAGAAACTTAGTGCATGCTTGACACATGGCAAAAGCTAGTTAAATTCGAAATCCTATCTACCTCCCTTAAGTTTCCTATGCAAAACTTCTAGAAAAGCTCAATTTCATTTCCCTAGGCTTCCCTTTCCAAGAAACCTACCTTGAAACTCGAATTCTGGACAAAAAAAAAAAAAAAAAGCAATGAGCTAGGCGTGCAAGCCAATCTTGGTGCCTTCCTACACCTCTCTTTCCCCCTTAACCAACTATCAAGACTAGATTCAAGGTGTAACATTCTCATGACACATAGCACTAGTGACTTAGAATTGGATCATGGGCCTAAACCATTGGACCTAAATTTCTAAATAGGGCCAAAATTTCAAAGTAAACTAGGGTCACTCTCTTCTTGGGCTCAAGTTACCACATCAAAGGTTCTAAGGCCTTTCAAGGTAACTAAGGCTCCAAAAATGTCATGGCAACCTAGAACAAATTCTAAATGCCAAAACTAGACAAAACTCTGGTCATCACAAATTTGGGAGTTATAACGTTCTAGGCCTTTCTTGAAGGACATTAGAAATTAGGCCCAATATAATGGACTTAAGCCATTAGGCCTAACTTTGTAAGAGTAAAAGTCATTGGCCCAACCTAAGAAAGACCTAAGATTAGAACCCAACCTAGTAGGCCTTTGAGTCCATAGGTAGGCCCCAAAAATCTGGATATAAGGTCCATATAATAACCCACACCAAAGCCCACAATCAAGGCTTACACAAATGGCCCAACAAGCCCAACCCCTTAGGCCCAAAGCCTTGTCTTTTATTTCATCCTTCCAAACAAGGCCCACATACACCATACCATTGATTTTCCTTAAACCCAAGGTGAACCACACACCCCTAGGGTTACCTCCCAACCATGGTTAAGCTTCTAACTTAAGTTAAGAAGTACTATTCATCTCACCCATGAATAGTAACCACAAAACCATGATTTTTGTATAGTTTTCTTTAATTTTGTTTTTCACTTATGATCCGAAATTTTTGGTTTTTATTATTTATTTTCATTGTTCTTAGACTAACCTAGAAGGCTAGGCTTGACTCAACACATGTCAATTGGAACCAAGCCATGTAAATGCCCTAATAACCACCAATTGGCACCTTGATGCATCACCATGTGTACTTCATCAAACAAGCCCCTAGCCCACGCCATTTCCACCATATTTTCAATTTTAATTGCACCATTCATACCTCACCACATCACTCACGGTCTATACCTAGCATTGGGTGAAATGGCTCCAAGAAACCAAACCAAAATCCAACTATTTCCTTAGGGAATTTAGTTGGAACCAAATTGAATGACCTTAGTTTCTTCATGAATTTTCTGCTCTTCCTTGAGCCCTCTCCACACGCCACCACCTATACCCTCCAATCCCTAAGAGGTCCCTCAAAGAACTCATGAGCTTGTTGACCATTTTATACCCCAAAGAAATGCTAAACCGATTGGCAATAGTAGAAGGTTTCACATGTTACTCGGCAACCACCTCCATCTCACTCCCTTCCATGGCATGCTCCTAAATGATCACTTGGCGGCCAATCCCTCCACCTTCCAACACCTGAAAAAGCCATCAAATAAAGTCTTTAGACCTTCAAAACAAAGCCAAGGAAATGAGACAAACAAGTGATGAAAATTGGTCAGCTTTGAAGCCCCCTACCCGTCGGCTGCTAGCATGACATCGCCTTGCAATCCATTCCATTTTGTGTTGATTTTCTGAACCATGGCAGCACCTGCACCCTTAAACAACAATGCAGAACCTGAATTTGTATAAAATTATGAGAGTTGGAACACTATTCATCTGCACAAAGATGAAACAAGTTGAAACTTTGCTCCTCCACACTCCACCTCCCACTTCCACCAATCCCAAGCCTTCCCTCATGCCCCTCACCCTCCATGAAGCCCTATAAATACCCCCTTCACCTCCTCACTTCCTCACACCACTCCTCAAAGCTTTCTCTTGAGTTATTGAGAGCCATCCCCTCTTAGTGTGAAGATAGAGGGAAATCGAGTGAGTTTGAGAGTGTTCTTGAAGTGAGTGTGTTTGGGAGCTCAAAGGGCCCTAATTTTGTAAGTAATCTTGCCCCATCTTTGTTAAATGTTATAATGGCATATTAGGTTTTAAATTATGGCATGATGATAAGATTTTAATTGAGGTTTATCAAGCTAAGTGCAAACCGGGTCAATTTGGAAGTATTGGATGAATAAATTACTTTGGGTTGAATTTCTAGCCATGTCATGTCTTAATATGATTTTATATGATTCACTAATATCTTGTGATAATTTTTTAAGGTTTAAATTTGAGGTTGAAAGCATGTCATAATAGGTTATAAATTCATATATTGTGTTGATCATCTAGCATGCGTCGGTTTCCACTAGATTTAAGATTAATTTATGAAGTTTTGATTTAATTGCCTAAGCTTGAGTAATGAGCATTTAGAAAAGCCTTGTGATTGGGATAAGAATAAAAATGCATGATTTAATTAGGTTTTAAGTATTTCTTTGGTAAGAGAAAGCTAGAAACATCATGCATATGCTTAATGGATGATTTAGTGATGATTTGGCCTTGATTCATGCTCAAGTGTTGGGATGAATTTGTATGACCTGAATCCAAGTTTTTAAATTGTTCCTAAGGTATATTTATAGTTGCCACTTGATGAAATTTGAGCACAAATACATCTATAGAGGTTTTAAACTTGAAATCACATATAGGCCATAAGAGATGCATGCCACGGGTTGGGTAAGTTTGACATAGTCGTGATTTGAATCTTGAAATTATAAGGACATAGATAATTTAAAATATTGAAAATATGAGGTTTGTGAAATTTGGTGAATGTTGGGACTCAAATGCAAATAGTGGAAATTTATGCCATTAGTGACAATTTTGCAAAGTATAGGGGTAGTTTTGTAAATACTAAATTTTTGAACCCTTTGACTATGAACATCCTCTTTAGTGGTACAAATCCTAACTTAGAATAACTTTGATTACAGCTGCATCGACTCTCTAACTTTGAAGAGTTTGTAAGATAGCCTCTAACTTACACTTTGATAACTTATTTATGATTTATGTATAAATGCCACATTCATAATATGAATGTCATTTTGAGCATGAAACATCATTTTATATAATACATTGAATACCTGCTTACATGACATAAGCAATTTTCATCATTTGAGCATGTTATATAAAATTTTCATTTTCACATGAAGAATACAAACACGTCTTAAAAAACATTTCAAGTATAACATGCAAATATAACTTTTGTCACGACCCAAAGCCTATGATGGGGAATTATCTTAGTGAAACTCATTTGTTTCATTTTTATTTTTTAAAAAGGCATAACATTTCTTTGCATGACGTGTAAATGATGGTAGGAATGTATTGAAGGATTTGCATCCTATCAATTTCACAAGTATAATTACAAATAATTACTCGTTATTCTCATATCTTCATAGATTACCTGTACCCTATAATAGTCTATAAAAAAACCAAAACTAATGTAACGAATCAAGTTATTAGAATCATGAGTACTGAGAAATCAGGTGTGTTCCTTCACAAGCTTGGGCTAGTCCTGACGGTGATTTTCTTCTACTGAGATGTCAATTCCCATCGAAGAGAGATCTTGAAGCAGTAAATTTGTATTCATGAAATGTAGACCAACAATGCCGACTTCCGCAGCGGCTTCTACGTTTTTCAACCTGTCATCGTGGAAATTGAGAAAATAATCAAATTTGGTTTTGTACAATGACTCTTGTGACAGGAAGCATTAAGAATACCATAAAATATAGATTTGCATTTTCCCATTGGTCATCATGACAAGGAAACAGAATATAGGGCTTGTGGATAAGACTAGTAGTATACATCAATTTCTTGCACGAAAAAGACCCATAATTTGAACCCAAACTTCAATCATTCTCTGCTGTCTTGCATGCAGAGAAACTGTAGGATGTAGTTGTTCGAGAAGAGAATTTATGAAACTATTTGGTGCAAAATTAAATCTCCTATCCTATGGCAATTTGATATGTCCTACCATGGGTTCAGCTAGGAGACCGGACTAAAACGGTTTATACCCGACTGCTCGTTGATGGTCTATCAGTCAGACAAACTATAATAATCCTAGTTAGTTCCCGGACTCCAAAACATCAAAATCCCTTTACATGATTTTGATCATACAAAAGTTGAGACAAGAATACCCAAAGCACACCAAATGTATGTAAAAGTAGTCATCCCATCACAAAAACAGTCTAACACTAAAAAAAAATATAAAGAAACAACCTATCATCGATGAAGATACAGTTTTCCGAATTAACTTCAAGCTGGCTCAAAACATCCAAATAGAAATCAGGATCAGGCTTCCTCTTTCCTGAAACATATGGTAAAAAGGATCATTCTCACAAGTGATGGCAATGTCCATGTAGTAGGTGTCCTGCTCTCTTCATATATGAACATCTATATCATAGATGTTCATATATGTCCATGTAGTATTTTTGTCATTTTACCAAAATACTCCTATTTTAAAATATAGCCGTGAAAAGGGTTGTGTGCCTATCATCACACTTACAATGATGATGATAATAATAATAATAATAATAATAATAATAATAATAATAATAATGATAGTAATATTAACAACAATAATAATAATTCACTCAACACGATAGCATTGAATGTAGACACATGCTCATGCATTATTCACCCATACGGTCAACACACACGAGTGCATTGTGCGTGCGCAAGTGGGAGGGAGAGAGAGAGCCAAACCATTGCACATACCATTTATACATGAACAAAATGTCCATGACAAATATCTTGAAACTTTTAACTTGTCCTCAATCATTTTGTACCTACAAAACAAGATTTCTTGAAAAGATAATCCTCTTAAAATATAAAATCATTAAATAAAAATCTTATCGTACCAGATTGGGTAGTTTGTGAAAGCGTGAATTTCATATTTGTTTTGTTTTAAAGTGTGAAGCAATTCTTCAACACCTGGAATGTAGGAATATCCCCTTCTCATACAATTTTTCAGACCTACGACAACATATGAACGTGACCTTCACAAGATCAGCAAGAGTGTTAATAATATGAAGCATGTTCTAGGAGTATGCATTTTAAATTATTGACGTAATAAAAAATGTGATTGCTCCTAAGTTGGTCTAAGAAATTCACACACCCAATGAGAATCTGCTCAAAGAGCATGTTGACAAGGAAAAATCACAAACCAACTGAGCTTGGTGATCCTCCAATCAAGTTACAGTCAATAACAAAAGGAAAAAACGATTGAGATAATCATAAAAGCAAATCTCATGATACATAAAACTCACAATAACCTGGGAAGCAATACATATTCAACAATCACCTCTCAACCGAGACAAATTCAAAAGGGAATTGCATGTGGTACTCTTCTCAGAAACAAAGGGTGGAAAACACTTCTTGCAAACTCATGCTCATTCAAACATGTTGACCTTCAAAGGATGCATTGGTAAAACGACAACTTCTTAAGACCTACCCAATCCCGACAACTAAAAAAATCTTTCTGATAGGTAACAATTTGAGAAACTATGGCATATTTTCAGGACATGTTTTTTAACTGTTATATAACCTAACTAAAAGACACTCTCAAATAATATTTCCTTGAACAGCTTTCTGAAGCAACAAAATTATATAGTGTTTGATTGATAATTGTATGATGTCCTAGCATTTCATACTCCCACTATGTAAAATCGGGGAAGAGTTATAAAATATTATTGGAGCACACTGTTGTGCGAAATATTTCAATACTAATTGTATCACTATACCATTTCAAGATTACATTAACAAACACACACATATTTGTATATATATTTCAATGGAAAAGGATGCAGGCTTGATTTAGCAATGGAGACCATTGTCGCTAGGAGTCTTTCCCCCTTCGTCTATGCTTCCACTGCAAGGGAGGGTAGAGAACCTTGTCGCTAAGGTGGATTCCCGAGAGAAGCAGAAGGGTGGATCCAACTTTTTCAAATCTCAATTCACCTTTTTCAAATCCCAAAACAATAATAATATTAAAACACAATATTTTAAACTCTAAAACAAAACACAAAATTCTCATCTCACCCCTCAAACCTGCCCAGATGGCAAAAAGCAGGATACATGGTACAGTCTTAACGGAAGTGCTATTTGATAATAAGTGGGGTAGTTGGAGGGTACCACTGTCAGTTTCTAGAAAAGTGTGAAACAACTAAAAACTTTATGGGTGAAAACATATTTAACAAAAAAAAAATAAAAAACGGAAACCAATACATCCAAATGTAACTCCTTGTTTTCATTTCCCCATTCAAAATTTTGAAAACCAATAAAAACAAAACAACAAAAGTCAGTCCCAAACAAGCATGTCATTTTTAAACTTATCCTATTATTCGACTACTATTTTTGGGAGTTTATATTGTACTTCTTTTGACAACTTGATTTCTACCTTCAATTACACATCTTTAGGGTATTGGTTTGTCTTCTTGTATACTTAGGTCTCACATTTATCAATAAAATTTTCAAATTGCATGCCAAAAAGATTTTATGGAGGCCAGAAAACTATCAATTACAACATGCACAAGATTTTATGGAGGGGCAAGGAAAGAGTGTACCAAAATACAATGAGGTTCCGTATATAATTTTCAATACTCATAAATAAGTGTAACCACATATAGTTTACAATTTGTACCGCACTTTATACTGAAAGTTGAGGTGACATCACTGGTAAACCACCCCCTTGCCCTACCACCCCAAATATTTAGCATTGTTCTAGTCACATAAGTACTGTGAATCTGTAATAAAGAACGATGGAATCAAAACAAAAGTGGTGATTGCTGAAAAGTAAGAAAAGAAATATTCTCACCAACCTTCTAAATCGAAAGATCTGCCATCTTTAAAAAATATTCTGGAAAGCTCCACCTATATTTTGTAGTAATAAAGATTATATGAAGTACGTAGAAAATTCAAGAATACGTACAAAAATATCAGGCAAATCTCCTGAAGAAATATATGGAAAAGAATCACAATACTAAGCATAAGGAAGTAGGTAATACGCAAAAAAAAATAGCTATTTTCGTAACATTTATGCCTACATCAGCAGTAAAAAGTTAAAGACATAATGAAAGCTAGATCGAATATTGGATTTTCTCTCTTTTCATCTACAATAGACACGATCAGTTTCCTCATATAATGACAAAAAATGGCTATAATGTACCTTTATGAACCTTGAAAAGCACTGCTTAGGTTGAGATGGTGGAGATAGGGAAATAAATATAGTATGAAGAGAATGCTCGATGGGAAAACTTGGGAAGTTTTTCTTTAATACTTTGTGTTTTTGGGCTAAGGCTCTTGTATTGAATGGAGATAATCTTCATGATTTTTTTTTAGACTTTTCTAGTTTCTAGGTTGTATTTAGGTGTTTTCTCTTATATACTTCCTGCGTACTCAGGCTATGCCTATTTACTTGGTAATAAAATACTCTTATTACTTATCAAAAAAATATAGTCCGAAGAGAATTAAGTGGCCACATCAACTCACAATTAGATGTCGTGTTAGATAAAGGGTCTGAGTAACTTATTCCATAAAGCTGAAAAGATGGTATTACATGGACTCCTGATTCATATTTGAATTTATTATCCAAATGTTAATACATTAGTGCTGTTCTTAGATCCATTTCGACATCTTCACCTACATTGAAAGTATTGACAAAACTAGTTTTTCGGTGCTTTGATGTTGCAGATTAGGCAGTGTTTTTTCTGTGATTATATCTAAAGCCACAATCAAAGAAACCCAAGAGAACGTTAAATGTCCTAAAAAATGAATATATATATATATATATATATATATCACCCAAATTTGTAGTGTGTGCGAACAAAGGCTATAATTCCAACAAATCTTCAATATGAAGAGCCTAATCGCACACTGTCCTATTGCCCCCACCCCACAAAACAGCCTACTGTATGCTTCTTTTCCTTTAGAACTTACTACAAATGCAACAAGAAGAAAAAAGTATAAAGATCATTTCAACAAGAATGGGAGTCTTAGTTTTATACAAATCACTAATAATCGGTGTCTGAGGTAGTGAAGATCTTAAAAACCATACTTTTCTAAACCAATGACCAGTTATGAGCATACCTCATCAATCATCCCCTTCTCAAACTCAATCCATGCAGTCGGGTGCTTGCATTCTATAAGTTCCTTCAACGACATTCTGAGCATAAAATCTGAATCTGATTATCTTAGTAATAGTATAAACAAATTAATCAATAATTTTTGGAAGAATTCATCGAAGACAGAATTATCTGAAAAAAAAGAGTGCTTTAACCTCAGTTAGGGTGTGACAATGATTATGTGTCAGGTTCTTCTTAGAAGCCTATAAAGAGTCTGTTAGCATCTTAACTCAAATGAGTTACAACATGTAATACCCAGCACCCATGAGTCCAGTAAATTATTTGGGTTGTGATTATTGCCGTGGATGATTAATATCATTGCTCTTACCATTAACAGTTATGCATATTCTTGCCATAGGCACAAAACTATTCTGTTGTAATTTATGCACTTATTTTTGCTTTACGATTAGAGGGATAATTGTCAAACATTTCAATTTATGAGGCCCTTTGATATTTTGTGGTAGTTCTACAAATCCATTAAAGCACATAAGGGGTCTATAAGAAGTTTTTGGCTAAATCCGTAGGGGCTGGAGGAAATTCTCAGAAGTGAGCTTGGGGCCATGGAAATTGAAACTCCATTAGCCTCCAAAGCCAATTTACAACAACTGAATTACACGATATCAATACAAGACAATGAGCATCATGAAATGTAGAAAATGGCTAAAGTCCCACTTATAACAAGTCTAATGTCAGGCAAGCAGATGAAATTGTATTCTTTATAAACTTCTAATAAAGTTTCTTTCATTCCCCAGAAAACATATTCAAGCTTATCGCCACGTCAAGCATGTATCCTCAAACAATTTCCTGGTGCATTTAAGGGCAGCTAAAACTTAACGATACTCGGTCAGGAAACTTCACTCGTATGAATTTAAACATTCTTTTTTACGTAAGTAATGAATTCAACTTATTTTAGAAGAATTTTACGCGTTCATTGCACCCAATAACCATGTCTTCGAAAGTAAACCCGACCGACCCCATCTTGGATCCCAAGAAAAGAAATAAAACTAATTAAACAGAGCCGAGTTTAGTATAAATCCATTTGTCAGCCCAAAGAACAATGCATACAACATATTGTTTGAGCAACCAAATAACAAAGAAGAAGAATCACCGGACTCCGGAAACGGGGTCAAAGAGAAAATTGAGTAAATTTGAGTACCCGAAGAAGGCAGGAACGTCGTGGTAAAAAGGATCGCGAACAAGGGTGTCCATGATGTCAAAGAGCAGTATAGGAAGCCTTCTGTTAGTACTTCCAGCTGAGGCAGAGAGAGAGGCATTGGAGCGGACATTTTGGGACATTTTGACTCGTTTAGGATATGGGTATGCTGGGGATGGAGAGGATTTTGGAAGGAAGGCGGAGACGTTTGGTACTCTAAACGTGAGAGCCATTATCAGAAATGCAAAATGGGCTTGGCAAGCCACATATAAACTCCAATTGAATGAGGGAAACTCGTATTTAGGTGGACTAAACAATCTATTATTCCCACGAGACACCGGCATCGATTTGTAATTTATATTCAGAAAAATGCTATTTCTGTTTTTAATTTTTTGTTTTGTTTAATAATTAAAAATTAATTTTTAATGATGTTATATTTTTTTTTAATATTTAAAATGTTAAAAAATGCATATGAAAACAAAAAACAAAAAAAAAATATAGATAAGATGTACTAGCTGGAGCTCCTAGCGGTTATATTTAGGAAAATGTTATTTCTCCCGTTGGAATTTTTGTTTTTAATTTTTTGTTTTATTTATTGATTAAAAATTAATTTTTAATAATCTTGTGAATTTTTTTAATATTTAAAAATATTAAAAATTACAATAAAAATATATATATATAGATAAGGTGTATTAGCAGTAGCTCCCAGCGGTAACCATAGAACCATCCTTATATTTAACTGGCTGGTAGAGCATTCGCATAATTTTTTAGCTAAAATTTAGCCAAAAAAGCCATCTTAACTATTCTATATAAATTTTCTATTAAGTGGAGGTAAAGGTGGCAATAAACAAACTCTAATTACTTCATCCTCGTACATTTATTTTTCAATAAATCTATTTAAAAACACTGATATGATTGATTAAAATAGTTATTTTATTTTTTTTTTTAAAAAGTGATATAGCCAATCATATTAGTAGAGTGTACAAAAAGTACATAAAAGTGACTGTACATAGAGTTTTTGTAATAATTAATAAAAATAAATAAAATTGACAACAAAGTATAAGTTTTTTATTTGAAATTTTATAGTGTCCAATGGATTTATATATATTTTTAACTTATCAAACATGACCTTGAATTTTTTTCTCTTTTTCATTTTCCATGTAAGAGATGAGAAAGAGTACTTAAAATTAAAATTGACAACAAAGTATAAAGTCTTCTTCCTATAACTTCTCCCCCTTATTTACACTTAATTATGTGACAAAATTTAAGTAGTTTCATTTATTAGCTATTAAATAGCAGGTGTTTACAATATGATACGTCAACAAGTGTGACTGAGGATTAAAATATTTGAATCGAAAAAAGAAGAAGCATTTTTCAAAGACAAATGATCTTTTATTGTTTATTTCATCTCTACAACTTTAACCCTATTATTTCATTTCACAACTTCAACCCTATTATTTCATGTCATGTTTGTATCAGTTTCACTAGTCGTGTCAAATACTACCGGTCCTACCTATACTTCCCAAATTAGATTATCTATAAAATTGATTAAATCATTAAAATAATGTTTTTAATATTTCTTTCATATTTTTATACTTTACATATTTAACAGTCATATTTCAAAATTTAACAGTCATATTTTTAAATTCCAATAGTTTTATTTGTTATTTTATCTAACCATCTTTTTATTTAATGATCATCGTTATTTCTAACGGTAACTTTTATATAATAGCTAGCCATTTTTATCTAATGGTAATTGATTTACATATCAAGTCAGAAGAGATCGTAATTTTAAGTTTACATTGAATTGACGTGTATTCAACTATTGAATATGAATAGATTGTACTATTTTTAAAATTTATATTTAAAAATAAAATAAAAATATTTTTTTAATAATATAAATGGAGAATTATATAGATTCCCAGAACTTAGGATTAAAGAAAAAAATAAGATAAAATAAAGATTCAATAATATGAGATGGGGAAGTGGAGGTGCGAGTAAAGAGGGGAAAAAAAAGAAGAGAAAATATACTTACAACCGTGAATTGTGTAACCACCGCGTAATCGCTTTGAAAAAAATGAATAAAACATGGGACCTACATGAAAAAAATTAATTTTTTAATAGTGAATCTCACTCTTTTTCAAAGCGATTGCGCGGCGATTACGCACTTCATGGTTGTATGTAGAATTACTCAAAAAAGAATAGTTTGTTTTTACAATTCTCTCATCTTATCTAATTATTACAACTTTCTTAAATTTTTTCACAAAATAAAATAAACAATTCAACTTTTTCAAATTCCAAAACAAAAATAATATTAAAAAAAATATATTCTAACAATATTTTATTCAACTATTAATTTTAATTTCAACTCAACTCATCTCATCTGCAAAAACAAATGAGATAGAGTTATAGCGTCGAACAAATTTGTTAAATATTACATCACAAAGTTAAATGTAGCCATATTTTATATATGCCAATGTTGAAGGAATTTGATAAAAAAAAATTTCTAAAATTAACCTTGGTAGCTGGTATGTATTATACACGTGCCAATACCACTCGGAACGCTATTTTTGTAACCCTCATCACAAATATCACGCGACAACCCCACCGGAGTCGTGGACTCAAATGGACTCGCAATAAATAAAATGTCAAAGAAAGTCACTCTAAAAGGGCAAAAGAAGGCATCTGTAGACTAGGACAGTGCAAAAATCCAACTCCACTCCGATGCAAAGCTCCGATAGAAGGGAGTTGGAGTTAGGTCTTTTGCATTTAAAGTTGAAGTCGAATTTGCTGTATGTAGGGGTGTAATTTTAAACCGGAAAACCGGACCGGACCGGTTTTACCGGTTTTGAACCGGTCCGGTCCGGGACCGGTTCCAAAAATCCTAAAACCGGCCGGTTCCGGTCCGGTTCCGGTTTTAGGATTTTTGGAACCGGACCGAACCGGTTCATAAAAAAAATATACAAAAAAAAAATATTTTTATATATAAATTATTAAGTTTTATACAATATATTATATATATATTTATATATTAATATATAAATTTATAAATTTATATGTGAAATTTTTATATATAATATATATAACTATATATATTCATGTATGAAATAATTTCATATTATAATTTATAAATTATTACATTAAATGTTAATACTAATATATAAGTTTATAAATAATACTAATAGTCTAATATAGACTATAGACTATAGTTATACTTATAATTAATACTAAAAGATTTTACTAAAAGTTTATAACTAATACTAATATTAAATATATAGTTTATAACTAATACTAATATATAACTTATAACTATACTAATAGTCTAATATTAATACTATTATATAGTCTAATATATTATTTAGCTTTACTAATATGTAAGTCTATAACTATTTAATTAATAGTCTAATACTAATAGTTTAATATAGACTATATTTATACTTATACTAATATAGTTATACCAAATCACTATAGACTATAGTTATACTTATACTAATATAGTTATACTAAATCACTAAAAGTTTATAACTAATACTAATATATAACTTATAATTATACTAATAGTCTAATATTAATACTATTATATAGTCTAATATATTATTTAGTTTTACTAATATATAAGTCTATAACTATTTAACTAATAGTCTAATACTAATAGTTTAATATAGACTATAGTTATACTTATACTAATATAGTTATACTAAATCACTATAGACTATAGTTATACTTATATTAATATAGCTATACTAAATCACTATAGACTATAGTTATACCTATACTAATATAGCTATACTAAATCACTAAAAGTTTATAACTAATATTAATATATAGTTTATAACTAATACTAATATATAACTATACTAATAGGCTAATATTAATACTATTATATAGTCTAATATATTATATAGCTATACTAATATACAAGTCTATAACTATTTAACTAATAGAATAATACTAATAGTTTAATATAGTCTATAATTATAGTTATACTAATATAATTATACTAAATCACTATAACTAATACTAATATATATAATATAACTATACTAATAGACTAATATTAATACTATTAATCTATTATATAGTCTAATATATTATATAACTATACTAATATATAAGTTTATAACTATTTAACTAATATTAATAGTTTAATATAGACTATAATTATAGTTATACTAATATAGTTATACTAAATCATTATAACTAATACTAATATATAACTATACTAGTAGGTTAAATGTATATTACAAATATTTATATATAGTTACAAATATTTATATATATAACTATACTAATATTAAATTTATTACAAATATTTATATATAGTTATATTAAATTACTATAGTCTATTAAATGTATTACATTGAAAATATATTAAATGTATCAGTATTACAAATATTTATATATAGTTATATTAAATTACTATAGTCTATTAAATATATTACATTGAAAATATATTAAATCAAAATGTATCAGTATTACAAATATTTATATATAGTTATATTAAATTCATAATATCATTTAAGAATAAAACACATAGTCATTAGTCATTACACGGGTCCCGCAAGCTTCAGCCGGCCCTTCATTGAATCATTACTCATTAGTCATTGACTCATTACACTTCAGTTTGTAAAACAGTTTTTTTTTCAGTTTTTTTCAGATTTTTTTTTCAGTTTTTTAGTAAAGCAATTTTTTGGAGTGAATCAGATTTTTTAGTAAAACAGATTTTTTATAGTAAAACAGATTTTTTGTAATAAAACAGATTTTTTATTGAAGTAATTTTTAGTAAAGCAGATTTTTTTATTTAAAGTTAAAACAGATTTTTTGTAATAACAGTTTGTAAAACAGATTTTTTTAAATCAGTTTTTTTATTTTATAAACAAATTTTTAATGACAAACTATGAAATTTACATTTTTAAAAAACCGGAAAAACCGGACCGGACCGGACCGGAAACCGGTAAAACCGGAAGTACCGGTTTAGGAGGGTAACCGGTGCATAATCGGTTTTGGAAAATACAAAACCGGTACATACCGGTTCGGTCTTAGATTTTGTCCAAAACCGGACCGGATCGGACCGATTACACCCCTAGCTGTCTGGTCGACTCCGTTCTGATTTCAACTCTGAATCCGATTTGTTCTAACTTTAATAAAATATATATTAGTATATATGATCAAATTATTTATATTTTGATCATATATACTAATATAAATAGTCTAAAACTTATATAGTTAAATTTGAAAATATTAATAGACTAATAATATATTATAGAATAATATTAAGAGTAATTCTACATACAACCATGAAATGCGTAAACGATATTTAATCGCTTTGAAAAAGAGTGGGGTCTACTATTAAAAAATTAATTTTTTTATGTGGGTCCATATTTTATTCACTTTTTTCAAAGCGATTACGCGGCGATTACACAATTCACGGTTACAAATATCTTTTCTCTAATATTAATAGAGTAATAATCAATTATATGTACACACTAAACATCATAGTATCACTATCGCACATATTATATATATTAGAATAAATTAAACTTGATAGCCAATAGTGAGTCATGTACAATGTATATATTGTAAGAATATTAATTTATCATCTAAATTCTAATGTAGTATGTAACAAGATTCTAATACAATATTTGGCTTGTATTTGAATGGCTAGTTGTGTTTCCTATTTGTAATATATTCAACATTGAATGATTGGATGATGGATATAACCATTGTGAGGGGAGAAAATTTGGGCCCGAGTTGCAGTAAGGGTATGTGGCAGAAGTTGGGCCGAGAATAAGGCCCAATCGTATCACCTAGTCTGGGCTGGAGAGGTAAATGCCCAGATCAGGGTGCGGGTAGGAAGTTCGGATCGGGCTACGCTAATGGGACAGAAGATACGGCTAAAGACTGGGGAGGGAACGACACGACGTATGTCACCAGATGGAAGGGACACAGGACAAAAAGCATGCCGCATTTAATGCGGCCCAGAACAGAGGGTGTGCTGCATTCAATGTGACCCAAGATCTTAGCAATGTACAGTAAGCTTGGGACCTTCCTAGCTCGGCAAGATGACGACATAGGGGCTGCTCGGTGAATCAATCGCGCGAAGCGTATTATCCCCTGCTATGCAACACCCCACTATGGTGGGAGCCTGGTCAGTAACTATAAATAAGGGCCAACTAGCAGCGTCTCAGGTAATCAGAAAAATCTATCTCCATCATTGCACATTATCATTTAGCTTTCATTCCCATCATCCTTTTTACTATACTGACTTATCATCAGAGGATCAACGGACCCCAAGGTCCCCCCCATAGTTATTGTACAGGTGATCGCATGCATACCAAGGGTGTGAAGTTGCCCAGGCCTACGAAACACGACATCAACAGTGGCGCCGTCTGTGGGATCTCTGTTGTCCCATAACTAGCATGTCCTTCGTATGCCGACAAAAACCCGCTCTCGGCATTCGCAGCATGAAAAGATGCAGTCCGAAGCAGTGGAAGTGAGGTTTAATCAGCAAAATGAAGCAATACAGAAACTCATGGCAGATATGGAGGCTCTCCGACTGGAGAACATTTCGTTACAAAGAAATGTCGAAGAAACTGAAGCGGACCAACGAAGCCATCATTCTGGGGACCACCCCCAGCCTAATGCAACCAATGCAAAGGAAGAACGACGCAAGATCAATCTTCAAATCTAGATGGAAGTAGCAAAGCAGATAGGTCAACCCACCACAGTGGATCAATTGCTCACCAATGTTGAACTACCATACATCACAGAGATTTTAGCAGTACCAATACCTCAAAGGTTTAAAGTTCCTCAAATGGAAGCGTATGATGGGACAAAGGACCCGTTGGAGCACCTGGAGACCTTCAAAACCCACATGACTCTCCACGGCTTTCCCAGTGAGATAGCATGTAGGGCATTCCCCCTCACCCTAAAGGGGGCGGAACAAGTGTGGTTTGTCTCCTTACGACCTGGAACTGCAGACAGCTTCAACGAACTGGCACGTTGGTTCTTGACGCAGTTCATGGCCAGCCGAACGAGGAGAAGGCCGGCTGCCAATCTGTTGACTGTTAAGCAGAGGGATGACAAGAGCCTTAAGTCATACCTCTCCCGCATTAACAAGGAATGGATGACGACGGACAATCAAAACAAAAATATCACGTTGGTAGCACTATTAGGAGGAATCTGGCCTCACAACCCCTTCAAAACAGAAATCGCTCGCAAGACACCATCAACTTTAAGGGAGTTTATGGACTAGGCAGACAGTTACATAAACGAAGAGGATACACTCCAGGCATTAACGGCACCCAGGAAGCGTGACTTGGAGAAGGCAGACAAGAAAACGACAGAACGATATCAAGGGTCTGACCAAGGAGCCCGCCAGAAAGGGGCTTAGGAAGTCAAGGGCAAGGGGAAACATGGCCCTCGCTTACACTCCAGTTTTAGAGTAGAAGCCGAAGAGGACTTAGGTCGACAAGGAGAGCGAAGACAAGGTTCGTTGCAACCCAAATATTGTTCCTTCCACAGGAGCAGCGGACACGACACCCAAGATTGTTGTACGAAGTGGGGAAGACCTGACGACCCGGAGACCCGAGTCGACCGATATAACAACGAAAGAGGTAAGCCACGACAAGAATACCACCCCTACTCCTGGAAGAATCAAGACCGAAGCCCCGTCCGAAGAAACCAAGACCGAGGCCCTGTTCGAAGGAGTCAGGACCAAAGCCCCATTCGAAGGAATCGAGGTCCAACTCGTAGAAGCTATAGCCTTGCCCGTAGAGACCAGGGCCATGCGAGGGGGAATAATGGAAGTCCCGAAAGAAGAAGGACCACAAAACCCTGTAAAGAGAGCCTGCACCAAAGAAACTCGAGAAGGGAAGAACCTCCCATAGGGGAAATCAACACCATAGCCAGAGGATACGCTGGGGGAACGACCTCCTCAGCTCGAAAGGCCCATGCAAGGAAGACCAGGTACGAAGAAGTATTCTCCGCCCAACGACCATACCACAGATACCCTTCCGGAGAATATCTGGTAACATTCAGTGAAGAAGATGCAGAGGGATTGTCGCGACCTCATTACGATACGCTATTCACAAATAGCTCACTAACGGACCAGAAGGGTATTGATTGACAATGACAGTTCCGCGGACATCCTGTTCTAGGAGGCTTTCAGTAAAATGGGAATTACTCCCGACAGGTTGCGACCAGCACCTACGCCCCTAAAATGCATCAAAGGGGATACCGTCCAACCAGTCGGGGCAATCGCTCTGTCCGTACTGGTGGGCATGGCTCCTAGAACCACATCTCTCATGGTAGACTTCTTGGTAGTCAAGACCCCTTCTTCGTACAATGTGATATTCGGACGCCAGTCCTTGAACCAAATGAGAGCTGTAACTTCCACATATCACCTAAAGGTAAAATTTCCAACCGCATTCGGAGTGGGAGAAATGTGGGGCGAACAGTAGACCACGAGATATTGTTACACCAGGGAGATGAAGTCAAAGGCAACAGTCATACAAACTCTAGAGCGGGACCCCCAGGAAGCCGCCGAGCCAACACCTCCAAATCGGACCGAACCAGGACATGAAGTAAGAAACGAAGAGGCGGCGAGGGAGGCGGAACTCGACGAGGCAGCCCAACCTTTGCCCCCACGGTAACCATACTGGATCACGAAGTAAGGGATGAAGAAGCGTTGAGGCAGGCGGAGCCCGACGAGCCCCTACTCTTGGTACCAATGGATCTTAGGAACCCAGAGCGAACTGTGCGAATGGGATCCAAAATGTCCGACGAGCTTAGCCAATCAAAGAAGCAACTACTTCTAGAGCACCACGACGTCTTTGCCTGGTGCCATGATGAAATGCCAGGTATCGATGGATCGGTAATAGAACACCAGCTCAATGTAAATCCTGAGGCCAAGAGAGTCAAGCAAAAACGCCGCAGTTTCAGTGCAAAGAAGTATGCAGCCACTGCTGAGGAGGTGGAACGCCTACTCGCTGCGGGGTTCATTCGGGAAGTTTACTATCTCGAATGGCTCTCTAATGTCGTATTAGTCAAGAAGGCGAGTGGGAAATGGAGGATGTGTGTCAACTTCACCGACTTAAACAAAGCCTGTCCTAAAGATAGTTTCCTTCTTCCAAGGATTGACCTGATAGTAGATTCGACGGCCGAACACCCCTTACTCAGCTTCATAGACGCGTACTCTGGCTACAATCAGATCAGATTGAGTCCTGAGGATGATGAGAAAACGACGTTTATCACCGATCGTGGACTTTATTGCTATACGGCGATGCCGTTCGGTCTCAAGAACGCGGGAGCAACGTACCAGCGCTTGGTCAACCGAATGTTCAAGAACCAGATTGGGAGAAACATGGAGGTCTATGTAGACGACCTTCTGATTAAGAGCAAGAGGGCTGAATAGCACCTTGATGACCTCCGTGAAGCTTTCGCGGTACTGAGAAAGTACAGAATCAAGCTCAACCCGCAAAAATGCACCTTTGGAGTCGAATCGGGGAAATTCCTGGGTTTCATGGTCTTTGAGCGAGGAATCGAGGCTAATCTTGGGAAGATCAAGTCAATTATGGATATGCCTCCACCAAGGAATATCAACGAAGTCCAGAAGCTAACAGGAAGGATAGTAGCCCTAGGTCGCTTCATCGCAAAGTCAACCGACCGGTGTCTCCCTTTCTTCAGTGTCCTCCGGAAAGCACGAGAATGGGATGAGGATTGTGGTAAGGCATTAAGGAGTATTTGGCTCACCCACCACTGCTCAGCCAAACCCTACCAAGAGAGGACTTGACCGTCTACCTGGCGGTGTCGCCCAATGCGGTGTCCTCCGTGTTAACCCGAGTAGAGGAAGGTGTTCAATGCCAGGTTTACTACGTGAGCAGAGCCTTTCTAGGGGCAGAAACCAGATATCCTCGAACAGAGATGCTGGCCTTCACATTAGTAGTCACTGCCAAGCGGTTAATGCCTTACTTTAAAGCTCACCCCATAAAGGTCCAAACTGATATTCCCCTAAGAAAAATATTGCAGAAACCAGATTTTACAGAGTTCAACGGGTTGAAGTGAAAAGGTTTGAAGTCTTCAAAACTAGGAAATGCGTCGTTGAAGATGGATGAAATGCAAAAATAAGTTGGACTCAAAGCTCACCTTTTGGGAGTGGAGAGCTGCTATCGTTTAGCTTTTTTAATTAGCAACCGTCGTTTATTTCATAAATGCAAAATGCAACGTTTGGGGGATTGTCTCAAACGGTGCACTTTAGTTACTGTTATTTCCATACCTGCTTTGTATGTAAGTTTATCAATGGGGCAAGAGTTAGTCATGAGAAATGGGGATATGGGAGAGAAGGGGAGATCAGAAGAAAAGGGTCTAGAATCTTCTTTTATCTGGAAACAGTTTGGAGGAAGGGACACATCGAATGTTTCCAACATGACAATACAATTTCCCTTTGAAGATTTTTATCAAACACCTGCTTTGCATCCATTTCCTTGTAGCTTACATCGTTTGTTTACTTGTTTCTTCACCATTTTACATCACAAGCAGACTGTAGTGTATCAACTGGGAAGGTTCTTAACATAAAGCCTGGTATGCTCTCAATAGAAACCCTCATTTCATCACAAAGCACCACACTTTCGCCATTTCTAATCACAATCACAATACGACCGTCGAGTCATCCTTGAGCGTTGGCGAGCAACAACTACCCCACGTTTCTCCATGCACTCTAACGACACCCTAGAGTTTTTCGGCCACATACATCTCATCCCACAATTGTTCTCAAAAGATATTAGCCCAGTACTTTTCTTCGATTCCTGTAATGGAATAGATTGTGGTGTTGGTATTGCTCGAGACCGGGCTTGGGAGATAGTGCTTTGGAATCCTCCAACCAGAGAATCAAAGAGGCTTCTATTTGTTCCTTGCCTGCCTGATTTTTGCCCCACATTTTTCGATTTCGACTTTGGTATTTGAAATTACTTAAGTACCCCTAATTATGCACGTTAATGCTAAATATAAATTGTTAGTACAAATTAGTAACCAAAATAAAATATTAAGAGTATTAACACAATAATTTGGTTACGAAGGGAAATCTTTTGAAGAACTCCTCAAATGTAAGACCCTACGGGGCAACCAAACCCAGGAAAGTCAATTTTATCGATTGAGAGTTTTACAAGTAAAACGTTTACAAAACTTTTGTAACTCGACACGCTTACCCAAGACACGCGACTCGCTTGTCTTCTACCGCAGTAGGTAGTCAGAACCTCTGACACTCTCCAATCTGTCTTTGCTACTGGAACCTCCAGTGGTTGAACTTGAACACGACTACTCTCCCTTGGAGTATGCTCTCACTCAATCTCACGGATTGAGTCTTTTTGGAAAATTCTTGGAAAATCTCTCTCTCGAGAATTTTCTCTTGCACAATCTCTTGAAGTTCTACCCAAATCTTCAAGCTCTCAAATACTTGTGAATATGTGCAGTTCAAGTGTACCATAAACTCTCAGCCGACTCCTCTATAAATAGGCAATGCAGTCATTGATTTGGAAAATGATTTTGCTGACAAGTTTATCCAGAATCCCAGTTAGATACGTTACTAACTATTTGCGAACATCTCGAACTGAATCACTTCTTCTGAATTATCTTGAGTCCAAGTCTGTTTCAGTTTCTTCAATAAAACTTGCATACTTATCTCTTCAACTGACTCTTAGACTCAAAGCACACAAAAGACTCTTGTTGACTCTTATCTTATAATATAAACAAGATTTGATAAGAGTTACAACTCAAATACTTATCCTTATCAGATCACTGTAGTCCTAGAGTCCAATTAAGATTACATTTATTTCTAACAGCATACGCATCTAATCCTAGCCAAGCATAAATTACATTTACAGTATTGATCTCAACACCAATGACTTCAAGGTGGTTAAAATCATGTACTTCGATTCTCTGCGGCATTACCAAGTTGAGTTATACAACCTTACTAATGATTCTTGGAGAGTGATTGATGCATCCCTCAACATATTAAGTGGTTAACAAAACGGTGCACTTCATTAAGTGAATAATGAGATTAACGGCTTGAAAGATTAAACGGTGCGTTGAAGGCATTAGTGATACGGTGCGTTTTGCCGTTAGGAGAGAATATCGAAGGATGCTATTCTGCCAATACGTTGTAGTTTTTGTATTCTTTGTAAAAGAAACTAGTATAAAAGCCTGGAGGGAACTCTGATCAGTTTCATCTCTGAAGTATTGAAGTTGATTGTATGGGAGGTTGAAGGTTCCTCGAAAACCTTGTCCAAGAATTAATACAAGTGATTCTTGGGTTTCTTTTCCATCTCCTTTGGTTTTTGCATTAGATTGATTTTGTTCTGGGTGTGTGGCATTTCCTTGTTGTTCTTGGTACTTTATCCCTTACACCATAAGTCTTGATAGTTTAGGGTGATTTTTTTTCAAAGTTTACGGCTGCAAAATATATTTTCCTTGATATATAGTTATTTTTATAGTTATTTTTATTTAACTAATAAAACACTTAATTGTTTCCAATAATTGTTGACGATCCCTATTCTATTTTTTAGGCATTCAAGGAGAAAATTTGGTCTTCTTGAAAAGCACAAGGATTATGTCGAGGCACGAGCGGGCACAAATTTTCACAAAAAGAAGCAGACTTTGCAGGTAAAATTTCAAAGTTTTCCATATTGTTTTCTTGATGTTTAGCTGGTCGATGGGCTAAATATATATATATATATATATATATATATATATATATAACTATTTTTTATTTTGAACATATTTATTTGATAGAAACTTAGGGAAAAAGTTGCTTTCAGAAATTCAGATGAGTTTTACTTCCAGACGATGAAAGTAAAAACTGTTGGAGTCCACAAATTAGAGTAACAAATGAATGAATTCTGATGCTTTGATGTTTTGGCTTCTTAGCTGTGAATTGTAGTTGATTTGTAAGTTTTTATTACAAGAATGAGACAAACAAATACAATACAGAAGAGCTTATGCTTATGAAAACCCAAGATATGAGATATATTCTTCAAAAATTGCAATCAGAAAAAGGTAGAGTACTTTTACTGTAAAACTTATGGTTTTTAGATTACATTTGTATTCTTCTTTCAGTTACATTGTATTCTTGAGATCTGACTTATAATGAGTTAAGTAACAATTTGTACTTCTCATTTCTTCTTCTGCAACTCCAATAAAAATCCCTCTCCCTAACACCAAAAGACTGGAGCAACAAATTCATACTCTCGCTCTCTCCATAGTTATTCCATCTCTCTTTCTTGCATGCATATCAAACAAAAATATCTTTTGCCTTTTTTTTTTTTCTTCTTTTCACTGTTGCTATCACCCTCTTCTTGTTTTGAGTGATCACATCGGTGTTAGGACATAGAGCTGGAGCAATGATGGTGGTGAGGGTTTGCAGATATTGTAAGACTGGGTTGCAAGGATGTGTTGTGTGTGGTATGTAGTTTTGTAGGGTAGAACCGGTGGAGTGTTGGGATTGAAGAATACAACACAATGAAGAAGCTATAAGGGTTTTTCATGTTAAAAAAACCAAAACCAAAAAACAAAAAGGGTTTTCATGTTACTACTGTGCCATTTTGGCTTTATCCTCATAAAGCTCCAACTTTCGATTAAAATTACTGCATGGCCAAAATGTATCTAGGTATGGTGCACACGTGTATATGATGGTGAGGCAGTGGTAATGAATCCCGACAGTGTTGGTTGCAGCAACCATATTGGAAAGAGTGACCATGGGGTGTTGGCATATGATTAGTGTTGATTGCCATAATTTTGTTTTGGAGTTATGTTTCCATTAATTTATGTTTTCTTTTTGTAAAATTTATTACAACTAGTAATTGCTTTTGTTATCATTTGTTGCCTTTTTATGGAAACGAGGCAAAAAAACATAAAATATCAATGAGTCGAAATGAAACCGAATCTG
The DNA here is from genome assembly GCA_961763995.1 of Juglans cinerea. Lineage (NCBI taxonomy): Eukaryota > Viridiplantae > Streptophyta > Magnoliopsida > Fagales > Juglandaceae > Juglans > Juglans cinerea. The sequence continues at coordinate 9,431,360 of CAUIVZ010000012.1, read as the reverse complement.
TCATTTCATAGGGGCAAAAGTTACATACTGTTCTTTAAAACCTTGAATTCTAATGTCTATTTGATGTGTGAAATGCTTCTTAATTCCTATATTTCGTTTCTCAACTCTGTTTAGCTTTATACTATTGTTGTTGTTAGCATGATGATTATTAGGAACCAGTTGTTTGTTAGTGACATAACCTTGATTTCCATATGTAGCCAAACTGCTGTTTCCTATAGAGAGCTGGAAGCAAGGAGGAATAGAGTGAGTCAGTTGGAGAAACTCTATATGGATAATGAACACCAGGCATTTACATCTTTGTAGGTAAAGTTTCAAAGTTCTCCATGCTGTTTTCTTGATGTTAGCTGGGCTAAATAATATATATATATATATATGTATGTTAACTTATATATATATATATATATGTTAACTATTTTTTATCTTAACATATTTGTTCGAAAGAAACTTAGGGAGAAAGATGCTTTTAGAAATCTAGATGAGTTTTATTTCCAGCTGATTGAAGCAAAAGCTGTTGATGGAGTCCACAAATTAGAGTAACATATGAATGAATTCTGATGCTTTAATGTTTTGGCTTCTTCGCTGTGAATTGTAGTTGATTTGTATGCTTTTGTTACAAGAATGAGATAAACAAATACATTAAGGAAGAGCTTTTGCTTATGAAGACCCAAGATATGAGATATATTCTTCAGAAATTGCAGAGTGAGAAAAAGGTATATGAGTACTTTTATTGTAAAGCTTATGATTTTTAGATTACATTTGTTTTCAAGTAGGTTTTAATTATGAATTTTCATTGTCCAAAAAAGAAACTTGAAAAGCTTACTACCGTTTTGCACTCTCTTGATAGTCAACTATCTAATACACATTTACTATGCTGAAGACAGGTTTGAGTTACCTAAATTATAATTATTATTTGTAATAACTTCATATCCCTTATTTGCATATTTGACCAAGTGAGGTGTTATTGGAAGCATGAGATTTATTTTCTCTTTTTCTAAAATAACAACGGCATTTGTCTTTTCTTAGTTTTCTCTCTGGTGTCTCTCCGTTTTTCTTATACATGTAACACCAATCTATTATAAATATGTAAAAAAAAGTGGAGTGATGACGGAGAGAAAACTAAAAAAAGACAAATGCCGCTGTTATTTTAGAAAAAGAGAGAATAAAATCACATGCTTCCAATAACACCTCACTTGGTCAAATATGCAAATAAGGGATACGAAGGCATTACTAATTATAATTTAGGAAGCTCAAACTTGTCTTCAACATAGTAAATGTGTCTATTAGATGGTTAACTATCAAGAGAGTGCAAAACGGCAATAAGCTTTTCAAGTTTCTTCATTGGACAATGAAAATCCATAATTAAAACCTACTTGAAAATAAATATAGTCTAAAAACCATAAGTTTTACAGTAAAAGTACTTATCTACCTTTTTCTCACTCTGCAATTTCTGAAGAATATATCTCATATCTTGGGTCTTCATAAGCAGAAGCTCTTCCTTAGTGTATTTGTTTGTCTCATTCTTATAACAGAAACTTACAAATCAACTACAATTCGCAGCTAAGAAGCCAAAACATCAAAGCATCAGAATTCATTCATATGTTACTCTAATTTGTGAGCTCCATCAACAGTTTTTGCTTTCATCATCCGAAAGTAAAACTCATCTGGGTTTCTGAAAGCATCTCTCTCTAAGTTTCTATCGAGCAAATATGTTCAGAATGAAAATAGTTAACATATATATATATATTTAGCCCATCTACCAGCTAAACATCAAGAAAACAATATGGAGAACTTTGAAACTTTACCTGCAAAGTCTACTCCTTTTTGTGAAAAACTTGTGCCCGCTAGCGGCTCAACATAATCCTTGTGCTTTTCAAGAAGATCAAATTTTCTCCTTGAATGCCTAAAAAATATAACAGGGATAGTCAACAATTATTGGAAACAATTAAGTATTTTATTAGTTAAATAAAAATAACTATATATCAAGGAAAATATATTTTGCACCCCTAAACTTTGAAAAAAAATACCCTAAACTATCAAGACTTATGGTGTAAATTGAAAATTTTGGCAGTTTGGAGTACAAATTGAAAAAAAAAATATTTATAGTTCATTTTGAAAAATACAGTTTCCCCTTATATATTTGAAATGTACATCGAAGGGTGAGTCTGCCGACTCACAGTTGAGATCTTTCTTTGTGAGCTCGTCACTGATAGCATTCCTTAGCGACGACATGTTGAATTAAATCACCAGCAACAACAGCAAGATAGCAAAGAAACTGGACTTCCTTCAAAAGTGAGCAATACTGGAAAGCAAATTTTATATTAATTGAAGTGAAAACAACAGAGGCATAAACATATCAATATTTTTTTACAAGTATATAAAGACCACAATTATATTTAACCACAAACGGTATATAATCAAAATCTCATTTATAAAAGCAAAATATCAAATTGCAGAAAATCTTCTTCTCTTTATGTATTCCATCCAGCCTCAAAGCCTTCCATTTTCTAAGTGCACCCTCAAGTTCATGCTTTAACCAATGCGTGGTGCCCCCGGCCCCTACCTCAACAAGGACCACGACGCTGGGATGTTGGCCACACGGGTCATACACCCCTCGCACAATGTGATAAGTGTGTGTACATCAAAAAGATTGTGTGCAGTTAAAATTCGCAGCAGAAATAAAATGAGTCATTAAATCTAAATAACAGTACTAGAATATATTTAAATTGCATCACTACAAATTATCCACAAGTCACTTGTCTCTCTACCCATAAGCAATAGAACATTACAGTCATCAGTATAATTACAAAGAGTCAAAAACAGCACTTAATTACAAGTCGGACCTCCATGCTCGTAACCATCACCATATCCATCATCGCATCAAAATCTACGGTTCCGAGGAGCAGGACAGTAGGTGGGACTACCACGGTGAAATTTCACAAAATCCTAGTAAGTGAGGCTAAGACTAACACTCAAGAATGCATGGCTAGGGAAATTAAAATTATGCAAACAATTTATACAGGGAGAAACTGATAATTTGACATTTGACATTTAACCAAAACTTAAACATAACCAAATGGCAGTCAATTTCAACCATTGACCAAGAGCAAGCAAGGACTTTTGATCCAAAGATGCAAGACGCAGGAAAAATATTACTTTAATTGGGTGGGAATCAGTAATTAATTTGCATTTTATATATATATATTGAGTAGAACTTGATTGGTCAAATCTCCCAATTATGCACTATATATACTAAGGCTTCGTTTGGTTACTGAACTCAACTGAATTCAGCTGAGTTTAGTCTAATTTTAACCTGAGTCTAATATTCAAACACTCAACTCTCAAATTACTAAACTCATCCCAACTCAAAACCTTCTTACACGTGGGACCCACAACTTTTTCAACTTAAAACATCTTTATATGTGGGACCCACAACCTTTTTCAATTTTCCATAAAAAGTATTAAACTCATCTTAATATCCAAACACACTTTAAACTCAGTTTAAATGGGTCTCACATAATTCTCTTCACTACTCAACTCACTACTATTAATAAAGAATTCAAATCAGCTGAGCTCAATTCAATATCCAAACGCTGTCTAAAAGATTTTTTTTGATAAGTAAAAAAAAAAAAGATCGAGCATGGATTCCAGCTTATAGCTAATATATATATAATATCACATGCATATATACATATATATCAGCTACATATCTACTGTATATATATATCCAGCTTATAGCTAATAATTACTTTGACCTTGAACATACACACACACACATATATATTAGGGTTCCATCATAATGTTGATGATGAACCAGATTTAACTGATCATATTTATTCAGATTCTTAAGAATTTTTCTGTGATGATAATTAATCAGATCTTAACAGCATACTAGCATAGTCCCCTCCACCTTTCCCCATGTCTATTTCTGTTCTGATCTTATAAGCATTGCATACAAATAACAAATTACAAAGTAATCTCCGGGATTATCCAGGGGCTCTATGTGGGTTCTTGATCAATTACAAAACCATAATAGCATGCACATCAATCTCAAATTCTCAATACACAGAGCAAAAAGGGGATCTACAGCTAATAATCTAATACCTGCAGCGACGTTAAAGGGGATCTACAGGCTACGGCAGAGGAACGGCAGAGTCCAAGACACAAGCTGCGGCGGTGGAAGTGGCGTCACGAAGCAACAGCAGCTGCGAGCCTGCGACTCACGATTCACGACGGCGTGGAGCAACAAGAGGGAGCTGCGACGTTGTGTAGGTGGCGTCGTCGAGTAGACGCCGGTTGTCGGAGTGTGGAGAGTGGAGAGGCGACAATCACATATCAAAACCTAGGGCTTGATCTGTTTTTAATTTTCCGAGTCTGAGACCCTCTTTCCTCAGATCTTTCTCAGCCCTTCTCTAACAGATGACCAAATGGGTTTGCTGGACTTGTTCTTGAAGAATAAAAGGGCTTCGATTTTTTTTTTATCTGTCTGCTTGTTCTCTGGTACAACGCTCTGGTTTTAAGGAACATGCAAAAAACAAGGTGGCGTTGGGGACAGTGCGGTACCTATATATATACTTTGGAAAACGAAGATGTGGTTAATATATAGTAGATAATTCTGATTGAAATATAATGTAGCTGAAAGCTTGAAAGGAAAAGAAAGACGGATCTCTCTCTCTCTCTCTAACTTTTTCTTCCTCTTTTTTCTCTATCTTCCAAGGCTCTCAAGCATTAAAGAGAGATGTATGGGGCGCGGTAAGCAACGACGTACACATGCAGATTTTGTGACTAAACTATCGGGTCACAGATTTCAGAGGGTGTTTGTTTTTTAATAAAGAAATTCAATTCCAAGTTGGGTATGGACGAGAGACTCTCAGAGCCCCTGTGAATACAGCGAGGCTAGCAATTAAACAGAAATCAAACAGGATACCCTCACCTATCTCTCGTCGGTCCTTGAGGGGAGCAACAGTCGGAGGAATGCAGACAGTCGGCGCAACAATCGGAGCAAGCCTCTACACAAATCGTATTCTAGAGGGAGAGAGAGTGACGTAGGGTGGGTGGAGAGCAGGTGCGGGATGGGGAGGAGAGAGGGAAGTGAAAGAGGGAAAAGAGCGGTAAAAAAAACATTTTCACATAAACGTAAGTATAAGATGTATTTTGCTGAACCGCCTGAAGGCGCTCTCATAAGTTTAAGAGTAATACTATATACAGTCGTTGAAGACGCTCTCATAAATTTAAGAGTAATACTATATACAGTCGTAGAATGCGCAAACGCCGTGTAGTCGCTTTATAAAAGAGTGAAGTCCACTATTAAAAAATTAATTTCTTTTCATGTGAGTCTCATATTTATTTACTTTTTTCAAAACGACTACACAACGACTACATACTCACGACTGCAAGTATCATTTCTCTAAGTTTATTTGTTAATATTACTATGTTGGGATTTTACTCCCTATAGTGATTAATTTTTCTCTATTTTAACGGTCAAAAAATTCACAATTTTGTTAGTCAGGAAGTAATGTTGCAAAAGAGATAATAGTTCGAGGCAAGTTATAATTTCCCATAAATGTATTATTAACTGCGAACTTGAATGCATTCATCAAATCAAAGGACAGCTCACCAAGATGACCAATTAATCACTTCCTATGTAGATTCGCTTTTGACAATTAAATTAACCCACAAAGTCAAAACTATGAAAATGTTGATAGAAGAAGCATCACTCATATTCAAGTTTCTTCCAAGCAGTTTGATTAGCAGATTTTTAAAAATATGAGAATTCTCAGATGATTGGACAATCATTGTTTCTGAAAAGCCGCAAGAAATGCACAAGCTACTTTTTACAATATTAAGGAAAAACTGAAACGCCTCCAATCTGACAAACAAAATGCTGGTGCCTTCTGCTCTTTTAAATGCGAAGCATCCTTATAAAAACCCCCACCAAACACCTACATTTAAGTTGAGAGATGTAAGCTACAGAAAATGCAAGCAAAAATTTGTGACAAACCAATTTATATAATTGTTTGCATTTTCTTTTAATGACAACAATTCAAATCTCAGTGGCCTAAAGACACTGCATTCTCAGAATATTAGATCAGTACAAGTACCAAGTATATATTTTTTTTATTGGAATCGGGTGTCCAGGAACAGTGTCCCAACTAATCCCGGGGGTGCACAGGCACTCAGCTAGGAGTTTCCCGCAAGTGCACCTCGGATAATTCAAGGGAAAAATCCCTCAGTCCAATAGCCCCTAAAGATTGTTTGTACCCAAGGATAAAATGAACCTTAGACCTAGGGGGAGCATATCCTGAAACCCAAGACCTTTACCACTTGAGCCAACCATCGGGGGTTAGTACCAAGTATATATAACAATTATTTTGACAAAGATAAAAAGGCAGACAGAGGCCATATCATTAAATAAGTATATAAATACCTTTTCAACGCTTCCGTTCTGACCGCCACTTGTATACTGGTTTAGAAGTGGGACAAGCAAGCTCATCTTCACGTAATTTGCGCTTCCGGCCCTTTTTCTGTTTATTAAATGAGATGTTTTTATTTCCAAAACTTTGACCTGCCACCCAATAGAGAATTAAAGGCAAGGAGTTTAAGATGTAAATACCTGTAGTTCCTTCTGCAATGCCATATCCATATAGAGTTTCTCCAACTGACTCACTCTATTTCTCCTTGCTTCCAGTTCTCTATAGGAAGCAGCAGTTTTGCTACATGTGGAAATCAAGGTTGTCACTAACAAACAACTGGTTCCTAATAATCATCATGCTGACAACAACAATAATATAAAGCTAAACAGAGTTGAGAAACGAAATATAGAAATTAAGAAGCATTTCACACATCAAATAGACATTAGAATTCAAGGTTTTAAAGAACAGTATGTAACTTTTGCCCCTATGAAATGACAAATTCGGGTTCATTTCGACTCATTGATATTTTATGTTTTTTTGCCTTGTTTCCATAAAAAGGCAACAAATGATAACAAAAGCAATTACTAAATGTAATAAATTTTACAAAAAGAAAACATAAATTAATGGAAACATAACTCCAAAATAAAATTATGGCAATCAACACTAATCATATGCCAACACCCATGGTCACTCTCTCCAATATGGTTGCTGCAACCAACACTGTCAGGATTCATTACCACTGCCTCACCATCATATACACGTGTGTGGTATGCACCATACGTAGATACATTTTGGCCATGCAGTAATTTTAATCGAAAGTTGGAGCTTTATGAGGATAAGGCCACAATGGTACAGTAGTAACATGAAAACCCTATAGCTTCTCCATTGTGTTTTATTCTTCAATCCCAACACTCCACCGGTCCTACCCTACACAACTACATACCACACAGAACACATCCTTGCAACCCAGTCATACAGTATCTGCAAAACCTCACCACCATCATTGCTCCAGCTCTATATCCTAACACTGATGCGATCACTCAAAACAAGAAGAGGGTGATAGCAACAGTGAAAAGAAGGATAACAAATCAAGCAAAAGAGATTTTTGTTTGATATGCATGCAAAAGAGAGAGATAGAATAACCATGGAGAGTAAGAGAGAATATGAGTTTGTTGCTAGAGTTTTTTGGTGTTAGGGAGAACAAGGGATTTTTATTGGAGTGGTAGAAGAAAAAAATGAGGTACCAATGGTTACTTAACTCATTATACGTCAGATCTCAAGAATATTTAGACTTCCATTATGGCTCATGAGCCTCCTAGCCAAGCCTATTTTGACTTTGGCTTGATGCACGAAATAAATGGGCCTAACTTTGAGTTGAACTTGGCTAATTTAATAAAGAACCAAGCATAGCTTCACAGAGCCTTTATTTGACAGTACTCATACAGAAGAGGTGCATATGAATCATTGAAAAATACGTTTGACGGAGTCACTTAAAGGGAAATTTAACTTCCACTATAGAAAGTCAAGAACAAAAAAAAGAGATAAATTCACCATTCTACTACATTTACCATGTAACTGAAAGACGAATACAATGTTAATCAATTAGAACCTAGAATGATCACATGTAAGAGGAGCAATTTCAAGATCCAAATGAATAAAAATAATTCTGTCAATCAATCTATATCAATAATTTGTTACATTTTGACTTTACCTTCTAATATCATCATTGATAACATAATCAGAAGTAGGCATTTTTCCCCTTTTCTTTAAATGTGATTGTATTTCTTTAGCCTCCTCCCTGCAAGGATAAGAAATGGATAAATAGATCTAAATACTTCATTTCAACTTCAAAATAAAGAGGCAGGACTTGAAAATAATGTTGACACCACAAATAATTTGGAAAAGGAGGAAGGGTTAGAAATGACTTTAATGACAACAGAAGTGAGCCAAGAGATAAATTTCCACTTCTTTTCCTATAACTTAAAACTCAACTAAGTGACAAGAATACCCAAAATTAACATTCCCAAAAGAGAAACTAATAAAATTGCAAAGAAAAGCAAAAGGAAAGTTCACCATCAAGGCATACGATTTAAAGCATCAAGAAAACTAGAAAACAAACACATGAAACCCATTTTGAGTTTCCCACAAGACTGCTAGTTCGCTTGGGATGCCTGCCTAATTTTGTTAAAACCAAATGCTCCACATCAAACATGGAGGCACTACTCTCCAAGCAATAGGGCACCTTCTGTTAACAAGATCCCCCTAACTACAAGATAAGAGTGAGGGTGGGAGAAACAGAGGTTCATTGGGAGTCCTTCGAAAGAAGGGAAGTTCACTGTCAGCTTGTTCTATAGGTCTCTCATTATGCATAATGCAAACCCATTCCCATGGAGTATATGGAAGACCAAGGCACCCCTAAAGCAGCTTTCTTCTTATTGACAGCATCATTGGAAAGATCCCACTATAGATAATCGATGAAAACACCAGATATTTATAATAGATTGGTGTTACATGTGTAAAACAAGCAGAGAGATGGTGGAGAGAAAACTAAGAAAAGGCAAATGTCACTGTCATTTTAGAAAAAGAGAAAATAAAATCTCATGCTTCCAATAACACCTCACTTTGTCAAATATGCAAATAAGGGATATGAAGTTATTACAAATAATAATTATAATTTAAGAAGCTCAAACCTGTCTTCAGCATAGTAAACATGTCTATTAGATGGCTGACTACCAAGAGAGTGCAGAACGGCAGTAAGCTTTTCAAGTTTCTTCATTGGACAAAAAAAAATCCATAATTAAAACCTACTTGAAAACAAATATAATCTAAAAACCATAAACTTTACAATAAAAGTACTCATCTACCTTTTTCTGGCTCTGCAATTTCTGAAGAATATATCCCATATCTTGGGTCTTCATAAGCATAAGCTCTTCCGTATTATATTTGTTTGTCTCATTCCTGTAACAGAAAATTACACATCAACTACAATTCACAACTAAGAAGCCAAAACATCAAAGAATCAAAATTCATTCATATGTTACTCTAATTTGTGAACTCCATCAACAGTTTTTGCTTTCATCATCCGGAAGTAAAACTCATCTGGATTTCTGAAAGCAGCTTTCTCCCTAAGTTTCTGTCGAGCAAATATGTTCAGAATAAAAAATAGTTAACATATATATATATATATTTAGCCAATCGACCAACTAGACATCAAGAAAACAACATGGAGAACTTTGAAACTTTACCTGCAAAGTCTGCTCCTTTTTGTGAAAAACTTGAGCCCGCTCGACATAATCCTTGTGCTTTTCAAGAAGACCAAATTTTCTCCTTGAATGTCTAAAAAATAGAACAGGGATCGTCAACAATTATTGGAAACAATTAAGTGTTTTATTAGTTAATGAAAAATAAATATATATCAAGGAAAATATATTTTGCACCCATAAACTTTGGAAAAAAATCACCCTAATATATTTACAATTCATTTTGAAAAATAGAGTTCCCCCTTATATATTTGAAATGTACAGCAGAGTGTGAGTCTGCCGACTCACGGTTGAGATCTTTCTTTGTGAGCTCGTCTACTGATAGCATTCCTTAGCGACGACATGTTGAATTAAATCACCAGCAACAACAGCAAGATAGCAAAGAAACTGGACTTCCTTCAAAAGTGAGCAAAACTGGAAAGCAAATTTTATATTAATTGAAGTGAATACAGCAGAGAGGCTTAAACATATCAATATTTTTTTATGAGTATATAAAGACCACAATTATATTTAACCACAATCAACATTACAGTATATAATCAAAATCTCATTTATAAAAGCAAAATATCAAATTGCAGAAAATCTTATTCTCTTTATGTATTCCATCCAGCCTCAAAGCCTTCATTTTTCTAAGTGCACCATCAATAGGGGTATAACCGGTACGGTTTGGTCCGGTTTTGGACAAAATTTAGGACCAAACCGGTATGTACCGATTTTGCATTTTCAAAAACCGATTACACACCGGTTACCCCCTAACCGGTACTTCCGGTTTTACCGATTCCAGTACGGTTCGGTCCGGTTTTAATAAAATGCAAATTTGTCAAAAAAAAAAAACTGCTTTAAAAAAATCTGTTTTATTCCAAAATCTGTTACTCTTACAAAAATCTGCTTTACTAAAAAAATCCAATAACTGATTTAGAAGTGCATATGGAATTTGAAATTGGGGTCCGGTGAAATAGAGCTATAACAGTGCATAATCAAACAACAGCCCAGTGATGATTCACAAAAAACAGATATTTGGAATTTGGGTCCCTACGAGCATATTTAATGGCTGAACCTTCTTCATTAAAAACAGTCATCACACCCCATTTTTAAATAAATTAACAGATGGTAATTAAATAATTTTACAAATAATTTCATTTCGTTACAAAGGGGCAGAAAGATTAGTAGATAGCATTAATCCAATCATATATTGTTTGCAAGGTTGGACCAAACAATGCAAACATTGTCACAGACTCAAAGTCACATTTCTAACGCTTTCTCACCAACCAAACATAGTCACAGTCACAGACAATGAGAAAAATTCAAGAATCATTGACAAAAATTAAAATGAACAAGCAGAGTAGCAGATTAATGAGTAATGACTATGTAAATACTAAATAGTAAATATAAGTTACATTACAACAACAAAAAAATCATAAATAATCGTGGCTCATGTGATGACTGATGAGGGAGAGAAATGCGAGAGAGAGGAAAAGAAAGTACCGTGCCCCCGTGAGAAATACGTGGCTGTGAGAGGGGCTGGGTGGGACGGCGATTGGTGCGAGAGGTGAGGGGAGGAACGACGGCAAGAGTAAGGGTCTGTGTGAAGCGGTGCGACGGCGAGAGGTGAGAGGACTCAGGCTGAGGGAGCGACGTCGAGACGTGAGGGTCTATGTGCAACGGACCGACGGCTGCGTTAGTGACGAGTGAGGCAGAGAAGAAGGAAGGGAATTGAGGGGAATCGACTGGGGCCCTGTGGCTGATTTTAGGGTTTATTGGAGAGGAAACGGCGCCGTTTCCTGTGGTTTGGGCTGCTGGGCAGATGGGCTTTTTGAGTCCCCTGGGCTTTCTGGCCCGCTGGGCCTTTTTTAATACCTATATAAATATATACATATTTAATGCACTATATATACATACATGATACATATACTAGGCTGAAAGTAATGTGAAAAGAGCACATTTGCTTAGTTGGGTGAAACAGATCATTATTCAAAGATAATAAAACTTTTTTACAAAAAAATTATAAATAAAGTATAATAATTACATGTTTGGATACACAAGAAAATAAAAAAGATTAGCTCAAAATACACTATAGTTGAATACAAGTTGGAGTAAAGTAACATAGACAAATTAGATAATATAAAATTTTCATCGATTCCTAATCTATTTGGAATTAGCTTAGCTAATTGATAGGATCCTATTGCATATATAAGGAAAAAAAAAAGACTTTGCTATGGTAAAAGAATCAAAGAAATGAGAATGGCAAACTTACTGGCATATAAATGAGAAGCTGAAATAATAATACAAAATATTACGACAATCAAACAATACAAACATGATAATAATACAAAATTTGTCTTGAGAAAAATACTTTTTTTCTTTTATAAGTCTTAAGAAAAAGACTTGAAGAAGAAAGAAAGAGACCTTGCGTGAAGGGGGGAAGATTGCGGACCAGCAAAGCAGGAGCAGGGGAGTGATTGTCTTTGTAGGACCTAGATTAAAACATATACTAAATTAACGTTTTGTCCTTTGTATAGGCATATACTATATTAAGATCACTAAAGCTGCAAATAAGAAGATATTTATCTAAAGAGAATGCAGGCAACAAAATCTAATGTTCTATTTATGTTAATAATTTTCTTGCCAAAAAAATAATATATATTTTTGTGTTGTTCCATTATATATATTGGCAAGTATGATAAAATAGTGTCATAGATAACCTAAATAACATAATAACATGATTGGAATACCTTGTAGTGTGTCAATAAGCTATTCCACAGTGGTTGTTTGCTCAGGACTCAGATAAAACCTGAGAGAAGTGGAGCATTAGAAATAAGACAACATGAATTACATGTTTGAAGTTTATAGAACAACCTAGATTCAAAAGAATGAAATCAACAAGAGAAATTCAAAGAATTGTTAGAATACCAAAATTTTCAACCACATGAACTAATTAGAGTCAAACCAGATCACACCAAAAAAAGAGACTAAGTAAATAAAGTTTTTTTGAACACAGAAAGAACAAGAACAAAATAAACAACAAAATAAACGAAATTCGAAGCTCGATTCTTGTAAGCATGAACCAGACCATTGTATATGAGGGAAAGGGGGAAAAACAAACAATGGGTATATTTAGCATAGTAGTCATGACATCATGGTAAAAACAGAAGTAGCACTAGTCTTGCCATTTGTGTGATGGGTCAAGAGTTGAAAGTGCGAAATGCTGCTGGGGTAGATCTCAATTCTATAAAAGGTGAAAGAAAATGGTTGTATCTATACTGTCCTAATTCCTAAATTTATAGTGACAATGAAACTCCCTAAATCAAGCTTTGTCAAATATAAAAGCATATTGCAAGAAATCACAGGCAAATATTGCACCTAATACCTTTATCATCAACCTTTTCTGCTACATATTAAACTTGTCAAAACACAGAAGAGCAAGCAGATATTCCAAAACTGGTTATAATCTTACAGAGTTAGGTTCATTCTCTTAACTACCCAACTACAAACATCGAAACAATCAATTTACAAAAGTACATGAAAGTTTTGAATTATGACATGTAACTTTGAGTCCCACACACATATCGTACAAACCACTTGAGTGAAAAATGAGACTTGTCCAGTAACAAAAAGAAGTGGGTAAAGAGATATTTACTCACACATAGAACCTGCAATACAATATAAGCGACATAAATGGTTGTATCAAGCAAATCTCACCCTCAAGAGCAAAGAGCCTATAAAGGATCCCATTGCCTGCATAACATCAACAACAGAGGAAATAGCAGCCATCAAAGATTCGATATCTGCCTGTAAAAGTAAAGAGCTAAAAGTGCACCAATTATGCCATAGAGATTTGAAGCTGGAAAACAAACTTCTAGATGGAAGCATCTTTAACAAAATATATAAAAGAAAAATAACATAGCAATTTCTCAAAATATACAAATCTAACCAAATATATATAAAAAATAACATAGCAACTTCTTTTAGTCAAACAAGAAAAAAAAAATTAAAGAGCATCTTTATTATTCATACCCAAAAGAATATCTACCACAACATACAACCTCAAAGTAGCATAAACTTCAAACCAAAGAGTCCAAATCTCCTGTAAAAAGCAATAACTATCTGTTAATTTAAAAAATAAGAACATAAACATATTAGAGAACACCAATAACTGTCCAATGTTTTAGCCGTGTGTGGAGAGGAAGGAAAAGGAGTTGAGTAGGGGGTTGGGTCACGACGGAGGGGAGCCAATCCACTACCCATAATCATAGAGACATTAATTATGAGATGTAATACCCGAGTCCTACTACTTAGGTCTTTACGTCATTTTATTAATTCCTTAAGTTAAATATTTTGAGATAAAGATTTTTATTACTTTCAATTATTTTATTTTTAGGGGTATGCTTTATTTTAAAAATATGATTTATTAAAATAAATCAAGGGTATTATTTTTAAGACTTTTAAATATTTTCCCTTAAGCCCTTTAATTTTATTTATTTAAGAAATGACCAATTAATCTCTACCATTGGATTGATAGGTGAAAAGTAACCTTGAGGTGGATAGATCTCCACCATCCATCTTCCAAAATTATGTGGTAAGCTTTGACCAAGCAACTAAAGCCTTGTATCCCTTTTCATCCGTAGGCTTCTAAGGTAAGTCATTAAGCTCCTTTGACCCATAAGCTTTCTAAGGAAGCCATTGGCTTCACTTTACATTGCACCCGTCGTCCAAAGCGACACAAAAGGAGAAGAAGAAAAATAAAAACTATCCTAAGGCATTCCATCCTTGCACCGTCGATCAAAGCTACACAAAAAGGCAAGAATTAAAATCAATTCCCTTTAGTCCCTTAACCCGTCGACTACACTTACGAAAAGAAAAAGAGAAAGTCTTCGTCTTCTTCTCCAAGCTAAAGCCGATCACCTCTTCTTTTTCTCTCTTTTGTTCTTCAAGAAACCAAACTCCTCTCACCTCCTTCAAGCCAAGCATCCACTTTTCCTTTTTCTCAAGAGGAAAATAGCAAGGTAAGAGTACCCTTATCCTTCTCCTTTGTGTATTTTGAATTTAGCCATGGTTGATCAAGTGGGTTTTCTTTTGATTATTTTTTATGTTTCGGTTTTGGGGTTTAAAACAGTGATATTGTGTTGCTCTTCATCCACACGACTATACCTCTATTTGGTCTTCCACTTGTATTTTGAAAGGAGTTAAGAATTTAAGGTAAAAATCCTAATTTGACTCATTTATTTTTAATATGATTTTGGAAGCTAATTAAGTGTTTTAGCTTGTGTTTTGATGTAGTTAATTTCCTATATTGCAACTAAATATGTATGCCCTTTTTTGGCCCAAACCGAATGGTATTATAGTTGTTTTGCTATGTATTTTCCTATATTTCGAAAATACTATGTTGTTATTAAACTTGGTTTAATCATAGGTGATGATTATAGTGATTTTAAATTTTATATGTTGGTATCATGTGCCTTGTATTGAGGTTTGGTTGGTAATCTATTTTTAGGATGTTAGAGGTTTGGTTTAAAGGTTTGCTTGGTTCTATAATTTTACATCTTGCTTTTAAAATGTATTAAGTGAGTAAATCATAAGGTTAAGTGTTTAAAGGTTTTAAAGTTTCTTAATGGGTAACTTTGCCATACTTTATGCTACTTTAATTTTAATGGGAGATTTTATCTAAACTAATTAAATATTTCTTATGTGAATAGGTTATAGCTTAGTTAGTTTAGATATAAGTAATTATTTGGGCACGATATATTATGATATGCAAAGCTGTCCAAGTACTCTTAAGTCCATGTCACGCCATGTCTTGATGTAAAAATGGCCCATTTATGTTGTCCCTTGTTTGGTTAAATTATACCTAACCCAAGAGTCCAAAATATTGATAAGCTATCCCTTTTATAATGAGGGACCACAAGTTGATTTAAACGGCATGTTTCCTAAGCTTATTTAGCTTACTTGAGATACCTAAATCTATTTTAAAGCCCATTGTTGAGAATTTTCAAATTTTATCTCCTAATGTCCATAACCCAAAGTGAGCTTAAACCAAAGAGACCTTGTTAAAACCTATGAATTCTTAACTACTTTTCATGTAAGCCCTTAAAATAGCCTTTCCATGGACAGCTAGCATGTCTTAATATTTAAGTTATTTCTCTTGTAAGTCGGGGTGAGGAGTAGTCATTTGAGTTAATGTTAAGCATAGAAGGGACGTTAGGTTGTAATATCGTGACTTTCTCTTTAAAATGAGGGCTAAAGAATATTGTATGAGTATTAACACGCTTACAAGTTCTCTTTATGAAATAATGTCTCTCTCTTATTGCAAATGTTTTTCTAAGAGTAAAGGTATATAGTATGTACAAGCCCTTTCTTGATAGCCCCTGTTAAGCACCCTATTGATTATAATTGTGTGTATATGTATAAGGTAATGCATGCACGTAGGTTCTAAGTCATGAGATTTCCATACATGCTCTCTCAATAAACTTATTGATTATTCCTATATGCAATATAGCATGAAAATTATCTTGTTCATAAAAATGCATGTGCATTGGAGTAAGAAAGATGATGAAAATATTTTGATTGCAAAGGAAAGGAAATGAATGTCTCATGCCTTATGCTTCAAGTGATGCTTTAAATGAGTTTTAAGAGGTCCCTATGAACTGATGTTTTAAATGACACAAAAAAGTGTTTTAAAATGTTCCTATGAACTCATGCTTTAAATGACGTGAAGAAAGTGTTTTAAAATGTCCCTATGAACTGATGTTAAAATGTCTCGATGAGCGAATTTTTTATGGATGCCATGAAAAATGATGTTTAAGCTCATGCTTTAAAATGATGTTTTCATGAATGCACTGTTAAATGAAAAGATGATATTTAAGTTCATTCTTTTAAATGACGTTTTCCATGAATGAACTGTTAAATGAAAATGACTGAAAAGAAAGGACTGAAATGCCTGCCATAAATGAAAGAAAGAAATGACTGAATAAATGAAAGAAAGAAATGACTAAATGAACGAATGAATGAAAGAAAGAAATGACTGCCACCATCATCTCTCATGACAAACATATTATGATCCTTTGATGAAATTATCGTAGCGACGTCACGAACGATATCATGCATACCAAATCGATTGGAACTTTCTAGTAGCAGACAAGAGTCTCTTAATTTATGAAGTTGTGTATCTAGCATATTTCTTGCTTCTTCCAATGTATCAATGCCATCATGAAATAATCCATAACCATAACAATACTTCAACAAGTCACGATAGCAAACAAAGGCAGGAAGTTGGGCACAGAGCAAAAGGAGGGATATAAGCT
Source organism: Juglans cinerea (assembly GCA_961763995.1). Taxonomy (NCBI): domain Eukaryota; kingdom Viridiplantae; phylum Streptophyta; class Magnoliopsida; order Fagales; family Juglandaceae; genus Juglans; species Juglans cinerea. The sequence continues at coordinate 9,414,392 of CAUIVZ010000012.1, read as the reverse complement.
CCTGAGACTCATGATTCTTATAACTCAACTCTATTGGAGAATATACTGTTTTAGCATTTTTCTGACGTGTCTGGGAGTCAATTTTCTTAACTGGCGCATGGCATCTTTCCATTAACCTAAACTCTTATTTTTAAGCCTTTGAAATTGTTAAGAGTGCAATAGGAAGACCTGCACACTCTTTAGCTACCTCAGTTGCTATCACTCTCACATTAGGATTTTTGACAGATTCATGAAACTGTCATCTTCTCAAATAAGTCCCATGCTTCTTCTTTCAATAAAGTCTGAAGTGCAAAATCCTTCTGAGTGATCATTCCGCAAGTTAATACATCTTGATTTCTAGATGTCAGCACTATTTTGCATCTTTCGGAAGGAGTAATTCCTATTTCCACCAAATCAAGTTGCTTCCATATATCATCCAGGATAACAAGTATCTTCTCCTCCTTGTCTTTCGATAGCCTCCATTGTAGATGACTTGCTCTCCCTTTTTCAGTTTCTCGATCAAGCTTAAGACCTAGTGTGTCCGCAATCTCTCCTTGAATTCACATTGCATCTGGGCTCTTTGACACGATTTCCATACCCACCTTATCGAATAACTTATCCTCCTTGACTTTCCTGACAATTTCTCTCATCAATGTACTTTTTCCCACACCAGCCTTCCCCCATACACCGATCTTATTGATATTAGCATCTCCTAATGCCTCCATAATTCCCTTCGCAACTGACATTCTCGACTCTAAGGCCACGTAATCCATGTATCTTGCAGTCATTGTTGCTTCTAAAGCAGGGCGATAAGAAACTTTGTTGAAGTTTCCATTTTTAAGAAGTTTAGCAATATTCCCCACTATATTATTTGCTTATTGGCTTAACTGATGTCGTTGCTTCAAGTTCAGGCATGCCGCAATAGAGCTCCTCGTCTCTACTTCTTCTTCGCCTTCACAAATTTTCCTGGTGGCCAATTCTGTAATCACATCCGCTTTCGTCAGCCACGTGTTGATATTAGGAATTAAACTTATTCTTTTTCATCTTTTTATTCTTTTATTCATCTTTGTATCACATGTTAGTCATGTCTTTTTTTATTTCTTCATGTATTATTATAAATACCGTTACTGTACACATATGTAAATATTTTTTACAGAATAATAATTTTCCTTTCTTCCAGAAGTTTCTCTCCCTTTCTCTCGACCTTTGGTCTACTAGGGTTTCACCCTACCCGTGCTCAACTAGGGTTTACATTTTACATGGTATAAGACGTCCTTTTTGATTGCTTCTACGGCGCCGTCTCACAAATCCATCTCCGAGGATGCCACTTCTCCTTATTTTCTTCATTCTAGTGATAGTCCTGGTGTTCTCTTGGTTACGCAACCTATTCTCGGTGAGAACTACCATGCCTGGTCTTGCTCGATGTCACTCTCTCGGCGAAGAACAAGCTTGGATTCGTTGATGAATCCATTACTAAACCTTCGGATTCAACATATTCTCTTTTTTCTCCGTGGCTTTGATGTAATAATATGGTGATATCTTGGATCTTAAATTCTGTTTCTCTTGAAGTTTCTTTTAGTATCTTGTATAATACAACTGCTTGTGAGATTTGGTCAGATCTTAAGGAACGATTTTCTCAGAAAAATGGACCTCGCATTTTTCAGTTACAGAAATCGATTTCCTCCCTCTCTCAAGGTTCTCTTTCCGTGAGTAATTATTTTACTCGTCTTAAGGGGCTTTGAGATAAACTTACTAATTACAAGCCCTTTCTTGTTTGTTCTTGTGGAGTTGTACAAACGTTGAACTACTATGTTCTATAGGAACGTGTTTTACAATTTTTGATGGGATTGAATGAATCTTTTACACCTACTTGTGCACAGATTCTACTTATGGAGCCTATGCCTCCTCTTAATAAAGTTTTTCTCTTGTTTTACAAGAGGAACAACAACGAGAAATATCATATGTTTCTCTGCCCCTGTTGACTCACATGTTTTTGTTTCTCAAAATGATGGAACTAGATCCGTTAAATCCTTTTCTAAGAAGGATAGACTAGTTTGTAAACCTTGTGGAATTACTGGTCATGTGATTGAAAAGTGTTACAAGTTGCATGGCTTTCCCCCAGGCTACAAACCGAAACAGAGGCAACAGTCTATGGCTAATAATGTTGTCCTCAGTGATAGCAATTCCTTGACTGTTTCTCCTTTTTCATTGACTAAGGATCAGTATCAGTAGCTTCTAAATCTACTCCATCCTTCTAAATCTGCTGATGAAGTTCCTTATGCTGTCAATGCAGTTGTTTCAAAAAATTTTCTGGTATTATTTTTCCTCAAAATAATATTCATTCTGTTTTTTCTGTTGCTCAGTATGCTACTTTTAATTCCAAGTCTTGGATTCTTGATACTGGAGCCACTGATCATATGGTTCCTTTTATTGATTTTTTTACTTCCATTACCAGTTCTGTTAATGCCTTTGTGAAGCATCCTAATGACCAATCTGTGTCTGTTACACATATTGGTTCTGTGTCTATTTCTGAACATCTTGTTTTAAATGATATTCTATGTATTCCAACTTTTAAATTCAAGTTAATTTCCATTAGCAAGTTAACACAATCACTAACTTGTTGCTTCCTGTTTTCCTCTAATACTTGTCTAATACATGACTTGATTCGTTGGAGGCTGATTAGAGTGGGTAGATTGTAGGGAAGCCTCTATATACTGCAATAGTTAGGCCTTTCTTTTCTTTTCTTTTTTTCTAGTACATGTGTTGTTTGTTTAACTGAAACAATAATTTCACATGTTTGCTCCATTTCTTCCAAATGCTTTAATTATGAGCTTTGGCATAATATAATTGGTCATCTTTCTAATTCTAGGTTGCTTTTTGTGAATAATTTTGTTCCTAAATTGACTATTCCATGCAATCCTTGCATGATTTATCCTTTAGCTAAACAAAGAAAGTTACCTTTCCCTAATAATGTTCATTTATTTGTTGTCCTTTTTGATCTTATTCATTGTGATATTTGGGGTCCATATGTTGTACCTACTGTTGAAGGTTACACATATTTTCTGACTATTGTTGATGGTTCAACTCGTGCTACATGACTTGATCTTCTTAAGCATAAATCTAAAGTTTCACATATTTTTAGAGTCTTTTATAAAATGGGTAAAACACAATTTCATTTAAATATAAAATCACTTCGCACTGATCATGTCACTGAATTTTCTTTTACTCATTTTTTGCATTCTAAAGGCATCGTACATCAGCATAGTTGTGTTGAGACTCCTCAACAAAACTCTAATGTAGAGAGAAAGCATCAGCACATTCTTAATGTAACTAAAAAAATGATGATTCAGTCTCATCTGCCTATTAATTTTTGGGGTGATGTTGTTTTAACAGCAACTTATCTCATTAATAGGCTCCCTACTCCTCTTTTAAATCATAAATCTCCTTTTGAGCTTTTGTTCAAATCTTCTCACTCTTCTACTCATTTAAGAACTTTTGGTTGTCTTTGTTATGCTTCAACTCTACAAAGATCTCAAACCAAATTTGATCCTAAAGTTCGAACTTGTATTTTGTTTAGTTATCCTTTTGGCATAAAAGGTTACAAGCTTCTTGATTTAAAAACTAATAAATATTTTATTTCAAGAAATATTGTTTTTCATGAACATGTTTTTCCTTTTACTTTTCAAAACAATATTGATTTTTCTTCTATTTTTCCAGTTGAATGTTCAACTTTAGATTCTTTTACTGTGCCTTCAACCATATCTTCTGTTGATTCATCTCTTAACTTCTCTTCACCTTCTCATTCAAATAATTCTTCCCCATCTGTTAATTCTTCACCTTCTCGTTCAAGTGATTATTCACCTTCTGTTGATTATTCTTCCCCACTGCCATCTGTCATTGTTCCATTGCCTTCTAATCTTCCTAGAAGATCTTCTATAATCAGAAATGTACCTGGTTACTTGTAGAACTTTCATTGCAATCCCTCTTCTATACACTCTACATTAGATCCTTCAACAATTTCTCATTCATCAGGTTCTTCTTCATTTTTGTCTTCATCTCCTAAATATGATATTTTCAATTTTCTATCTTATGCTAATTTTTCTTCTTCACACAAATCCTTTGTCATGTTCAGTATGGGCTTTCAGCAATCCAAATCTGATTATTCTCTTTTTACTAAGACTAAGGGTTCATCTTTCATTGCCCTTCTTGTCTATGTTGATGATATTCTCATTGCTAGTAATAACATGAAATCTGTGGAGCTTTTGAAATCCTTGCTTGATGAGAAGTATAAGCTTAAGGACTTGGGTAAGCTCAAATATTTCCTTGGTTTAGAAGTGGCTCGATCTCCTGCTGGTATTTCTCTATGTCAAAGAAAATATTCTTTGGAGATTCTTCAAGATGCTGGTTTACGTGCTTCTAAACCTATTGCTTTTCCTATAGAACAAAATATTAAGTTGAGTAAGGATGTGGGAGACTTGCTGCTTGACCCTACAGTTTATAGAAGACTTGTAGGTCGACTTCTTTACCTCACATTAACTTAGCTAGACTTATGTTATTTTGTCAATGGGCTTAGCCAATACATGGTTCAACCTAGGCAGCCTCATATACAAACAGCCTACAGAATTTTACAATACATCAAAGGCACTATTGTCCATGGTCTTTTCTTTCCTGCTGCAAATACACTGTCTCTCAAAACTTTTGTTGATTTTGATTGGGCTTTTTGTCTTGATTGTAGAAGATCTACAAGTGGTTATTGTGTTTTCCTTGGGGATTCTTTGGTTTCATGGAAGACAAAGAAACAAACCAGTGTTTCCAGATCTTCTGCAGAGGTTGAGTATAGATTCATGGCTTCTACCACTTGTGAAATCATTTGGTTTTTCACTCTCTTATCTGATTTTGGTATTTCTCATTCTCATAGTGCTCAACTTTTTTGTGATAGTCAAGTTGCCTTACACATTGTTGCCAATTCTGTCTTCCATAAAAGAACAAAGCACATTGAGCTGGATTGTCACTTTATTCGGGAAAAAATTCAAACTGGAATTATCAAGATTTTTCACTAAGCTTCCAGTTATCAACTTGCTGATGTGTTAACTAAACCTCTTGGTTTTCAACAATTTCATCATTTAGTTTCCAAGATGGGAGTCAATTTTATATACTCTCCATCTTGAAGGGGGTATCAGGAAATAAACTTATTCTTTTTCATCTTTTTCATCTTTTATTCATTTTATTCATCTTTGTATCACATGTTAGTCACATGTCTTTTCTTATTTCTTCATGTGTTACTATAAATACTGCTACTGTACACAGATGTAAATATCTTTTTACAGAATAATAATTTTCCTTTCTTCCAGAAGTTTCTCTCACTCTCTCTCGACCTTTGGTCTGCTAGGGTTTCACCCTTCCCGTGCTCTGCTAGGGTTTACATTTTGCAGTTGACATCATCTTCAATTTCCTCACCATTTCTTATAGTAGTATAGACGGCGTGTTGAATCCTGTTCTTAGCATCCCGCAACGTCGTTTCTTGATTATTCAGATTTTGCATGTTGCTCTTGTAGTGACATGAATAACATAGCTACTGTCCAACTGGTCCAACAGTGTACTCCACGGTTTTTCGCTGCAATTGCAATAACGACCTCCATTCTTTTTTCAATTCTTTTCTTTAGAAAAAGAATAAAAACTGCATAGAATTTCGTTCGAGTAGACAAACTCAAAACCAAGGAAGATAAGAGTTGACACTAGGATGACAAGAAAGCATAGTGAAAAACAAGGAAATAAATTCTTGCGGTTAGGAACAGAGAAATGATCAAGTGGTCAACCATGGTCGGTCACTCTTATCATTCACTCATGCATACATGATCGCTTTCGATCTTCATTAGGTCCTCCAATCATGCCTTGTGCTGAACATTCAAATTTGTGTAAACATGAGTTGGTAAGATATTTACAAGCTGGATACTAAAAATGATTACTAAGAAGGAACTACGTAGTACTTACCTCTCTTTTAGGTCCTCTGCATCAAGACTGCAAAGCAAAGAAAGATTGTCACTAGTGGAATCAATTATATGTATGAAAGCCAACATGATCAACTTTTCTGCATTGAAACATTAATATAACTGACTTTTATGTGGTGTGAATTAATTGGAGTGACTTTCATTGAGTACGCATGACTTTTCTGCATTCAATAACATGATTCTGCATTATGCAGAACTTTTATTGACTGACAATGTCATGCATTGACTAACAATGTTTTCTGCATTTTGAATGATTCCGTGGGCTTTGGTGATGCGAGGCCTTCTCAACGAGTTTTGCTCTAATCCAAAGGGAATATGGTGATCTAGAAGCCTACTCTGGTCCTGATTCTGATGCTATTGCTCTTGAAATAGAAATTAGAGAAGAAGCACAATTTGAATATGAATCTGAGAGAGATTGGTTTAAAGATGATGTGAGAAAAGAATATTGTTCTGACTCTGAAGGCTTTGCAATTCAGTTAGTAAGTTCCCAAAAAGGAGTGCTACCAGGGCAGTTAACCATCCTTCCAAACTGAACTCATGATTAGTCCTCTCATTTTTTGGAATATTAGGGGAGTTCGTACTTCTCATTTGTGCTTGAGAAAAATTATAAAAAAATTTAGGCCTAATATTTTAGCTCTGTCATAGCCTTTTTTGTTGGAAGATAAAATTCCAAATTTTTTGGGAAGATTCATTACTTGTGACTTATTTGTTACTAACGAAGCACATGGTGGTAAAATCTGGTTTCTGTAGAATTCTGTTGTTTCTGTTCATTGGCTAGCTGGGTCTAGTCAATTTCTTTCTATGAAAGTTGAGGAGAATGGGCATGCCTATGTTCTTACCATTGTGTATGCCAAATGTAACCAGCTTGAGAGGAAGAAACTTTGGGAGGATCTGGCAATGGCTGGTCATGGGAACCTTCCTTGGATCGTTTGTGGTGACTTCAATATTATAAAAAATGACTGAGAGAAGAGGTGGACTTCCTCGACCATTTGCTGCGATGGAAGATTTCAACATGTTCACTCATAATTGTGGTTTGCTAGAAATGTCTTATAAAGGATCAAGGATGACTTGGTGTAATCGCCAAGGCAGGTTGGCTCGTAGTTGGGCCAGGTTAGATTGATGTCTTATTGATTCTCATTTTCTTAACAGTTTTCCTAAAGCTTTTTTACTAGGTCTTAGCTCGTACTACTTCTGATCACTCTCTGTTGGTGATTCAAATGGGTGAAGACCCGTTTAGGTATGGCCCTTGCCCTTTTCGTTTTCAATATATGTGGACTGATCATGTCGATTTCTTTCACCTTGTTGGGGGGTGTGGAAAGAAGCGGGGAATGGTTTTGGTTTGTCCAAATTATCTTGTAAGTTGAAATGAGTTAAGGTGGCTTTAAGGGACTGAAATAAGAATGTGTTTGGTAGGACTAATATCATTATCAATGATCTAGAGCAATGTATTAAGAGATTGGAAATCAGTCTTCAAGATTGTTACAATGCTGATGATGATACTGATCTCATGGCTTCTAAAATGGAGCTTTTAACATGGATGGGTAGAGAGGATACCCGTCTAGCGCACATGGCTAAGAAAAGCTGGTTGGAAGATGGGGACCAGAATTTGAAATTTTATCATGCTTATCTGAATGCAAAAAACCACAAAAGGGTGAAGGATATGTGTTTATCTGATGGTACCTTGTTAGATTCCCCTTTTAAAATTCATTAGGCTGTCATGGATTATTTTACTCAGTTCCTAGGTGTTGGGAGTAGTAGTGAGTTGCCTATGTTAAGTGATTTGATTTCTTCTGTGATCACCAAAGAGGAGAAGTTGGCGGTTTGTAAAGCCCTTTCTCTTGAGGACATTAAGGAAGCTCTTTTTAGTATCCCCATTGATAGCAGCCCTGTTCTAGATGGTTTTGGTTTTGGTTTCTTTAGGGTTTGTTGGGATTTGGTTAAAGATGATTTATTGGAAGCCGTTTGTGAATTTTTCCAACATTGCTCGCTTCCTAGATTCTACACTGCTTCTTTTATTGTCTTAATTCCTAAGGTGGAGAATCCTAGTTTGATAAGTTTCGACCTATTAGTCTTTGTTCAGTGATCTATAAGATTTGTGCTAAAATTATTGTGGGTCGTATGAAGAATTTGCTAGCTAAGATGATTTACTAGGAACAAGGTGCTTTTATCCTTGGGCTTAGTATTTTTGAGAACATCAGTCTTACCCAGGAGATGGTCCATTCGATCCATAAACTGTCAAATGGGGGTAATGTGGTTGTCAGACTTGATATGTCCAAGACTTATGACAGAGTTGATTGGTATTTTTTTTATATGTCTTGGATGCTTTTGGTTTCTCTCCTTATGTTTGTAATTTGATTAAGATGTGTATTTCTACACCTTGGTACTCTATTATGATGAATGGTACTTCAATGGGGTTCTTTAAAGGGCAACGTGGTCTACGGCAGGGTGACCCACTTTCGCCCTATTTTTTCATTATCATGCAAGAGGTTCTCTCTCGTCTTCTAAAGAATTCTTTTGAGAATGGTTCTATTGGTTAGTTTTCTCAAGCTAGAGGCACCCATCTAATCTCTCATCTTATGTACGTGGATGATATTGTTATTTTTGCTAATGGTGGGAAAAGATCCATGAGGAAGTTAATGCAGGTTTTAACACTTTATGAAACATAGATGGGTCAAATTCTTAATAAAGAGAAGAGTGCCATCAATTTTCCCAAAAAGATCCCTCTTCGAAGGAAGTCTTCTCTTCTTCGTACTACTGGTTTCATTGAAGGATCATTTCCTTTTAAGTACTTGGGTGTTCCTATTGTGGATGGGAGGCTCAGAGTTTGGGATTTTGGTGAGTTGCTTGGTAAAATTACTAAAAAGATTGCAGGTTGGAAGATGAAGATGTTTTTTGTTGGTGGGCGGACAATTCTTCTTTAGAATGTGCTGTCGAGTATGACCACTCATCTCCTGGCTGTTTTACAGGTTCCTCACACTGTGATCTTGGCCTTGAATAGACTGTCGAGTTCCTTATTTTGGGGTGATTGTGACGGGAAAGGAAAAAGGAAATTGATTGCTTGGAAAAATATTTGTAAGCCTATAGAGGAGGGTGGGTTGGGTATTCGGGATTTTGAAGAAACCCAACGAGCTTTACATTCGAAACTTGCATGGCGTCTTATTAAGGGTTAGTCTTTATGGGCGGATTTCTTTAGGAGCAAGTATGCTCGAGGCAATCATTTATCTCTTTTGGAGCCTAATAAGGGTACTCGGTTTTGGAAATCTATTGCCCGATGCATTCCTGATATTTTATCTAATTCCAAGTGGATTGTTAGAGAATGTAATATCTATTTCTGGTACGATAATTGGGATGACAGGGGCCCTCTAAGTGTTAACCTACCCTGTGACTGAGCACCCTTTGTTGAACATTAAAGATTGTCGTATTGGTCATGGTTGGGATTTCTCCTTATTGGAAAGACTTGTGGGTCATCAGAAAGCTTCTGACTATGTCATTTCTTGGCCAGGAGAAAAGAAAGGGAGGATGTTCTTATTTGGTTGAAGGACAATTATGGAAATTTTACAACCAAAAGTGCTTGGGATTGTATTTGGATTAGGGCTTCCCCTTTACCTTGGGCTCAGTGGATTTGGCATAACCACCTTCCTAAGAAAATTTCTATTAAGATGTGGAAGGCTGTGAGTGTTGATGGGAAGATTAGAACTGTTGGTATCCCAATGGTCTCTAAATGTAATTGCTATTCCATGGGACATTCTGAGGATTTGAATCATATACTCTGTAATGGTGAGTTTGCTAGGAAGATTTGGCATATGACTGCTATTCATTTAGGTGTGCACATGGGTGTTTTTAATACTTGGAATGAACAAGTTAATTTTTGGTTTCACCGTGCGGGTAAATCTTCCCAACTTCGTATTATTTTTGGCCTTCTCCCTTCTATTGTTTCTTGGAAGCTTTGGGATTAGAGATGCAAAGTTCGTTATGAGGATAAGGTTGACATGATGGACTCGGTGTGGAAAGTTATTAAATTTTGAATTCATCAGATCTTGCAACTAATCATGAAAGTTACTTGGATTTCTAATAAGGATGTTGCTATTTTAAATAGATTGGATATTCTGGTTTTATTACCTAAGCCTAAGCAGGTTCATGTGGTGAGATGGATGAGACCTGGGCAAGGTTGGGTGAAGCTCAACATAGATGGTAGTAGTTTGGGTAATCCTGATCCGACTGGTGCTGGGGGCGTTATTCGTGATATTCATGGTAGGCTTCAGATGGCTTCTTCTGTTCAATTAGGTCAAGGCTCTAATAATTTTGCTGAGATGAGAATTCTGTCTAGTAGATGGTGTCCGGAGGTGCTATCAAATGGGTTTTTATAGGGTTGAGATGGAGATAGACTCTCAGATTCTTGTTAACTGGATTATTAAAGGTGATTGTAATATTTGGTACCTGGAGGATAATTGGGACGATGTTTTTAATTATCTCACTTGTATGGAGTATTGTGTTAGCCATATTTATTGTGAAGGTAATGTTGTGGCAGACTTTTTTACCAAGAAGGGCGTTGAGGGTTTAAATATGGATTGGTCTGCTGACTGTGATACTTTGCCTAGTCAGTTACATGGCCTTCTTAGAATGGACAAAATTGGTCTTCTTATCTATGCATCTCTTAAGATGTTCCAAATATGTTTTTGGCTTTCTCCGGTTTTGATATATTTTTTACTTGCATTGGGTTTTTTGGTTCTTTTTCTCTTGCAAGTCCCTATCCTTGTGTTTTTCTGGTTTTTGATATTTGTGCCCTGAACAGTAGGGGAATATTGTATTTTATTGGAGTTGTTTTGGTCTTTTGATGCCTGGGTTTGTGTCCTTTTCTTTTCTTGATTGTACCACCCAGGTGTCCTGTTGTAAGCACGATTTTCTTCCACCACAAGTGAAAGCTATCAATAAAATTGGGGTACAATCCTCTTTTTTAAAAAATTGGGGTATCTCGTAATGCTAAATAAGATTTCTCACATATTCACCCTAAACCTATTCAAGGATTTCAAGGACTGAAAATGATTTCTAGAAATGCAAATTTTTTGCAATTGTTTTTTTTAAAGAAATGTAAGACACATCTAGTCAATTTTAGATATAGTAATATGATATGAAAATCTCATCTGGGGCTTTTTATAAAAAGTGAGTTTTTTCATGTAAGTGATATACATATATGTGTTCTTTATTTCAAATAGTTTGCACGAGACTTATATATCCTATAACTGTTTCTAGCATTGTTGTTTAAAGGATCTAGGCTTAATAAGATCCAAATTGCCTCAAATTGCTTGTAGGCTCAAGAAGTGGTAGCAACCCCGAAATCACATTTCCAAACTATTTCTTCTTTTCATTAGTTGAAGGCGACTTTGACTTTCTAATTTGCCTCAAGCTCACCTAACTCAATGAAACCCCTCAAACAAGTAAACTTTTGTTGAGCCAAGCTGCACCCCAAGCCTCTTATAGTTCCGTCCTTGTGCTTGCATATTCTAGGTGATGTAACGAATGGTTGAACTTCCCAAGCATATGAAAAAGTCTCATTCTAACTACCTACAATGAAATACAAGGCATGGTTACCTCTAGTTCAAGATTAGAAAAAGGGGGAATAAATAATATGTTCATCTTCGAAACAGAGGCATAATAATTGCACAAAAGAATATTACAAAATAAATTTATACAAAGCTTGCACATTCGAAAGAATTTCACCCAAAACTCCAAATGTTATATTCATGCAGGAACCTTTCTGCAATAAAATTAAAAAATAAAAAAGTCAACAACCAATTGTAGTGACTGTATTTTAATTCTCCTTATCTAGAAACAAATGCTTACAATTATTTCTTAATCTTTGTTAGTGTGTATGTGTTATGTGAGTCCCACATTGATTTAGTAATGCTCTTGTATAGTCTTTGGCCTCCTACATATAGGCCACCTTGTACATCACAATTGATATATATAGAATTGACTAATACAATTCTAACATGGCATCAGAGCCACTACTTTGATCCCTTCAGTAAAACTAGTTTTCATCCTTCTCAGCATTCTTCCACTACTCAAGTGTTGCTTACTGTTGTCAGATAGTTGCAATTGTTGTGAGGACTACTACAAAATTTTGGAATCATCTTGCCTGGAGCTTTGTTTTGATTACGCGAAATATCGTTGGAAAGATCTCGTTGAGATCGACTCAATGCCGAAAAAATCAGTCAGATCGGAGCTCACATGCACCTCCACACACCGACAGAAGTTGTTGTCGCGCCGCCCATGCGCCATATGCGCTCTGTAGCTCCACTTCCATGAGCCACACATGCACACACGCGCCAGATGTCGCTGACGTCAACTATAGTATTGTCAGCTACCACATCAGCCGCCAGGTGCCACATAAGTAGTCGTCCATGACAACACTGTTGATCGTTGACTTTGACTGATGTGTTGACGTTTCATATCCAGGTGTTTTCTGCATATTTTGCGTGTTAATCTCATTTTTGTAGTCTATTTTTGCATATCTGGCCTTATAACGGCTCAAAAAATGAGATTCTTCGTGTTATTCATGTTATATTAGATGGTTGAAATTATTTGGTGTGGTCTTGGTCCTTTCGCAGCTTTCTTAAAGGTCGTGAACTTTGGTTCTATTGTACGGGTGATTAGAAAAAGCCAGTGCAAAAAGGAGATGAATGAGCAGAACAATTTCTACAGTGCCTTCTTAAATGGGATAATCATAATCACCATATCCTTACTTGGATGCGCAACACCTCCATTCCGACTATCTCCAATCTACTTGGTAGCTATGATGATGCTCTAACTGCTTAGACCATGTTAGTCAGGCGTTATGCTATTCCTCATGGGTCCAGAGAGTACCAAATTCTGGTTGAGTTATATCAGCTCAGACAGGAGCCTGATCAATCCATCAATGACTTCTTTGATCGCCTTTGTCATATTTGGAATCAGATTGATCTCTTTGACCCACTCCGGAAGAATCCCACTGATTTTGACATGTATGCCATTTGTCGTCATCAGCATCGTCTCTATCAGTTTCTCATGGCCCTACAGGATGAATTTGAGTTGATCTGTGATCAACTGCTTAATCGCACTGCGACTCCTTCCCTATGTATTATTGTCAATGAGCTGATCTGTGAGGAAACTTGTTTGCATATATTACAGACTCCGAACAAACTCAGTGTCTTGGTTCTAGAAAGCATAGTCCTAGCCACCGCCGCTCCAATAAGTTTTTTTGTCGTTATTGAAAACGTCCTGGCCATGTCATCGAGACCTTTTATCGTCGTAAGAAGAAAGGAACTCCTACTACTGTAATTGCTAGTTCAGATGCACCTCAGTCTTCTGGATCCATTGTCACTCTCACCATAATTGACTTGGAGAACCTCCTCAATTAGATCTTGATCCGGTTTGGTAATGCATCATCCTCCTGTGCTCTTTCTGTTCTATCTGGTAAGTCTCTCTCTTGGCTTATAGATTCTGCCTATCACAATCATATGACACCCTCATTGTCCTTGTTCTTTAAAATGCATTCTGCACTTCCACCACTTGCTATACATACTGCCAATGGATCCACTATGCTTGCTCCTAGTATAGGCTCTATCTCTACATCCAATGTTTCCATTTCTAAAATGCTTCATGTTCCTAAACTCCTTCTGTGGGGCAATTGGCTCACCTTGGCTACCGTGTTATTTTTTACTACTCTGGTTGTACTGTGCAAGATCCACGGACGAGATAGGCACTTAAGACAGGCCCTAGTGTGGAGCGTTGTTTCCAATTAATACTATGCATCTTCCCTCAATTCCTCCTAGCCCACCCATTGGTATTTCTGCTATCACATCTGTTTCTCCTTCCTTTGCCCTCTGGCACTCTCGATGTAACGCCCCGATCCTAAAGATCCAGGGAGTTAAGTCCCGTCACCTGATAATCAACTTCAACAATACTAATGTAAATTTTTCAAATCTAAACATATACTTTTAAAGACTCCAAAATAAAAAATAAATACCTCTAATTTAATTCTATATATAAGATCCTCAATTACAGTAACCCAAATAAAATATATCAATTTCTCCACGTCTTAATTTACATAACAAGTTGAAATTGAGTTTATATAAGTCTCCATAAACCATCTAAACATACTAAAACTCATCAACTGAATAAAATAAATCACCCAACATCAATAGTACCCTGAGATACGCAACTGCTATCCTCAGCTAATCTTGCCCACGCCCTCTATCACTCATTCTTAGCTGAACCATCAAAATCATCTGAAATGTTGTGAAGATAAATGGGTGAGTTATCAACAACTCAGTAAGCAAAGAATATATACTAGTATGTAAACACGAGCATTTATATCGTTTAGAATGCGAAACCAAACATTTACTTCCAGAATGCAGAATCAAAACATGTTACAAAACATCAGAGAGAAAACTTTCAGAAAACAATCTTATTTAAAAAATCCTTTGGCATATCAAATTGAAACGTCATCCTCAATATCGTATCCAAGCATCAAATCAGATCAAATACCATGTTTAACACCCGTGGTAGGGTTATAAACTACCATTACACCCGTGACGAGGCCGTATGCCACTATTATACCATTGGCTGAGCCGCATACTATGTTTAACCCCCGTGGTAGAGTTATAAACCACCATTATACCCATGGTAGGGTCGTATACCACTATTATATCCGTGGCGGGGTCGTTTGCCACTATTATACCCGTGGCAGAGCCGTAGACCACTATTATACCCGTAACAAAGCCATATACCACTATTATACCCCTGACAGTGGCTTAACAGAAACATAATCGAAGCAACATCAAAACCAAATTATATTTAGATACAAAATCAGATATTCTTGCCAAGGTTTTCCACATGACACATCATATCAAAATAGAGTACTAAATAACTTTAGATTATTTCACATATTCATATAACAGAAATTAAAGCATTTTCATTTAATCAAAGCAAAATCTTTTCAAGTCTCATATTCGCCCTTTTTCGCAGTTTAGAAAACATAATGCTAAAATAAACTCATGTCTTCATCAGTCATGGCAGAAAGTACTTCATTCTTATACAAATTTCATGAGTATGCAGAGCACATATTTGAGATTGTTTTCAGGTTTCTTTTCAAAACAAACATGCATATTTTTTAAATCAACCTCAATCATTTTCTTTTATGCAAAATCTGGTATAGAAACCTCACTTACCTAATTCTGGTAGTGTATTCTCTATGTTTTGAGACCGTAGTCTAGTCGTGTCACGATAACCTAAATAAAAAATATTTGTACACACGTTATTTACCCACACCAGCACATAACCTTAGCTAACTGAATTCCATCATTCTAAGAATAGAGCAAAACAAGCGTATAAGCCGTTAAACTTATAAACAACCCAACGTGCAACTGCCTTATTTAATCATCAACCAGCCATGAATATCAATCCCAAATAACCAACATCATTGCAAATAGCATATAAATCCAAGACCACTCATCAACTCAACTACTAACATATAAACCCAACCACTCGTCAACTCAACAGCCCACATATACCCCCAAAACAACCAATTCATTGACTCCAAGCATCCACACAACTTACCACACGTCCAACACAAACAACCCAAAATACATAATCTCACAAGCAGCCAAGAACAACCTCGGCTACCTGATTTCACCCTGTACAACCACCAATCAACTCCATCCGCCACACATCAACCCAAGTCACCACACTTAAACAATTAGAAAAGCATAACACAACCAACATGTAACGCCCTATCCCCGAGGGTCTGGAGAGTTAACTCATATAACCTGATAATCAACTCTATCAAAGCTAAAGTACTTCCAAATTCAAGAATATATATTTTCCAACTTCAAATCAAACGTAAATACTTCAAATTAATAAACCATATAAACTCATTTATCCAATTTTCAATCCAACAACCCAAATAAAATATCATCTCTTCTCCATGTCTCAAATAACAAACTAGAAATAAGATAACATTGACATAAATCTCCATAACCCGTCTAAATCCATTGAAGCAAACTTAAGAAAAATATAAATAACTTCCAACATCAACACTAATACCACAAGATACCCAACAACAATTCACTGCTAATCTTCTCCATAAACTCTAATACTGATCCTCAGTTGAACCATCAATGTCATATGAAATATTATGAAGATTAAAGGGGTGAGTTATCAACAACTCAGCAAGCAAAGATTATATACTAGCATGTAAATATGAGCATTTATAACAATTGATAAGCAGAACAAAACATTTTCTTCAGATTATAGACACAACCTGTTTTACTTCCGAAAAGCAATAACAAAACTTGGTACAAAACATTAGAGCAAAATTTCCAGAAAAATAAACTTATTCCCCATAAAGAAAATCCGTTGGCATTTCCAAACTGAAACATTATAATCATATCATCGCTTAGCATCACATCGGGACAATACCATGCTTAACCCCCGTGGTAGGGTTATAAACCACCATTATACCCGTGGCTGGGCCATATTCCATGTTTCACCCCCGTGGTAGGGTTATAAACTACCATTATACCCGTGGCTGGGCCGTATACCATGTTTCACCTCCGTGGTAGGGTTATAAACCACCATTATACCCGTGGCTGGGCCTTAACAAAAAACAGAACAGATATCATCGGAATCAGATCACAATCATACACAGAATCAGAACTT
The DNA here is from genome assembly GCA_961763995.1 of Juglans cinerea. Taxonomy (NCBI): domain Eukaryota; kingdom Viridiplantae; phylum Streptophyta; class Magnoliopsida; order Fagales; family Juglandaceae; genus Juglans; species Juglans cinerea. The sequence goes on along the minus strand of CAUIVZ010000012.1, from coordinate 9,397,707 downwards.
CATGCCAAGGTTTTCAGATGACACATCATATCCAAACAAAATACTTAACAACTTTAGATCACTTCACATGTTCGAGATAAACAGAATCATATTTTCATTTGTTCATAACAAAACTTTTAGATTTTCATATTCGCTCTTTTGCATAGTTCATAAACAAAGTGCACAAAACTAGCTCATGTCTACACCAGTCATGACAGAAAACACTTTCTCTTAAATTGAATTTATGCATATGTAGAATAAATATCTGAGGTTGTTTTCAGATCATTTCTTTTAAAAAACAAACATGCTTATTTTCAAAGTCAACCTCATTTTATTTTTTTTATACAAAACTAGTATATGAACCCCGCTTACCTAACTTCCTCGTAATATCAACACCTTGAGTCGAAATTCTAGTAGTAACACCACCTAAACAAAACATATACCCAATACTTAGTAACCAATCTAGTAAGCTACTATTTATTGAGTAATAAATCAAAACGGTCCCTTCACAACTCAATAACTATCATAACAATTAAACCCGAACAACTCTCTCTTCAAACCATTCGCATTTAAAATCCAAAACAACCACCTTTTATTAACGCCGAAGCAACCATAATTACTTCCAAAACCAACAACAACAACTCCAATGATTAAAACATACTCCAAACCAAATTTCACCTCCAACCTTCAAATAAAAATTTCATTGTCCGCATCACTATTTTAGTCATTCAACAATTCAATACTTGCATAAAAAAATATCCAATACCACCAGCTCAAAATATCCATAAATTACACCAAATAGTCTCAACCAAAACAGTCGCACAATGTCGTCCAAAAATCATACTCCTTGACTTCAAAAATTCCATCACACTCCACCACAATCCAACATATAAAACATCAACACAAAAATAAATTTATAACTATAACAGATTGCCAAAAGTCACTGCAGTAGTGCAAAAATCCTACCCACACCACAAACAATTCAGCAACATCACTGCATTTCACAATCAACCACAATATCTAAACTCTACCAAAAGCTTCGGAAGTGACTTACCTAACAGAGTCACAAAAACTTCAAACCACTTCAAGCCAACACAACCCACTGCAGTCTACGCTTAGAAAAAAATTTCAAAGCAATCTCTAGTGAATGAGAAAGTGACCTGTGCAAAGAAAAGCCTGAGAAGTTGAGTGTGTGCGTACGGTAGCAAAACAGAGTGTGTGTGTGTGTAATCAAAACAGAGCAAAATTCGAAATAGAAGAGAGGCCTGCGCGAGTAAAACCGGAAGAAGAAGGAAGGAGAAGAAATAAATACAAGAAAAAAATAAAACGAAAGAGAGGCATGCCGGATTGAGGGAAGAAGTTACCAATTTTTGTTCAAGAAGCCGAACAAAACTGCAGTGGAAACACAATTTGAAGTTCCAACACCTTGAGTCGAGCGCACTGTGAAGGGATGGAGAAGAGGAAAAACAAATGAGAGGAATCGATTGAAATGCCTGTAGAAGTGAGCGAATCCGATTCTTGAGCGTGGTAAGAGGTGAAAATCAACTGCTAGGATTATGGGTTGGTGCTCATGGTTAGAGCGATGTGCGGAAATGCAGCGCAGTGGGAAGAAACCGTGGAGAAGAAAAACAGTGCAGCAGAAAAGGGGACTCACCAAAACGACGCCGTCCGTCTCTCAACAAGTGCTCGTGGGCTGGGCTTCGTGCATCCGACTGACTTCAAAAGGGCTGGACCTAGAGCCCGAGTATTACACAACATCTCCAACTCTGTCTCGATCCAACACAGAGGCTAAGTATCGTGCCCTGGTAGACACCATCGCTGAACTCCTTTGACTCCAATGGTTACAGTAGAATTTAGGTGTACCTCTTACCTCTGCCACTCCTCTTTATTGTGACAATCGCAGCGCCATCCAGATTATTCATAATGATGTTTTTCATGAGTAGACCAAACACATCAAGATTGATTGTCATCTCATTCATCATCATTTGCTACAGGGTTGTAACATACGGGTCTAAATTTAGGGCTTAAAACTAGTATTTTATTTATTTATTTATTAGTATTTTATTATCTTTATATTTATTTATTTATTTTATTTATTTATCATTTTAGATTTTTGTGCTAACAGATAGATTAAATTAGTGGTTCATTTCCCTTAAAACCTTCGTATATTCTATCCACTTAGTCTCCATACTAGTTTCGGTTCCAGAGTGTGAGATCAACTCCAATTCAAACTCTTCAAACCCTCTCAGAAACTGTATCCACGTAAGAGTAGGTTCCTAAAGTTTAGGCAATTTCAAATTTCAGCCAATCTCCTAAGGGTTCACGTCATTTCCTCCCATCGCCTATAAGAAACTCACCAAGCCTCTGTATTGCACACATTGAAATACCAGAGAAACAACATTTCCGCATAAGCCTTTTTGCTGCCCAGCCATCGCCGACCACCCTCGGACGTCGAAGCACAACCCACGGCGCCAGAAAACGCCTGCCAACCCAACCTCGTTGAAACCAACCTGCTACGGTACAGTCCCCGACGAGATCTCTTCCTTCCCATGATTTTCATTGTCTCGGTCTAACTCCCTCCCTCTCTTTTTCTCTCTCTCTCTTGCGTCGCACAACTGCCCAGAGGACCCGATCGCGTCGCCGGTAGCTTCCAGCCACCCGTGTGCCGCCATCGCACTCAGTCCCTCTCTCGGTGAGTCCCTCACTTTCGCACAGCCATCCCTCTGTCGTCCCTCGTGTTTTTAATTCTGAGGAATCTAGTTGTTTCACAACGGGCCCTTCAGCCCTAAGCCCATACGACCAAGTGTGTTCTTAAAACAAACAGAGTGTTGGGCTTACTTTAAATAGTCTTGTATTTTAAATTGGGCTTAATTTTATTATACAGTTTTTTAATAAGTTATATTGGGCTGATTATATTTCCAGAAAAATATTACTTTACATCAGCTTTATCTACTTGAATAATTATGAACCCAAAGACACAAATTTCATAAAAAGTATTTACGGGATTTTAAAGTATCTTTTTTTTAAACTATTTTTGAGTCCATTATTTAGTTAATATTCCAATCGACTTTTAATTAAGATTTTATAAAATTATTAAGTTATATTTTAAATAGAAGTTAAGGAATATGTTATGAGTTTTGAATAATATTATTATATATGATTTTAAGTATTTAGAATGCTATGACATATCTTTCTAGAAAGGTTAGTGACGATTAGTACCTCTATAGGTAACGCGCTACAAGTTGGAAATCAAGAGGCAGTGTTAAGAGGTAAATAGTATGATTATATAATGCATGCGTACTGTGAATATTATTATTATGAATAAAAATATGATGTGCTTATGATTATTAACTACGCTACGCTAAGAGGCAAGTCAAGGTTAGTTTCCTTTTTGATCTTTGATGAAATATGAGATTATGCTTGAATGAATGAAATTGTTGTTTGAATGATTGAATGTTACTAAAATCATATGAAAGCCATGAGATGTTCATTTAGTAGTTCAAAGTCAAGTATGCCAGGTAGTGGAATTGTCAGATTATGCAAACCATGTTCATGAAATGCTTAGATTGTATATGCCATGTCTATATAGTAATTAGATCATGTATTGTATTATGCCATACCATGTACAAGAATATGCCATGCCATGTTATATTGATGCCATGTACAAGGATATGTCATGTTATATCATATTATGCTATGCCACGTACAAGAATATGCCATGCCATGTACAAGGACATGCCATGCTATATCATATTATGCTATGCCATGTACAAGAATATGCCATGCACAAGAGTATGTCATGTCATGTCATGTTATGCTATGCCATGTATAAAATTATGCCATGTTAGAAAGGTTCATGAAGCCTAATAAAATCTCATACATTAAGAAAGATAAAAATGTTATGGTGCCACGGACTCAAGCGTGGTTAACCACAAGTTAAGTGAAACACGGACTCAAGCGTGTTTCGCTTCATGTTATGCAAGTTTAGTGAAACACGGACTCAAGCGTGTTTCGCTTCATGTTATGTAAGATAAGTGAAACACGGACTCAAGCGTGTTTCGCTTCATGTTATGCAAGTTTAGTGAAACACGGACTCAAGCGTGTTTCCCTCCATGTTATGCCAGATAAATGAAAACACGGACTCAAGCGTGTTTCATTTCATGTTAAGACAAGATAACTAAGATATTATGCATTCACGTTATATGTTTGCCATGATTATATATGCTTCCGCTCATGTTAATGATGAAAATGTAGGCTATGTGAGTCTGTGATGATATATGTATGTAAACTCTTTCAGGAAGTCATGTTACGTGTTTGATTGAAATCTATGAAGCTATATGTATGTTATGAAGAGTACCATAGAAATTAAATGCATGTTATACTAAGATTATATTTTACGGTATGATGTACTACTTACTGAGTATTCAACTCATTATTTTTTTGTTTGCCTTCTTGTTTTCTTCCATGTCTAAAATTCTCGCAGATGATGTCTATGATGATGAAGAGCTGGATGGCCAGGAATAGATCTAGTACAAAGACTTAGGAGTGAATAAGTGATATTTTCACAAGAACTGAATTCATTTTTATTTCATTCATAGGATTAGTTTATGTTCTTTTATATTCGTTCAGTTTCCAAAACAATCATGTTCATTTCAGTTTTATCGTTTTCTTTGATGAAATTCAATAAATGAAGTATTTCAGAATATGAATCTCTTAACTGGGCATTATGTTTTAAAGGTTAGTAATATCTCTATCCTACGGGAAGGAGGTGTTACAAGAGTTCTCTTCAGTTACTCTCGGTCTCCTCTCAAGATCAATTTTCTGACATCTTTACAAAGTCTCATTCTACGGCTCAGTTTCATTATTTGGTATACAACCTCAACGTGGTTTCCCATCCATCTTGAGTTTGAGGGGGGCTATTAGTGTATATGTGTCATGTGAGTCCCACATTGGTTTAGTAATGCTCTTGTATAGTCTTTAGCCTCCTATATATAGGCCACCTTGTATAACACAATTGATATATACATAAGTGATCAGCACAATTCTAACAATCTTGAAGAATAATTAATCGTTTAAGGAATATTTATTTAGAAAAAAGGTGTTCCCAGTGAGCCAAACAATAAGAGGAATGATAGGTGCACCGGCTCCTGTGCCCCAAATAACGATTAGAAATTAAATTAGTGGTGTTGGAAATATGAAATGTATTAAATAATACGGCTTGCCTTTCTCAGAGTAGACTACATGCTGGCTGTCAAACTGGTTCGTCCTCCCAAAGCGAATGTATTGTGTTATTCAAGTCATGCTTCCAATGGGTATGTGATTTATCTCCTCTTGTTGCTTGTACACTTTTTAGCTTTGGTGTGCTTAGGACTCCGTGACAGAAAGTTTTCATCACAAGGCATTCTCCCACAATTACTTCCTCCAAACATGGGAGCATAATAGAATAACTTCCCGAGCAAAAGCTTGTGAAGTTTGGTAAGCAATCAAATTTTAAGCAAGTCAATTTGCTGAATGTAATCACCACTTTGGCTTGATCGTCATCCCCCCTTGCCACAATTTCTGTTATTCCTTCGCATGAACTTACACTCATTTTTCTCAGCTGCACCAAGCTTTTGGCTGTTGTGTATGTTATTAGATTGATCAATCCATTACAACTCAATATCTCAAGATCTGTCAAATTGTGAAAACATGCCGAGGATGGCACTAAACTTTTCAATTTGTGACATTCTGACACTGCTAGAATTTCCAGTACTTCATGAAAACCTAGAGATTCCTGGACATCTTCTTTCCACAAATGTGTCAGCATTGGTGCTTTAGACACCCTAAGTTCTTTTAGTCGTGGGAGTATCCTAGCATGTTTTTCTGGGCCAATAAAATCTTCATACGGGATTATTTCTTGCCAGGAAGTACAGCTCACAACAAGTTTCTCCAAATTCTGTAATCTTTTTAGTAAACTAGACAGAACCGATGTATCATGGTTGCATTTCACCTCTAAAACTTTTAACTTGCAGAAGGACTCTACCAAAAACTGGTCACACCAAGTGGTTTGATGAACGTTCGATTTCAAGGCCTCCAATTCCGGGAATGTACCCTGTAGAAAAAACGAAGTTAGCATCCAACTTTCTAGAGAACTATGCATTACGGGACTCTTTTTCTCGAGAGAGGGAAGAATACAATATGACTCGTGCTATTTCAAAGAGTTAATTGATTGGTATCTTACCTCTTCAACCAAGAAAAGAGGATGTTGAATGGAACTCTCAGGTAGACACTGTTGACTTTTTTCTTGAAAGCTCGAGAATTTGGAAGCAAATATGATAACTTGGTCACATCCCCACACTTTCAATTCTTTCAATACTGGCCATTCTAAATTATGCGCCCCGGGGGAAATCCACTTGAGTTTTGGCAATGCCCCGAGTGCCAGAGAAGTTAGTTTAGGGAACACAAGTCTCCCTTCTGCTTCTTCCTTCTCAACAATGACCTCAACCCCGCAATTAATTACCTCAAGAGATTCCAATTCCATGAGTGTTCTGGCCATGGAAGCTGGAAAGAGACATTCCATGCTCTCGCACCCGTTGGCACGTACATCACGTAGATTTTGAAAGCTCAAAATATCACGGGGATCCTTATTCGATATTTGCTTCAGCTTTGGCAGATCACTCAAATATAAGTCCCTCAATTGCATGACTGTTATAGCACCTGTTTCTTGAAAACTTGGCCCTTGTAGGTCAAACACTTGTTTTAGAGAACCGCAACTGACTACATTCACGAAGTTCAGACTCTGGAAGACTTTAAGCATCTTAAACGGAAAGATACTATTAAGATTTGCACAAGATTCAACTCTCATCATCTGAAGTTTGCAAAAGGAATCAGCTGCGAACTGGGTATTCCATATAACTTTCATGTCATCCATGTGGGAGATTATCAGTATTTCCAAACTAGGGAATGCGGCCTGTAGGAGTGGGATTCATCCAATAGGTGTCAAAATAGTGACAAATCTAAGCATGCATCATAACTTCATATAAATCTTTTTTTTTTTTTTTTTTTTGCATAACTTGACATAAATCAATATATATAACATTAAAAGGGCCAAAGATTTCAAAGTTTATAATCTTTTTTCGCGTTTTTCATCATTCTTGTTACATCTTGTACTCAAATGTGAACATCTTAAAAGAGTACTAGTTGGAAGGCTATTTATTACCTGGTCTTGATCAACCAAGAAAAGGGGTTGGTCACTTGAGATCTTGCTTTGTCGACTTTCTTCAAGTGCCTCTTGAAAGCTCATATATTCTGAAGCAAATATCTCAACTTTTTGACATCCATCCACCCTCATATTTTTCAGTGATGGCCATTTTGAAGTATGCACTCCTGGATAAAACAACTTGAGTTTTGCCAGCCCTCCAAGATTTAGTGTAGTCATACGAGGGAACACAAACCTTGGTGTTGCTTCTTCTCCTAGTCCTCTTGCGACAATTTCCTCAATCCCACAATCGACTATCTGAAGATCTTCCAATTGCGTGAGACTTGTAGCCACCGAGACTGCTGGAAAGAAACTTTTCAAGCTCTCACATCCCTCGGCATAAATTTCACGTAGATTTTGAAAGCTGCAAATATCCGGGTAATCCTTATTCCATACATTTTTCAGTCTTGGTAGACGCACCAAATGCATTATGCTCAAATAAGTGGCTGTCACAGCATGCGCTTCGACACTACTATTCCGCCCCTGCACTGCTACTTCAAATACTTCCTCCAATGAAGCACAGTCACTAATACGTACAGCCGTTAGGTGTTTGAATCTTCTAGGCATATCGGAGTCGAATACGTGCAAAACATTTTCACAAAACTCAACCACAAGTTCTTGAATATTGCAAAAGGAATCCGCTGCAACTTGGTCGTGCCATATGGTTATCAAGTTATCCATATGTGAAATTACTAAATTCTCCAAGCTTGGGAATGCTACCTGTGAATTCATCCCAATTAATGTGTTAACATATTATATATTCCCATCCACCAAAGCATTGATTTGATTAATTTTGATTTCTTTTAGCCATGACGTCAAAATAAACAAGAAACTGAAGTGTTGGAATCCGAAATAAAATGCCAAATAGAAACTGAATTATTTTTTGATAATTCAGTTAATTTTTACATTAATCGAAGTCTTTTTTCCCCACCGTTTCTTGATGATTTGATCGGTATTCAAGCAAACACCCCCCAAGTTATGGAGTGTTCAAGCATTCTTATCTCTGTTGGCTGAAAATCTCTTTGGAAAAACCCCCCAAAGACAGGTTTGGAGTATTCAAAAAACCTCTATCTATATATCTACAAGCATTTCCTCTGTTTTTTCCTCCCCGTTCCTCAAGTTTCCTAAGAAACCCAGCCATACTTCTGTCTCTCGTATTAGATCTAGACAAATAAAAGCTGATAACAATGGATTACAGGTTTATGCTACTTCAATAAAATAAATAGTACTATAATATTGTTGATTGGCAAAAAGAGTACTGTCTTCTCATTGATTACAAATTTGGCTCATAAATTTCTTCCATAGTTGTGTGATGTCGCATGTTTATGACAAAATATGACATTTTAATTCATTATCAAGTTCTATGCAAGTAAATCTTGCTAAATTTTGTGGCCCTTTATTATGTTCAATATTTATGAGTATACTTTTCTTGCTATACTTTTCTTACGTTTAGAAACATTGTCAGTTCTAAGACTTCTACCTTAATAGAGATTAATTAAGCCTTTTTTACCTCATGAACCAAGAAAAGGGGTTGCTGAGTGGAGATCACATGTCGGCTCTCTCGAAGCGTTTCTTGAAAGCTCAGAAGTCCATAAGCAAATATGTTAACTTTCTGGCATCCTTCCACCCACATCTTTTTCAGCATTGGACATTCTAAAGTATGCAGTCCTGGGTAAAACCACTTGAGTCTTGGTAGCCTCTTAAGAGTTAGGAGAGTTACTTGAGGGAACACAAACCCTTCTATTGCATCTTCTCTCCCTTCACCTTCAACAATTTCCTCCACCCCACAATCTATAATCGCAAGATTCTCCAATTGCATGAGACTTCTAGCAATAGAGGCTGGAAAGAAACTTCTCAAACTCTCACATCCACCAGCCTGTATTCGTTTTAGATTTTTAAAGCTGAAAACTGCTTTGGGGTCTTTACTCCATACATGCTTCATTTGTGGAAGACGAGCCAACCATAACTCTTTCAACTGTATGGTTGTTACAGCTTGATTTTCATTAGCATTTAGCTCTTGCAGCTCAAATACTTGCTGTAGTGAGGTGCAATCAGCTATGAAAAGTTCCTCTACACTCTGGAATCTTGTCAGCATATCAGATTGAAAGATGCTCACAAGATTTTCACAAAGTTCAACTTTTATTATTTGTAGATTGCTAAAGGAATTTTCCACAAATTCCTTCTGCCATAAGAGTTTTAGGTAATCCATGCGACGGATTGCCATTCTCTTCAAACAAGGGAATGCAACCTGCAAGGTTAATCCCATATATCAATGATATAATATACCTGACCATAATATCTCACATAATGGAGGATCTAATAAGTATCCAAGATAAAAAAACGATGTCTATGCAAAAAAAAAAAAAAAAAAAAAAAAAGGAGCCAAATATTACCTCTACATTGAAGAGAGGTTGCATAGCAGTTGGAGGCCTCTCCTCTGCATTGGTTTGAATGATCTCCTGGCAGGTTGTTGCGCCAGAACTAGCAGGATTGAATATAAATGTCACTAATTTAGGGCAATGGTCTATCCACATGTTCTCCAAGGATGGAAATTGGATTTTACATCCTACGCAGAATCTTTTGAGGTTCGGAAGATCTGTTAGCCTCAGGCATTCTAGTCGAGGGAACACCTCCTTCGTAATTTCACCAGCAGCTGCTATTTCTTCTGTGACTAATACCTCTTCCATAGCCTTACATTCCGATATGTGAAGATGTTTCAGATGCACCATAAATCTAGCTGTAGAGAATGACAATAGATATTTCATATTACAAGAGCCCTGCACCTCCAAGTTTGACAAATTTTGAAACCTCAGCATTGCCTCCATGGTTGTTAATCTACAAGACAAACTTGCCCGATGTTGGTTGTGATGTGTCTCCTCCAAGTCTATTGAGGACAGTTCCAACCTTTCCAAGTTGGGGAACACAACCTGCAACAACATTTAATTTTTATACCCATCAAAACTTTGTTTTTGGTTACATGTGGAGCCTAGTTTGTGAGCAGAAAAGGCGCAAACAGAAAGTTCGCTCGACCTTGGTTTGAGCAAAGCTCAACCCCTGAGTTCGCTCTAGATGCAAAGCTCAATCTGTGAGTTCACTCGAGGTGTGCTCACAGTGGACTCGAGCGAAGGTTAGATATATTGTTCGCTCAAAGTTCACGTGATGCTAGGCTCGAGCGAGGCACTAACCCTAGTATTCGCTCGAGCAATGCTCAACAGACCGATGCAGCCAATATTTGATTGGTTGTTCATTCGAGGAGTTCTTGACACACCACTCGAGCAAAGAATCCAATTTTTCCATTTTAGGGTTTCCAACGTCGTTTCTCTATAAATATGTAATGTTTTGATCTCTTGTATACGAATTTAAGAAATTTCAGAGAGAACAAAGCGAGGCAAAGTGTGAGAGCATATTATGGAGAGAAAAATCTCTAGAGAGAGAGAGTGTTGGAATTGTGTGAGTAGAGAGGTGTTCTTGTAACTACTCTGGAATAAAATCCACTGCCTCTCAATTGATGTAGGCACGTCGTTGTCGAACCACGTTAAACTGTGTCGTGTGTGTGCGTTTGATTCCTGTGTTTCTGCATTTATTTCAATGTTTATCTTAATATCGTTGTCAATGTTTATTTCAGCACAACAGGTTCTTCCATTTGAGCCTTGAGAAAATGACTAAATTAAAACTGAGTGTGGCTTGTAGCATTATTCTTTGACACATGCTGTGCATGTGGAGTTATTACTTGGAAAAATAAACATTAGCATACCTGTTCGTGTAGAATTGGTATGTCAAAATCAAGTGTGCCCTCCGAAACGATTTCTCCAGCTTCAGTTCCCAATGAATTTTTTGTTCTTAAGAAGCTCATAAGCTTTGGAAGATGCTCTAGTGCCAAGCGACGCAGTTGAGGGAAAAAGATCATATCCGTGTCTTCTATTTCGCCTTCTTCTTTCACGACTATTGCACCCATGATGCTGCATTCTCTTATCTGCAATTCTTGGAGTTGTGAAAGGCCCCTTGCTACGGATGATGGGAAGACAAATTTTAGTTTTTCACAATTTTCCACTTTTACAACTCTCAGGTCACGAAAGGATGTTGAATGAAGTTGGCCATGACAAATATCTTCCAAACCAGTCATATTTTTTAGAAGGAATGTCTCCAAGGCAGGAAAGGAAATGGTTGAGATATGCATCGGAGAGCTAATAATGATATATTTGATCTCATCATTATTTTGTATATGAAGATGCTTCAGTTGTTGAAAACCTTCTCGATCTAATTCATGTAAAACACTCTTAACACCCTTTAACTCATCTAAATAAAGACATTCTGTTCTATTCAACAACATTTTAATTCCAACCTCTGATTGAAAGCTTGTCTTCAGCTTGAGTTTTAATGTTCTTGAGCATTCATGCTTATCAGACCAGTCCCAGACGTCTCCTACCAATATGTTGTATCTTTCTAATTTTCCAAACCGCAGATCTTTCGGTAGCAAGCAGGCATCTCGGATATGTATATCCAAAGTTGTCAAACGTGACATACACTTTAGCTCAGCAAGGTTAGCATTGTTTGATCTTTCAGTGATGAGTCCTTCAACCTCCCATTGAACAAAGCTATTTTCCATATACAATTCTTCTAATTCCACCAAACTAGATAGGACATTAGGTGGAATCACTTCAAGTTTGGAACAATGAGTCAGATCCAACAACCGCAAACGACTCAACAACCCTATTTCTCTTGGCAATGTTGAAATGTCGGAATAGAGAAGACTAAGAACTACTAAATTCTTAAGTTCTCCAATCCCAGATATGTCTCCCAACTCACATTGATCAAGACACAATGTTTGTAGGTTGCTAAGAAGAAGAAGTGACGAAGGAAGTGATGAAAGTTTCATTTCCGTCAAATCCAAAACTTTGAGCTTTTCCATCCCTTGAAAGAAAGTGCCTGGGATTTGTAAAGAACGATCTCTGCCATTAACATAAAGGAATCTTAATTCAGGACATTCCAATTCATTTGGAAGTTGATGAATATCTCCACCACGAATAGAAAATGCCTTGCATCTTTTTAGTGCATCCATATCTGGCCATTCTTTGAGCCCTCCATCTCTCATGAAAAGCATATCACAATCCTTTGAAGCAATTAATGTAGCAACATCACGAACAACGTCGTGCATATGGCAAAGCTCAGATTCGTGAGGACAATCTTGCAACAGACAAGAGTCTTTCAAGTTACGAAATAGGCTATATAGTCTATTTCTCGCATCTTCCAATGTGTTAATTCCATGAAATAAACCTAAACCATAACAATATTTCAACAAGTCCTGACGGCCAATGCAGAAACCCATTTCAGCACAGTACAAAAATAAGTATTGAATCTCCTGACTTTCAAGATGTCTATAACTCAACTCTATACAAGAGTATATAGTTGACTGCATTCTTGTGAGATGTTCGGGAGCAGGACGCCGGAGTTGCTGTAAGGCATCCTTCCATTCATATAAACTCTTATTTCTTAATGCCTTAGAAACTGTTACAAGTGCAATAGGCAAACCTCCACATTCTTTAGCTACCTCAGTTGCTATAAATCGTAAATTGGGGTCTTTAACAGAATCACCAGCCATCTTCTCAAATAATTCCCATGCTTCTTCTTTGGGTAACACTTCAATTCCAAAATCCTTCTGGGTACCCATTTCACAAGATAATAAATCGTGTTGTCTGGATACCAGCACTACTTTGCATCCCTTATAAGGATCAATACCTATTGCTTCCAAATCGAGTTTCTCCCATATATCATCTAGGATAACAAGTATCCTTTTTTCTTTTGTTAACCTTTCCCGTAGACGAATCGCTCGTCCACGTATTGTCTCCGCATCAAGCTTGAGATCTAGCATGTCTGCGATTTCTCCTTGAATTCGTCCCAGGTCTTGGCTCTGCGTGACATCTGCCAGAGCCACCTCATCGAATAGCTTATCTTCCTTGACTTGCCTGGCAACTTCTTTCATCAATGTAGTCTTTCCCACACCAGGCATCCCCCATAAACCAATAACGTTGATATTAGCATCTCCGAGTGCATCCTTAAGTCCCTTCAAAGTTGGCATTCTTGACACAAACTCCATGCAATCAGTGTATCTCGTAGTCACTATCCCTTGTGGAGCAGGACGGTATGAAATTCTGTCAAATTTGCCGTTTTCCAAGGCTTCGCCAATAACTTTCACTAGATTTTTAGCCTTCCGACTTAGCTGATGTCGTAGCTTGAAGCTCAGGCACACCCCTTTAGAGCACCTCATCTTCGCTTCTCCTTGGCCTTCATGAACTTTCTTTGCCTGTTCTGTAATGTCATCTACCTTTGTCAACCACTTTTTAACGTCATCTTCAATTTCTTCACCGTTTCTGACAGCAGCGTCAATGGAATGTTGCACGCTATCTCTAACACCCCGCAACTTCTCTTCCCGATTCTTCATCTTCGCAACGTTGCTGCTGTAGCGAAACGAATAACCTAGCCACTGTCCAACTGGTGCTACCGTGTACTCGGCCATTTTTGCTACAATTTGTACAAAAATCTCCATTCTTAATTTTTTTTCTCTTTTGTAATTCTTTTCTTTAGTAAACAAAAAACAAATACTAGAACACGGTACAGAACTTGACTTTCACATGAAGTACTCCATCAATTCTTCGTCATCCCCTTCAATCCAGAGTAGCTCTGTAGATTCAAAGTGTGTAATTCAGAAATCAAGCTGGTGGCAAAATTATAAACACTAGAATTCGATATATATATATATAATGAAATATGCTCCAAGAAAAAGAACAATCTCTTGGTAATACGAGCTATGAGGCATGCAACAAAGACTCCCCTGAACTTCAGTAGAAGTTCATCTCTGAAAACACGTTTGTACCCACAAATCCATGTAACTTATATACATGTTCACCGATGGGAACTGTACCGAGGCAAAAGTCTAAATTAGTACTCTTTTTGTGGTTTTTGCGACCACTTTTAACACATTCAATTATCAAGGTATCACCATATATAGAAAACTAAAAACAAACTTGAGTTATATAGTAATCTAGAAAAACTCTATAGCCCAATCGATCGAAGAAAAGCATTTCGTTTTTTTTTTCATTTGATTTAAAGGACTCGACCGATATATAAATCTGGTGATCACTACAATAAATTTGGGAACCAAAGCAAGTTATAGAGATGGACAAAATTAGAAGCACGGACGTAGCTCTCTTTTGCTGCTCTGAAATATCAAGACTGCAAAGCAATGACGCTCAATGGAATCGATTTTAAAACGCCAAGGGTCAGTGTTCGCAATTCCAACAGTTGGAGCAGCGCATAGGGTAAAATGGCTATAGCAGCCAACGTGAACAATGAATCAGGGAGAGAAACGAGCAGATCACGGCCAATAAAAACCAAAGAGTCAATGGAGAAAAAAGCACCATCCACCAGTCTTCTTTTATTTATTTTTTTATTTTTTTTGGGGTTGAAATTAACAACCACCCATCAAACCAAAAAGTCGTTGCCTACGATATAATTTTCAAAGACTAATGTCGACAGTTGCGATATATTCAAAAAATGTTAGATATTTTAAAGTAAATTTACATATTAATAATCGTTAAATTTATTTTATAATAAAATATATTTTACAATTTATCATTTTGATAATTTATTTTTTATTCTAAAAGTTTAAATTAATAGAAAATAAAAACTTAATTATTTGTATTATATTCTTAACAATTTCTCTATTGTGTGGCCCATGTTGGGTTGCATGTGGAGTCTAATTTGCGAGTAGAAAAGGCACAAACATAGAGTTCGTTCGACTGTCACTCGACATTGGCTCCAGCGAAGCTCAACCCATGAGTTCGCTCGAGGTGCACTTGACAGTGGGATCGAGCGAAGGTTAAACAGATTGTTCACTCAAGCAAAGCACTAACCCTAGTGTCCGTTCGAGCAATGCTCGACAGACTGCTCGAGCCAATGTTTGATTGGTTGTTCGCTTGAGGTGCGCTCGAAACGCCGCTCGAGCGAAGAATCCAAATTTGTCATTTTAGGGTTTCCAACGCCGTTTTCTATAAATATATAATGTTTTGATCTCTTGTATATGAATTTCAGCAGTTTTAGAGAGAACAAAGAGAGACAAAGGTGAGAGAGCATCTTGTGAGAGAAAAAAAGCCTTATAGAGAGAGTTTAGATTGTGTGAGCAGAGAAATACTCTTGTAACTCACTATGTGATTGTAATCTCTGGAAAAAAATCTCCTGCAACTCTGTGTGTCATGTGTTTGTGTGTGCTCGATTCCAATGTTTTCACATTTGTTTCATTGTTTATCTTGATATTGTTGTGTGTGGGTATGGTAACTCTGGTGTTTTATACCACAACAATTGGTATCAAAGCTCCGAAGTTGGAGTTCGGGGCTTAACAATGTCTAGAAAAGACGTGACATGAAGATTGGGATCAAGAAGTTTGATGGCACAGACTTTGGTTTTTAGAGGATAAAGATCGAGGATTATTTATGCGGTAAGAGGCTCTATCTTCCTCTGTTTGGAATGAAGCCGAAGAGTATAGATGATGCTGAGTAGAATCTTTTGGATCAACAGGTTCTCAGGATTATTCGGCTGACTTTATCCAGACCAGTGGCGCACAACATTATCAAGGATAGAACGACGACGGATCTCATGGCAGCTTTGTCTGGTATGTACGAAAAGTCGTATGCGAATAGCAAGGTGCATCTAATGAAAAAGTTGTTCAGTCTGAAGATGTCAAAAAGGTACGCATGTTTCCCAACACTTGAATGAATTGAACACTATTACAAATCAATTGTCGTCGGTCGAGATTGAGGTTGATGATGCGATTAGAGCATTGATTCTATTAGTTGGGAGACCATGAGGATGGCAGTAAGTAACTCAGCCAGCAAGATGAAACTGAGTTACGATGGCATACGTGACATGATCATTGCAAATGATGTATGCAGAAAGGACTCTAGGGAGTTTTCTGGTACTGGTTTGGCTTTTAGTGTTACAATTGAGGCCAGGGACCTGTCAAGTCCAAGAACAGGGGAAGGAGAAAGATGAGATCTTGGCAGCATATCACTTATGGAGTTGTGGCAAGCCGGGCCACATCAAGAGAGATTGGCGAAATAAAAAAAAAAGTACTGAAAATGACGCCGTGAACAAGATGGGTGAAGAAATACAAGACACTTTATTTCTTGTAGATATTTAACACACAGAATGGAGTATTTAAAGAGAGATTTGGGAGAGGGTGCTGCAAGTTTGAGTTCAAGTTGAACTCGATAGCAATCATTCAAGAAGAGAGTTTGAATTTAAATACATGATCTATTAGTTCATTCAATGTAGGATTGACAATGATTGAGACTGCGTATGGGACTTCAATTAGTGATGATTTGAAATTGAAATAAATTTCTAATAACCGGTCTTTAAATTCTAAAAGGAGTCTAACTTGTTTAATAAAAAATAAATGGGATTTAACTTAGTTATTGAACCTAATTAAAACTCTTAATCAACCTCAATAATTTATCGCTCGTGGGCTTATCCAATATGGCTCATTAAATATAATTTAGGCCCAATAAAAATGATCAATATTCCAACCTTAAATTTATTGGGTTGGGTCGTTACAAACTCCCCTCCTTATAGAAATTCTATCCTGGAATTTTCTTTACCTCAAGTAACTTGCGTACTTATCTGCCAAATGTTTTTCATGTCTCTTGACTCCTCAATCATTTAGTCGAACCTAATATTAAAAAAAATTATGATCGTCTTATATTTTGATCTAATGCCTTACTAATCCTTTAGGCGCACACATTAGCACGCTACTCAACCATCATACACTCCAAATTTAATTCAACAAATATCAACCTTAACAATGAGATTGATTTAAAATCCTAATAATAAATTCACCCAAAAATCATCTTAATTCCACGTACAATAGTAAGTAACGATCTCCACATAGATAAAACTCTCCACATGAAATAATAATAATAAAATTCTCCACCTAAAATAATAATCTCAATAAATCGTAACCTGACTCGTTTGAATAGTGAGATGAAATGAGATGGTTTTAGATGAGTTGAATAAAATATTGTTAGAATATTATTTTATAACATTATTATTGTTTTGAAATTTGAAAAAGTTGAATTGTTTATTATATTTTGTATGAGAATTTGAAAAAATTGTAATGATGAGATGAAATGAAATGTGTCACAACCCCGCCCTAAACTAGGACGAGGCTGTGACCCATGACTTGTTCTTTCCTTATTATTATTAGTACTATATATATATATATATATATATATATATATATATATATTCTGCGAGGGTAATAAGGGATATACGTGAATATGTCACGCATGTAATATGCAGATCTAGTTAAAAGAAAACACCTGATAGACGATTTGCTCAATATTTTAGTAAAGGACACTCAGAGTCCATCATCTATTCATCAAACATAACTAGTTCTAAATAAGAGGGGACTCAATCCCTACAACACATACAAAAAGGTGTTAAACCATCGTATGTGGGGTTACCCTCACCCCACCATAGAAGTTACACCACTACCATCACCCCACCATAATATTTATATCAAGCCCAAAGACATATTGTCTAAAGTTATGCCAACAAAATGTCCCAACACGGGACCCATCATAGAAACATAAAACATAAACCATTATTGTAACACCCCGTATTTTAGTGTATTTTTATTGAAGGATTATTTTTATTAATTCAAAAATTTATTCTCTTGTTTTAAAGTTGTTGGATATTTAGTTGGTTTATTTTTATGATTTTAATTTTGTGAAAAATATTTTGATGTTCTTTTTTAATATTAATTATTGTTATGCATTTAAATTTCTTTTCTCCTCTCTTCTCTCCTCTCTAGCACGCTGCAACCCGCTCCCTCTCTCCCTCGTGCATTTTCTTCTTCTCCATCCAGTGTCTTCGTGCGCCGCCCGTGTCCGACACCGCCCCTCCCATTCGCTTCCCCACCAACTGGCGACCACCCCCTCCATTCCCAGCTTCTCTTGCACCGCCGTGAGCTCCCACGAACAGCTTAAAGCTGCGACATTCCTTGCGCCGTTGCGCTACCGTCGCGCCACCTCCGGCCACCATTTTCTCACCACATCATATTCGACCTCTTAGCAACCCAATGCACCCATTCTCAGCTTCGATCTGTCACCGGTGAAGTACATCCAACTCCATTTCCGTTTTGAGCTTTTTGGTCTTCAACCGTTACGCCGCCACCCACGGCCAACCACCACCACCACTAGCTTCACAGACATCCCTAAACCCTTCCCTAGCTATCTCGGGACTTCGTTTGTTCCCGTTCAAAAGTAGATTTTTGAGACCCACGGCCACAGTGCATTTGGTACTGTTCTGTTGTTGTGTAGCCACTTCTTGCAACTCCGTGATCTTTCAGAAATTATATTATAGCACTGTAAGTAGTTTTCCAAAGAACTTTCATGATTTAAATGTATTTTTGCACTAACTCATTTCACTGTGATCTGGTTGGTTTTGCCGAACTGAGTCCGAGGAGTAAGGGGGTCGGATGGATTGATGGATGAAGTTGTTTGTGTGTTTGGGCTATGTTGAGTATTGTTGGATGTTGGTTATTGAGGTGTTTCATGTACATTGCATATTTGCACGCATGATCATGTTTGTAAAAGAAACTGAGTTTTCATGTGATAAAGGATTTTTGGGTGCGTGTGTATCACGACCCCAAGCCGAGATGGGGCATTATCTCGGTGCAGCTCCTCTGCTCACTCGGGAGCAGAATATACTGAGTGACATCCCCTGGGTTGTTGCTGGGCGACAACGGGATCGGACGGGATGGTAACGCTCTAGTGCTGACTCCGTGGCCCCTTTGCTGGCTAGGGCTAAAGGATGCCTGGCCACGTACGCGCTGGGCTCGGAATTGGGCATCGCTCATTACGAAGTCACACACACGGTCGTTACCCATGGTATGGCGAAGGGAGCCAGGGTGTGCGGATGGTCCCTAGGGGAGATTATGGTGCATACGGTAAAATTGATTAATAGGCTATTTTCTGAGAAAATAACATGTGTTGGATAAAAGGATTTTGTGTGGGTCATTTTCTGGGAAAATGACAGATTATTATTTTTGGGCCAAATGAGATTTTGGCGTGTGTTGGAAAATGTTCATTTTCGGGAAAAGTGATGTTTTGAGAATAATGCATACTTCATCATATGCATGCATGTTCGTTGTATTAATGCATTTTAATCTCGTGAGTTATTTGGATTTTACTTACCTGCGGTACCGTTTTATGGTAACATAGATTTCGATGCAGATGAAGCTGATGGTGAGCCTGAGAATTCGGCTCCGCCCGAGGAGTGATTTGGGATCACTCGTTTTTTGTTTGGATTTGTATTATATTTATTCGGAATGACTGTATAACTCTTTTAAAACCACTTTTATTGATTTTTAAATTGTGTTAACAATTCTGGTACTTAGTTGACTTACTTTAATTATCCGTTGCATTGTTTTTGTACACTATTGCATGTACATACACTTGGCACTATTGTTGGGATGCGTGACCTTGTTGTCATCATCCGGGTGTCTCAATTCCCGTGTTCCCGTACATGGGGGTCGGGGGCGCCACAATTATCATCAAAGTCAAACCGACAGGGAAACTCTAAGCATCGGCCCCTCCGTCCTCAGTAGTGCCTGGCTCCACAGCCTCTTCATCCATACCTGGACATTTAAAACATAAATACAAAGTGAGTCAATTACTCAGTAAGCAGTACACCATGCTATTAACTTATTAATCACATAATCATTTCTTTTGAAAACATGCATACATAAACATTTGCTAATTCTTGACAATGCTTTCATGCATAAACAGTTTAAGGAATAACAATATTTTCATGCATAAACGGTTTAAGGCATAACTATACTTTCATGCATAAAC
The DNA here is from genome assembly GCA_961763995.1 of Juglans cinerea. Taxonomy (NCBI): domain Eukaryota; kingdom Viridiplantae; phylum Streptophyta; class Magnoliopsida; order Fagales; family Juglandaceae; genus Juglans; species Juglans cinerea. Next base: position 9,377,583 of record CAUIVZ010000012.1, on the reverse strand, counting down.
ATTTCTAAGAAATAATTTTACTTTACATTTCCCTTTTTTTGGCTCGTACACACTATTACGCCCCGTGTGTTGGGATTAGCGGTCTTTTGGACCCGGATTCCACCTGCGGCTACAAGTTGGGAATCACTTTCATAGGGGGCAGCACTAAGTGCACTACCAGTACTACTTACTTGGCATTGCAATCTGCCCATTCTTTTGGTACACTTTCATCCATATGACAATTACGTACTTTCATGCCTTCGTTCCTTTTCTTTCCTTTCTTCGAAATCAACGTTTTTATTATCTTTCTTTAGTCCAAATGCATATGCGTTTCTTTGAAAAGAGTGTTTCATATCATACTACATATAGGTAAGGCATAGTTGTTTAAGAGAGAGCATGCATAAAATCTCATGATGCATTACCTTACATACACATAATTATAATCAATAGGGTGCTTAACAGGGGCTATCAAGAAAGATTTGTACATAATATTTATACATTTATTCTTTCATAAGAGAAACATTTAGAAAGAGAGAGACATTCTTTCATAAGGGAGCTTTGTGTAAGGAGCATGGTCGTAGCTACTTGCCTCGATGCTTTACAAGAAGGTTATTTGAATCTTGAAAATAAACTCCTATTCAATAAAATGGGATAAACATATTAATATTCATTTCACAAGACACCCCTACGTGCTTACTTAAATTTCAAATGGGAATTAAAGTATTTTCCTTAACCCCTTTTGCTATATACATGGCAGTAATCAAGCATTAATATCATCATTCCGATATTTAAGGAAACCCATGAAAGTACACAACTTGCTTGTTGTCTCCATTTAGAAGCCATCGTTTTCTATATGAAGGGTAGGTAGAAATAATAGGTTAGAAATATATAAAATGGTAGGGATTTATTTAAGAATGGTAGAGAACAAGGAGGTACTACCAATCTGAAACATTTATCAAAAAGGGCATTTAATAGCTTTGTAACGTCTTATGGAAGGTGAATCGAACAAAAGACAATGCTCAAAAGAGGGTTGATTTTTGTCACTTGTTCTTCAAGGGTTTTTCATACTAAAATTTATCTTTGGTTAAACAAAAGGGTGAAGTTGAGCAAGGGATGAAATGGGTTGATTTAGGCTTCAAAACAGAACATATTTCAGAAATTTTGCAGTACATGGGCAGCTAGCAAGTCTTAGTACATTCATGGTCTTAAACATCCATCTCTTAACCAAAATCTCAACTATACAATTAAATAATACAAGAGTTGTAGAGAACTTAAGAAAAGACTCATATATTTTCTGAAAACATAGCATAATTAAAAAGGTACAACTCTTGGCAACTTAAAATTCCTAAAGTGAGGTTACTAGTTTAATCTAGAAATTCTTAATGGCTTACTTAGGCTATAGAATTGAGGAAAGTATATCTAATTTTATAAACCTTCACTCCATTAATTTAACACATAAAAGCATAATTAAAACATGGCTTAGACTCAAGCAAACACAAGAAAGGACTACAAAAAACTGCCTTACAACACACGGCTGGAACACACAAAACAGAGCATGACCCACGGCTTATATATATATATATATATATATATATATATATATCAACAGATCAATTAATTATCACTTGTGATTAACCAAGTTAAATAGGAAAATATATCATTTTCGAATGATAGGAAGTACACGGCAAAACAGTTTCAACATATTCGGTTTGGCAAAAAAAAAACAAAGCTTTCGGTTACCACCCAACTAGAGCAACTATTAGAGGAAACAAATGAGAAATTTGTCTAGAGACTACCACATGATAATCGGCTAACACAGAAATTCAAAAACCCCCAAATACATGGCACAAGTTTGCTAAGCATGGTCTCAATCACAAGAAATCTCAAGGAAAGAGCATCACCTGGCTTGGCTCCCTTTTAAGCTACGGAAACAACCAGCAGATGAAAAGAGGAAGAGGAATCTGAAGACTCAAAGCTGGAACACAAGCAAGAAATTTCTTAAAAAAACCCTAGGTTAAACCCATAGATCCAAGATCCCAACTAGAAGCTAGAATCATAGAATTCACTTACAAAGTCGTTTTCCTTGAAGAATTTTGGTGGGGATCTTAAGCTAAGGAAGTGCAAGTAATCGGCTTGAAGATAAGAGAGAATCACGCGGCTAGAGGAAACCAAGAGGTTTCTCGTGTGGAGAAAGGAGCTCTTGAGGAGTTTTTCTCTTTTGTGTACCTTAGAACTGATGGGTGTAGGGGAAATGAGAAATGAACTACTTACTTGTCTTGGAAGCCGACGTGTAGGAGAAGGAAGGAGATTTAATTGGCTTATGGAGGAAGCTACTGGTTCAAGGGAAGAAAAGTCAATGGGTTTAAATCATAACTTATCCCATAACCTAGAGAATGAATGGTGGAGATAAAATGTCAGGAGATATTATTTACCTACCCATCCAATGGTAAAAAGAGTTTGGGCCATTTCTTGAGTAGATAAAATTAAAGGACTTGAAAGAAAATATTATAAGGTCATAAAAAAAAATCATACCCTTGAATTATTTAATAACCCACATAAAAATAAAAGCATACCCATCTTAAAATAAAAATATAAAATAATAAAAGTCTTTATCTCAAAATATTTAACTTAAAGAATTCATAAATGACTTAAGGACCTACGTAGTAGGATTCGGGTATTACAAGATGGAACCATCCCCGTATCCATACGGGGCCTTAGACTCTCTAAAGTCCGGGTCCTAAATCTTACAACTCATACTTGGCAATAGAATCGTGTTACATATAGAACATAAGAGTACAACCAATCATCATGAAATACCATGCACCATACATTAATCTATATCATAACTTCAAAACCTACTTAACTCAATCCTAATTTCTTCAAATAAAAATCTACAAAATATAAGACTATTTCCTCATGAACAAGGTGCATCATCAATCTTAAAACCAAAGGTTCCTAACCTCATATTTAGAAATTTCCTTACCTTATGCGCTAAAACCCTTCTAGGTAGTAAATCCACTTTGACATGCATGTATCTAAAACATTTTCATTCATAATTTTCATTAAAAAAATAAAATAGTAACAGTTAAAAATACTTATTGCAGAGCAGGACATGTTTAAGGGAGACTTCGACCTTGGATTTTATTTTCTTTTTCTTCTTTTCGGTTTTTCAACAAAAGTTTTTTTGTCCTAAAAATTATTTCTTTGAAAACTTTTTCCTCTTTTATTTTAGAAAAGTCTACAGAACCTTCAACCTGGCTCTGATGCCAACTATAACACCCCGCTCCCCCACGGTTAAGAGTAAAGTCACTTTTAAAAAATTCTCAGGAACAGGAGTGCTAGTATTGACCATGACTTTAAAATTTTTTCTTAAAGAAATTCCAGCTACAAAGATTTCCTATAATAAATAGATTCTTTTTGTATTAAAAATACAAAAATTATAAATGAGAGTACGTGGAAGCAGTTATTAAAATTTCTCAAATTATGTGCTATAAAATCATAACTTAACATCTGTGCATATGATCTAGGCCACAGTCACTTCTCCCTGAACTAAGTCTCGTCCTACAGTTCTACCTTAATAAATATTCTGACTTGGGGTGATTTAAAAACATAAAAATAAACTAAAATGAGTCGATTAGTAAGAAACCCACTATAACGTAAACATAACTTAACATAAGGTATTTCATAAAATATTTTATGTTGAGAACTTAAAAATCATAACTGTTCATAAGTCATGCATGTTATGTTATGACATGCATGATTTATCTTGGCTTTTCTTACTTATCTTACTAATCATATTTTCCCACACACTTAGCCATGTGTGCAAGGTTGTGCACAGACCCTATATCTCGCAACCGCAGGGGGAGCCGCTGATGGTATTCAAGCATATTATGGTGAACCACACTTAGCTTTGTGGCTTGTACATCCACCCATAAATTGCATCAGTACCATTCATCTAAATGATCATCTTATCAACCTGTTATGATCTTACATTTGATCTTATGAAAGCTTACGTGTGTTATGCAACAAGAGATGAATGAGATGCATAATACATATATAACTATAACATGTAGAATAAAACATGAATGATGCACTTGCAAATATCATGACATGCGTGGTACAAAAACATTGGCTTTCAAAAAACTAGCTTTAATATATATATATATATATATATATATATATACACACACATAACTAGTTAACGTATGTTAATCCTAATTTATGATCAAACTACTTATCTTATAGCATTAATCCAATATTTTCTGTATGAAATCATTCATGTGAACTAAAAGGAGAGAAAAAACGTGAGGGATGTTGTGAGAGGAATGGGGCAGTCAGCTATTGGTGCCGTGAACGTGGGAGACGCATGGTGCTAGATTGGGTATCTTGGGTTCAGGCGCTGCACTTACAGAGGGTTATGGTTTTTTCCAAATAACACACAGAATAGAGACATTTAAAGAGAAATTTGAGAGAGGGTGCCACAAGTTCGAGTTTGAGTTGGACTCGATCATGATCATTCAAGAAGAGAGCTTGAATTTAAAAATATAATCAAGTAGTTCATGCAATGTACTATTAGCAATGATTAAGACTGTGTAGGGGACTTTAATCAGTGATGATTTTAAATTAAAATAGATTTTTAATAGTCAATCTTTAAATTCTAAAAAGAGTCTATTTCATTCAATAAATAATAAATGAGATTTAACCTAGTTATTGAGCCTAATTAAAACTCCAAACCAACCTCACTAATTTATCGCTTGTAAGCTTATCCAATATGGCCCATTAAATATAATTTAGGCCCAGTAAAAATTATCAATATTCCAACCTTAAAATTATTGGGCTGGGTTATTACACTTTATCTCAATAAGTGAGCTCAACACATGGAATATATAATTAATTGAAACAGAGTATAGAATCAAGATTCGAAATCAAAAGTACATTCAAGATCTCTACTCCGATACCATTTTAAAGCATCAATTGTCCCAAAAACTTAAGATAGATTTAATTATTTCTATTATATTCTTAGCAATATATCATATCAAACTACGTTATTTTGTAAGTTTTTTTTTTTTTAAAGTGTCTAGATAAAGTATTTCTCTCTATATATAATCGTGACCAATGATCATTTTTTAAGTCAATATTGAATTCGATTCATATTGTGTCCTATAATCATGTTCCACTATTCTTTCGAAAAATAAAACGTTTCAGTGTCATCCCTGAGGTGTTATTGATAAACGTTTCCCTTTGTTATATATGACAAAGGATCTACAAATCACACCTTGTAGTAGGTATAGTTTTTTAGAAAGATTACATCTATATATAAAATAATTTTATAAATTAATGTGGTCTAATATGATACATCAAATTTATTTTACTATAAAAAAATAAAATGATTCAATTTAATGCACCAAATTAAATTATATTAATTTTTAAATTTAATTTCGTTAAGGCACGATTTAGATGCCCAAATGAGACAATATGAGTTTTCATCTTTCATCTGCCTATCCACACGGCAGAATACAAAATTTAATCACATCTCTTATTTTTCAACCATTGCTACAGTTGATCTGCTACAAACTTTCATCTACCTTTACAGAACTGCTACAGTAAAGCTAACTACCATATTTTTAATATATATAATTATGTATTAGAATTTTTTATTTTATTGCAATATATAATTAGAAAAATATATTTCAAATTTTGTAAAATATAGTATAATAAATAGGTCATAATTAGAATAATTTTGTTTAACAAAGAATTGCGTTCATATTTAGGAATATTGAAATAATCATGGCCAACTACAAAAAATATATTTTGGGAAAGTCAAAATAATTATGAGTTTTTAAATGAATAATAGATATTACTTATTTCATTATATTTTCCAGACCTGAAAATTGATCCATGTGGGATTTTGTAGAAAATAGATATGAAGTTGATGTGAGAGGAGGATAGGAGGCCAAACAGTTCAGGTCAGTTCAAGAGCCCAAACGGGTCAAAAATTTGAAAATCCACTATCATTCAAAAATGTACCAAAAGGTTTCAAAAAATACAAAAAACGCTCTGCTAGGGTTTTTTCTGCGCTTTTGCTTTTCCTACTAAGGTTTTTACATAGGCTGCATGGTGGCCATCGATGCCTTATTGCTCACGGCAGGCCATCCTCAGTCATTCGCCGACCTAGTCTCTGTTGTGCCGCAACCACTGCCAGAGATGGATGTTCCTTTTCGTCCACCGAAGATCATTGATGATGTCTTGTTTCACATTTTCAGTGGAGGAGATTGAAAAAATGGCCCAGCCTTTCCGCTATTCTATGGTGCTTAAGTTCCTCCAGAAGCGGCTATCTTTAGATGCTATTAGATCCTTCATCCGCAGTCGACGGGGTCTGTCTAGTGTGCATGTGGTTTCATCCATGAAGCGTTTGACACATGTTTTCATCACGATGTTTTTAGCAGGTCCTAGGCTTTTGGTCGCTACCACAGACATTGGTGAGGATGGGCCCAATTTGCATGTTCAAGTGGAGCAGATCATGATTGGGGGAAATGTTGATGATAGTGTTGAGAATTCTGCTTCTGAGGGCTACGATTAATCTATGATTAGTCCTATGTTTTTTTGGAATATTTGGGGAGTTGGAACTTCTCAGTTGCGGTTGAGAAAAATCATTAAAAAATATAGGCCTAGTATTTTAGCTTTGGCTGAGCCTTTCTTGTTGGAGGAATTTTTTTTTAATTTTATGGGCCGGTTCAGTTGTGAGTTCTTTGTCACTAATGAAGCGCAAGATGGAAAAATTTGGTTGTTGTGGAACTCGGCAATTTCAGTTCAATGGCTAGCAAGGTCTAGTCAGTTTCTAACTGTGAAAGTTAAGGAGAATGGGTATGTCTTTATTCTTTCCATTGTTTATGATAAGTGCAATCAGTTAGAGAGAAAAACTCTTTGGTAGGATCTGGAGGCTATTGGTAATGGTAGTCTTCCATGGGTGGGTTCTTTGTGGTGACTTTAACATTATCAAAGATGATTTGGAAAGAAGAGGTGGTCATCCCCTTCAATTTGCTACTATGGAAGACTTTAATCTGTGCATTCAAAATTGTGGTTTGCTAGATATGTGTTCTAAAGGCCCGAGGATGACTTGGTACAATGGCCAAGGCGGTTTGGCTCGCAGCTGGGCAAGGTTAGATAGATTTTGTATTGATTCTAATTTTCTTAATGGTTTTCTAATGCCTTTTACTAGGTTTTGGCTCGTACCACCACGGATCATTCCCCTTTGGTGATTCAAATGGGTGAAGACCTTTTTAGGTTTGGGCCTAATCCCTTTCGGTTTCAGTTTATGTGTACTGATCATATGAACTTTTTTCGTCTTGTGGGACGGGTGTGGAAGCAAGAGGGGCTTGGGTTTATTAATCTATCTTTTAAGTTGAAAAGGGTTAAGGTGATGTTAAGGGAGTGGAATCAATGTGTTTTTTGTAGAACTAATGTCATTATCAAAGAGTTAGAGCAACACATTGATAGACTGGAAAACTGCCTTCAAGTTTGTTTTTGATTGTGTTTGGATGTTGAACTGAGTTGAGTTGAATTGAGTTGAGATGATAAAATATTGTTAGAATATTATTTTTAATATTATTATTATTTTGGGATTTGAAAAAGTTGAATTGTTTATTATATTTTGTGTTGGGATTTGAAAAAGTTGTAATGATGAGTTGAGAGATGTTTAGTAACCAAACGAAACCTAATGTTAAGAATGAAAATGATCTCTTGGTGTTTAAGCTAGAATTGTTAACCTGGATGGAAAGAGAGGAAACGTGCCTTTCTCATATGGCCAAGAAAAGTTGGCTGAAAAAAGGGGATCAAAATTTGAAATTATTTTATGCTTATCTGAATGCTAAGAATCATAAAAGGGTTAATGATATGTGGTTGGCTGATAGTACTATTTTAAATACTCCTTTTGATATTCATCAGACTGTTGTTGAGTATTTTCAACAACTTTTGGGTCATACTAGTCGTCGTGATTTGCTGAATTTAAGTGATTTGATTCTTTCTGTGATCACAAATGATGAGAACTTGGTGCTTTGTAGAGACCATTCCCTTGATGAAATAAAGGATGCTCTTTTTAGCATTCCCATTGATAGCAGTCTTGGTCTTGGTTTCTTTAGAGTTTGTTGGGATCTTGTTAAAGATGATTTACTGGAAGCCATTTCTTATTTTTTCTAATATCATTCGATTCCTAGATTTTATACTGCTTCTTCTATAGTCTTGATCCCCAAGGTGGATAGGCCTATTGGTTTTGATAAATTTAGACCTATTAGTCTCTGCTCGGTGATTTACAAGATTTGCGTTAAGATTATTGTGGGCCGTATGCAGAACTTGCTTTCTAAGATGATTTCTTAGGAGTAAGGGACGTTTATTCCTGATCGTAGTATTTTTGAGAATATTAGTTTAACCCAGGAGATGGTCAACTCTATCCATAAAAGTTCTAATGGTGGTAATGTTTTTATTAAGTTTGATATGTCTAAGGCTTATGATAGAGTGGGTTGGAGTTTTCTATTACATATCTTGGCTACTTATGTTTTTTCTTCTCAAGTCTGTGATCTGATTAAGTTGTGCATTTCTACGCCTAATGAGGAATGGCACCTCTGTGGCGTTCTTTAAAGGTGAATGTGGTCTAAGGTAAGGTAATCCTCTTTCGCCCTATTTGTTTATCATTATGCAAGAGGTGTTCTCTCGCCTTCTCAATCAATTCTTTGAGATTGGAAAAATTGGCCAATTTACTCAAGCTAGAGGTACCCTCTTATTTCCCATCTTAAGTATGCTGGCGATATTGTTATTTTTGCTAATGGTGGTAAGAGGTCAATGAGAGGTTTGATGAAGGTTTTAAATCTTTATGCAGCTTGGACGGGTCAAGTCCTTAATAAAGATAAAAGTGCTATTTATTTTTCTGAAGGGTCCTTTCCTTTTAAGTATTTGGGTATGCCTATTGTGGTTAGTAGACTGAAGGCTTGTGACTTTGGTGAGTTGCTTGGAAAAGCTAAAAAGAAAATTGCGGGTAGGAAGATGAAAATGCTCTTTGCAAGCGGTAGAACTATTCTTTTGCGTCATGTATTGTTGAGTATGATCACTCATCTTCTTGTTATTTTACATGTCCCAAATGTAGTTCTCATAGCGTTGAACAAGCTTCTGAGCTCTTTCTTTTAGGGTGAATATGAAGGAAACGGTAAGAGGAAATAGATTGCTTGGAAAGATATTTGTAGACCTATTGAAGAAAGAGGCTTGGGTATTCAGGATTTTGGAGACATTCAAAGGGCTTTATTTTTTGAAACTTGCTTGGCATCTCATTAAGGGTCAATCTTTATGGGCACATTTTTTCAGAGGCAAGTATGCTAAGGGTAATCATTTATCCCTTTTGGTGCCTAATAAGGGTACTCGTTTTTGGAAATCTATTGTCAGTAGTATTCCGGAAGTTTTAAATAGCTCTAAGTGGATTGTGAGAGAGTGTAATATCTCTTTCTGGTATGATAATTGGGAGGAGGGTGGTCCACTCAGTGGCCATTACCTCGTGCTTGAGCAACCTTTGTTGAGGATTAAAGAGTGTCGTATTAAAAATGAATAGGATATTCCTCTTTTAGAGAGGTTAGTGGGTCAACAAAAACCTATTGAATTGTATCAGTTCTTGGCTAGGTGGAAGGGTTAGCACATTTGGGAGCGTTGATGATAAGATTAAAATGGTTGGCATCCGTATAGTTTCTAAATGTAATTGTTGTTCTATGGGTAATATTGAGGATCTGAATCATGTGTTTTGTATTGGATTTTTCGCATGCGGTTTAGTTAGGTGTGCATATGGGTGTTTTTCAAACTTGGCAAGAACAAATTAATTTTTGGTTTCACCATGCTGGCAAGTCTTTCCAGTTGCGAATTATATTTGGTCTTCTCCCATCAATTGTCTCTTGGAAGCCTTGGGATAGGCACTGTAAAGACCGGTACGAAGACAAGGTTGACATGGTTGAGTCAACTTGGCATGTTATTTATTTATTTTTTGATAGGGAAAACCAATCTTCATTCAAAAAATAAACAAATTGCAAAGAAGAATCAATCCAAACGAAATTAGCAATTACATCCGGGTAAGAACCCCACCATAAACTAATTTATGAGACACTCAAACCAAGCTTGGCAAGAGTATGAGCTACTGTATTGCAACTTCTGTTTGCATGTTTTAGAACACATGTTTGAAAATTGATGCATTAACTTCCTGACTTCACTGACAATGTTTCCCATGGTGGCCATAGACTGTCCATTTCGATTGAACTCATTTACAACCAAGAGAGAATCTGATTCAATTGACATATGATGGATACCAAGATGAAGACATAGTTGTAGCCTTCTAAGGATTGCAAGGCCTTCAAGCTCAATTACATTTTGACTTGCCCTTTCTCTTATTGTTGCCGACATTATAACTTCACCCTTTGAATCTTTCAATACAATGCCTATACCTTCCACAAATCCATCTTGAGAAAAGGCTCCGTATATATTCAATTTGAAAGTGCTAGGTGATGGGAGTTCCCATATGCAATGATGCCTAATTACAGATAGAGGATTGTTCCTCAATTCACGAAAACCTTTCTGCATAGCCAAGGTACTTCCCAACATGGCATCAACATGTACATCTTTTTCCTAAAAAATCTTCATGTTTCTTTTGTACTAGCAGCTCCAGCATTTTAAAAAGAACAACTCCAGCAACTCGGCACAATTATAATGTGGCAATTTAAGAGCAACATCAATAAACAAGTTGGACTCATTAATCTGTAACTGCTTTGGGAAGTTTTTAATCCAGACTTCTCTAATTGATGGGCAGGAGAGTAATACATGCAAAGTATCTTATCTACTATCATCACAGAAAACACAATTTTCTGCAATATTAACATGTTTCTTCCTAAGGTTATGCTTAGTAGGTAATACTCTTTTGACAGCCTTCCATGCAAACACTTTTACTTTAGAAGGGAGTTTCATAGCCCAAATAGATTTCTACAATTTCCTAATAAGAGCAGTATTTGATGCTTCCCCACTTTGTGTCACCATATTTGCTGATCTGAAAAGTCTATAGCCACTCTTGACTGTGTATCTCCCATGAGCTTCAAGCATCCAACAAATCACATCTGAATTTCCTTGACTAAGCACAATCTTAACGATCTGTAGTGCCACTGCAGGAGGGAACATGGTTGTAATTTTGTTAACCTCCCATTCTGTTTGCTCAGGGACAAATAATGAATTCACAGTAGCTTCCTCTGCAGCTATAATAGACACAGAGTCCATATCAGCAATCCTTTTAAACCTTGGTACCCATACATCAATCCATACTTTCACTGTGTTCCCTGAACCAATTCTCCATCTGCACCCATCATTCAGCTTTGAAATTGTGCCCTATATTCCTCTCCATACATAAGAAGGATTGCTTCGCAAACCAGCATCTAGAAAATGGTTCTTTGGAAAATATTTAACCTTAAACAAAATGTGTAGCAACGAGTCTGTATTTGACATTATTCGCCATCCATGCTTGGCCAAAAGAGCATCATTAAAGATCCTCAAATCCTTGACTCTCATCCCACCTTCCTTTTTTGTTGCACACATCTTTGGCTAACTCATCCAATGAATTTTCTTCTCTTCATTTTTCTGCCCCCACCAGAATCTTTCTATCATTTGTTCAAGATCATGACACAAGAAAGATGGAAGCTTGAAACAACTCATAGAATAGGTAGGAATAGCTTGGGCTACATCTTTAATCAAAACTTCCTTTCCACCAGCTGAGAGTACATTTTCTTTCCATCCTTGCAACTTTCTCCACACTAGATGCTTTATTTCAAAAAAATCTCTAGATTTAGACCTCCCAACAAATGATGGGAGTCCTAAATACTTTTCATACTCCTGACTTTGTTGCACTCCCCAAAATTCCAGAATTGCAACCTTAGTTGGTGGTTGCACATTTGAACTGAACACAAGGCCTGTTTTGCTTCTATTTATCATTTGACCAGAAGATGCTTAGTAGCAGTTGAGAATGAATTGAATTTTCTGATTTTCATGCATATTAGCCTTACAAAATAAAATACTATCATCTGCAAAAAGTAGATGAGAGATCTTGGGAGCACCTTTACAAATCTTCACAGCTGAAATTTCCCCTCTTCTCTCAGCGTGTTTGATCAATGAAATCAAACATTCAGTACATAGTAAGAATAAGTAAGGGGAAAGAGGGTCACATTGTCTCAAACCTCTAGAAGGAGCAAATGGACCTCTTGGCTCACCATTAATCAAAACTAAAAATGAAACAGTTTTGACACACATCATAATGAGATGGATCCATCGAGCATTAAATCCCACTGTCTCCATAACCGCTTGTAAATATGGCCATTCAACACGGTCATAAGATTTGCTAATATCCAACTTAATGGACATAAAACCATTCTTGCCTTGTCTCTTATTTCTCAGCAAAAGCATCACCTTATATGCCACTAGAATATTATCAGTAATGATCATTCCTGGTACAAAAGCACATTGAGTTTTTGAGATAATTACATCAAGCACACTCTTAAGCCTATTTGCAAGAACTTTAGTCACTAATTTATACAAAATATTGCATAAATTAATAGGCCTAGACTCATAAATTTTCCCAGGCTTATTCTTCTTTGGAATCAAAACTATGAAAGTATGATTAAGAGAGGAAGGAAGAGTACCAGTTTTGAGCGAGGACATCACTCCATTTGTAACCTCATTACCCATAATATGCCAATATTGTTGAAAGAAGACAGGCGCCATTCCATCAGGTCCAGGAGATTTTGTTGGGGCCATTTAATCCAAAGCTGCCTTGACCTCATATGCACCTGATCATGAAAGTTTCTAGGATCTCAACCAAGGATGTTTCTATTTTAAATAGACTAGATATTCTGGTCTTATTACCTAAACCTAAGAAGGTTCGAGTGGTGAGGTGCACTCGGCCTCAACAGGGTTGGGTGAAAATTAATTATGATGAAAGTAGTTTGGGAAATCCTGGCCCGGCAGGAGCAAGGGGTATTATTCGTAATGACTGTGGTAGGTTGCATGCGGCTTATTCTGTGTTTTTGGACGAGGGTTCAAACTATTTTGCTGAAATGAGAAGTTTGTTGGAAGGGGTTTGAAGGTGCTATCAGCTTGGCTTCTCTCGGGTAGAGATTGAAACTGATTCTCAAATTCTTGCTAATTAGATTATGAAGGCCTTGTTTGTTTTCGCATATGAGATGAGATGAATTGAGATTAAAGTTAAAAGTTGAATAAAATATTATTAAAATATTATTTTAATATTATTTTTATTTTTGGATTTGAAAAAGTTGAATTGTTTATTTTATTTTGTGTAGGAATTTGGAAAAGTTGTAATGATTAGATGAGATGAGATTAGTTTAGAGGAATTGTGAAAATAAACGAGGTCTAAGGGTGATTGTAATATCTGGAATTTAGAGGATTTTTGGAAATAATTACATGTTTATTTTGCTTGCATGGAGTATAGAGTGAGTCATGTTTTTCGTGAAGGAAATATTGTGGCTGATTTTCTTGCCAAGCAGGGAGTTGATGGTTTAAATTCGGATTGGTTTGATGATAGTGATATATGTTGCCCGAAAAGTTAAGAGGTCTTCTTCGTATAGACATAATTGATCTTCCTTACTTACGGATCTCATAGTTTTCTTCCTGGTAAGATGCTTTTGGTTTATTTGCTTTGTTACTCTTAATTGCATGTGCCATTTTCTTGCAGGTTTTTTATCTGTTTTTGTCTAGATTTGGTTTTTGTGTTTACCTGAAATTCATTAGTATTTTGTATTTTGGTTGGTTGTTTTAGATTTTTGATACTCAAATTTTGGCCTTTTATGATTATGTGTATTTCCTAGGTGTCTGGTTGTAACCACAACTTTCTTCTGTTACAAGTGAGGGTATTCAATAAAATTGGGGTATTGTCCTCTTCTTAAATATATATATATATTCATTATATTTTTCATCCAACATTAAAAATACTTTTTAATAATTGGTTGTCCCCACCACTTTATCAAATCTCCAAAAAGTTAAAACAATCTCATTTCACTATCCAAACGCACTCATTTTTACAATAAATTTCATCTCATCTCACTATCTAAATATACATTTTTTTACAAACTATCTCATCTAATCTTAACTCAAAAATATTTTACCTATTCAAAATATCTCATTTTATTTCATCTCATTTGAACTGCGTAATCAAATGAAGAGTTTTATTGGAAAGAAAGTATTTATCTATCTTCTTCGTTGATTGGATGCATGTTAGATTCTTCAATGTTTTTTTTTCTTCTTATCTCTAAAGGATCTGAGTGTTTACACGACCTTTATACCGCATGACTCAACATTAAGGAATATATATCTTCTATATATAATAAGTGCCTATGTAACGGAGCCTAACGGAAATTCTTGTTTTCCGTTAGTGCTCTGTTAAATCATCGTTAGTGCTTAGTAAGTTTTACACGTATCCACTTTTACACGTATTCATCCATTGAGCTTTCACATCTTGTTTTCACGTATCAGTTTTACACTTATCCACTTTTACACGTATTCATCCTTTGAGCTTTCACATCTTGTTTTCACGTATCCATTTTTACTGATTCCACTGATTCAACCTGCAGAGCAACAGCTGATTCATGTTTATGCATTTGAAAGGGACTTGTCATTAACAGTGCAGAAAAAGTACACGGGAAAACATAAAAAAAGTTGTTCAACCCAAATAAAAAGCATGCAACAAAAATACATGAAAGTGCTGGACTGCATAACTGAAATCAGAAAATAATAAACTCAAAATAATCTAATACTCAATAACAGTGCAGAAAAAGTACACAGGAAAACATAAAAAAAACTGTTCAACCCAAATAAAAAGCATGCAACGAAAATACATGAAAGTGCTGGACTGCATAACTGAAAACAGAAAATAATAAACTCAAAATAATCTAATACTCAATGGATAATGTGAAAAACTGCAAAACTGAGCTTTCACACCTTTGAAGTCTGTTTATTGGCAGTGTTAAAAAGCATGCAACCAAAATACATGAAACTGATGGACTGCATAACTGAAAGCAGAAAAATAATAAACTCAAAATAATCTAATACTCAATGGATAATGTGAAAAACTACAAAACTGAGCTTTCACATCTTTCAAGTCTGTTTATTGGCAGTTTGGCATGCCAAATACATTAACGCCAAATACATTACTAATATGGAATATTTTTCCTAGGTAACATAAGTATATGAGTAGTTTCTATGTCAACAATATATGCACCACTTTCACCACTTGGTTCAAAATATTGAACCATTGAACCATTGAATAGGGTACCAATATGATTACTAATATTGAACCATTGAAAAAACAAGTGCTGAACCATTGAACCACTTTCACCCAAATAATACATTACTAATATGAAACTACATTACTAATATGCACCACTTTCACATTACTAATACAAAACAACAAAATACATTACTGCTTTTCTGTCGTCCAATTTGCTGGTGCCTGTTTACTGAGAAAGCAGGTTCAACCTGCAGATCAGAAAAAGTAGACAGGAAAACATAAAAATGTTGTGCTGACATATATGCCAAATTATAAAGGATAAAAATAATAAACCCAAATAAACAACATACAACCGAAAAAACATGAAAATAGTCAACTGGTATATGCCTACTTTTTCTTATCTTTTAGTCCAGTCTTTCACATTATCCACTGAGTATTAGGTTATTTTAAGTTTATTATTTTTCACCTTTATGTTTTGACAGTAATGTCAGTCCACCACTTTCATGTTTTCATATCCCAAACAAAAGCTGCCAAAAAACAACACTGCCAACAGGAAAAAAAATTGCACGTTGTGATTTTGTGCTGTTATCAAGCAGCCATACTTTCTTCGAAAAAAAAAATTTCATGTCAGAAAATTTTTTAAGGAGAAAGATAAAATAAAAATGTACACAAAAACTGTACTCTTGCTGAAAACAAGAGTACATATGGATGCATATTTGATGAGTTTTTTCCATATATGGTTTGGGAGTTTTTTCCCTCGTGTCTGGCTTTGTTGGTTTTTCAGTTTTTTACTTGGTCTTGGAGTGGTCGTATGGGAGGAGAGAAAACATTGCACTTTATAAACACAATGTCTTTTGAGAGGCCAAACTTAACCAAACCCAGCCACATATATGCAGCCTCACTTCCAACTAAACAATCCTGATCTTTGCTCCTCATACAACTTCACTTCCAACTAAAGAAATTCTGGTCTTTGCTAAGGATCAAGCAAATTGTCATAGGTGAATAAGAATCAAGCAGCTTGTGGTCTTCTCTTCTCTTTCATTATTTCCTTTAACTTTTTTTTTATGTTTACAGCTGATTTTTACTGTGATGATTTGTTTTCAGCTGATTGCCCAGTTCTGTGAGGTGTTCTTGGGTGAGGATCAACTGCACATTTCTGGCTCTTATCTTAGTAAGTGTGTGGTATTATTTATTTTGTCCCCATGTTTGTTATATAATTTATTTTTTCTGTTTTGTATGGATGTTATGCAAAACTTTTGTAGCTATACAGTATTTTAGATCAAGTGATTTAATTCATGTTAAGATTTGTTTACAGCTGATTTCCCAGTTCTGTGAGGTGTTCTTGGGTGAGGATCAACTGCACATTTCTAGCTCTTATCTTAGTAAGTGTGTGGTATTATTTATTTTGTCCCCATGTTTGTTATATAATTTATTTTTCCTGTTTTATTTATTTATTGTTGTTCTATTTTACTGTTTATGAGGCAACACTTTCATTAATGAAAATGGTGCATATGTTATTCTAATTATTCATTAATAGTGCACGTGTATTAACTGTAAACCCCATTAATTATTCATTTAAAAGTGGGGCAGTTAAACATTAACTGTTCTATTGGTAATTTTTCCTTTGCTCATTCCTCCAAAGGCAAGTGGGGCTTTACAAGTGAAGACTAAGGATAGAATAAATCCAAACGCTGAATACAAGCTTAAAGGTTTTCAATGAGTATGGAAACACTATTGAGAACAAGCAGCAAGAAAAAACACTTTAGGTTTCAGGTTTGATAGAAAAATCATTTCCGAGATCATCCTTTGTACTTCAAGTGTCCCCTTTTCATTTGTATTATATTCCAGCAGATGCATATCACGAAAAGTTAACTGTTTACCTCCTTCCGGATAAATTGAATTGTAATGCACCTCAGCCCAAAAGCTCAAGAAAATAACTGCACAAGCCAAAAATAAGAAAGTATTTTATAAACATACTCTAACCAAACAAGTCAAAATTTCTATAAACATACTCTAACCAAACAAGTCAAAATTTCTATAAACATACTCTAACCAAACAAGTCAAAATTTCTATAGGTCTTTTTAAAGGAAAAAATAAACATATCATCAGTTATACGTTTGAAGTTCTAATATCTCAAGATTTATGCTCAAATTGGTCTTTATGTTTGCAAACATCTCCATCATAGATGCATATAGTATAAAAAAAACTCTTATTTGCATTTAGCCACATTGAACATTCAAAGAAATTGTAGACTGTATATTAAACATGTCAAGAGCCTGCACATATTAGTGTAGATAACATAAAAGCTCATAAAATACAATCAAACTCCTAAACACATATTTGCATTCAGCCACATTGAACATTCAAAGTTGTTGTTGTTGTCAAGTTTTGAAAAAAATTACAAAGTGCACTTTTTAAATGTTAGGGTATTACACAAATTGGTGTTGCTTTTGCTGTGTTTGTATGTTCATGGATATTCTTCTATTAATGGCTATAGATACAGATTTCACCAGTTAACAGCACACGCCTAATTACAAAACCCTAATGACACAAACACAATCAGAAAAATCCTAAATTTCGGAATTCAAAAACCCTAATAAAACAATTACATAATATCATCAACCAAATTTAGATTTCGAATTATTTAAAACTTACCATGGGAATCGAAGATAGAAGGTGAGGTGAGGCCGACGGTCCGCGCGAGGGTGGGTGAGTTCGGGGAGATGGATATGGCGGCGCAAGGTTCAACAACAACAACAACGAGAAGAAGAAGAAGAAGAAGAAGAAGAAGGAGAAGAAGAAAGGAGAAAGGAGAAGAAGAAAAGATGGGAGAAGGGATTGGATGGTTCGTGCGGCGCATCAGAGAGCGGAAGAAGAAGAAGAAGAAAGAAGAAATGGGAGAAGGGAGGGGAGGATTCGTGCGACGCCGTTTCCGAAGGGTTTCGGCAAGAAGAAGAAGAAGAAGAAGAAGAAGGAGAAGAAGGGCTCGGGGCTCATGCGGCGCATTACAGGGCCAAGGAGAGAAACATGAAACCGTAGGGTTTCATTTGAACAGCGCGAAAACGACGCCGTTTCAGAGGGGCTGGGCTCCCCCTTTCTCTCATTTGGGCTGGGCCTCAAATCATATTCACAAAGCCCAACTCAAATAGATCATTATAAAACCACTATAAAAAGACCAAACTCAAAGAAAAAAAATAATACCAAAAATAATAATAATTAAATCAAAATAAAAGTCAATAATATATAAAAGACTATTACGTGATAATATAGTTCTTTAGATCTGAAAAATACATAAATGTTACAAATAATTTCCAACCTAACTATTTAAAATGTTAAATATTTATTTATTATTCTATTTAAATGTTATTTTTGTGACATATTTAAAATATATATATATATATATATATATATATATATATATATATATGATTGGAATCCGTCTAAAATTTTATAAAAAAAATATATTTTTTAAAATTTTTAAAAAATTTTTATTTTTAATATGGTTCACTTTTTTTATAAATGACTTAGGTATAACTTGTCTATTTGGAGCCAAGAATGCATATCTTTATTAGTTGAAAGTGGGCTTTATTGGACATGCCTAGAGCCCATTATCAAAGTAGAAACCATTGGTCCAGAGGACAGGTTTAGGGCCCAAAACAAAAACCCGAATTCAGTTTTCTTTATTATTAATATTATTATTTGGTGACTCAAGTTTCACTAAATTGTCCACTAATCCACCTGACTATGTTCCTCATTGGCACCCAAATTCTCAACAATGATAATGAAAGAAAAAAATATATTTACAATCGTGAAGTTTGCAGCGACGTAATAAAAAAAACGAAATTAAAGAGGCAATAATAATATAAAATATTATTTAAAAATTGAAGTTTATCTAATATATTATTGTGATACAGAAAGCCCAATCCGAAGAAAGCACCTTAGTACAAAATACGCAATAAATAGTTATTTATTACTCTATTTAAATGTTATTCCTCTGATTTAAAATGTTATTCATGTTATTTTATTATTTTACAATAGTAAAATAAAATAATGAATACGATCATAATAATAATAATAAAAATTTGAAATTAAAGAGACAATAATAATATAAAATATTATTTAAAAATTCAAGTTTATCATATAAAATATTATTTAAAAATTCAAGTTTATCTAATATATTATTGTGATACAGAAAGCCCAATCCGAAGAAAACACTTTAATACAAAATACACAATATAAATAAGAGTTTTCTTTGAGTTTGGTTGGAAATTGAAATTTATATAATAGTTAGGTTGGAAATTATTAAATCCACAATACAAATAATTTCCAAACTCTTATCAATTAAAAATTTGAAATTTATATAATATATTATTGTAACAAAACAGGATAAGTGTATAAATAATTCTCATGTCCTCATTGAGTTTGGGATTAATGAAAAAGTTTGTTTTCAAAATACTAGAAACAAATTTTAAAAATGATTTAAATTTTTTTGCATCGTTCCAAAATGTTTGTAAAAGGCATTTGAATGATCTTTTTGTGCTTATATGTGTGTGTATGTATACAATACAATCAAAACTTACAATATCATTTGTGTCTAAACAGGAATTATCCTCCTTATCAAGAGATCTAAAGATATAAAAGACTCTCAACTATTTGTTACAAGACCTGTAAGTGCTTTTTTATATAATATATATTTCTTTCTTTGTTGGACCCTGCTTGCAATTTTTAGTCGATAGTTACTAATAGAAATTTAATTGTTTATAACATTTAAAATGCACTATGGATGTATGTATTTCGCATTAAGTAGTTATTAATTATTCATTTAGTCTTGGTTGTGTGGAACAGCATCCAACGTTTCGAATAATTGTTTACTTCATTAACATAATGAGAAGTGGTAAGATTGTGTTAGTTAGTTATGTAGTATTTATTTTTAAATAGTAATATTAATTTCGTAAAAGTTAAGCTTAAAAACTATTTTTTGAAGATCATGGAAAACAACTAGCAAAGAAAATCCCGTATAAAGATTTACCAGAAGAGAAAAAGGAAGAAGTCCGTAGAAAACAGAGAGAAAGATATGCTACAAAAAAAGCGTCTAGAAGCAATTCTATTCAGTTAAAAGAGCCAGCTTCATTTAGGGATGATCAAATGACTACGTCAATTGATGGACCTTCAAATGATGATGTCCAACATATAAACATCATTCAGGACTTCAATGTTCTACAAAAAGTGTCAAAGAGACAACGAATTTCTCACGTTAATGCTGACATCGAAGAATCGGCTTCATCTCATAAAGTATGCGTTCCTCCTGGTGTTAATGTCTGTGTGGTTGATTCAGAGGCAACTTCATCATTAAACAATGTGACGAATCGTTCCGATTGTCCGAGTGATTCTATGGATTTCTTGACACGTAAATCAGGAAACACATACATAGATGAAACAACCATCTCCAATCAGCTTTTGATTCAACAGGTTTTCCTGAAATTGTTTTTTTATTTTCCTTATTAAAAGCAGTCTTATATTCTTTTTCATTGAAATCTGGAAACATCCTATTCAAATAGGCTCCATGTGTTGTTCGGGAAGAGTCAACCTTTGAAACAAGTATACCGCCACCATGTAGGGGTAAGAAACAAGTATAATTATACTATTCGTTCTTCTGATTCTATTAGCAACTCTTGCCACTCTCCCAATAGTGTCTTTTGTTAGATCATTCAAAGAATTCGATGGGTTTACGCCTATTGTCTTGTGTTCATTTTTTAACTCAATAGGTGGAAGGCATCGCCGCTCTGTTGGACTTAGACAGTTATTACAAGTCGTGCCATCTGAAGCATATTCTTTGCCATATGTGCCTTGTTGTAGACATTGTAAAGCAAAACGTTTCTATCATGAAACAAACGGATCAGCTTTATGATCTTTTTATCTCTGACACAGATGAAGCCGTACATTTTAAGACTTATGTTCGGACTTATAATAACAAGTTTGCGTTTACATCTTTTGGAGTTAAATTCGATAGAGAACTTTGCAGACGGAATAGAGGGATTTATACATTCCGAACTCAGGGACAGATCTATCACTATATCAATGATTTAGTTCCTTTAAACGACCGTCCTTCTTATCTCCAATTGTATTTCTATGATACTGAGCATGAATTGGAAAATCGCATTTATGATTCAGACAGAATGAATCCATCAATTATAGCTCAACTCATCGATATTCTTCGCATCAATCCATACTCTGTGTTCTTTCGGTCTCTTGGTGATTTGCCAAATTTGGAAAATCAAGTAATTCATATAAGATCAGATACTGGCCTAGATCAGCGTGTATTCAATGCCCCGACATCTTCACAAGTTGCAGCAATATGGGTTGAAAATGAAGATGCAGATCAGCTGGGAGGACGGGACATTTGTGTCTTCAGTCGTTCTGGTGGAAGTCATATAGTTCAGTACTATTTTGGCTGTTATGATCCACTTCAGTATCCACTGTTATTTCCTTTTGGGGATACTGGTTGGCATCAAGGCATTCGTAGGGTGAATAGAGGAAGTATATTAATACGTGATGAAACAGTTCAATCAATAGATCCTCACCAATCAATGTCAGCAGAAGAGTTACTTACAAGAGAACAACGAGGTGGGAGTATAATCTTAATCTTCCTATTTTGTACTTAGTTTGTAGACGTCTAATTTTGTAATATTTCATTCTTCTTCAACTTTTGTAGCATTAAACAGAAAAATGAAGGATCCCATTATTTCGTGTCGTGAATATTATTGCTACAAATTGCAAATCAGAGAGAATATCAGATCAATTTTGTTGCTGTCTGGTCATCTATTGCAACAATATGTTGTTGATATGTATGTTAAGATTGAGACGTCAAGATTAGATTATTTTCGTGCCAAACAACAACATATTCGATCTGAGTTATATCAAGGTATTGTTGATACCATTACGCTTGGGGAAACTAATGCTTCTAATGTTGGAAAACGAATCATTCTGCCTTCGTCATTTATTGGAGGTCCAAGAGACATGCGAAAAAGATATATGGAAGCAATGGCTTTAGTTCAACGTTATGGGAAACCAGACATTTTTTTAACAATGACATGCAATCCAAGCTGACAAGAAATTTCAAATGAATTACGCCCCCATGAGGAGAGTCAAAATCGGCCTGATTTGGTTGCTCGGGTCTTTCGTGCAAAATTAGAAGAATTAAAGGATCGATTATTCAAACAACAGATATTTGGGAAAGTCTCAGCATATGTTTATGTTATTGAGCACCAAAAAAGAGGGCTTCCACATGCTCATTTTTTAATTATATTACAGAGGGATTGGAAACTCTATGCGCCTGAATCTTTTGATGAGATTGTATCGGCAGAAATACCTGATAAAAATACGAATTTGCACTTACATAATGCTGTTGTCAAGCATATGATGCATGGACCATGTGGGGTGCTGAATCCAACAAATGTTTGCATGAAGAAAAATGGTTATTGCAAAAATCAGTATCCAAGAAATTTTGCATCGCGTACGACTGTTGGAAATGACTGTTTCCCAATATATAGGCGTTCTGAGAATGGAATAACTGTCAATGTGAGAGGCCATAATTTGGATAATCGTTGGGTCGTTCCATATAATCCATATTTGCTTGCAACATTTGACTGTCACATTAATGTCGAAATTTGTTCCACGGTAAAAGCAGTCAAATATCTTTATAAGTACATTTACAAAGGGCATGATCGTGTTGCTTTCAATTTGGTTTCTGAACAAAACAATCAACAAATTGATGAAATCCAACAATTTCAATCGGCCCGATGGATTGCTCCACCTGAAGCAATGTGGAGAATATATGGCTTCATTGTTAATGAAATGTACCCAGCAGTGTATAGCTTACATTTACATCTTGAGGATCAACACCAAGTAACTTTTCGAGCAAATGAAGACTTAATCAATGTTCTAAACTCTGATCGGTCTGCAAAATCGATGTTAACAGAATTCTTTACATTAAATCGAGTGGATGAGAATGCCAGGACGTTGTTGTACAAAGAATTTCCAGAATTTTATGTTTGGAGCCAACAATACAAAGAGTGGACTTGTCGAAAAAAGAAAACTGTTATAGGTCGAATTGTTACAGCAAATCCATTTGAAGGTGAAAGGTATTATCTACGGATATTGTTAAATCATGTAAGAGGACCTTTGTCATTTAAAGATCTTAGGACAGTTGATGGTGTTGTGGCTCCAACATTTCGTGAGGCAACAATTATGCATGGTTTGCTACATAGAGATAGCGGCTTAGAAGATTGTTTATGTGAAGCATCTCTATATCAAATGCCATCCAGTTTGAGGCGGCTATTTGCAACTATATTGGTTTATTGTAATCCAGCCAATCCGAGAGAGCTTTGGGAACGTTTTGAGCAAGATATGTCAATTGATTTTAGGTCAACTGAAGATTCTATGTTCAATGTAAGAATGCAAGTTTTGCGCTCAATTTCATTTACACTTGAATCAATGGGGAAAGACATCAATTCATTCCATCTTCTTGATGACAATATTTGTTTCAATGAAGACCAATTCGAATCGAGGGAAATTGATGATGTGTTGAAATTCCAGAAGAAGATATTGCTGCATCAGAAGCCCTTAATAGTGAACAACGACATGTCTATAATTCAATTTTGGAAAATGTTTTTTCAAGCAAAGCTGCTACATTCTTTGTTGATGGCCCTGGTGGGACAGGGAAGACATTCCTATACAAGGCACTTCTCGCCGCAGTGAGATCAAGAAAATTAGTGGCACTTGCAACTGCTTCATATGGTGTTGCTGCATCTATCCTTCCTGGAGGTCGAACAACACACTCACGCTTTAAGATTCCATTGGATACTGATGAACATAGCATGTGTTGTGTCAGTAAACAAAGTGCCCTTGCAAAGCTACTACGTGTAGCAAAGTTAATTATATGGGATGAGGCCCCTATGTCAAGAAAACAACACATCAAAGCATTAGATAAAATGCTACGAGATATTAATGATTTAGAGTTAACATTCGGTGGAAAAGTTATTGTTTTTGGTGGAGATTTTCGTCAGGTTTTACCTGTGGTTCGTAAAGGAACAAGACAAGAACAAGTCGACGCCAGTTTGGTTTCTTCCTATTTGTGGCCTACACTCATCAAGTTTCATTTGACTGAAAATATGCGAGCAAGATTGGATCCAGTTTTTTCAGAATATGTGTTAGAATTAGGCAACGGAATGCCGCCAATCACAGTTGATGAAAGTATAAAAATTCCTGATGGCATGCTTGTTCCCTATGAAGATGACTGCACTTCTTTGGATCATTTAATAGATGTTGTTTTCCATGATATGCATGAGTATTCAATAAATATTTCAGCTATGATGAATCGGGCCATATTAACACCAAAGAACAGTTATGTTGATGAAATAAATGCATCACTAATTCATAGATTTCCTGGTGAGCTTAGGCGATATTATAGCTTTGATGAAGCAATAGATGCATCTGAACAATCATTCATGGAAGATTTTTTGAATACTCTAACCCCAAATGGACTTCCTCCTCATGAATTGTTACTGAAGATAAATTGTCCCATTATGCTGCTTAGAAACATTAATCCTTTAGAAGGACTATGCAATGGAACACGCCTAATTTGCCGGGCTTTTGATCGAAATGTCATTGATGCAGAAATCGCAGTTGGTCACCATAGCGGAAAAAGAGTGTTTATTCCGAGGATCCCATTCTTACCAAATGTTGATGAAAATAGTGGTTTTCCATTCAAACGAACCCAGTTCCCTATCAGATTAAGCTTTGCAATACCTATAAATAAGTCACAAGGGCAAACGTTGGATTTTGTTGGGATATATTTGCCTCAACCTGTTTTCTCACATGGTCAATTATATGTGGCTTTATCAAGGGCTAAAACTGCATCTACAGTAAGGGTTTTAATACGGCCAGTATCGACTGAACGATCAGAAAAGAACTGCACAAAAAATATTGTGTATACGGAATTATTAAGATTAGCATGTTCAGATTAATATTATATAGGTAATTATTCATTGTAATATTTATTGTATTCTTTAATTTTTTTTGCAACTTTTCTTTTTAAATATACTATTGGATTTATTACACTTACATGTTTAATATATTTGTATATGAACAGCTTGAAAGATGAGGACGATTTATACATCGATACAAGATATCACTCCAAATACAAGAAATTGAAAAATAAAAATGATTGTGGCAGACAAGTCACCCAAGCGAACAGGGCAATGCTCACCAGTAAAGTACCAAAACCTAACATTGATTGATCCAGAGGTATAGATAAATGTTGATAGTGTTCCTTTCATTTAATTATTTTCTTGTAACACATTTAAAAAAATATTATTTTTTAAAACACAAAAACAATTTAAGATTAAACAAAATTATTATACTCAATTATTCATAACAATTTTTTGTTCGTTTCAATTTCTTATACTGTACAGGGAAATCGAGTGCAGGCGACAATGTTTGATAAAGATATTGATTCACGGGATGATACTTTACATATTTTCCAGTCATATTACATTAGTAATGCATATGTGAAGTCACTTGATCCAAAGTACAGAATTGAAAAATATGAATACCAATGGATCCTAAATTCTAGAACAATAATTGAGGAAGTTCCGAAGGATGAAGAACAATTGGAGCCACCAAAGTACCGTCTCATTCCGTTCAACGAATTAGACGCTTACAAAAACTCAATTGCAGAAATAGGTAATTGACTCTTTATTTTAGAATATTTAATTATCAATATATTAAAAATTTAAATCTTATTTCTCAGATATTCTGGCTGTTGCAATCCACATCAAGCCATGTAGAGAGATAACTTCAGTGCATGGACCGACAACTATTCAGGAAATTTATGTCATTGATCAAAGGTAAAAATATTATTTAGATCGGTCACTGTTTTAGAATTATGTTTCATTATTTATTTCTTACATATTCTATTAATTATTTTTTTATTCTAATTTTGTAGCTTAAACCCCATATGTTTAACTATGTGGGGTCAGTTTGTGCAAGATGAATGCAAAAAAATATCGGAAATGATAAAGACAAAGCCAATTATACTTGGGACAGGAATAAGAGTTGGTTCTTATAATGGTATTTTTAATGATTAACAATATTATGAGTTTTTTTATATTATATATGTTTGCATTAATTATGATCTCTATTTCCAATGAATGATTGTCTCTTTCATCGCGTCCAAAAAGTAAATTTGTGATCAATCATGTTCTTCCTGAAGCAACTTCATTGCAAGAATGATAATTATCACAAATAAGTCATTATTTGTTTCATGCCACTTGAATATTGAAATCTCTATATTTTTATTTCTTATGTCACATTTGTTTTTATGAATTTTAAGGTCGGTGATTAATGACTTATTACTTGAAAGTGTTATTGCAAAAAGCTTGACATACCCGTCAACATCTCTGTCTTCTATTGGTATTCGAGAAATAATCAAGAATTGTGATGTTGCTGAGTTCATCAAAAGTTTACAACCCATGCAGGTAAAATCCTATTCTTTGTAACAAATTCAAATATTTATAGAATCAATTCACCTAAAAAATTGTTTCTAATATAATGTAGAAAGCAAGATTTTGGATAAAGGCAAAGATATTTGTGGTCGACTTGCGCCAAATATTTTTTTATATGTCATGCATTGGCTGCAATAAAGGAACTGGGTATGATTACAATGATACTTTCCTTTGTTACCATTGCAAACACCAAAACATTTCCCAGCCACGGTATGTATCTTTCAAATTTTTTGTTTTGTTTGATAAGTAATGTAATAGATTTAATGTATGGATTTTGTTGATTCTAACTTAAAATGACAAATATATCAAATTTATAGTTGTCGAGCATATGTTGAACTCGACGATGGTACAGGAAGACTGTCTGCTGTTATGTTTGGTGAAGTTGTAGAGCAAGCATTTGGTTGTTCGGCAGTTGAGCTTATGAAGCACACTGGTGATGTATGTTTTCTTGTTTTCCATTGCCTTTATCATTGTGAGTAAAAAAGTTCATCTTAAAATTTTTGACATGTTTACTACATTATCTATGAGCACATTGAGCTTTATATTAAAAAACTATTAAAAACAAATTATAACAAAAATCATTTAAATTGATTTCTATATACTTGTCTATTATGCCAATTTTATTTTTATTTATAACATGCATAGTAATTTAATTAAGAACATTGCATTCAAATATTTGTGTTAATTTAGAAGACATCAATTTATAGTATATTTGTTCTTTAAATTTTTATTAATCATGGAAACCTATTAAAAATTTCTTTTACAGGAGCATCTACCATATATAGAAAATCTTGTAGCAGAAGTTTCGCAGAAAAAATGGATGATTGAACTTTTGGTAGACCCTAATCGACTCAACCAACAGCAGCACAAGAATTTCAACGTCGTCTCTATTGATGCAGTACAAGATGATACAGAATGATGCATCACAGTAAAAATATCAAAGGACTCATATTTTGAATCAATATTTTTGTTGGTTTTGTATTATATTTATCGGAAACAACTTTACTAAAACTATCGATATTATAACTATGTGTTGGATTATGTTATATTCTAAACTAACATTTTATAAATATCGATATTTCACTGAACTAGGCAAACGTGCTTTGCACGTTATCCCGACCTAGTATATATATATATATATATATATCTTCATATATCTTCATATATCTTAAAAGCATGTATAACGTGAACAGTAATGAACAGTAATTATTGTTCACGTTAATTTCACTTCTCGTGTATGCAGACCTTTCAAACTCAAGTGGAGGAAGAAAAAATTTTATTTTTCTCTTTCTCGCATGCTTGTTTTCTTTCTACGGCTCAACAACAGAAATATATTTCTTCTTCGTTTCCCTTTTCCCCATATGATTTATTCTTCGTTTCAGATTTCTTTTCGCATCTTTGTTTTCTTTCTTCTTCATTTCTTTTTGGTTTGAAGAGAGGGAGAGAGAGAGTTGCCGTGTGCGTGCAAATGTCAGTGTGCGACGGAGAGGGAAAGGGAGGTTCGTGGTGGATGGATCTGGTAGAGGTTGTCGCCGGTGTGAAATGGTGGAGGTGCGGTGGTCTGGGTGGCCGCGTACAGCTGCACAACTGGACACAAATGGGTGAAATCCATTTTGATTGGGTTTCTGCGGGGGAGAGGGAGGGCTGCGTGTGGGGGACATCGGTGGTGGCTGGGTTGGTCGCCGGCATGAGGGGTAGTCGCCGATGGTGGTCGTGACACTGGGTGGCCGCGTATGGCGGCGCAGGTTGAGATAAATGGGAGAAATCCATTTCGGATGGATTTCTGCGGGGGAGAGATAGGGTTGCGCGTGGGGGACATCGGTGGTGCCTAAATTTCTAAGATTTGTTATACGGAAAATGAGATTCAGCCCAAGTTGTACCCAAAGCTTGACTGATATAGGGAATGCTTTCTCCTAATTTGTTATGGAATATATATCTTTATACGGGGAACAAGATTCAGTCATAGTTGTACCTAATGATAGGGCTATATTATTATACGTATATAAAACGATGCATCGTTTTAGTTTTGAAGTTTATAAAAACCAAGTATGTGAAACGGTGCTGTTTCGACTGGGGATTAATAACTGCCTTCTTCTTCTTCTTAGAATTGACGCCACCAACAGCACAGCCCTCCGCTCTTTAAGGCATGCTTCCTCCCGCTTTGTTAAATAATATATATATATATATATATATATATATATATATATATTTATACGGGGATTGAGTTTTAGCCCCTTTGTACCTAATGCTTGACCGATTTCGGTCATTCTTTCTCCCACTTTGTTAAGGAGATATACTTTGTATCGGGAACCAAATTCAGCCCCCGTTGTAACTAATGCATGCTTTATGCAAGGAACCAGATTCAGCCCCGTTGTACCTAATGCTTGATCGATTTAGGGTATGTTTGTGTAATGAGATCCGATGAAAATTCTACGAATAGTAATGAAATTGTTTAAGTTAAGATATTTTATTAAGTTTTGAAAAATAGATGAGAAAATATCATATAAAAATATTATAAAGTTAATTTTTTGTTTTTATTTGATAAAGTTGTAATGATTAGATATTGTTTAGATGAAAAAGTTTAAAATTTGAATTTGAAATATGTTTTATGTTCAAGTGATGTTTGATAATAAAATTATGATAAATTTTGACATCTCATCTAACTTCCCAAACAAACCTTTATTTTTACTCTTTTTACTTTTGAAATTTTCGATAAATAAAAACTAGTTGAAATTTGAAAATTTAGAAGGAAAAAAATGGATCGAAGCAGAGTCAAACGATAGATGTGCATGATATATTGCTGGAGACAAAGTCTTTTGGTAGGCCCCACAATCTTTTGAAAAACTGTAAGAGGTCTCAGAACGTTGGCAATGGTCTATGTTTAAATTTTGACTAAAACTTGAGATTTTGAATCTTTAGAGAGGGTAATTCATATTGGACTAATCATTTTAAAGTTAAAATAATAATATAATATTATATTTTAATAATATTTTTTTTTATATTTTGTAAATACATTTCATATATTAATTATTAATTTATTTTTTACATAAAATTATTATTTTCCAACAATGGAGGATTATGGTGCTTACCGGTTTGTTTGGAATAATTATAGAGTAAAATAATAGTTTGGAGATGAACAGTAACTAGTCAAATTTGAAGAAAGATATAGATTTACTGTAGCTCAAAAGTGGAGTTTTGGATGTTTGCTTAGTCCAATACAGCTTACTTTTGAGCTACCTAGCCAAATTTTGACTAGCCTAGACCAATATTAGAGCATTGACAATGGCCTAGCTATTGCCAAGTCCAAAGTTTAGCTAGAATCTTAACTTTTGACTATAACCTTAACTTTTGACTAGATGAATCTACATTGGTCTAGTCATCTTAAAATCAAAATAATAATATAATAATGTATATTTTAATAATATTTGGCAACGTTTTTTTTTTTTTTTTTCAAATACACTTCATATATAATTATTCAACAAATACACTTCAAAATCACATATATCATCTGGTTTACAGCTAATCTGACTTGCAAGGAGCTAAAAAAACAAATCACCAAAATCACATATATCATCTGGTTTACAGCCAATATATCATCTGATTTACAACCAATATGTAATAGGAGCATGTGATGCTTCAAGATATTAATGGCTATTCTTTTATCAGCTTCTTTTTTTATCAGTCTGAACTCTACTTTCAACTTCACCATTTTCAGAAACCACTTCACTGAGATCTGCCTGCAAAAAGCAAAAATATGATCAAAAGGCCAACAGAATTCACTAACCATTTTCAGCCATCTCTTTAGCCTCGGCCAAGCACTGGTAGAAACGATCAAGTTATAATGGAAAATAGGAAAAGAAAAAAATTCAGTGACGATCCAAGAGACTAAGTTTTGGTGATTTAGAATGCGCATTTATTCTTAACATTACATGGAATTTTAAAGCACATTTGAATGCATCATTGGTCCTTAATCCACATTATCATACCAGCTACAATTGGCTTGCAATACGATGCTCAAACTCCTCCACAACTTTACTTAGCACAGATTCCACCAACTGTTCCACACAGAGGAGCAATACAATTCACAAATAAGTAGTAGAGCAGGATAAGTAGCAATTATAGCACTCCCAAAGTTGTGTTGGTAGCAGTTGTAATGGTATTTGTATTCATTCCTCTCACAGGTTGAAAAGGGCAGTTGGCTTGATTAAGTTCAGTCCATTCATAGTCCATTCATGAAGCTATCCATTTTTCATGGTAGTGGAATTGAATGGAATAAGCATGATGGGCGAAAATCGCCTAAAATCTATCCACGCTAGGCTTCTAATATCGCATACTTGCACACTGGTACGGATACAGATCCTACTAGCCCAGCTTGATCAGCAAACTTTTCTTAGCTAATTTCAACAAGTTTTAACAGCAGTGAGTACATTAATCCTCACCCTTGGAACTTCTTCAGGCTTCTTATCTAGCAGAATCGCATGAACAAGCATACTCAATGAACAATTAGTAGGCTGCAAGAAAGAACATGAATAAATTAGTAACAAAATTATGCCTTTTTGGATTAATTAGAGAAATCAAATAATAAGAAGAGTTAAGCTTACCAACCATTTTATTAGACTCAATGTCGAAGGACAGCGCATTCAAAGATTTCTCACCCATTGAGAAGTTCCTTGACAAGGAATTTGTGAAAGGCTCCGAATTTTTCCTAACAAAAGATTTGGCTGACACGGTGGGTTTCACACTTCCACCACATTTCTATACTCCATTTCCCCCGATCTGTTTCCATTCGTTGTGTGATTTAAGCGCCAGAACACAAATCACTACTCTTGCAGATTTTCCTCCCTGAAATTTAACAAATTTATTTAAAAACTTCATCTAGATACTCTCTTCTACAAAGTTCTACTCGAGCACCATAGTCATTCAATCCTAAGCATCTGGTGCATTTGAAAACTAGATTGAAAGTAACATAATTTCCAAATTCATGAAAAACAATGGTACTTATAAATTTCTTAAATACATCTTATG
Organism: Juglans cinerea; assembly: GCA_961763995.1. Classification (NCBI taxonomy): domain Eukaryota; kingdom Viridiplantae; phylum Streptophyta; class Magnoliopsida; order Fagales; family Juglandaceae; genus Juglans; species Juglans cinerea. Next base: position 9,345,713 of record CAUIVZ010000012.1, on the reverse strand, counting down.
TTACCGAATTGTAGAATTAAATAGGAAAATCTAAATCGGTTATGTTAAAACAATAGAAAACATTTTAAAAATTCTACGTTGAATATCCTAGGAAATCAAGATGATCCTAATTCCTGAATACATACTTGTTCTAGATCAGATGCCTCGAAAGTAGGAATTCCCATTTCCTGCACAGCCACGAGGAAGTTTCTCACATTCTCAAAGTACTGAAAAGCCGACAATGTCGCTCCATTAGGAACCCGAGCAGAATCACATGGACCCTCCACCACCTGAAACCAATTACATCCATAAGTTTTCCATATCCAAAAAAAAAAAAAAACTAAGGGACCCGAAATTGAGAAGAGTATGAGGTTGAAGTTGACACCTTGGGTACAGCTCCAGGGTGAACCTTATTGAAAGCATTGCACAGAATAATTCCACTTCTCAATCCAAGCCTGAACTCTTCCTCCAAAGGCTCCGCTGGCAAATCCTTCGCCGCGACTACTCCTACCATCTTTCTCAGCCACCCCGCCACTTCTTTTCTTCTCGACGTTGCCAATTCCAAAACAAAACAACCAAACAATCTCACTGAAATCATCTTATAGAACACTGTATCGAAACTCTATTTTCAAAATGAACGATCTTTCTTTCACCGTTTGTACGTCGAGACAAAAAAATGAAAGATGAAGAAGCAAAAAGAGGAAAAAAAAAAGAAGAATTACCTGCTTCCTTAGCTTTTCTAGACTCGAGATCAAGACCACTGTGGCGGTTCCCGTGCTGCTGGAGTACATCCTCGACCACATCCGCCACCGAATGATTAAAATCGATGTTGTCTTGCAAATCGACGGCTCCTTCTCCTAGGACTAGATTCCCAACTTCAACAGCCCTGGGTAACGGTAACAACAAGAAAACTAGAAAAAAAATGGAGAAAATGGAGAGAAGGGGAGAGAGGGAGTGTCGGCCAAAGAGACAACCGATGAGAAAGAGATGGGAAGAGAGAAACGGGGAGAAAAAAAAAATGAAGGGGGTGTTCGGCGAGGGAGAAAGGGAGAGAAAGTGAAGAGCTTTGGGGAGAATGGATTCACAAGGGAAATAGAATGTTTTGGTTGAGGAGATGTTATTTTAGAATAAAATAATGATTTGACGATGAATAGGAGCTCGCTATGTTTGGAGAAAATGATGGACTTTCTGTAGATGAAAACTTTAACTTTTCTATCTTATCGAGTCCAATGCAGCGGGTTTAAAGACGACCAAGTCCATAATTAGGCTTTTTTGGAGTTTTAGCGAGGCTGATACTAATGCTCTTAGTGCTCTTAGGGCCTGTTTGTATCGCAGATTGGAAAAGAATAATGCAAAAGACATTAGAAAATTGGTTGCCCAATGTCACGAATACAAGTTGAAACGAGACTAATAGACAACAACTTGTATTTTATGTGTCAAACTATACAATACAAGTAGGACCGTTTACCTGACCCGAACTGGAAACTATCATTCCAGCCCGACCCGGCCCGACCTAGGGGCATTCCGTTTGGCTATGTAGTTGATTACCCGATTACCCGACTCGAAAATATTTTTCGAAAGAAACGGGTATTTAAACCAGACCCCATTTTTTTTTTTTTTTTGTTAATGATCTATATATACATTAGAAAAATTTGATTACCCTTCTATACAAAATATTTGAAATGGTCTCTTCCTATACAAAAAATTTTGTATAGGAGGTTGTAATCTTTCACTAATTCGCAGAATCTGTTTGTTTCTAAATTTCAATGTAATTAAAATAATTATTTACAATTATTTACACGATTATATTTTAAATTCAATTCAATTTTATAAAACAATTTATAAAAATAAAATTAATTTATAAAAATATCTTCAATTTAAAATATAGTTATATAAAAACTTTTATGGATATTAGTACATTAATATAAGAATGAAATATGATTACTGAAATGAGATCATTATTATTTTTTTTTTAAGCAAAACGTTAGGTTATTAAATTCCTTGGGGGCAATGTAATAGTTGTCGAGTTTCAATAATACCTAAAAAGAAAAAAAAAACTACAGAAAATGAAATGAACAGGAAATAAATAAAAGATATGATGTGGTCCATAAATAAATGATAGTCGTGTATGGCAGAGGGCCCCACTAAAAAAAAAAAAAAAAAAGGAGGTGGTGGAGCCCCCACTCCCCATCGCCAAATTGTATTGCGGGTATCGGGGAATTACCCATACCGAACCGTTTTAAACGGAACAAAAAGGACACGGAACTCGGAAGCAATGAACCATTTACTCGTTCTGTGTTTCAGGCCGGTTAATTCGGGTCGGGTCGGGTCGAAAATTTGTTCGGGGACCACGGCTTAAATGTTCAGCCCTAATTATATAAGACCCTTATTTTTGGATGAATGAGACGTCATAAAGAAGGAAATTACTATAAGTCAAATATGCTACTTGATAATAATTAATTTATACAATAAACTAACTATGTTAAAGAATATGTCATATTATCATACATATGTTAAAATATTATGAATATAGTCTATCGTAAATATAGCAATATTCTAACCAAAACTATCCAACAAAGGTATTACTTTTGATGACAAGATCCAACGTTGTTGTATTCATTTATGGTATTGATGATCTGATATGTGCTTATGTGGATATAGTTAAATGATTTGGAAGTATTGATGTTTGATTTAGAGTTGTTGGAAGTATATATATTGAATCCTTTGGAAAATCTATTAGCACTAAGAAAGTAATTATCAAGTGATAAGAGTTAACTCTCTGGACTTCTAGGATTGAAGCGTTATAATCATCTATAGATGACTAAATTATCTCAATCCCCTCCTCAAGCCTAGTATTTTTATGTCCTTGTAAATCTTCATATTCTTCGTTCCATCATCCAAACTAAGAGACCTTTGCTTGTTAGATGGTTGCCCCCCTCCGAAAGATTAAAATCAACCTTAATGGTGCTTCAAAAGATGATCTTGGGCTCGCTGGTTTTGGAGGGTCCTTCAATCTTAGATTTGCTCTATTATTGTTGATTGTTTTTACTATCTTAATTTGGATACTGATGCAGGATAATTCGAGTCAAATGATGCTAAGTTGTCAGATTGCATGCGCTGAAATATCTTGAAGTGGTAGATCAGCACAAAGATGGTAGGAAATCGTGATATTTCATTGATTGGAGTAGTTTTGGGCACGTTTCGGTATTTTAGCCATAACTTGGACCACGGGTATCAGAATCGTACATATAATCCAAATTTGGTATGCATATTTTTCAAGGCCAAAATCCAATGTTTTTCCCTCTTGATCCCTATTTTTAGTTATTTTTTGTCTTTTATGATAATATTTCATTTATCGTTTAGGAAGTGATTTTGAAACCGATTTGAGCCCGATTTTGACAAATTACTTCTTTTATTACGTATTTACTTTTGGTGTGATTATTAGGATTTTGTTATTTTTGGTAAAATTATGATATGATCGACTTTTAGCTATTACAGCCTGGCTTGTGGGTTGATTTGACTATTCTTGGATTTTGATAATTTTAAATTGAACATCAGAGTCGTTTTCTCTGTGTTTTGGACGATTCTTTTGTCTTCCTTCCCTATAAATTATTTGTTGAAAGTAGCATGTAGAATAATCACTATTCTGTCTGGCGTCACGTAATAACATTTTTGGAGAATTATCAACTTGAATGATCTACCAACTTAGTATTAAAGATCTTATTGTGGAAACAGATTCTCTTCTTGTTGTTAACTGATTTGATAATAATTTTCAACCCTCTTGGAATTAAGATGATATTTGGGATGATTTCTATTTCAAAGTTTTTCCCGTTTAGTATTATGTTTAGAAAGAAAATTCTCTAATGGACAACCTTGCTACTTTTGGACTCAAGGTTGCATGGTAAGGCTTTCTTCCATTTTTGAGCTTCCCAAGCCTATGGTGGGTCTTTTTGTTTTGGAACGTGTAAGTATTCCTTACTATAGGTATTAATGTGTAGTATTTTCGCTTTAAGCAGTCTCTTATTGTATGTATTTTTTTTTCCAATAATTTTTTTGTTAAGAGAAACGCTTGGGATCCCGAAAATGGGTCTCAAACATTTCTCCTGAAACATTTTTTTATTATTAGTTTTATTTAATGATTAAGGAAATTTTTTTTAATGATGTTGTGAATTATTTATTTTTTTGAAAATGTTTATGATGATTAAAAAACACATGAAAAAAAAGAAAAAGAAAATAAGAAAATGAAATGCACCATTCGGGACATCCTTCGGGACAATTTTTCGGTGGCTGTAGTGCCACTCTTTTGTTATGAGCCTGGTTTTGAGATTTCTACTATAACTCCATTGCTCTCTTTGTATAAAATATTTCCTCATCACAAATGAGTTTATCTATCAAATTGGAGTGTGTGAATATATATATATATATATATATATATATATATATATATAACTAAAGGATTATTGAATTATTTATAGTATGCCCCGTTTGGTTTCACAAATCTCTTAACTCATGATCTCATTTTATATATCTCCTCTCAACTTTTAAACATCATTCAAATACAAACACTTTCAAACAAAATACAAAAAAAATAAAAATTTCAAATCTCAAAACAAAAATAATATTAAAATTTTATATTCTAACAATATTTTAACTTTATAATATTTTTATTTAAATTTTTTCTCTCTCATTTTCCAAAACCTTATATCTTAACACAATCAATTTCATCATTATTTATAAACTATCCTATTGTTGTTCATAGATTTCTATCCATATGTAAACAAACGAGGGCTAAGGCTATATTTTGTTGCAAAACTCAGCTGAGTTCAATCCAATTTTAAGCTGAGTCTAACATCTAAACACTCAACTCTCAAATCACTAAATTTATCTCAACTCAAAGCCTCCTAGCTTACACGTGGGATTTACAATTTTTTCAACTTAATACATCTTTATACGTAGGACCCATAACATTTTTCAACTTCTCATAAAAAGTACTAAATATTTCATCTAACATTCAAACACATTTTAAGCTCAGTTTAGATGGACTCCACATGATAACTCCCTCTACTACTCAATTCACTACTATTCATAAATAAATAAATAAAAACTTTCATAACATGAAAGAGGGAGATCATTAAGACGAGAAAACAATGGCAAAACAATACAATGAGTTACGACATACGGGTGCGGAATTGTTGGCTCCCCATGACTACTCTTCAGCTAACTGTTCGATCTTTCTTGCTTCTCCCTCAGCTCTCAATCTCGCTTCTTCTTTTGCCGTTTCAAGAGCATGGATCAGACTCTGCAAACTAAATGTCGCGTCCCCTAAAACCGCCTTGGCCATCAAATGATCCGCAACATCAGCGGGAGTCATATTTGTTTCTTCCAACAGCACACTGATTTTGGGAAACAAGTTATGAGATTCAAGATTAAGATAGTTCTTAGCCAGCACCTTGAACGCGTCAAACCTGCAATACGACAACTCTACGTGCACATCCATCCGTCCTTTTCGAATCAGAGCTGGATCCAAATTCTCTACGTAATTTGTCGTGAACACAATCAGCCTTTCCCCACCACAAGCTGACCAAATACCATCAATAAAATTTAGGAGCCCAGAAAGAGTAACCTGACTGGCGGCTCTGGTATCCATTTCTTCCTTTCCTAGATTTCGCCTCGAAATCGAATCCTTCTCTGCCTCCACCTTCTCATTTTTCTTCCTCCTTTGACCAGTGAGATCAAGTGAACAATCAATGTCCTCAATCACAATAATAGACTTGCTTGAAGTTTGAATTAACAAGTTCCTCAGCTCGGTGTTATCCTTCACCGCAGTCAATTCAAGGTCATAAATATTGTAGCCTAGAAGATTGGCCATGGCAGCAATCATGGTAGACTTGCCGGTTCCTGGAGGACCGTAAAGTAGGTACCCTCGCTTCCAAGCCCTCCCAACTCTTTCATAGAAGTCTTCCGCTTTGCTGAATGTGATGAGGTCGTCGATAATTTCTTTCTTCTTCTTTGGATTCATTGCTATTGTCTGAAACGTAGCTGGGTGCTCAAACACCACATGGCTCCAGTACGGCCCTGCGTTGGTGTAAAGCTTTCGTGACCTGTTTCTCAGCTTAATCGCCTTACCCTCTTTCAGGACGCCATTCAGGTACGGCCCGAGAATGAGATCACGATGTCGTTTATGGAAAGTGAGTTTGTAGTATCTCTTCTCCTCTGATCCTGGGCGTAAAGACAGTGATATTGGTGCACTGGAAATTCTAATTTTCCCAGAAGCCCACCATATTTTAACCCCTTCAAACTGATCAGCAATCTCTTCGCCGTCATCCATGCTAAGACTAAGAGACAGGCTGTTCTGAAATATGTTCGCCTGCAGCCGCTTTGAGTGCATAAAGGAATTAATGGAGCTAAGGTAGTTGTCAATGGCAGAGTAAGCTTCGCTCCGCAAAACGATCTGGTCTGTGCTGAACTCGTTGAACCTGATTTCGATGTAAGGGTAAATGAAACTTGGCAATATTTGAGGGTATTCCGAGATGAAGTTTGGCAGCCCATGAAGAAAGGATCGCTGAAACATAGCCCACGCAACCATCAAACTGGCAGTTATGGATCCTAGCTGAGCCAACCTGTCTCGTGGAGGCATCGTGATTTCTTTGATCTTTTGTTTTTCTCTACATGTTAGTCACGAAGAAATGCTGTTAAACCTTTATATAAATCTTGTGATACATGATGATCATTTATCGCTCGCGCGCGTTGGCATTTCTAAGAAACTCGATGGTAATAGTATCGTCGTTTCTCCAGAATTGACTTGTGCGCGTCTCATTAAAAACTATAAATTAGGGCCCCATGCATATTTCATTATACGCGGTGAAGGCGACAGCAGCGAACTTTCCCAAGCTTCTTGTTACTTTCACTGGCAATGCATGATAGATACACAACTTTTTAAAAAGGTCAACTTTATAGATTTTACATCATAAAAATAAACAATAGAAATATCAAAATTCCGAATAACAAAATAATTTTAGTTTTTAATGAGAATTAAAAAATAACAGATTTGAGCATTTGATAGTTTATAATTAATGTTCAAGCAAAGCAAAATAACCCCCCTAAACTACAAAATGTTAAAATATTCTAATTCTATACCTCCATAAATCCACGATGCAAAAACTAAAAAAAAAAAAAAGGAAAACTTAAATAAAAAATGAAAATTTTATTTAAAAAGATTCAAAAAGCTGTAAAAAAACACGTGAACATTAAAAAATAAATTATTTATAAAAAACGAAAATGAACAATTTCTTTTTTAAATATAAACTTAAAATGATAAAAAAAATGAACGATTTAAAAAATGTTTAATTCTTACAACTTTTTATTTCCTTAATAACTTTTTATGTTAGAAGTATTTTATAATTTATTTCTTATAAATGATTTTTTTAAGATTAATTTTTATTAATATAGCATGAGTACTTTTTCTGTTTTTAAGAATTTTTATGGAAGATTGTACAGAAAATTAATAGGTACATCGTCACATTTTCCTAGTTAATTTGAGGGGTCAATGTATCTTCCCCTTTAATTTCGTTCCACTGGCCAGAACATTCAATTGGGGCGGTAATGGGATACCCCCACCGCCCCAAATTGAATATTGAAAGTGATATTTTAGATATTTTAGATATTGAGTGGAGTTGAAATGAGATATTTTAGATGAATTAAATAAAATATAATTTTTAAATATTAATATTATTTTAGAATTAGAAAAAGTTGAATTATTTATTATATTTTATGTGAAAAATTAAAAAAATTATAATAATAAAATGAGATAAAATGAGATGAATTGACGTTACTTCTCAATCACCTCAAAGTGACAGGAAATGAAGCACCAAACAAACTGAAGCCTCTAAAGAAAAATAATCGAAACTTCAGAAATGCTCCATTTATTTTACAAAAGAAAAAAAAATAAAAATTGAATGTACGTTCTGGCATCAACCCGCCGTAGTACTTTGACCTCAACAAGTAAATTTCTGAATTTCTTCTAAAGAAAAATACCCAATAGACTCTCATTGAAGAGCCCTATGTATAAACTTTGCCACTTTGGTAATACTCTTGCGCAGCTCGAGAAGATGTAGGAGGGAGTCTCCCTTTGTAATAATTTCCGAAGCCATGCCAGTTTTATATAATTGAAATTCATATACATATTTCAAACCCTTTACAAGGTGCCGCTTCCATTGAGAGTAGGGATGGGCAGCGGGACCTGTTGTCTGTTTGCCCGTGTAATGCACTATCCCTGAGAGGTCTGGAGAGTTAACTCATGTCACCTAAAAATCATTTTCCAACCATATAGTACATACTCTAATTTTTCTCTATCGCACAAAATAATACTTATCAATTCACGTCAATTACTCCGGTATAATTATTCTATAACAATATTAAGTCTTAATATAAACATCAACCTCCCAACAAATCACATCATCAGAGCACAACAAGCTTACTGAATAAAAATCCTCAATACTCATATAAACCTTCTATGTTTAATCCATTATTCTTAACTCATCTCACCCATACTCCATATTCTTGATCCTCAGCTGAAATATTCAGATTATCTAAACAATATTGTGGAGATAAGGGGTGAGTTATTAACAACTCAATAAGTAGAAAACATATACTAGTATGCAAACATGAGTATTTACAGAGTTCAGAATGCATAACAAAACACTTTTATTTTCAGAATACAGAGTCATAACATGTTATAAAAAATATCAGAGCGAAAGTTTAAAAATATTCTTATTCAAAATTTCTTTGGCACAACATAACTGAAACATCATATTAGAACATAATTCCATGTTTAACCCCCGTGGTAGGGTTGTGCAAACCTCGGCGGCCAATCGAGTAGAAACAAAATTTGAATCTTCCCTTTATCATTCTCGGAGCCCCGAGTGTGCATATAGGAAAGACGATGCAGAAAACCACTTTGTTTCCAAAGTGGGTGTACCAGAAACAGAAAAGTTGGTATTAACCCAAACAGAGGCCATAGTTTTACACCCGTGATAAGGTCAGAACAGAACAGAAACAGAATGTCATGCCAAAGGTTTCAAAAATCGCATCGTATTATATCAGAGTACAAAACACTATCAGAACATAACAAAATAGAATCAGATCACAAAAATATGATTTATGCACAATTTTTTATATTCGCTCTCTTTTGCATAGTTCAGAAACAGAATGCCAAAACTTTGCTCATGTTTACACCAGTCATGACATAAAGTACTTTATTCTTATACAGAATTTCATGAGTCATGCAGAAACAAATAACTGAGGTCGTTTCAAATTTCTTTTCATAACAAAACATGCATATTTTTCCAAAAATCAACCACAGACCATTTTATTTATTTTTATGCAAAATCTAGCATAGGAACCCGCTTATCTGGACTTCTTAGCCTTTCGAAAATTTCCTCAACAGTGCCGAACAAATATTAATCGTCACCTATAAGATAATCACGTAATTTCTGTAAATTTACAATCAATCACGTATTTCGATATTTAAGCCTAAGCTTCTAAAATAACCTATTTTAATTCCTCAAGATCTAAAATTCTCATAACCTCAAGATGTATCGTCACTTTCTAAAATCATCAATATCCACTTAATCGAATTCGTGCCAAATAAGAAATTTATTGAATAAGTATTATGATAATTACGGAACTCAATAAATACTAATATTAAAATATCTAAAATACCAACAACGTATTATAAATTAATAAAATACTTTGGCTACTAAAAATTCCCATAAAATAAGACATGAAAAACTCCTCTCTAAAAAACTAGATTTACTTCCTTTAGTTAACAATATTATCAAAATATTATCTACACAAATATAATATTTTTAAGACTTAAAACAAAACCCATTTAAACTAAGCCCTAAAAAATAAATCTGGAGGCATACACTATGGGGTAAAAAAGTAATAGTACTTCCTTCTATTAGGTTAACATCGTTACATACATACATATATATATATATATATATATATATATATATATGCCTTATAAAGAACTACCAAAGAACAGAAGAAAAACTAAACAACAGTGCAGCGGCATCATTTACGGAGAGATGGGGGCACGACGAAGTGGAGCTGGCGGTTGACTACGGCGGATGGGAGCAGCGCCTGGGCACTGGCTAAGAGAGAAAGAGAGAGCGATGAGCGAGAGAAGCACACAGTGAGAGAATGAGGGAGAGACCAAGAGAGACTGAGAGAAAAGAGAAAAACAAAAAGAAACGGCGTGAGTTTACTGGGGGCCGGAGGTGGCGTGCGACGAACTGGAGTGATGGGAAGTCTTCGCCGGCAGTTTCTGTGGGGTTACAACATGGTGGAGTTCTCGATGGAGGGTGGTTGCAGTGGCTCAAGGTGGGTGGAATTGTTGTTCTGTTTTTCGAAAACTAAAACAGGGGAGAGCTTGCAGGGGCACGTGGAAGGGCTGGAGCTTCCGTGGTGGAGTACGGTGGTTCCGTGCGTGGAGTTGTTGGCTATTGGAGGAGGAGTCCGTGCCAAGCGGAAGAGCTGGGCTCTGTTTTCAGGTGTCTAAAACAGAGGAGTTCCAACGTGAGGTAGCGTGCGGTGTAGCGGTAGACATGAATCGAGGCTGGCTGGTTTGTTAGTGGGTCTTTGGGCTTTGGTGATGCTAGTGCTCAGTTTGCATGCGGTGGGCTAATGGTTGGCGGTAGCAGTCCTCGCTAGCGACAGCGGAATGGAGATCTCGGTTTGACCTTCTATGAAGAGGAGGACGAGCGGCACTTATTATAGGGTTGAGGATGCTTAACATATATATAAGATATATATAGTAAACAGATAAAAACCTAAACGAAAAAGGAAGGAGGGACGTGCTTGAAAATGGAAAACGGATGTGAAATTGAGCATGACGGAGTCTAGAATAATTTCCACTGGCCTGGGCTCTTTAGCCTAAAAAAATAGTCTTCATACAACCAATTAGGTAAACGTCCACACAAACAAACTCAAAGCTGAGCTCCGCGCTTGCACCTAGCGTGGTATAACATATCTCTCACCTAACTTTCAAAGTTGAGCTCCGACTCACACTAGTGTTGTCGAGTACATCTCCCGCTAAAGCTGAACTCAGAGCTCGCACCTTATGCTGTCAAGCACATCTCTCGTCTAACTTTCAAAGTCGATCTCCACACTCACACCTAGTGTGGTCGAGTATATCTCCCACCAAAGCCGAGCTCTAAGCTCACACCTAGTGCAGTTGAGCACATCTCCCGCCCAAGCCAAGCTCTGTGGTCGCACCTAAGGCGGTTGAGTACATCTCCCGCCCAAGCCAAGCTTCGTTCTCTCACCTAACTCAGTTGAGCACATCTTCTGCCTAGCTATACAAGCTAAGCTCAACGCTCGCCACTGGCACGGTTGAGCACATCTCCCGCCTATCTCTCCAAGCTAAGCTCTTCACTACTTATAATAAAACAAACAGAAAACCAATGACCAATTTTAAAAGTTTAATTTTTTTTTTAAAGATTATTGACTTGAAGATTCTCAAAGCCTTCTTATTAATTAAATCGACCTTAAAATTCATGGACAACTATTGGAATAAAATTGATTAGGTCCAGCCCATCGAAAATCTATAACTAATAATAAGGGAAGAGATAAGGGAAGAAAAGACATGACAAGTTGATTCATAGTCCTAAAAGGAAATGGCTTTATAAGGAAAGTAGGACTCAATCACTCCAAAGTAGGAAAGAGACTTCTATATATGGAGGAGATGTATACAAATCTATAAAGGCTCCTTACTTACGGACTCCACTACACACAATGATTCAAAAGGATTTTCTCTCAAGGGAGGCATCATTTTCAACCTTCTGAAACCCTAAATTTCTTAATTGTATTATAAGATATGTGAGGTCATCAGAGATTGTAAAATCACTCATTCTAATGGATTTTGCCTCCAAACAATCTATGGACATAGGTTTTTATGCCGAACTACGTAAATCCGTGTCTTTATTTTTATTTTTATTTACTTATTTACTATTTATTTTACAGATGAAATTGAAAAACATCGTATCAAAGCTCAAATCACCATCATAGCCCAGAGATAATTTTTTCCTCCATTTTGACATGTTAATTAGTGCAAAATTATGGATTAACATTAGGCTTTTAAAAAAATACTTATCGCATACTCGATAAACGCTTACAATCTTATATATTAGTTTGCAATTTGAAAGAAAACTGTATTCTTTTATTACAAGTCGTTACATTTTAAAACAATATTATAACGACCGATCGGCCCATTTTGAAAGTAATATCACATTGGGAATATGGGTAGTAATTCGTCTTTGCATGTTGTTCTCATGACGTGTTAAGTTATGAGTATTAGATTATATGGATCAACCCGAATGCGACTCATTTGATTAAATGGACGAGGCCTTAAAACCCTAATACTACCCATATAAATAACAAATGACACGATTCAACTCACATAACTCGTTTAATAATTAAATTTTATTGGGTTAACTCAAATACAATTATGTTTCATATGAATGAGTTGAGATGACACGCATATTAACTTTAACCCAATTAAAATCATTTTATATGTTATATATAGATAATTATATAGATTATTCACAATTACAATTGATTTTATAGTAGAATATTTTATTATCAATATCCAAGCCAATAATATATATAAAAAAATTTTAATGTTACCATAAAATAATTAAATAATTATCAAATACTAATATTAATATTACATTCCAACAATAAAAAAAAATTGGGATTTGAGTTTAGCTATTCCAATGAGAGTGATGAGAAAGGGAGAGTTGTCAGCTATATGGCTTGACTAGACATAAAACGAAGATGAAACAAAAAGTTGGGAGGATAAGACATAAGGATTGTAGCCCGCCATGCACTACCAAGGATCACCACCTGAAATCACTACAACACAATTACTTTTTAGTGACGGTTGGAAAATTGTGATAGTCCCTAAACCGTCACTAAAAGGCTTTTTCTGTGACAGTTTCTGGAAACTGTTATTAAAAACAAATGAGATTTTTTTTACGTTCCAACGTATGGAAAATTTACGTTCAAACGTCACATATATGTTCGAACCTTGTGGCTACTTACGTGCGAATGTGAAATGTTTTGGCGCCAACGTTCGAACTTTATTAATTAACGTTCGAACGTAAAATGTTTTGCGCCAATGTTCAAACGTTAATTACTAACGTTCGAACGTTAATTGTAAATTTAAATTAAATATGACTCTAATTTAAAAATTATGTGATTTTTATAGTGCATAATTTGTGAACAAGTCTAAAAAATTTACTTGTATATATTTATATATACACAATTTGTAATATATAAATATATATTTAAGTTTATATATATTTGAAGTGCAGTGATTTAATATTAAAGTTGAAAAATATAACATTAAAGAAGATTGAGAATTGAAATTAAAAAACGATAGAAATATTCAATAATATTTTTCTTTACAAATATTAAAAGTAAAATACAAAATATGATAGAATTTAGTAAACAACACTCAGATGATAACGTTGTCCGCGAAAGTCAAACTCCGTACCTAGGTATCAACCTTGTCGTTGAGGATAGTTACACGATGGGTGAGCTCGGCGACAGAAGCCGGTATAGCCGCGAGCGATCGATCGATCTTATGATCGATATGCACAGTCAGCTGTGAGATCACCGCATCAACCCAAGCAGGTCGTGCATCTCCTGCAGATGTACTCGGCGTATGCTGACTACTACTCCCCACATGACTTGGCTCAGGCTGAGTCGGAGGAACTAGATCCTCTACAGGGGGTGGCTGACGTCCCCTCGCCTGTCCAATGCTACGTCGATACGTGGTCATGTCGAGGGGGCTCATCTGATCTTTGACCCGCTCCTCTGGCTGGGTTGGCACTCCCCGTGCAAGTAATAGTCGGCTGATTAGGACACCGTATGAGAGATTATCCATGGAGACGATGCTCGCCTCGTAACGGATCCTCTCAAAGATGTGCAGTGGCAAATCTATGGGATCTTCACATGCCACTTGTATAAAAAACTGTGTCCGAAGCCGACTAAATGTGGTTTTATGTGCCACATGATCCACGTTTTGTTGCAACAATAAGGTGCAACATGCGGAAGAAAGGTAGCAGATGGTTTTGGTTGGAGGCGTTCTTCCTCTCGATCTGCATGCGGTCCCTCCTAGTGAGGATGTAGAAATCCTTGTCTCGATCATCATCCCGAGCCTCGAGGCCAGTATACTCGGCCTCTGACGAGTCTGCATCTCTAGCTGATGCTGGCTCAAATGGGAGGCCAGTAGATGATGCAGAAGTGCCTACATCCTCACGGGGTGTAGCGTGTACAGATGTCTCAACTCCTCGACGAATGTCGAGGTGCTCGGCAATGGCATTTGGTGAAATCTCAATGGAAACACCGCGTACAGTCACGGTGTGAGAAGATGCGTCCTGAGGTATATCACACATCCCCATATAGACCTCTTGAACCATTGAGGGGTATACCTTCCCCCTCAATGTGCATATATTTCCCCAGCCTTTACTAAGGAAAACATCTCTTAGATTCGTTTGCTCCCATATGTGTTCGTCGAAGTCATTAATCAAGACCTCTCGCTCTACCATAACAGTACGAGCCCCGATACGAGTAGTGTCCTGAGTGGCTCCTTCCCTCCCTCATTTCCTAGTATGCAAAGGATGAGTCATATCCTGAAAATAGAAAAGGAAAAAAAAATATTTACATTGATGCATTGTTTGTGTTAATTTTAAGCTGCTCTGCATTAACGTTCGAACATAGCAAAAGAAACGTTCGAACGTTAAGATAAAACGTTCGGACGTGTATCCCTTATGTTCGGATGTGTATCCCTTACGTTCGCATGTGAAACAATGTAAATAAATTTACATTCGAATGTGTATCCTTTACGTTTGAACGTAAAACACATAGGTGCGAACATATAACATACACGTTCGAATGTAACCAGTAAATAAATTTAAATAACTTACGTTCGGACGTTTATGTATTACGTTCAAACGTATGTTTACATGCGAACGTAAAGGATTAACGTTTGAACGTTGAGACATAAATAAATTTAAAAAGTAGTACGTTTGGACGTTATAAGTAAACGTCCGAACGTAAATTTTACGAAGAAATAACGTTTAAATGTAAAACAATACACGTTCGAACATACAAGCCTTAACGGCTATGTAATTGAAACGTCGTATGTTTGAACGTTACGATACAGAATGACTGAGTCGACTCAACCATTATTGAAATCTCCAAAATCAATCTACAAGGTTCTAAATGCTGAAATGCCACCGTAGAAATGAAGTATACACTTCAAGAAACTTTTCTACGGTGACTATTTGGCCAATGGCAAGCCGTGGTGGCCGGAAAATGGAGTTAAACATCCGGCCACCACTTGACTCATTTTAAACAAAACGAAACCCAAATCTCAAATAAAATACATGTTATTTGATTAAAAAATGAATGCCTACCTTTTAGTGACGGTTGTGGCGGAATTTAACGGCGGCGGCGGCGGCGACGGAGGATTGGCGGCGTGCAAACGGGAATGAAGTTAGTAACGGTGAAAATGATGTTTCATCGTTTTGTTTTGGGCTTATATACACGAAAAGTTCGAACGTAATTCTTATTACATTCGAACGTTTATCGATTTATTTTCCAAAATACTGACTATAATATATTATTTTATTAATATATGTTATATATTATAATGTATACTATAACATATAGTATACTATATATTATATTATATTATACTATAATATATATAGTATATTATAGTATCTATATATACTGTGTATTAATATATATATATATATAATGTATTCTATAGTATATTATATATATACTGTACTATATATATAGTATAGTATATATCTAATATTACTTAATATATATTATAATATAATATATTATATATTATATATATTATCTATTATAAATTAATGAAAACAATATTAGAACCACAAGCTTTTATTACTAGCCCAAAACGATATACTTTATTTATTACAACTAGTACCCAAATTTCGATATAGGTGTACAAATTCCTAAATAGATTAATATCAAATTACTCTCTCTAATAAATGACAATTAGATTTATTTTACGTTTGAAATTGTGAGTGCTAGTTATATTTCTTCAAGTTTAGCAATATGTTTATACATGTTGTTGTAATTTTATGCTTACTCTTGAAATAATTGTAAGTATTGTATGTGAATATTGTGAATAGTTTGTGAGTTTATGGTGTTCATTGATGAATGACTATGTGTAGAAATATTGTTGTGCAAATATTGTTGTTTTTGTGATATGTATTTGAAATATTGTATTTATTGTTTTTAAATTTTCATTGAATATGTTTAACAAGAAAATTATAAGTTTATAATCTTAATTTAAGTAAAGATTAAAAACATTTAATATACAGCTAATATGAGAATTAATATTTAACATGGAATAAGTATATATAATATATTCATACTAATTTAGTTAGAATCTTATTATTATTCAAATTATAAGTATAGTATAAAACTTAATCTTAAAAAAAAGAAAATTTTTGTTATATAACTTAACTATGTATAAAGTATAATACTTTTTTCATATAGAGGGAGATAAAAAACGGGACTGGCCATTGGATCAGTAAATAGCAAGGCAGTTTGAGTATGAATATATAGAGGACTGACTAGCTAGCTAGCTCGGTGATCATGTTGTAGTTGCGTATTTTCAGTTGTTGCGTTTGTGGCTATGAAGTGGGCTGTACGTATCTTCAGACATCGATATAGGTGTCCATTGAAAGTCATATGTTTAGAACTTTTTAAAGTCATACAAATTATGACCCTCAGATGACTTGGAATTCCAGAAAATCATTACTATATAGTATATATATAGTGCATTATATATATATACTATATATATAATAGTATATATATATATAATATTATATATATATATATACTATACTATAATATAGTATATAATATAGTATATTATATACTATATAGTTTACTATATATAGTACAGATTACTCACCTTGGCATCCACCTCTCATAATCCTAAAAAAACAAGCGGGTTATATGAAAGAAGATAATAGTGACAAAAAGTTAGTATTCTTCTCAACTTTAAAAAAAGAAAAAAGAAAAAAAAAGATTATATTGAAGAGAAATATTACAAGTATCTAGAAAAAAAAACATATGTATAACTATTATATTAACAAATACTAGCAATAGAATAAAAGTAGCGTTCGAACGTGAATTTATAACGTTTGAACGATATAAATCATTTACCCGCTAGATTTCTTCATAGCTGTGATGATCATTCCACGTTCGAACGTTTAAATTGAACGTTTGAACGTTAATAGAGGTACATGAAAGTCTCATTTTCATGTTCGAACGTACAATTATAATATGTTCGAACAGGAAAAGAAAAATGAGGGAAATTTCCCGCTTGATTTAGAAACCTCTCTGATGATTTGAAACGTTCGGACGTTAAAAGTTACGTTCGAACGTGAGAGTAAACGTTCGAACGTAAATTTTTGTAGCTTTCGAACATGAAAATAAAAGTGTGGAAAATTTGGCGCTCGATTTATGTATCTCTGTGATGATCTGAACGTTCGGACGTTAAAATTTTACGTTCGAATGTTAAACGATGAAAATCACTTGAAATTTATAAACGTTTGAACATAAAATTTATTAACGTTCAAATATGAAAATAAAAGTGCGGAAAATTTCCGGCTAGATTTTTGGCATTGTCATAGGAAGATACATTATCCGTCTTTTAACGTTCGAACGTCATATAAGATTTGGGCGGGATAATATAACATTCGAACGTATAACTTAAACGTTCGAACGTGTCATCTTAAAACTTTAGCTTTGAATGAATACACGCACGAGAGGCAGCAGAATCACTTCTGCTGCTTCTCCCGTGTGCTAGAGAGAGAGAGAGGGTTAGAGTGAGAGAGAGTTCAGTGAGAGAGGGACGTGGGTTAGAGAGAGAGAGTTAGAGTGCGAAAGTTTTAGTGTGAGAGTTGAGTTGAGTTTTGGTAAGGAAAAATTATTTTTCTTTTATATTTTCTTGAATTTTATTATATTTGTCTTGTGTTTTTGTTATATATATATCTAATGAGTTAGTGTTGTATTTTTTTGAAGGATTGGTTGTTTTGGCAAGTTGGAAGCTTTTGATTTGTAAGAGGATATTGTGAGTACTAGGTATATTTCTAAACTTTATACATTTTATGCTTACTCTTTTTCTATTGTGATTATTGTTTGTATAGTTTGTGAATGCTTTGTGAGTTTGTGGGAATATTGTGAATATGTTGTGATATGGATTTGAAATATTGTGATTTTTGTTTGTGAATTTTGTTTGAATATGTTTACATGGTTAGGAATATATTGTGTTAACTTTTGGATTTATGTGAAAATTTTGATATAATATTTGTTAGCTTTGAAGAATTTGTGAGTGCTAGTTATCTTTCTCATGGTGAGGAATATGTTTATACATGTTGTAATTTTATGCTTACTCTTGAAATTTCGTATTATTGTTTGTATAGTTTGTGAGTTTATGGTATTCATTGATGAATTAATATGTGTAGAAATATTGTTGTGGGAATATTGTTGTTGTTGTAATATGGATTTGAAATATTGTGATTATTGTTTGTGAATTTTTATTGAATATGTTTATATGGTTAGATTTAAGTAAAGATTAAAAACATTTTAAGTATAACAATTAAAATGAGACTTAATATTTAACTTAATAAGTATATATAATATATTCATGCTAATTTAGTTAGAATATGATTATTATTCAAATTATAACTATAGTATAAAACTTAAATTTGCTTAAAAAAGAAAAAAAAAGTATATAACTTAACTATATATAAAGTATAATATATACATACAATAACTATAACTAATAATTACTTATTAAATATAAATAACTCACTCATGCATAGTATAACAATTAAAATGATACGACTTTAGGAATAATAATAATTAAAATTCGTTTATAACCTTTGAAATTAAGTATAACAATTAAAATGATACTTTAGGAATGATAATAATTAAAATTATATAATAACCGAACGAAATTAAGTATAACAATTAAAATGATACTTTAGGAATAATAATAATTTAAATTATATAATAACCTTTGAAGAAATTATATATAACAATTATATAATAACAATTAAAATTACATAGGTCTCAATTAACAATCTCCTAAGATATATATAATAACAATTAAATTATAATTGTGATGCATCCAAGATCAAAAAATTAATATTTCGTATAGGATAGCCCCAGCCAATCCAAAATCACTATAAAAAACTTTGTTGCCTGGTGAAAAATCAGAAGTTTCGATTCCATAACTATTAGACAACGAGGGAGTATGATCTTGAAGAAATGTTGAAATTTTAGTTTAATTGCTTGACTATCAAAGTCTCTCCGGCCTTGAGAGTTGTTAAGGTCGGATAGTTTGTGACGGTTAAGTAATTAAACTAAAATTTAGACATTTCTTCAAGATCATTCTCCCTCGTTGTGTACAAGCCACAAAACTTGTTCACTTAATCTTTCATATCTCTCTAGTTTATTGTGTATAACACTACTAGAAGGTGACATTGTTAATTTAAACAACATGGAGATATTGTTTGTAGGATTTTTTGATAGATGCGTGTGACATTGCATAAATACCCTAAGACCCGTTTGGGAATTAGTGTACATTTATGTGTCCATTAATTTCTGAATTGTCCAGTGTGGACAGTTTGGGTGTAACGTCCCGTTCCCGGAGGTCCGGAGATTTAGCTCTTAATACTTAAAATTAACTTAAATAACACAACTATAAAATCCAGAAAATCCCATAAAATATTAATCCACTTAATCAAACCAAAAATCTAAGTTCCTCCAAAAATCCCAGAAGTACCCTCAGGCACTTATTCCACTACGATCATCACACCTTGCCAAACTTTCTACTCTTGTTCTCCAGCTGAACTATCAAAATTATCTCAAAAATATATGGCGATAAGGGGTGAGTTATCAACAACTCAGTAAGCAGAGGACATATACTAGTGTGTAAACATGAGCATTTACAGAGTTCAGAATGCAGAACAAAAATATTTTCTTTCAGAATGCAGAATCATAATAATGTTTTAAAAATGCAGCGTTAGAACATGTTATAAAAAATATTAGAGCGAAAGTTCGAAAAAAATTCATAATCAAAATCCCTTTGACTTAGCATAAACTGAAACATCACATCTTATCTTATTATATCAGAACAAATACCATGTTTAACCTCCGTGGTAGGGTTGTGCAAACCCCGGTAGTTAACCGAGCAGAAACAGAATGTGAATCTTCCCCTTATTCATTCTCGGAGCCTTGAGTGTCCACACAGGAAAAACCACGCAGAAAACCACTTTGTTTCCAAAGTGGGTGCACCAGAAACTGAAAAGTTGGTGTTATGCCAGAGGTTTTCAGAATCACATCAGATCATATCAGAGTACAGAAAATCTTCAGAACAGAACAAAATCATATCACCACATAATTTATGCACAAAATTTCATATTCGCTCTCTTTTCAAAGTTCAGAAACAGAATGTTAAAAATAAGCTCATGTCTACACCAGTCGTGACAGAAAATAATTTATTCTTAAATAGAATCTTATGAGTAATGCAGAACAAATAACAGAGGTAGTTCAAATTTCTTTTCGACATCAAACATGTATATTTTCCAAAATAACCTCAGCTCATTATATTTTAATGCAAAGTCTAGCATAGGAACCCCGCTTACCTGGACTTATTAGATTTTTCAGAAATTCATTCAAAATGTCGAATAATAATTAATGGTCACCTATAAAATAATCAAATAATTTTCGTAAATTTCCAATTAACCTCATACTTCTATATTCAGTCATACGCTTCTAAAATAACCTATTAAAATCCTGAAAACCTAAAATTTCAAATCGTCGCAGATGATTTAATAACTATGACAAAAATATTTAAAAGTTAGACCTATTTATTATTGAAAAATAACTATAAAGTTTAATACAGGATAATATAATTATCCCAAAATATTTTTAAGATAAACCATAACTATTTTTTAAATAGACTAAAACATATCTAAAATGTAAAAATAACATTACACCAATATTGTTTACTCTTAAAATAAACATTTACTTAATAACATGTTAAAATACTTAAGCGATTTAAGGTAAGTACAAGTAAAAATTTCGTTAAATAATAATAAACAAATAACTTTAATCGTAATTTAAATGTTTAAAAAAAACACAATTACTAAAATAATTTGCTACCAATTGTACAATTGAAAATCCTATTATTTTCTGTAAAATTTTCTTATACCACCCGTATAAACCACGTAAAAACAGACTTAATATAACCAAAAATATC
Organism: Juglans cinerea; assembly: GCA_961763995.1. Taxonomy (NCBI): domain Eukaryota; kingdom Viridiplantae; phylum Streptophyta; class Magnoliopsida; order Fagales; family Juglandaceae; genus Juglans; species Juglans cinerea. The sequence continues at coordinate 9,324,337 of CAUIVZ010000012.1, read as the reverse complement.
AACTTGAACACATTCAATAATATGGGTAAAACTGTAATTCCTTATTCAAATACTATGCAAAAATATAAGTTCACGTAGATTGGAAACTCATTCATGCAGTCTCAGTGGAACTATCGGCGAGAACAGAGGCGCGAGGTACTCACCACGAAGGGAGGAGCTACGCGCGACGCGGCGAAGAAGGTCATGGTGGTGAGGCATTGAGAGAGAGAGGTATGAGAGCACCGAGAAGGAGACGGAGACAGAGGGCTCCTTACCGAGCGACTTACACGCCGCGACGGCCCGGGTGGCTAACGACGGTGGCACGGCAAGGCGTGGCTGAGATGCTAGACTACGGGTTCCCTTTGCGCCGCGGAGGAGACGTCTGGAAGGGTTGGTAGTGTCGTGATTGGAGGAGCAACCAAATGCTCTGTTTTGTGGACCCAAAACAGAGGAGTTTCGGTCTACTAAGCAGGTGGTTGTTCTCGGCAATTGGTGGTGATGCAGTGGTGGTGTGGAAACTGGGAGAAAAGGAAGAAAACTGAAGCGCTTTTGGTGGAGGATGACTACGGGTCTATGTGCGACAAAGCTTCTACGTTGGGCGGCTTAGTGTGGGTTACGATGGTGCAAAACAAAGTCTTGCGTGAGGCGTTGCCGCGGTGCACTGCTGTTGTTGTGCGTTTCCTGGACGTGGAGGCAGTGGCTGTCTTTCGGTGTTGGTGGTTAGCGGTGGAGGGGGTCTGGCAAGGTTGACGAGTGATGAACCGAGAACGCGGAGAGGCAGTGAACAAGAGGGAGTTATACGTGGGTTGTTGCGGTTAGAGTCTGGGTAGTTTCTAATAGCATGGGAAAAACCTATGAGTGTCTATATATATATGAAGTGAAAACCCTAGAGAGCCGAGAGAGAGACGTTTGCGCGAATGTGTCGTGTGTGTGCATGGAGTGGACGAGAGGAAACCTTACGGGAATTAAAAAAAAATATAGACGGAAAGAGAAATAAATAAATAAACATGCAGGAAAAAAATTAACGTATGAAGAAAATATAAATATAAATAAAATGAGTTTGACTCGGTTCGGGTGTTGCATTCTCCCCCCCTAAAAAACATTTCGTCCTCGAAATTTGTTACACCTAAAGCAAAGTCTAAATATTTATCCGCTATAACCATTCCATGTCTACCTCAAACGTCAATCATATTTTCGAACCTAATTAATAATCCAAAACTTGTCGAACCTAATATTCCAAATTCTAACCCTCCAATATTGTCGATCGTATGCTCCCATATTTTCCCTAGCCATTCACGATCTCGCACACTACAATTTCAAGTCTAAAATATAAACCTCAATAATGCAATTAACAACCAATCAATAAATTTCAAATTCTCCACCTAATATAAAAACCTCAATTATATAATTAAAAACCTAAAATAATTTTTAACTCTCCACATAAATCCATGAACCTCATACAAATAATGAAATAAACTCTCAAGCTATAATATCACCAACACCACGCTTCCTCTGTGCACTCTAACAACTTAAAGTCCTAAAAACATTGAATCTCATACATCGAAAAAGAATTAACCTCCACTTTTAACCAGTCCGCACACATTGTTTTTTTCGTTACAACTAACTAACAGAGAAACTCCTAAAACAATATCGTATAATCCATAGTTCCAAGCTTATGTCCTAAATAACCTCGATTGACAAATTTCAAATCCTTAGAAAATCTACTCTCAACCAAACTTTAATATTCTAAGCTATACGACTAAAACAGTTCCATGCAAGCGTGATTTACCTCGACTCAAATAAAAAAAAGAATTTCAAGGCGAAATAGAGTGAGGTACCCGTGTTCTCATTGTTGTCGTTCTCAGCGTCTTCAGATGTCAGTGCGAACACTCGGGCCGGTCCCATTCTACATTGATTATTACCCTGATTAGCTTGTTGGGAACCTGGATGTGGGTTAGGCTTCTTGTTGTCTATCAGCAGCAAAGGGCATTCCCTGATATGATATCCGATCTTACCTCATCGAAAACACGCCCCCATTTCCCTTCTACACTTTCCAGTATGTGCACGATTACAAAACTTACAGAGGCTGTTCGATTGATTTACTTGCATTTGCTTTTGCCCCGAGCTGCTCCCATCATTTCTCTTTTTCTACGGCCCTTGATCCATTGCAATTTGAGATCCCTGTGGCGCAGTCCTCTTCCTCTGTTCCAGTAGTGTTGCGCTTCTTTGAAGGCTTCGCTCAAATACTGTGTCCTTATTTACCAACTCTGAAAAGTTCCGAATTTGAAAGCCCACAATTCGTTCATAAATCTTTTCATTCAACCCTTGTTCAAACTTACGCGCCTTCTTCTCCTCATCAGGGATCAAATATGCAGCAAAGCGTGATAACTCGATAAATCTAGCTGCGTACTGGTGTACCGTCATAGCTCCCTGTACCAAATTAGCGAACTCCATAGCCTTGTCGTCTCGGACCGACGTTGGGAAAAAGCGTTCCAGAAAAATCTGCTTGAAGTGTAGCCAACGGACTATTTCCGTCCCTTTCCGCTTCTCTGATGGTTCTCTGATGCATTCGATTAAACTGTTCTATGGTGCATCCTCATTCATCATTTGTCGCATTTATACTCGATACACTTCTTTCCCGACGACGAGGTGGCATCCTGACAACTTTGATTATTAAAAGAAAAATTACAAGAATAAAGGGTTTGTGCAAAATAAGCAAATGATGATAATAGTAAAACAAACATAAAATACATATAAAAAAAAAATTGTACACACAACCTTAGTAACTCTAAATAACCCCAGACTCTAAACCTTCAATCCTGTCAAAAGTCTTATATGCGGTCTACAAAACCTAACCGAACCTCAATCAACATGGACATCTTAGAATATCTATAAAAATCATACCCTTCAAATTCCATAAAATATCTTGTCTAATGCTTGAGACTTCTAATACCCTGAACACTCATAAAAAATCACCTCCTATATCCCACAAATGTCTACACCACAACTCTGAAAATTATTTCCTCAACGTCATGATCCAGCGCCTACAAGAATTCTAAAACCTTAACTCTCATTAATCATCTTTTATTCTTTAAAAATTCTAAACCTCAAATCTGAAATTTCTTCCTAATCCGACAGATATCTAAACCTTCAAGGTTTATAGTATGCAGAATTCAAACCTGTCTCTGATACCAACTGTAACGCCCGTTCCTGAAAGTCCGGAGAATTAGCTCTTAATACTTAAAATTAATTTAAATAACACAACTATAAAATCCAGAAAATCCCATAAAATATTAATCTACTTAATCAAACCAAAAATCTAAGTTCCTCCATGGAGACAAAAAAGAAATCCCCAATAACATAAATTAGAAATTCTCCAAAAACTCGAAAACATCCTCAACTCATCAAATCAAATACCCGAAAAATAAATCAGTTTACTAACTACGACCCATAAATAATCATTTGTACCCTCAGGCACTTATTCCACTACAATCATCACACATTACTAAACTTTCTACTTTTGTTCTCCAGCTGAACCATCAAAATTATCTGAAAAATATATGGAGATAAGGGGTGAGTTATCAACAACTCAGTAAGCAGAGGACATATACTAGTGTGTAAATATGAGCATTTACAGAGTTCAGAATGCAGAATAAAAATATTTTCTTTCAGAATGCATAATCATAATAATGTTTTCAAAATGCAGCATCAAAACATGTTATCAAAAATATCAAAGCGAAAGTTTGAAAAATATTCAGAATCAAAATCCCTTTGGCATAGCATAAACTGAAACATCACATCTTATCTTATCATATCAGAACAAAGTTTAACCCTCATGGTAGGGTTGTGCAAACCCCGATAGCTAATCGAGCAGAAACAGAATGTGAATCTTCCCCTTATTCATTCTCAGAGCCCCGAGTGTCCACATTGGAAAGACAACGCAGAAAATCACTTTGTTTCCAAAGTGGGTGCACCAGAAACAAAAAAGTTGGTACCAACCCGAACAGAGGCCACAGTTTTACACCCGTGGTAAGGTCAGAATGGAACAGAAGCAGAAACAGAATGTTATGCTAGAGGTTTTTAGAAATCACATCAGATCATATCAGAGTACAGAAAATCTTCAAAACAGAACAAAATCATATCACAACATAATTTATGCACAAAATTTCATATTCGCTCTCTTTTCAAAGTTCAGAAACAGAATGTTAAAAATAAGCTCATGTCTACACCAGTCGTGACATAAAATAATTTATTCGTAAACAGAATCTTATGAGTAATGTAGAACAAATAACTGAGGTAGTTCAAATTTCTTTTCGATATCAAACATGTATATTTTCCAAAATAACCTCAGCTCATTTGCTTTTAATGCAAAGTCTAGCATAGGAACCCCGCTTACCTGGACTTATTAGCTTTTTCGAAAATTCCTTCAAAATGTCGAATAATAATTAATCGTCACCTATAAAATAATCACATAATTTTCATAAATTTTCAATTAACCTCATACTTCTATATTCAATCCTATGCTTCTAAAATAACCTATTAAAATCCTCAAGACCTAAAATTTTAAATCATCACGGATGATTTAATAACTATGACAAAAATATTTAAAAGTCAGACCTATTTATTATTGAAAAACAACTATAAAGTTTAATACTGGATAATATAATTATCCCAAAATATTTTTAAGATAAACCATAACTATTTTTTAAATAGACTAAAACATATCTAAAATGTAAAAATAACATTACACCAATATTGTTTACTCTTAAAATAAACATTTACTTAATAACATGTTAAAATACTTAAGCGATTTAAGGTAAGTACAAGTAAAGATTTCGTTAAATAATAATAAACAAATAACTTTAATCGTAATTTAAATATTTTACAAAAAAAATACACAATTACTAAAATAATTTGCTACCAATAGTACAATTGAAAATCCTATTATTTTTTGTAAAATTTTCTTATACCACCCGTATAAACCACGTAAAAACAGACTTAATATAACCAAAAATATCTACTTGAACACATTCAATAATATGGGTAAAACTGTAATTCCTTATTCAAATACTATGCAAAAATATAAGTTCACGTAGACTGGAAACTCATTCATGTAGTCTCGGTGGAACTTTCGGCGAGAACAGAGGCACGAGGTACTCACCGCGAAGGGAGGAGCTACGCGCAACGTGGCGAAGAAGGTCATGGTGGTGAGAGAGAGAGAGAGAGAGAGAGAGAGAGAGATAAGTGAGAGACAGAGGTATGAGAGCACCGAGAAGGAGACGGAGACAGAGGCTCCTTACCAAGGGACTTACACGCCGCGACGGCCCGGGTGGCTAACGACGGTGGCACGGCTAGGCGTGGCTGAGATGCTAGACTACGGGTTCCCTTTGCGCCGCGGAGGAGACGTCTGAAAGGGTTGGTAGTGCCGTGCTTGGAGGAGCAACCAAATGCTCTGTTTTTCAGACCCAAAACAGAGGAGTTTCGGTATACTAAACAGGTGGTTGTTCTCGGCAATTGGTGGTGAGGAAACTGTGAGAAAAGGAAGAAAACGGAAGCGGCAGCTCTAGCTTTTGGTGGAGGATGACTACGGGGTCTGTGTGCGACAAAGCTTCTACGTTGGGCGGCTTAGTGTGGGGTACGGTGGTGCAAAACAGAGTCTTGCGTGAGGCGTTGTCACGGTGCACTGCTATTGTTGTGCATTTCCTAGACGTGGAGGTAGTGGCTATCTTTCGGTGTTGGTGGTTAGCGGTGGAGGGTGTCTGGCAAGGTTGACAAGTGATGAACCGAGAACGCAGAGAGGCAGTGAACGAGAGGGAGTTATACGTGGGTTGTTGCGGCTAGAGTCTGGGTAGTTTCTAATAGCATGGGAAAAACCTATGAGTGTCTATATATATATGAAGTGAAAACCCTAGAGAGCCGAGAGAGAGACGTGTGCGCGAATGTGTCGTGTTTGTGCATGGAGTGGACGAGAGGAAACCTTACGGGAATTAAAAAAAAATATAGACGGAAAGAGAAATAAATAAATAGACATGCGGGAAAAAAATTAACGTGTGAAGAAAATATAAATATAAATATAAATAAAATGAGTTTGACTCAGTCCGAGTGTTACATTGGGATTATATTATCTATATTGCACATTTTTGTTACTCCTACTTTCCACGTTTAATATGAAGATTCGATATCTTCCTCTACTGTTCTTCGGGTATACTGTTCGTAGGGTCACAATCCCTCTATTTGAACATGTATACTTGGAGAATTATGGGGAGGTGCTGCCGAAATTTTTACTAACATGGAAAGTAGTAAGTAACAAGATTTGTGCAATTTGGATAATATAATCTCGAATGGGATAAGACTAACTACCTTATCAAAAAAGTAACTTCGTATTGGAGCATGACATGCATGTGAATTTTCTATGTACGTGTTATTAATAGATAAATATTTTTAGAAATGGACAAAAATTGGATGCGTCTGGGTGATAGACTTGGAAAGGATTATGTAACATATGCGCGTGGAGTAAGAACGTTCATTGATTTTGCACGAGCCTCTGCTGATAGTCGTGGTTACATTAAGTGTCCATATCGAGGGTGTAAAAATTTGTGTGCGATAGGGTTGGATGAAGTAGAAAGTCATATATTTGTGAATGGTATGGATCTGGGGTATACCCGATGGGTACTGCATGGTGAGCCGTATGAACAGTTAGCAGATGTATTGGTCGATCATCACAATTATTTGCGGCACATGGATGATGAGTATGAGCAGGATGAGATGGAGGAGATGTTGGGTGACATTGGAGCGGGGATGTTTATGGATGAGGTTGACGACAATGCCTCAAGTGGCGGAGGGACTGATTGTGAAAATTTCGCTTCAATGTGGGAAGATGCAAAGCGCGAGCTTTATCCAGATTGTACAAAACATTCCAAAATGTCGTTTATTGTGCGGTTGCTTCACATTAAGTCATTGTGTGGGATGTCGACGAAAGCAATAAACATGATATTTGACTTATTTAACGAGGTGCTCCCCTTGTGTTGAGATGATGTCCCACCCGTCCATCTCGACTCGTCCGTATTAAATTATCATTCAATTCAAGTAAGTGAGGAGGAGGAAGAAGAAAAAGTGTCAGAAGATGAAGACGAATCAGAATCCGGCCAGGAGGTGGATAAGGAGGATGAAGAAGAGGTGCATGATGATGATGAAGATATTATTGAGGGAGATTCTGAAACAAGCATGAAAAATACATATGAAGATGAAGAATAAAAGTACTTAATATTTTTATTCATATAGGTGACTATAAAATATCTTGGATTTTCATAATTTCTTCTAATTAATTTTCTTTGATATTATTAATTCTTTTCAAGAATGCCGCCAAAACGATAACAAAGAAATGTGCCTCTGTCAAGCCCAAGTTCCGAACCCATTGAGGACTCCCCACTCGAGGAATCTGCTCCTGAAGATCAACTTAACACGGAAGAGAATAACAGTCAGTCGACACCTACCAGTAAGGAAATATTGTCGTTGATAATTAATTATATAGTTAATATTTTTGTCTCAATAACTATATAACTATAATTATACTATCTATTATCATGTAGTTAATGCATCTGCACGTCGCGGTCGTGGCTATACACGTGGCATCTCTCTTGAGAAAAGTATAAAGCACGGAAAACTCAAGACCACCTATAACACCCGGACCCAATCAAGCTCAATTTTTATTTTATTTTATTTATTTTGTTTTAGTTTATTCTATTTTAGTTTATTATTATATTTTTCAACGTTAACTTCCGCACGTTTTATCTTACCGTCTATTTTCTTTTCCCCCGTAGGTCTTCCTCTCGTCCACAATATGCATACACACGCACGACTCAGTTTTCGCATGTACGTCTCACATGCACGGTTACCTTCCTTTCTTTTTGCATCTAGGGTTTTAATCAACTCTATAAATGCATGTTTTTCTCTCAGGAGAAGTTGCCGCAACTACCCATGCATAGCTGCACTCCACACTGTCGTCAACATGTTCGCATCCAACCGCTAGCCTTGGGCTGCCACCGTGAATCACCCCCACTGCCCAACCTCTTCCCCTCCGTAGCCATTTCTTCCCACTGTGAGACCTTCCCCTCAGCGCAGCCGTGCAGCACCCAATCACTGGCCAAGCCGTAACACAACATGGTTGTATTTTCCGTGACGCCGCTGTCCAGACCACGTGAACGTAACCCTCAACCACCGCACTGTCATAGCCTACATCCTTGTACGTTCGCGGCAAACTCCTTCGCACCGCCACCTCCATCTTCAAGTAAAACCGACGCAACCCGTGCACACTGCATCTCCACGGATCGCAACTCGATCTCCCTGTGCGTCACCTCCACTTGACCGTCACTGGAAGTCCAGCTCCTCCGCCGTACACCACTACACCACCACCAAAGTGCCGAGAACAACCACCTACATAGTGAACCGCAAAACTCCCCTGTTTTAGACAACAGAAACAGAGCAGCCATGGCTCAACCAAACCACTGCACTTAAGCCACTACCCACCCAGCCACATAAGACACCGTTGGCAGCAGCAGACGCCGGAGGACAAGGCCCAACCATTGGACGCTGCCCTGGTCGACGCCCAGCCCCAGACCGTCGCACGCCTCACTGCATCACAGTGAGTCTTCGTTCTCTCTTTCTCCGTCTCTCCCTCACTCTCTGTCTCCCTCACCATGTCTCTCTCTCGCTTCCAGTGCTCTGCCAAGATCACCACCGCTACATCGCTAAGCTTCTAGCCCCTCACTGTGTCACACGCTGCCGCGTGATTCCTCCGTGAGTAAGCCCCTGCCATGCAAATTATTTGTTTTCCGTAGGTTTTTATTGGTTTTCAAAGAAATGAAGGAAATAACATTAGTGCCCTTTTACTACATGTTATATTAATGTGCTTTAAAATTTTTATTTTGTATTGGTACACTCTTAAATAATTATGATTACAGAAAATCACTTAAGTATTTTAACATGTTATTTAAGTAAAGATTTATTTTAAGAGTAAATAATATTGGAGTAATATTATTTTTACACTTTAGATATGATTTAGTCTATTTAAAAAATAGTTATGGTTTACTTTAAAATATTTTACGATAATTATATTATCTAATATTAAACTTTATAAGTTGTTTTCATTAATAAATAAGTAAGACTTTCAAATGTTTTTAGTCAAAGTTATCAAATGGACATTGGCGATTTTAGGAAGGGATGATATATTTTGGGGTTATGAGGATTTTAGGTATTGAAGGATTAAAATAGGTTATTTTAGAAGCTTAGGATTAAATATCGAAGTATGTGATTAATTGGAAATTTACGAGAATTACGTGATTATTTTATAGGTGACGATTAATTATTGTTCGACATTTTGAGGAAAATTCTGAAAAAGCTAAGAAGTCCAGGTAAGCGGGGTTTATATACTAATTTTGCATAAAAGAAATGAAATGAGGTTGACTTTAAAAGTAAGCATGTTTGTTTCTAAACTTTGAGAAAAAGGGCGAATATGAAAATCTAAAGGTTTTGCTATGAATAAATGAAAATACCTTGATTCTGTTTATTTCGAACATGTGAAATGATCTGAAGCTA